>JAPDVR010000008.1:44760852-45360852 GCA_026230005.1 Gila orcuttii | reverse complement strand
GCGCGCGCACCCACACAGAAGCGATCGTGACAATGACGCATACCCAGGTGGCCTGAACTCCACCTTAAATAGGCCAGGTACGGCTGCCAATAGGCTGTCACATACATCACTCACGTGACAACCACAAACAACAGGGCGGGGTCAAACCCACCCTGCCACAAAATCAAACCACATTTACTCAGAACACCTCTTAAAATGAGAATGTAAGTGTGCTTACCCCATTTATTTTTAGTAAGAGTGGTCAGGAAGATTTAACCTTAATAAACTACAGTATTTTCAGGTTATTTATATGACAATGTGAAGAAAACTTACCAAAAAAAAAAAACTTGTAGTTTAGACTGGAGTGAGGTGAAACCAGAAAAAAAGGTGCAAATCAAGTTGTTAGCTAGCTGCTTATTTTATTCGATTCTATATGGTAGAAAATTAGACTGTTAGTTAATAAAAACTTTTTAATGCTACTTTTTTTATTCTAATTTTTGATATTGATATGATGATATACCAAAATAATTATTAGGTTTAGCAACAAAGGATTTTAGCTTACAAAGCTATGAAATCCAGTGGTAAAATCACAGCTTTAAAAAAAAAAAACGAGGGCAAGAAAGGATGACAGTGTCCATCGACCACCACCGAAAACCAAAACATTTTAAGCACGAGAGCTTGGTTAAACAAGGAGAGAGTGCCAAGCACAAATAAATGCAGGGACAAGTGTGTGACAAACACATCAGGATAGATTATTAAGGCTTTTAATCACCAGAATGCTGCCGGTCGTTCCACTCTACTGGCAGAGCTAAACGTCACATTTGGTGGGTGCTCCTAAATTGTTGCTGGTGCTCCTAACTTTTTTAAGTTGGGAGCACCAGTGCTACCAAGTAAAAAAGTTAATTTTGTGCTCTGCTTATAATTCAGCAACAAAAGGGGCTACAGATATGGGACCAACTGTTATAGAGAACTCTTGACCTCAGCTATCATGTGAGTGACCGGGGGCACAGTCAAACAACTGGGGGAACTCAAATTCAAAAATTAAATTCAGTTTAACCCATTTAACAATTACATATTTAAAGGTGCAATGTGTAAAAAATTTGAGTATCTATTAACAGAAATGCAATATGACATCCATAACTATGTTTTCAGTGGTGTATAAAGAACTTACTTAATAAACCGTAATGTTTTTATTACCTTAGAATGACACATTTATATCTACATAGGCGCGGGAATCCCCTTCTATGAAGGTCGACATATTGTGACGTCATGTTTCTACCGTAGCCGACAGCGAACACACAGCGCTACAGAGCGCGTTTCGTCACTACCTTGAAAGAGAAGCAGCAGAAAGCTAGAAGCTAGCCATAAACACCGTGAGTAGTGACTTTTCCCTTGTCAGTGGTGTAAAATATGTAGTTGGATTGTTTCATGTAACTTAGTTCTTCTCCCTCGCTGTGTTATGGCTTTGCTATGTGGTGATAAATGTGCTGTTTATGTTCGTGAGACAGCTGATTAGTACTCTTGTCATTGACCGTAAAACAGTAACGTTACAGGAATCACCAACCCGTCGATCGCGGTCAGCAAGTCGATCTTGGAAGCATTTTAAGTCGATCGCGAAGAGTTTTCAAAATCAGAGAAAAAAAGCCTATTTTGTGTAGTAAATGGTGTCTAGGGGATGCGGAGGCGCGCACGCTGTTACAATCATGCCATTTTTGCCGCGCACACCCTTGGGCTCATGCGGACGCGTCGAGTTTAAACAAGGCTTTACGTTTTAACCAGCTCAGCCACAGTAACAGCTCATATTTAGCCAGCTAAACTTTTACTACCCTGTTAGAAAAAATATATAGTTGCATATAGTTTCATGTGTTTCTTCTCCCTCGCTGTATTATGGGTTTGCTATGTGGGGGGAAATGTGCTGGTTACGTTTGTGAGACAATCAGCTGATTACTATTATTATATTATATATTAAGACCCTTGATCCTCACCTGACTATGGCTTTGTAAACTTTATCCATGATGTGGTTTATAATGGACTGTGGTACAGAAACAGTGACAATGTTACACACACTTCTTGGCTTACTCTGGCTATTCTCTGCTGTCTCAGACGACGATATGTTTGTCCCGTTTCAGGCACCGTAGCTTCTTCGAAAGGGAGGGGTGAGCAGTGGGCTGAGCCATTAGTGCAACTCGCAACCGAACCGCTAGATGTCGCTAAAAATCACACACTGCACCTTTAAAATCTGATTACATAGATTTGTTCACCATCCCCCTAGACCCCTCTCTATACTCTCAACTCACAATTTACAACCTCCAATTGCAAGAAAAACACTAATGTTTCAAAAACTACCCCATGCAGCTTGATACAAATCAGCACTACAGTTTGTAGTGCTTTTGGTTTGCAAAGTAGGGTTGTAAAAAGATATATCTACTGAATATATCAAATATCTAGTACAGCCAAACTAGTAAATACACTGCATCTAGATGATATAACTAACAAAAGTTTGTTTATCAGATATTTGAGCCAAAACAGGAGTGGAACGCGCAAACTCCGCCCACAACACAATGCACTTCCTTAACAATATGCTATCAAAAAAAAAAAAAAAAGAAAAGTGATAGCCTTAACATGACCATAACGTTTTGTTGAGTTATGAAGTTGTTTTCTGTGGAGACATGTTGTATATCATTAACGGGTGTCTGTGAAGAAAATACTTCCGGGCAGAAGTACGTATGCTTGTACGTGGTTTCAGCTATAGCAGTGTCAATAGCAACCAACTAAAGATAAAACTAAAGATAATATACATTCACTGAATGACGACTGTGAAAATAAAATGCAAATTTTAGCAGCCAATTGGAAAAGGAAGAGAAAAAAGTTGAACCTGCTGTAAGAAGCTACTGTATGTGGCACACCTGGCTGATTATGACTGTAAAATCATTGTGTAAGTCATTTATAAATAAATTACTTTTTTATTGACTACCTTGTGTGCTGTGACAATGGCGGAAACATCGCTATTACTCATTGTGGGAAAGCTGTATTGTAGAGTCAATACACCTGATTGTTCCTTTTTAATTTCTTACAAACTTATATAGTGTGTATTGTAGCAGCAACCTCAGAAAAGATGATATTGAGGGCAAGCGAGCTCTATTTTACAAATGTGTCTTTTTTACAAAAACATAGTTTACAGTTATAATAATATGGTTAGTGTTAACTGTAAGGTTATTCTTAACACCAAAGCTGGCTATACCTGGAGCACTACAAGGCTTTTAAAGGTTACTTAGACAGCAGCTTCTATTAAGTGTTTATTGTCCAAAACAGAAAGTTTATGTAGTGAGAAAAACAGCATGTTTAAACCAGTTTTTTGGGTTTACATTGGCAGGACAGTTCACATTTCATGAAAACCAAACATGGACTTTATTGATGTACACAGCATCAATTCCATGTTTTCAGAGAAGGAGAAACTAAACCCACGACAGGACTTTTATTGTGAAGTGGCAGTGCTCATAGGAAGTGTCAAACAACTGGGTGGAAGGTTGTGAAATGGCAAACTAAACAATATAACGATTTTCCTTTTGGATGATGGATTTTCTGGGCAGCAATAGCACTTCGTTGAAAATATTGAATGCTTAAGTGCAATGTGTAGCCCTACAGTGAATCTGTGGTGCAGTGAATAAGGTGGTATCATCTCGGGCTGGACACCGATTCTTGTTTTTGTTTTTTGCACACCTAGCATCCCCCTCGAAACGGTTCTCATTCGCGCTTGAATATGTTTTACACTATACAATCTGGTGAAAAATATAATACTTAACATATAACTTCGTTATAGCTACTTAATAAATATGTTTGCTTCTTCTTGGACTACTAATGTGTATGGACAGAAGTGCATGCCTGAGCTTGTATTTTGGGTTAAGCTGCCTTGCTTTGACATTGTGGAAAATAGAATAATAGAAAAAATGTTTTATCCTTTTTACCCGTTATTATCAATCTAAATGAATCTACTGCGAAATATAGGAGAAATTTCGTTTTTATTTATTTAAATTTTGTTTTTATTTAAATTTAGTTTTTATCTTTTATTTATTTAAATTTCGTTTTTATTTTTTTAAATTTCGTTTTTATTTATTTAAATCTATCCTACTTTGTCAGTGAGAAAAATATTATAAGACTACTTTATTAAAAATATTGCTTAAGTTAAAAGACCTGTGTGTGTGTGTGTGTGTGTGTGTTTTATATCACTAGCAGTGTCCATTCTCGGAGCATATAAGCCCTGCCCCGTGAGGCAGCATGTTTAAACCAGTTCCCTTTCGAAGGGAACTCAACAATACGTCATCGACGCTATGGGGGAACGCCTCAGGCGTGACAGGTGTCTGAAATCAAGTATCAACTCACAGCAATCATCTTGACCGGCGACAGCCCGTGCTTCATCAGAGCACGCAACCTGGATATATAAAAAGGGCGCCTTGAGACCGTGACAACATCCTTTTCGTCTTCAGGGACTGTTTTTGTCTGTTTGAAGAGTTCAACAAAGCAAATATGAAGCGTACAGAGAAGAGGGGAGTAAATTCCTTCCGCAAGTGTGCCGACCCGTGTCCCAGATACTTGACACCGGAGGACTCACACGATCTGTGCGTTTTCTGCCTGGGAGAAGAGCACGCGTGGGAAGTTCTCGAGGGAGCTTCCTGCGCAAACTGTGAGAGTTTTTCTCTAAGAACTCTCCGCTCTCGTCTGTCCCACTTCTCGAGGGAAGTGGGCGCGGCATCTGAACCCCGCGGTGTTGGTCCCGCTCGGGCTGAGGCTCAGCGGCGCGTGAGCTCGTGGGGCTCTCAGATGGAGCTGGCAGATCGTCTGGAGAGGGGCGTTAACCTCGCGGATGATCTGCCAGCTGACGAGGGTGAGTTACAGATCGATGTTGAAGAGGTTCTTTCTCTTTCAGATGGATCTGTAACTGGTTCTCTTCGGGCCGGGCAGGAGTTGGCTGCTGATGATGTCAGTCTGGTTGAGACTGAACCATCTCAGCCCTCCTGCCCAGTGTACGCTGAGTTGGTGGATGTTATGGGGCGCGCCACCAACAGATTACAGCTACAGTGGAGGCGCGTCCGGGAGGAACCTGCTCGTGGTATTTTGGACGATCGGTTCCTCCCTTCCCATAAACCACCAGCCCGGACGAGCCTTCCATTCCTTCCTGATCTCCACTCTGAGATCGAGAGGGCATGGAAGAACCCGTTCTCTGCGCGTCTTCATCTGCATCAGCGGAATAATTTCGCTGCTGTGGATGGGGCCGCGGAGCACGGGTATGTGTCGATGCCACTAGTGGACGAGACGTTGGCCAACTATCTCGCCTCTGGTCGGTCTTCGTCACTAGGAGCTCCGTCCCTGCCATCCAAGCCGCTTAAGACTACATCACGCTTGAATGGCAGAGCGTACACAGCAGCAGGTCAGGCAGGAGCGGTTCTGCACACCCTCGCGGTCCTTCAGGCCTACCAGGCCGACCTGCTGCGGGACCTCGATCAGGGGGCCGGTCTGTCCCCTGACGCGGTCGCAGAGCTGCGCCGCACCACGGATTTGTCTCTCCGGGCCACCAAACAGTCTGCTGCCTCCATCGGTCGTTCGATGGCGGCTATGGTGGCCACCGAGAGGCATCTGTGGCTCAACCAGGCTGACATCGGGGAGAAAGAAAAAACCTTTCTCCTCGATTCGCCGGTTTCGCCTTCCGAGCTTTTCGGACCTTCCGTCGACACGGTGGTCGATAAGTTCAGGGAGGCGAGGGCACGCTCTGCGGCGTTTAAGAGCTGCATACCGCGGAGGTCCTCGGCCCAGCCCAGGCAGGCAGGAGGGCCTGGTCCGTCGTGGTCTGAGGATCACAGACAGACCCAGAAGGCCAGTGTCGCTTCCCGCGCACCCCCTCCTCCTAGCAGAGGGAGCAGGGCGCGGAGGCGTAACTCCCGCGGGAGGCACGATCTCAGGGAGGTGATCCAGAGCAAACGTTCTCAGACCAAACGTTAACCTCCCTGGATCTTGTCTCCTATCCACCATCGCTCCCAGGCTCCTCCTACATCAGGCCTGGGGCAGGGCCCATGATGAGCTCATGAATTCTCTGATGGCCCGCTTCAGCTCGGTTGATAGGAGCGCCTTACCTTTACTTGTGAAACAGTAAAAAAAAAAAAATAAGAAAGAAAAGAAAGAGGGGGTTACTGAGAGGTTTTTATGCTCAGTGAAAATGGTCTTTTGCGCCAATAACATTTTTCTCTTCTTTTTCAGAACTCGGCTCCTGTACAGAGCCGGGGACATGTTTGGTAAGCAAGGTTGTGAATCTAGCTCCCACATACTGTGGTCGCCAGGTTACAGGCCTCGCCAGGCCTTCCGGGCTATGAGCTTTCACATGTCAGGTTACAGGCCTTACCCAGCCTTCCTGAATGTGAGCTCCCATATACTGTGGTTGTCAGGTTGTTGGCCTCACCCGGCCTCCCTGAACGTGAGCTCCCACACACTGTGGTCGCCAGGTTACAGGCCTCATCCGGCCTTCCTGGTTATGAGCTCCCACACACTGTGGTCGCCAGGTGACAGGCCCCAGCCGGCCTTCCTGGTTATGAGCTCCCACATATTGTGGTCGCCAGGTTACAGGTCCCACCGGCCTTCCTGGTGATGGGCTTCTACATGTCAGGTTGCAGGCCTCTCCCGGCCTCCCTGAATGTGAGCTCCCACATACTGTGGTGTCAGGTTGCAGGCCTCACCCGGCCTCCCTGAACGTGAGCTCCCACACACTGTGGTTGTCAGGTTGTAGGCCTCACCCGGCCTCCCTGAGTGTGAGCTCCCACATGCTGTGGTCGCCAGGTTACAGGCCTCATCCGGCCTTCCTGGTTATGAGCTCCCACACACTGTGGTCGCCAGGTTATAGGCCTCATCCGGCCTTCCTGGTTATGAGCTCCCACACACTGTGGTCGCCAGGTGACAGGCCCTAGCCGGCCTTCCTGGTTATGAGCTCCTACATATTGTGGTCGCCAGGTCACAGGCCTCACCGGCCTTCCTGGTGATGGGCTTCTACATGTCAGGTTGCAGGCCTCTCCCGGCCTCCCTGAATGTGAGCTCCCACATACTGTGGTCGACAGGTTACAGGCCTCACCCGGCCTTTCTGAGTGTGGGCTCCCACATACTGTGGTTGCCGGGTTACAGGCCGCACCGGCCTTCCTGGCGATGGGCTTTGACATGTCAGGTCACAGGCCTCACACGGCCTCCCTGAATTTGAGCTCCCAGATACTGTGGCCCCGGCACATTCTGTGGCAGGTGACAGCCCCCAGCCGGCCTTCCTGGTTATGGGTTCCCACACACTGTGGTCACCAGGTTTTAGGCCTCTTAGGCCTTCCTGGGTGTGAGCTCCCACATGCTGTGGTCGCCAGGTTACAGGCCTCACCCGACCTGCCTGGTTATGAGCTCCCACATATTGTGGTCGCCAGGTTACAGGCCTCTCCAGGCCTTCCTGAATGTGAGCTCCCACACACCGTGGTCGCCAGGTTACAGGCCTCACCCGGCCTTCCTGAATATGAGCTCCCACATACTGTGGTTGCAGGTTATAGGCCTCACCCGGCCTTCCTGGTTATGAGCTCCCACATATTGGGCCTATGACTATCAGGTAACAGGCCTCATCTGGCCTTCCTGATCATGGGCAAAATTCAGGCCTCAAAACCGGCCTCCTGAATTTAGAGTGATGAAGTACATGCACATTTACTGCATCTATTTTCTTTGTACGCTCCGTACCTTCTTAAACCCATACTTATGGTAAGTCACACGACGAAACGTCTTGTGTACTTTCTAAAATCCATTTTTTATGGTAAGGGTCGTGCGCTGTACGCTTCAGTCCCTTCCTATGTGGCTAGACCCCGGTCTTTCACCTTGGGTCCCACTCTAGATGCGTCCTGTCGTCGAAGCATGCTACGACAGACACCTTTCTCTACCTAACTTCCACTTTTTTATCCAGGCCTTCCTGGACTCAGAATGGCTAAGTTCATGCACTTTCGTTTCATGTACTTTCTAAAATCCATATTTATGGTCTTTCTGCAAGTAGCCCCACATGGTGTGGTTGCCAGGTTTCAGGCCTCACCAGGCCTTCCTGAAAGTAAGCTCCCACAGGTTGTGGTTGCCAGGTTTCGGGCCTCACCGACCTTCCTGAGTATGAGCTCCCACCTACTGCTGTGGTCGCCAGGTTACAGGCCTCACCCGGCCTTCCTGAATATGAGCTCCCACATACTGTGGTCGCCAGGTTACAGGCCTCACCCGGCCTTCCTGAATGTGAGCTCCCACATACTGTGGTCGCCAGGTTACAGGCCTCACCCGGCCTTTCTGAATGTGAGCTCCCACACATTTTTGTCTATCAGGTTACAGGCCTCATCTGGCCTTCCTGGTCATGTCAAAACCATACTTATGGTAAGTCACATGATGGAACATCTTGTGTACTTTCTAAAACCATTTTTATGGTAAGGGTCATACGCTGTACGCTTCGGTCCCTTTCTATGTGGCCCAGACCCAAGTCTTTCACCTCGGGTCCCACTCCAGATGCGTCTTGTCGTCAAAGTATGCTACGACAGACGCCTTTCTAGCTAACTTCCACATTCTGATCCAGGCCTTTTTCTTGACTCAGAATGGCTAAGTACATGCACTTTTTTTTCATGTACTTTCTAATGTAGCCCCACGTGGTGTGGTTGTCAGGTTACAGGCCTTATCAGGCATTCCTGGTTATCCGGCCTTCCTGATATGAGCTCCCACATACTGTGGTCGCCAGGTTACAGGCCTCATAGGCCTTCCTGGGTATGAGTTTCCACATGCTGTGGTCGTTAGGTTTCAGGCCTCACCGGCCTTCCTGATATGAGCTCTCATGTACTGGAGCTCCCCACATAGGGGGTAATCAGGTCTTGGCCTCAGCAGACCTTCCTGTTTTTGATCCCTCTCTTACTCCCTCAGTGTTCAGAACGAGCACTGGGTAGACCCATGGATTGAGTGGACGACTTCCGTCATTGCTTGAGGTTGAGTTACACTCTCCAGGTGGTCCCGTCTCTGTGATCCAGAACTGAATGGTTCTGCCAGCTTTGCAGGCCTTCAGTTTTGGATGCCTTTTCCAAGGCAGTTTCCAGAGGCTCTATCTTGGACAGACAGGCAATGGCCAGACTCTGCGTCTTAGTATAGATCACCAGGCCAGCCTGGTGGCATGTCAGGAGGCATGCTCTCCTGAATAGTGACTGGCTGGGAGTCCCTTGAGTCCCCTAGCCACACTCCCTAGAAGGGACCCCTTCCATTAGGAAGTTGTGGTCCTAAGCCTTTGAGCTGGCCCAGATATACCTCCCATGAACTATGTTCTGGCAGTTTTCTCGGTTCATTAGCTTGGGCTATGACCGGTAGGGAGAGCTGTCACTGACAGCCCAACATGACCTAGGGTGAGTGGTTTTAGTGTTCTTTGTATTCTAGTTCTGACAGTTGTCACTGCCATTGGGCATGCACTCCCCTCAGTATGGCGGCGTGGGTATTTCGTTCCCCATAGCGTCGATGACGTATTGTTGAGTTCCCTTCGAAAGGGAACGTCTCAGGTTACGACTGTAACCTAGGTTCCCTGAGAACAGGGAACGGGACAATACGTCTCCCTGCCATACCTCGGGGCCTGCCTGCAACAGTCCCTTCAGACGATAGGATGTCACGGTCTCAAGGCGCCCTTTTTATACATCCAGGTTGCGTGCTCTGATGAAGCACGGGCTGTCGCCGGTCAACATGATTGCTGTGAGTTGATACTTGATTTCAGACACCTGTCACGCCTGAGGCGTTCCCCCATAGCGTCGATGACGTATTGTCTCGTTCCCTGTTCTCAGGGAACCTAGGTTACAGTCGTAACCTGAGACGTTTTTTGGGTTTACATTGCATTACATTTACACTACATTACATTTACGCTTCTTTATTTAAATCTACCCTACTTTGTCAGTAATTTGTTATTGAGAAAAATATTAGACTACCTTATTAAAAATATTGCTTAGGCCTAAGTTAACAGACCTGTGTGTGTTTTATATCACTAGTGCAGTGTCCATTCTCGGAGCATATAAGCTTTGCTCGCGTGAGGCGCGCCGCTTCCTGCTTGCGCTGTTCTGTAGTTTATTAAAAGTTTATTAATTCTGAACATGTCTCGCCTGTCTATCTATATTGCACCAAATACGACACTGCACTCCCTTGTGAAGTCGTTTGGATGAACGGTTTTCGAAATAATCAAAATGCAAACGGACAGACATCAGACATCCCAACTTGCAAGAAGACTTTTCGGTTTTGTTGACGGGTGGGGGGGTCTTATATGCGCTTCAAGAGGCACACACGCACATTTGCATACACACGCAAGGTCTCTCGCTCTCTCCCTCTCTGTTGTGCGCACGCTACACTGTTTGGAGCTCGCGAGCTCTAGATTCCGGGAGATTTGAACTAATTTGCGGTCATCAGGGAGCTATCAATATGCGGGAGACTCCCGGAACTTCCGGGAGACTTGGGATGTCTGAGACATATAGAGATTCCGAAGCTTCGAATATTCGATGTTCATTACTACCGAAGCTTCGAAGCTCAAAAAATGGTATTCGGACCAGCCCTAGTATCATCACAGCCTCAACACATCACATAAACATTATCCCAAAAATAATCTTTCCTGTGTCTTTTCCATGACTAAATTTATGAACATCAAATCATACTCTGATCCACTGTATTGTATAGTATGATGAGGTCCTTGCCAACATCCAGCTCCACTGAATAAATAAGGAAATAGAGATTTATAAACAAATAATTTTTATTCGTGTACTCAATTCAGTGCAAAATAACTTTATTGTTGTTGAATGGCCACATTTTTTTTGGTTCTTTGCAGACCTTCCTTTATCACACAGTCATTTGTATGTTCTCCTGTGGTTCCCAAGACGGGGGCTAGTCCTTTTGGCTGAAAGAACGCCACTAAAAACATGCAAGTTGTAGTTGTGATCAAGCTTAAAAAATAGACACCACATGTGGAGATGTCTCAGTCCATCCTAACTAAGCAGCCCATCTTGACTTCCCAAAAATATATGTAACATTGGTCTAGGTGCTTATTACATAAACTTAAAATAACTCCCAATGCAACATTTTTCTAAATGTCATAACCATTAGTTAACAAACAAGTATTCATTACTTCAATGAGCTCATTGTTTCTGCTTTATATTATTACATTGTTTAAAATAATACATTTTTCGCAAACTGTGACATTTCTGAAATGCATAACTTAGACAGTTACCTCTGGCAAAAACCTCTGATAACAGATCACTCTAAGTTGTATTGTGGACCCATACATTTTCTGTAAAGCTCCTTTGCCAATGGACCAGTACTTCTTTACAGCCCTTGGGAAGACAAAACAAAGTCATACTTTCGTAATTAAATATTTAATTTCATTCCTCATCGAAGCCTCTAAAAATCAGTCACCATATAATCACCAAAACATCAATGGTTTGGTTTAATATTTACAGCACTCTAACAGCAAATGATTTAACATGTTAACTACTTTTTATTTAGACTATTCTAACAAAAGGCAACCATTTCTGCACTTTTCTCTTGTTGTAGTAGAGTATCAGTTTATGCATCTACAGTCTTGCAGAATGTTCTCTGTATAGCTACTAACCTTTTTTTTCACGTGTCTTGGTCACATATTGTACTGGAACATTTCTAATGTACTGTGATACTGGCAAGCTTTTAAAAAAAATTAACAAAGTGTGTAATTACAAACCATTTTACCTTATTAACACTAGTAAAACCAAAACCACAGAAAGGGTATATTTGTATTTATTATTTATTATTATCTGTAATGTAATAAACTAGCACAAATAAGATATTACATCATGGGCAAAAAGCTATTACATTACAGGTTCAAATTTTTTTTGAATTATTATTAGATTATGATTAGTTAAGAGTTTAGGATGTATTATTTCATTTTGAATTAAAAATACTTTTCCTACCATCATCCTTGTTTTGGCGGCTTTTACTTATTTTCTTTTTTGGCAGAAATTTTGACAGCTGACTTCCTGTATAGAGAAACAAAAAACGTGTAAATTGCAATAGAGGTGTGTGGTGTTTGCCAACTTGCATTATGGCACACCGGATGACAAGCAACTTGTGAAATACTATATAAGACTTTTGAGTCTAGTGTGGTGTGCTACTCCTTTTTGTACATGGACACTTTTTTAAAAAAAAAAAATTTATACTGTATCTCATATTCTACATAATCAAGATTGCCCTTATTGTTCTACCTCTTCTATTCCAGCCTGGTCTCATTGTTAATACGTAGGTATTAATATGTTAATTTCAAAGATAGAAAACATACTTTTTTGTACGTTTAGATAGATGCTGAAACGTATAATATGGACGTATCTGCAACATTTAAACGTAACATAATTACGTTTTTTCAGCTACAAAACGTTAACTATTACGAATATTTCATATCATAAAGATATCTGTATAATTTCCCTTTTACCATTTTATAGATAAATGTAAGATCCCTTTACCCTACTCCTAAACCTAAACATACCCATTTTATACAGAATATAAAAAGGATAAAACATAAAGGACAGAGATGTGTAGGGAAATGGCAGTTTAGCATTACAATATAGCATTAAAATATATTAATAGTAGCCAGTAATCCTACTCCTAATTTACCCCTAAACCTACCCATAACCATTCCTTAAAACTACGTAGGCTAAGTTACAATTATGAAGGAAAAACATAACAGACAGACAACAAGTATAATCACAATAATTTATTTATTGCGAAAATGTCAAAACCGGTACCAAAAGTCGTTCACATCATGATGTGTTGCAGTCGCAGTCCTCTCTGAGCAGAATTTAACCCTCTGATGTACGGTGGGGTCCACTGGACCCCAAATGACTTTTGCTTGAATTAATAAAAATGTTCTCTTTTTCCAAATGGTATGAAACTTCCTACGGCTCTCAACACTTCCTAGATCTACAAAAAAAAAAATTAAAATGGAACGTTATCTGTTTTTATGTAGGCGTGACAAAAATAGTCACACTCGTGGTCTTCTGGGTCCATTGGACCCCAAAAAATGCAATTTAATTTTGTAACAGAACAATATTTTTTTTTTTTTACAAATATAAATTTACTTTATTTATTAATGTTTTTACTCAACATTTGTGCAGTTTTTGGAGGATTTATTATATATTTTAAATATCTATAAATATATAAATACATATTTATTTATCATTGGACTCAAAATAGACAAAATTCATCATCAAAATCAGAAACAACGCAGAACATAACGCAAATCTTTTTTTACTGCTTTATTTGCTAATTTGTTATTGTAGTTCAGTTGAAATAAATGATACAATCTTAAGACTCCAACATTTATTTTTGTAACATGTTGTTCAGGTTTGATTATAATCATACTGTAACATTATTGAAAAACTGTTGTTTTTTTCAGTACAAAAAAATGCTAAACTTTGACAAAAAGTATTTTATTTTTGTTATAATTGTGTTTTAAAAATTTTATATATGAATCCAACTGAATCCAACTTTAGAAACTTTAGAATCTTTCAGTAATTCAAATAGCATATAGGCCTTATGGAGCTCTATAGCCATCTAGTGGTTAAAGTGATTTATTACAAATTTTAACCTGTATTTTCAAAAAAAAATGGGCAAAAATCTTACATTAAACCTTGTAAAATTATCCATGGTATCCCCAGGAATGAAATTTTGAAATCTGGGTTTTTAATAAATTTAATTTAACGTAAAATGCTGTTTTTTTGTAAAAATCCTATTTAAATAAATGTTTATTTATTTATTTATAGAAATTAAAAATAAATCCTAAATCCTCCAAAAACTGCACAAATGTTGAGTAAAAACATTAATAAACAGAGAAAAATTATATTTGTTAGAAAAAAAAATATTGTTCTGTTACAAAATTAAATTTTATTGTCTGGGGTCCAATAGACCCCGAGGACCACAAGTGTGATTTTTTTTTTAAGACCATCAGAAGTTATTAATCCATGAAAATGTTAATCCGGCTTCGGTTCGCACTGTGAAGGTGCGCGCGCTTCTTCATTTCAAATGTAGCACACCGACTGGAACACGGCATGTCGCAATCTGTGACGAAGCAGGCGAGAGCCAATGAGCGTTTGATATCCCTGCCGTAAAACATGTCGTAACGCTTCTTGAGGACGCAATTTTTGAATTTGAATTCATCACGAGCGCGGGATTTGACGTTCACGGTCACTGCTGAGAATGGAGATGAAGATCGCTGGATAAACGGCTGAATTTAGATCTGTTTCTTGCAAACGTATGGGTTCTAAAGATTTGGATTACATCAAGCTAATAAAATGTATGTCTTTTGTGAATTTGTGTTTTGGTGTATTATGGTTCTATAAGAGAAAACGCATTTTGTGTCTCACGGTAAATAAACTATATTACAAAATGGTTAAAGATTAAAGAAGGTATGTTTAAGGTTTTAAAGTGTGGTCTTGTTTAACACCATGTAGGCTAATCCTCCGAAACTAGTTTGCAGCAGAAGGCACGAACAGAGTGAAATGTTATTATTTCTTAAATGAGTAAACTGCATTTAATAAATGCGACTGAAAACGTAATTGATAAGACAATTGAATGCAATAGAGTCAAAACATTAATGCCACGATTTTAATATGCATAAATATAGGAATGCGTACAAATTTGTACGTCGGTAGAGTTCATCCATAAATATTTTATGTTTTAGTGCTGTAAATATGTCAGTATTATACGTTTCTGAGTGTATAAAACGTAAGTAAATGTACGTGTGGTAGAACTACACTTAACGTAAAAATACACATATTCTCATGAGATCACCTTGTCTATTCTGTATGGGCACTTACCTGTTTACTTCTTTCTTCTTTGCCTCAATCTCTTCCCCAGCTATCTAGATTGTGTGAAAAATGATCTGAACTGACTTCTGGATTCATCTGGATAGGTACACAATACAGGATCAATCTCAATAGAGAGTCATGGATTTACTGATGTTGTGATGTGACCTACCTTCTAACAAACCTTCAAATAGGCACAATATCTTCTCTAGGACTGCATGCGCTACCAGCTGTTCTGTTCTGAAAGGGGCACTGGAGCGGGGCAATCCACTTTTTATTTTGTGGCCCCTACTTTCCCCACAGCAGGAGAAAGTACCCAAGGGCCTTCAGTTTCTCCACCTTAACATAGAAAAGCATATAAGCAAAAACAGAGATTTCCAAGGCAGGGTTACAAAGGCCATACATTATTTTTATTATTATAATACACATACACGGATCTATATAAATGACTGGAACACTCATTGGGTTCTAAATTGCCATCAGACTTAATTATTGATTGATTTTCTTTATTTTCATTCAGGTTTAATCGTTGTATCTGAGAAACACATTATGCAAAATGGCATAAAGGAATGAGACCAAGCAACATTGTTTGTGTTTTGTGAATAAAAGCACAACAAATTTATTCTCCTTTCAGGAGATACTGATAACGTACAAGACAGTCTTGTAGATTTTATGTGATCTATTAAAACAGACCACTTGTACAAATTGAAACATACATAAACCTGTGTTAGCACCAGACAGTTTGTGCAGTTTACAAGGGGCTCAATATAGCTCTCAATATAGCAGTGCTCATTTCTGAAGTGTGTGTCCCTCAATATGCCACCTCCTGAAGCAGTTCCTTGCTGGCACAGAGCACAAAGGCACCTGACAATTTGTGCAGTACATTGTTGCAGTACACAAGTGCCTCTCTGAATACCTTTTGGGTGAGAGGGGTCTTGCCATGTTCCTTTGCCAGCTGTTGGTGGAAAATATAACTATTCACCATGGCAATGTCCAGGAAATGGTAAAAAAAATGTCTTATACCATTTAGTTGTCTTATGCAAGACATTGTAGTACCCGATAAGGGCATCAGAAAGATCCACACCGCCCATGTGCTTATTGTAGTTTTTGACAGCCTCAGGAATTGGAATTTGGTGTGTACTCCACAATCCTGTGGGATTTCTTGAATGCCTGGTGACCTTCTCACCGTTATATGCCTTGTGCATACTGGAGCACATAACGACCTCCCTTATGTCCATCCATTTTACAAACAGGAGCTTACCATCCCTGAGCCATCGGATGGTTCCTCTTTCTGCCTTTGTGCTGAGGTCATTTTTTTTGGTCTTGGGAAAACCTTGACCGTTAGGACGTATAGTTCCACAGGCCAGTGTTTCTTTCCCAGTAAATCCATAAAAAGCGTTGAGCTAGTGTAGAAATTATCTACATATCAGCAAATGCATTACAGAATCATAGCTAAGGCCTTTGACTTTGACTAGTGAAGCTTTACCTTCGTACACAAAGAAGTTCCAAGTGTACCCAAATGTTGAGTCGGCAAGGACAAAGAGTTTGTAGCCCCACTTAGTAGTCTTGTCCATCAGGCAGTGGCGGCTGGTGATGGAAAAAGTAGGGGGGCTGAGGTGCAATGTGGTTTTAAAATTTTTATTTTAACAATTAAACAATTGCTGCCGTTTATTTATTACATTAACACCAAAGTAACGGCTCAAAAACAAATAGCATCTAATGTAATTATTAAAGTATGAATTTAGAACGTCCTTGTAGATTTCAAATATTGTTCTTTCAAAGACGTGCCAATTTGAGATTCATTTGTAAACCAAGTCATACAAGGTGAACTAATTGCTATAATTTGCATGAATTACAGTAAGTGCACAGAGTCAATATTCAATAAACACAAAGAGTTAAATAATCGCTGTTATTATATGGAGTAACCACTAGATGGAGAAGACTGTACATTAATTGGAATGGGGAGCAAGTCAATAAAAAATGCTATACATTGTCTCCAGTGTTGTTCACATGAGTCAATCATGAATCTTATCCTACAGCAAACCACCTCTAAGGCAGACACACAAAAAATAAAATCAAAATCCTTCAAGCACTCAACATCTCCTCTGCTCCTCCAAGCACTCAGCATCTCCTCTGCTCCTCTAAGCACTCAGCATCTCCTCTGCTCCTCCAAGCACAACAGCATCTCCACTGCTCCTCCAAGCACTCAGCATCTCCTCTGCTCCTCCAAGCACTCAGCATCTCCTCTGCTCCTCCAAGCATTCAACATCTCCTCTGCTCCTCCAAGCACTCAACATCTCCTCTGCTCCTCCAGAGACACAACAGCATCTCCACTACTCCTCCAAGCACAACAGCATCTCCTCTGCTCCTCCAAGCACAACAGCATCTCCTCTGCTCCTCCAAGCACAACAGCATCTCCCCTGGAGGAGCAGAGGAGATGCTGAGTGCTTGGAGGAGCAGAGGAGATGCTGAGTGCTTGGAGGAGCAGAGGAGATGCTGAGTGCTTGGAGGAGCAGAGGAGATGCTGAGTGCTTGGAGGAGCAGAGGAGATGCTGAGTGCTTGGAGGAGCAGAGGAGATGCTGAGTGCTTGGAGGAGCAGTGGAGATGCTGAGTGCTTGGAGGAGCAGAGGAGATGTTGAGTTCTTGAAGGAGCAGTGGAGATGCTGAGTGCTTGGAGGAGTAGTGGAGATGCTGTTGTGCTTGGAGGAGCAGAGAAGATGCTGTTGTGTCTCTGGAGGAGCAGAGGAGATGCTGAGTGCTTGGAGGAGCAGAGGAGATGTTGAGTGCTTGGAGGAGCAGAGGAGATGCTGAGTGCTTGGAGGAGCAGGGGAGATGTTGAGTGCTTGAAGGAGCAGAAGAGATGCTGAGTGCTTGGAGGAGGAGACGAGATGCTGAGTGCTTGGAGGAGCAGAGGAGATGCTGAGTGCTTGGAGGAGCAGAGGAGATGCTGAGTGCTTGGAGGACCAGAGGAGATGTTGAGTGCTTGGAGGAGCAGAGGAGATGCTGAGTGCTTGGAGGAGCAGAGGAGATGTTGAGTGCTTAAAGGAGCAGTGGAGATGCTGAGTGCTTGGAGGAGTAGTGGAGATGCTGTTGTGCTTGGAGGAGCAGAGAAGATGCTGTTGTGTCTCTGGAGGAGCAGAGGAGATGCTGAGTGCTTGGAGGAGCAGAGGAGATGCTGAGTGCTTGGAGGTGCAGAGGAGATGCTGAGTGCTTGGAGGAGCAGAGGAGATGCTGAGTGCTTGGAGGTGCAGAGGAGATGCTGAGTGCTTGGGGGAGCAGAGGAGATGCTGAGTGCTTGGGGGAGCAGTGGAGATGCTGTTGTGCTTGGAGGAGCAGAGAAGATGCTGAATGCTTAGAGGAGCAGAGGAGATGCTGTTGTGTCTCTGGAGGAGCAGAGGAGATGCTGAGTGCTTTGAGGAGCAGAGGAGATGCTGAGTGCTTGAAGGAGTAGTGGAGATGCTGAGTGCTTGAAGGAGTAGTGGAGATGCTGTTATGTCCCTGTAGGAGCAGAGGAGATGCTGAGTTCCTGATGGTGAGAAGCAGCCGAGATGATTATGCACTGTCACTTGTAAAGAAATTTGGCTCTCCTTTCTTTCTGGGTTGCAAACCTATCAATAACTTTGTTGTTGAAGTTGGGCATGTCTTTCACAATCTTTTTCTCCATAGAAAGCATGGCAAGGGCATTCAGTCTTTCTTGAGACATTGTGCTCCTTAGGAACGTTTTGATTCTTTTTAGAGTGGAGAAGCATCTTTCAGATTCTGCTGATGTCATTGGAGTAGTGATAAGGATTTTCAGAAGATTAACAGTTTCTGAAAATGTGCACTGAAGGTTGTTCTCCATAAAAAACTGATACAGAGGCACTGCACCACTACACTTTTCAAACTCCGGGTTTTCATAGACCAAGGATAGTTCTGTCTTCAGTCTAGCCTTGTTCAGCATCGGATAGGCCTCCACAGTGGCATTCAATGCAGCACTTGGAAAGGTTTTAGCATGCTGTGAGAACAGCTCTCCCTGCAGCAGTGTTGAACTCACAAGGTGCCCAGTGAACGCAAAGCGCTCCTTTGTCTGAGCCCAGATGGTATCACACACCTGTAAAACATAGAAAATAAATAACATATTAATTGCTTTACATATAACTTTATTATATTATGTCACAATACTTTGAATATAGTTGTAAATGTGGATATGCAAAAATCAAGTATGAAATACTGTTGTCTAAACCAAAACTAATCAAGGATCTACAATAGAACTAAATCATTGGTGAATTGAGATTAAGAGGAAATCCAAAATAAAATTATTGTAATGTACAGTACATGTGCTATGTTTTTATCTGTAGTGGCACTTTCTCAGCAAATGAAGTCCCTAACGGATAAAGTGAATTTGATTTGGCAAAACATTAGTAACTGCTCCAAACATAACACAAAATTAAAACTATAGAACAACAGAGGACCTTTGAGTGGCACCAGTAACCGTGCAGCAGTTTGTGAAGCACTACTGTAGACTAGGGCCACGTCCACACGAAGCCAGAGCTTTCCCTATCCGATCTTTTTTTTTCTTCGTTCTAAAAAAAATTCCGTAAACATGGCGGCGTCTCAAGAAATATATGCGTACACACGAAACCACTGAAACCGATTCAAACCGATGTAGAATATACATGCCAGACCAGTATGAGGCTCTGTAATTCTGACACAGATACACTAAAAACAGAGAAGAAGACTTGCACATAAACCTTGCGCGCTGTATACAATAATATACAGCATGTAATATTAGGCACAGTAGCTTCTTTTCTTTTTTACCAAGAACTTTATTGAACAATATGAAAAAACATAAATGGCCAGGTACAAAATAGGGATGAGTCACGATATTCAATTAGTTAGCAGACGCATAAAGCTTGCCACAAAGAACAGGCAAATAGCCTAATCATTATGAATGTGTCAAATATAGCAAGGAGACATTTGAATTGTTTAGTAATAAACTAGTGTTTTCTGTGACGATGCTGACTCGCCACCTTCGCAGTATTGTGAAGGTGCCTATAGAGAGAAATGCGCACTTCATACGGATTATTAGTTGTCTGTTTCTTTTCGTTTTGAATTGTTTTGTTTAAAAGTAGACATTTCAAGCTTAGATATATTTCTCAGTTTCTGTTCATTTATGAGACAAGCTCCAGATCACGTGCGATGCAAGTTTTATCGCGTTGGCGCCTCCATGTCTTGATTATAGGCTATTGTCTGCTATATTTGCTTCTTAAATCCAGGCAATTGGTTAATGAAACATTGATTAAAATTAAGATACTATTTATACAAAATGAAATTCACTTTAAAGAAAGGCTTTATACAAAACAAAACTTAATGAAGTGGTCAAAACGATGTGTCTCGATATTGCGCATCTTATGATTAGGCTACTCACGCTGTTCACTTTTCTAATCAACATATATGAAATGGAAAAAATAACATATTATGTAAACATAAATAGGCCTATGAAACTAGCTTTTCTTTAATGGCTACAACATGTAGGCCTACAGTACAGAGAAATTTAATGCCGGAGCGAACGCCGTGTTACCGGTGAGCATGAGGGGGCAGAGACGCGTTTTTTGAACAGTAATCAAATAATTCCCAGCGATCGTCGAATATTATTGTTGCTTGAAATGCCCATCTCTACAAAATACGAAATGTCTTAATCAGACAAAATACAAGCATCATAGCATAAGAAATAAATATAAATAAATAAAGAAGTAAAATAAAGAAATTTAAAAAAAAAATACACTAAAGTAGGCCTAAATAATAAATAGAAAAAGAAATAAAAGAGGCTCAGTAGCTTCTGAAGCATGAACTCAAGCAAGTAGTCGCAGTTGTTGTTGCTGTTAGGCTGATTTAGCGTGTCTGACTAGTCGACACGTTGGGTGATGACATCATCGTTTCACAAAATATACGGATTGGCTGTACACACGAAACCGCAAGGGTGTTGTTTTCAGATTTATCCACTTTGGGACCCGGTTTAAAAAAATAGCGGTTTCACTCTCCCAAAACGCCGGATCCGTGTGGACGAAACGCCAATACGATAAATTTATACGTATACAGCGAAACGCGTCTCCGTGTGGACGGGCCCTAGAGTACAAGAGGAGGCCTATGAAAGTGAAATAAGCTGTACCTCAATAGCAATCCGATGTTGTTCTGCGGGCCCCAGTGTCCTCTGTCGCTTGGCAGCTGGAATCTCCTCTTGCACAGTGAATATGGAAGACCTTGTTTAAACATAAAACAATTGCTTAATACTACATTATTCTGCATTCATGTTATTTCTATGATTTTTCACATTTTTCACATTTACCTGATGTTTCTAATGCTGTCGGCAAAATTACAGATGGCAGCTTTGATGAAGATGGGGTCAATGTTTCGTTTCTGAAGCTGCTGAAAGAGCATGTCGACGTGTGGCATGATTTTGTGAAATAGTTGGAGAAAAAAGCAAAATGTACCATCCTCCAGCATCCTCACAAACCCTCCTGCTTCTCTCACAGTCACAGCATCAAAGTTCCCAGAGTCCTGAATGGTCTTAAAACACTTCAGAAGATCATCCCTGTGCTCATATACAGTGTTCACTGAGCGACTGTGAAAGTTCCACCTTGTTGCACACGCTCTCGGAAGTCTGCTGCCAACAACATCATCAAGCACGCTGGTCCGTTTGGGCGACCTTGAAAAAAATGCACAAAATCCACCTAGCTCCGAAAAAAATGTGGAGACCTTGGGTATCTTTGAGGTGGCTTGCTGCATTACCAGATTGAGCTGATGTGCGTAACAATGTACGTAGTGTGCGTTTTCATACACATCCATCACTTTACGCTGAACTCCTCCAGTGGCACCCCGCATAACGCTCGCTCCGTCATAAGCTTGAGCTATTAATTTTGTCTTGTCTTTGGGTGGGATCAATGCACTCATCCTTTCCAAAAGTGCTTGAGCGATGTTTTCAGCATTCGCGTTTTCAATCGGTATGAACTCAAAAAAGCGCTCTTGAATGACATTGTAGCGATCGATGTAGCGAAGTACAAGGGCAAGTTGGCACTGGACAGACACGTCAGATGTTTCATCGGCTTGAATGGCAATATAATCCACCGCAGTCACCTCCTCGTGAATGTACTCCTTAACAACAGTCAGCATACAGTCCAGCAGCTCATTCTGAATCGTTTTGGACGTACCTCTGAACACAGTTGCTCCCTCCAGGTGCTCCTTCAGAGCAGCGTCCAATGACGAGGCGAAGTTAACAAGGCCCCTAAAAATGCCTGGGTTCTCAGAGGCTTCAGTCTCGTCGTGGCCACGCAAAGCCAATTCAAAGGCACCACAAAATTTTACACAGTCAATCAGTTTAGAAAGAATATATCGATTCTTGTCCACTTCCTCATTGTGCCTTCTTATACAAAGACGATGGCCATCATCCAACTGAGTAGCAATGTTAGCCTTCCCCAGCAACGCAAATTTCAGGCAGCTGTCAATATGAATCTTTGTGTGTTCGTGTTTTTTTATTTTTTCCGAAAAATGTTTCATATCCTGAACACCGTTTTCACACCAGGCTCGATCGGTCGCTGCAGTTTTAAAAAGCAAACAAGGGAAGCAAAACAGCGAGTTAGCTACTCCGCAGCCGGTTAGCCACGGCTTCCTAGTGTACCATGTCCGCGAAAAGCCTCTAGTATAAGACGCTTCCTTGTCTTTCACCTGCTGTCTGATGTTAATTTGTGGCTGGTCCGGTCCCATTTCTTTTATTTTTAGTTTTTCAGCCAGTGGTCGTCTTTCAAACGGAGTTTGAAGAAGAGATTGCACGGTCTCTTTCTCGCGTGCCGCCGGCGCCGCCATTGTCAACTTGTCAAGAAAGACTGACTGGCTGGCTCCGCCCGCCGAATCTCACTGCCACGTGACCACACCAAGTAGAGTAAAACTCCATGTTATTCTCCGATGGGCGCAGAGGCAAAGCGCCCATCGGAGAATTATTACTGCGCGTCACTGATTGGTTGAATTGATCATATTTAGTGACGTTTTAATAGCATATCAGAGCTCCATTGGTTAGATGGCGAGGGCGCCCTTTCTCGGCGCCCCGAGCATAAAACTACACATTTATGATGTTATGCGGCACACGATGAAGCTGACAGACAAAAATACCCCCCCCCCCCCCCGTCCTTGGTGTATAAAACACGTACACCTGTACAGAAGAAAGTCATGTTTTTTGTCAAACTTAAACTTTTTTTTTATTTTATTTTTTGTTAAACTTGGTAGGAGGGGCGGCGCCCCAGCGCCCATAATAGACCAGCCGTCCCTGCCATCAGGTACTGCTTGAAGCCTACACGTGCTTTGGAAGCCACCATCCTTTCATCCACCGACACTCGTCGACCTGGTTGAAAGTACGTCATGCATGATGCCAGGATGTCAAAGTACAGTGGCTTGATTTTGAATAATTTGTCGTAATCTGGGGTTCCTCTTTTCCGTGAATTTTGCAGATCCTCTTCTAGGTTACACAGATGGAGATTCCATGAGATGGCCTGAAATCTGCGTCTGGACATCACTGACTGTAGGTAAGTCTCTAAAACAGAGTTTGTAAAAAAAAAAAGCTGGAACAGTTGCAGCGGTGAATACGACCTGTCCATAGCCAGCTGTGGTCCTGGAATTGTCTTCGGCTGGAAAGGTGGCAGAACAGGATCCACATCCTCCACATTTAAATCATTCCACTTCAGTACAAAGAAATAAGCAGTTTTGTAAACACTTGGTTGTTTGCACTGTAATAATAACATGCATTTCAAAATAATTTCAAAATAGGAAAGGGCTCTTATTTACTCAAAAACATAATATTTTTATACTTAAATTTCATTTATTTGTATTGTGCTTTTCACAATACACGTTGTTTCAAATCTGCTTTCGTAAATTCATCAAGTTATTAGGAAAAGCCAAGTAAAATGTATAACCGCTATAGCACATGAAAACACACTTCAAATTATTATTTATATACATACTCATCAAAATCAGGGTCACCAAAAACAACACTGGCAGATCTCTTGGTCCCCTGTGCTCTTCTCTGCTGTCGCGCAGCATGTGGATGTTCTTAAGGAAGGGTGGGTGTGGGGGTCTCAGGCCCATCTATGTTTAGTTCAGATGCGTCTTGGCTGTAACACAAAGTAAATTGTTTTTATTACACAAACTGGTTGTTTGCATGTTTGCAGTTGATTCAATTTTATTTTCCATCCCCTATATTATAACTCTGTTTAAATCCGATCGCATTATATCATTCGATTATGCATTAGGTAATTTTTCTGTTTTGTTTTAGCGGGGTAACTTATTATTTAAGTTAGTTTAATTTCCTCCTTAAGTTGGCAATCGTTAACTGAACGATTGAATGCACATGGAAACCAAGGATAGCACGATGAAACAAAGGAAAAAATAAGAGCTCTACATCCAAGGTGCTTACGGAAGAGATGGAATTAGATGTTCCTGCTGCTGTTGGTGGGTCTGCTGCACACATCGAGGTAGACCATCAATATGACCTACAACATCCTGATGTCAATCGATCTGAAAGCCTTAGTCTCGAGATCGTACATGACTCCGACCTAGATACGCCTGTGAAACCTCAACAAAAGAAATTTCACCTTGAGATTTGCACGATAATGTCATTGCGGCATTGACATCTAGGATTAATGAAAGTGCAAACGACCTCGGCAAAATGATTACCAGCAGGGCCTTAAGAAATCAATTGATTTTGTGTTTGAAGAAGTAAACACCTTAAAAACAGACTTGAAAAGCTGCAAAACTACCGCCAACTTAAACAGCACCAAATCGTCTCGGTTACGTATGTAACCCTAGTTCCCTGATAGGGAACGAGACGCTGCGTCAAGCTGTGGGAACGCCTCTGCGTGTGTGCGTCATGAAGCACGTATGGAATCAGTCCAATGGAGAGACGGAACGTCATAGGCGGGTGACGTCATCGACCAGGAAACTATAAAGCACCCCCAAAACACAAGCGCGACAGCTTCTGATAGGCCTGAAGGAAGCGCTAACGGGCATGCTGGGAGTATGGCAGAACGACGCAGCGTCTCGTTCCCTATCAGGGAACTAGGGTTACATACGTAACCGAGACGTTCCCTTTCAAGGGAACTCGAGCTGCGTCAAGCTGTGGGAACGCCCATACCCACGTCGCCATAGGAGCAAATGACCGTCATGTGGGAACTAGCGCACAGAGGACGAGAGCACCTGTGCCCCAGGAGTGGAACTCAAGTCCAATTCGTAGAACTTAACAAACGTATGCGGTGAGGACCACCCAGCCGCATCACAAACGTCACTCAGCGATACTCCTGACAATAATGCCTTAGATGCAGCCATACTCCTAGTAGAGTGGGCTCGTACAGCCAAAGGTGAAGGCTGACCAGCCGACTCATAAGCAAGTGAGATGGCCTCAACCACCCACTTGCTCATTCTCTGTTTAGACGCGGGACACCCCTTCCTGGGTGGCCCAAAGCACACAAATAACTGTTCTGATTTCCTCCACAGGGCAGCTCTGTGGACATAAGCGTCTAACGCCCTAACAGGGCAGAGAAGGTTAAGTTTCTCCTGATCTGATGACACGAAAGGAGGAGGATAGAAAGCCTGCAGCACTGTAGGTCTAACAGCATTAGTAGGGACCTTAGGGACATAACCTGGTCTAGGGTATAGAAAAGCCTTAACCATACCAGGCGAAAACTCCAGGCACGAGGGTGCAACCGACAGAGCCTGCAAATCTCCGATTCTTTTAACTGAGGATATTGCAAGCAGAAAGAGAGTCTTATATGTGAGGAATTTCTCAGAAACTTCCTCAATAGGTTCAAAGGGGGCCAAAGAGAGGCCCTCTAATACAATGGACAAATCCCAAGTCGGCACCCTCATGCGAACTGCAGGCCTCAGCCTCAAAGTACCACGAAGGAAGCGAGTTATAAGTGGGTGTCTCCCAAGAGAAACTCCACTGAAAGGGACATGGTAAGCAGCTAGTGCCGCCACATACACCTTTAGTGTGGAGGGGGATAACCCTGCAGAGAAACGCTCCTGCAGGAACTCCAGCACTGCACCCACTGGGCCGTTAACTGGGTCCTGCCGGTGTTCTGCACACCAAGAAGTGAAAAGTTTCCACTTCAGGGCATATAACTTCCTCGTGGACGGAGCTCTGGAGTGAAGGATGGTCTCAACAACCTCAGTTGAGAGACCAGTTTCTATGAGCTGGGCCCCCTCAGAGGCCAAGCCCACAGTTTCCACAACTCTGGGCGGGGGTGAAATATCGTACCGCCCTCCTGAGAGAGTAGATCCCTCCTGATCGGAATCTCCAAGGGAGAGCCGTCCAGAAGAGATATTAGGTCCGTGAACCATACTCGGGCCGGCCAGAACGGGGCTACTAGAAGTAGGCTGACCCCGTCCCGGCGAACCCTCTCCAGAACTCCTGGTAGCAGAGCAATCGGGGGAAAAGCATACAGACGTGACCTCGGCCACGGCTGTACCAGAGCGTCCAACCCCAGAGGGGCTGGCTGACTGATGGAGAACCACAGATGACAGTGCGTTGTCTCCTTGGAAGCGAATAGGTCCACCTCGGCGCGACTGAAACTCAACCAAAGGAGCTCCACCACCTCGGGGTGGAGCCTCCATTCCCCCGGCCTCGGCCCCTGCCTCGACAGGGAGTCTGCTACCACATTCAGATAACCAGGAAGATACATAGCTCTCAGAGACTGTAATCTCCCCTGGGACCACAGGAGGATCTGACGGGCCAACTTGTAAAGTGGACGCGACCGCAGGCCCCCCTGATGATTTATATACGAGACCACCGACATGTTGTCTGACTGAACTAGCACGTGATGACCTCTGAGGTCTGCTAGGAAGTGTTTCAAAGCTTGGAACACTGCCAACATCTCTAGACAATTTATATGCCATAATAGATGATGGTCCTGCCACAGACCTTGGGCTGGACGACCACTCATGACCGCCCCCCACCCTGTGAGGGAAGCATCCGTCGTTAGCGTCACGCGACGACAAAGAGCCCCCAACACAGGCCCCTTGGATAGGAACCAGGTTTCTTTCCACATGACCAGAGCACGAAGGCAGCGCCGCGTGACTTTGATCGTGCGGAGGGGATTTCCCCTCAGGGAGAATCCCCTGGTCCGGAGCCACCACTGCAGTGGTCTCATGTACAGCAGGCCGCAAGGTATAACGTTGGACGCTGCTGCCATCAGACCCAACAGTCTCTGAAACTGTTTTACAGTGAGTAGCTGGCCTAGCTTTACTTGTTTCACGGCTGCGAGAATCGAAGCGATGCGGGTCGGGGAGAGCCGTGCCCGCATCGAGACCGAATCCCAAACGACGCCCAGAAAAGCGGTCTTCTGAGAAGGAGATAGAACACTTTTCTTCGCGTTCAGCCTTAACCCCAACTTTCTTATATGAGCGAGAACGACATCTCGATGCCGAACCGCCATCTGCTCCGTCTGAGCTAAAATCAACCAATCGTCGATGTAATTGAGGATACGAATGCCCTGAAGCCTCAGGGGCACTAGAGCTGCATCCATGCATTTTGTGAAAGTGCGGGGAGATAAAGCTAGGCCAAATGGAAGAACCTTGTACTGGTACGCCTCGCCCCCGAAGGCGAACCTCAGGAACTTCCTGTGCTGTGGAAGGATGGAAATATGGAAGTACGCGTCCTTCAGATCTATCGTGACAAACCAGTCCTCGGATCTGATTTGTGCCACAATCTGCTTGATAGTGAGCATCTTGAATTTTAGCTTCCCTACCGCGCGATTCAACAGGCGCAGATCTAAAATTGGACGCAACCCCCCATCCTTCTTTGGAACGATGAAATATCGGCTGTAAAAACCTGACTCCAAACTGGGAGGAGGAACCCGTTCTATAGCCTCCTTCTGAAGGAGCGCTTTCACCTCTCGTTCCATTACCAGAGCCTGCTCGGGGCCCACCACTGTGGGCAGAACCCCTCTGAATTTTGGTGGACGACACCTGAATTGGATAGCATAACCTTTTTCTACTATGTGCAGAACCCACTGAGATATTTTTGGAAGGTTTTTCCACTCTGCCAGAAATACTACTAAGGGTACCAGTCTCTCGAGACTGGCCTCTGGTGTAACTTGAGCAGCAAACGCAGCGTCCTGTAACGGCGCACCGGCAGGGAACGACTGGCTTAACTGCTCTGAGACCCTCCTCAGAGGGGGCGAGCGTCCCTCGGGAAAGCGCTCGCTAGGACCGTCTGTGCCCCGGCATGAAGGCGGGGTTGGCAGAACGGGCCCCTGAGGGCACCGAAGAAGAGCGGGCACCGTGTAATGCGGTGAACACCTCTCTCCCACGGCAGGGACCACCCTCAGCATCCTGACGCCAGTGGCGTCAGGACTTCCTCTTTGCCGAAGCCTTCTTGGCCATAATAACTGTCCTCAGATCAGTTTTGCCAGAAGACTTCGGCTGAGAGTGCCGCGTCTGGTCCCACTGTTTGGAAGGGGGAGCGCGAGACGCGACACTCTGCTTCTGTTGCGCCCTATGTGAGGAGCTGACTGACGGCCTGGACTGCTCCCGCCCAGCAGTACCGGGGACATGAATTTTAAGAGGCATACATTTCTGAAACGCTGCTGATTGTTTCTTCTCTTCCTGAAATCTATCTATGACAGTATTCACAGAATCACCGAACAGACCATGAGGAGAGAGAGGAGCGTCTAAAAGAAAAGCTTTATCTTTTTCTTTCATGCCAGAGAGATTTAACCATAGATGTCTCTCTGCGGCCACCAGGGCTGCCATAGTACGGCCCATTAGCTTGGCCGACTCCTTGGTGGCGCGCAGAGATAAATCTGCAGCCTGACGCAGTTCGCGAACTACATCAGTGCTGACCTCTTGAGAATCACTCACGTCCTTTAATAGGTCAGCCTGGTATGCCTGCAAGATGGACATAGTATGCAGGCACGCCGAGGCTTGACCGGCCGCCGAATACGCCTTACCCACTAAAGCAGATGTACTTCTGAGGGGTTTAGAGGGTAAAAGTGGTGCTTTAAAAGAAGATGCAGCTTCAGCAGAAAGGTGACTAGCAAGCGCCTCTTCTGCTTTAGGCATCGCCCCATAACCGTGAGATTTAGCCCCCACGATATTCGAATATGTGGACGTTTGAGGGCTAAAAACACGATAAGAGACCGGCTTTTTCCACGATCTCGAAACCTCTGAGTGTAAATCAGGAAAAAAGGGCAAGCACCGGCGTGGAGGTTGGGAACGGGAAGGCAAAAATCTCTCATCTAGTTTAGATTTTTCTCTAGACTCCTGCCTAACAGCTGGCCACTCGATGCTTAATTTAGACACAGCACGAGTGAGCACCTCCATAAGCTCCTCACTTTCGGGAGAGCGAGATGGCGAATCATCGACATCTCCCGCATCCAGACTAACAACATCCAGATCCTCAGAACTGGATAGTTGCAGTACTGGGGCCTCAGTTCGGGGGGAAGAAACCGCAGAGCGTGCCTCCGAACCCGAGACTGAGGCACTGGATCTAACAGGTAAGGGCTGAGATAGGGCAAAGCCCGTCTCAAGCCCCGCTGTTAGATCCATCTGCGATCCCCACGAATGACGTCGGCGCTCAGCCTCGGCATGAGCGGGACCCGATCCGCGGGGATCGCGAACCGAACCACTCTCCTCAAAGAGTGATCGGCGGGAGCGGAGCGTTCTAAGAGGCAAACGCTCGCAATGCTCACAATCAGCCCCCTCGAGAGCTGACTGGGCATGCTGCACTCCCAAACAAACAACACATAAGCTGTGTGTATCCCCGCCCGTTAAATAGCGCGAGCAGGGAGGAACACACTTCTTAAATTGCTGTTCGCTCGCCATTGTCTCTCAATATAATATATATATATATATAGTTTTTTTTTTTGAAATAGTGAAACTCCTGCTTAGTGACAGACAAAAACACTTGAGACAGATCCACATATAGCGCTTACTGAAGGCATAGAAGCTGTCGCGCTTGTGTTTTGGGGGTGCTTTATAGTTTCCTGGTCGATGACGTCACCCGCCTATGACGTTCCGTCTCTCCATTGGACTGATTCCATACGTGCTTCATGACGCACACACGCAGAGGCGTTCCCACAGCTTGACGCAGCTCGAGTTCCCTTGAAAGGGAACCACAAACTTGAGCAAAGACTGAACGATGCCGAATGCTATCAGCGGAGATGGAATCTCCGTCTGTACGGTATTCCTGAACATTCTGAGGAGAACATCAAGCTAAAAGTAATCAATGTCTGTGTCTCCGTTGTTCCCGACTCAAACGTTTCTTTCAAAGATGACATAGATGTTGTGCATCGTCTGGGAAAGCTGAAGGAGCAGGCCAACAGACCAGTGATCATTCGCTTCATGAGAAGATCTATGCGGGACCTGTTCTGGCGGCAGGCCAAGCACTCTGAATATCTAAGGAGTCACAAGCTGAGATTCACTGAAGATTTATCTCTTTACATAAAGAAGATATTTCTGTTAATATTCTTCCCATGCCATTAACAGATCATAAGGCAGTGTCTATCAACATTTCTTTACCTTCCCCTCTTTCCTCCAACTACCATAACTCTTACTGGAAGCTCAATAAGTCATTATTGGAACATGAATTTGTAAAGATGACCATTCGCAGTTTGGTTGCACAATATTGGAATATAGCTCAGATTAAATTTGAAGCTTGTAAATTTCTTAGAAAATTTGGCAGTTTATTATCTAAGAAAAAAACTTGAAGAGGAGAAGATGACGGCTTTTACTCATAAATCTCCTCCAAATTTGTCGGATAATGAATATCTTGAGTTATTCACACTTCAAAGCCAATTAGATGATATTTATAAAAGGATCAGAGATCTAGACAGAGATGGCTGGAAAAAGGTGAACAGAATTCGGCATATTTCTTTCAATTAGAAAAATCCCATGCAAAAACAAATACAATTTTGCATTTGAACATTAATGGTACGATAACACATGACCCAAAGGACATTGCAGATTTTTTAGCACCCTTTACAATTCAGGGTTTAAGGAAAATAATTATTCTGTTTTTATAGATAGTCTTACTAATTCAAAAACTATAAATGAAGATGAAAAAGAACATTGTGATAGTTCTATATGTATAAAGGAAGTCCTTCAAGCTATTACAGAGCTCAAATTTAATAAATCCCCTGGTGTAGATGGTTTAACCTCCGATAAAACCTTCTAAGAAGAACTTGCTCCTTTTCTTTGAAAACTTTTCTTACAATGTATTGAGTATGGTAAACTCCGGCCTACCCTGACACAAGGCCTAATTATCTTAATTCCCAAACCAAAAAAAGACACTTTAATTTTAGACAATTGGCAGCCAATTTCCCTACTTAATAATGATTATACAATTTTAGCCTCTATATTAGCTTCTAGAATTAAGAAAACTTTTGATTCTATTATCGCTTGGTATTAGACCTCGTTGATTACCCACATCTATACCCAGATGAGAGTTTCATTCTTTTCTTAGACTTCCATAAGGCTTTCGATACTGTTGAACATCATTTCATATATTCGGCCCTAAAAAAAATTGGTTTTGGTGATATTTTTTTTGAATAATTCCTAATTCCATTAAAACTTTATATTCTAATGCAAATGGTTCAATCAAACTGCGTAATGGCACCTCACCCAGATTCAATCTCAGTCGTGGTATCAGACAAGGATGCCCTATTTACCCATATTTATTTTTACTTTGTTCACAACTTCTTGCAGATCATATTAAACAGAGCCCTTTAAGAGGTATCACTGATGCAAGCAGTGAAATTATCAGTAGTCAACTGGCAGAGATACCACTCTTTTTTTAAAAGATGCAGGAGAAATACCTTTAGCCCTCAAGATTACCCATACATTCTCTAAAGCTTCAGGGCTGAGTTTCCCGAAACCTTCTTAACGCTACGTCGTTCTTAAGTCACACCTTAAGCTGTACCTTATCGTTAATACGTGTTTCCCGAAACGCTCTTAGTTAAGTATACCTTCTGTAAGTCATACGTTCGGAAGGTTGGTCTGGACCACTCTTAGCTTTACCTTATCACTGTTAAAGGTAAATATGAATATAATTCTGAAGTTTTAATACACCCAGACAGTGTTCAATTAGGCTAATTCAAGTGTTTTCATGCAAAGAATAAAATTGTCATTACACTGATTGTTGTTAGAATTTTAATTATATTATTATATATAATACAATTTTAAAGAGCGCTTTTAAAGGCCAGTGAAAGCATAGGCTACTGTCAGTTAAGTCCTATTCGGACGCTAATATTGTTTATCATGGGCTCGTACGGTATTTTAAACATTTACCGGGGTAAGTCGGTTATTTTAGTGCCGTCCGAATCCATAATATCAGTGTTTTTTCTTACCCAACCCGCGTACAAATCTCTGTCCAAATTAGTACCTACTGATATTTGACAAACAGGTCGTGTGGTAATTTAATTGCGTCTGAATCCACATCTCTGAGTTTACAAGAGATTCAAAATTCACTGTTTAAATCCTTTTAGATCACTGCCGAGCACCGTAGCTACGTGACGTAGGCCTACACTTTTATTACTGAAATGCTTGAAAGTATTTACAAGAACAATATTTCATCGCAGCTCACCTCAGCGAACAAAAATGGGAAAGAGAAGAAAGCACATAAAAAATTTAAATGGTTATTATGGCAGCAATGTATGATACAGTTTTAAAATATGTAGGCAAGGCTATTATAGGCTGTTATAGTTTGGATTATTTTTTATAATATCCCATGAGTCCTAGTAAATGCAATTTCAACTATTTCTGAAGTGCTTCTTTTATAAAGAACAGCGCTTTCTCACATAAACAGCCCCTGCACGAGAGAATAATTGATTCTCGAGTCATCGATATCAACAGATTCAGCACCATCGCCACGGACAGCACCCGGTAACGTCGCACGTAAGAAGGTATATCTTAAGCAGCTTTCTAAGGTATAGTTCGGGGAACACGCCTAGAAATGGTATACCTTCAGTTAAGTTATACGTTAAGAGTCTTCGTAGCGCGCTAAGAGACAATGTTATCGGGAAACTCAGCCTAGGGCTTTATCTGAATATAAATAAGTGTGAATTAATGTCTCTTAAAAACAGTAATCATCTGTCAATTTGTAATATTCCCATTAAAAATGAAATCACATATTTAGGTACTAAGATTTTAAAGAATGAAGAGGAACGATGTAAGCTTAATTTTTCACCAGTCATTGACAAAAAAAAGAAAAAATGTAATCAGTGGTTACTGAGAGACCTATCCCTAAGGGCGAGAGTATTGATCACAAAGGCAGAGGGCATCTCGAGACTTACATATGTAGCGCTCTCCTTAGCAGTTAATGATAATACTTGTAAAATTATTGATAAAATGCTGTTTAACTTCTTATGGAAAAATAAAACCCATTATATAAATAAATCTATGATTATGAACTCAACTGAAAATGGAGGCCTCTTCTTAGATTTTACCACCCTTAATCACACATTCAAAGTTAACTTGATTAAGCAATTCCTTAAAATACCAACATCTATCTGGAATATTATACCTCACTTTATCTTTTCACAAGTTGGGGGTCTTCAATTCCTTTTGCTTTGTGACTACAGTATTACCAAACTCCCTTTAAAACTATCTAGTTTTCACAAACAGATGCTTCTTTCTTGTAATTTAATCTATAAACACAATTTCTCTCCAAACAGGTGTTTTATCTGGAATAATAAGCACATTCTGTATAAATCTAAATCCTTATTTCTTATTAATTGGTTTTGTAATTATATAGTTTCTGTTAGCCACTGTATAACCATGAAGGACTTATGTCGACCTATTCTGAATTTCTTTCTAAATATAATATTCCTGTTACTCCAGAAGATTTTGCTGTGGTTATGGATGCTGTTCCCTCTGGTCTAAAAATGCTTCTTAAAAATACCTGTCCTCTGCTATCTCCATACTCGTTGGATCCTGCTGATACTGAAGTAGGCCGTATCTGTTTCTCTCTTTCCTATATTAAAAATAATAATCGTTGTGTACGGGCTTTGTTTCAAAGAGATATTGGCTCCAGACCTGCTATTATATCATTTTGGAATGATTGTGCTGATAATCTGTTATGGAATAAAATCTGGAAACTTCCTCATAAATATTTAATCATAAACAAAATCAAAGAAATTTCACTTAAACTCATTTATAAATATTACCCATGTAATTATTATCTTGTGAACAGATTTAATTGTGATATTAATACATTTTGTACATTTTGTGATCTACATGAAACATTTTATCACTTATTTTGGAGTTGTCCTCATTCAGTTTGTTTTTGGTCAGATTTTTGTTCATTTATTAAGGCTCATATCATGCCCAGCTTTCAACTGTGCTTTAAAAATGTGTTATTTGTTTTTTTCTCTTATGACAAATCTTATCATAAGGAATATTAGTTACTTAACCTGCTTCTTCTGTTAGCTAAATTTAGTATTCATGAATGTAAATCTGGAGGAAACAAGCCTTTGTTTTTTCATTTTAAGAGCAGACATTTTCATTTTAAGAGCAGAAAAAACAATATTAGGTTTGAAAAATAAGAAAGCTGCAAAATGCATTTCAATGTGTAAACATTTTCACATTTTTGTTTAACATTTAAGTTCGTCACTGTTTCTGTATGTCTTTTTATGTTTGTTTATTTGGTTTACTTGTTGTACCCCCCTGACTGTATCTGTAATTCTTATTAAAAATAAAATATATATATATATATATATTAGGGATGCACCGATAGGATTTTTTTTGGCCGATACCGATTTCAACAAACAACTACTGGACGATACCGATACCGATATTTGTCACTTGCATACAATACTATTCAGTACTAGCTAGCTTATTTCTGCATCAAATTATTTTCACTGAACATGAATTGGATCCATTTAACATTCATCTGACCTGCATTATAAGAGAGGCACAAAGATAAAAAAATACAATAAGACATGACAACGTTCAGAGGTGATTTTTGCTATCCAATATTTCTTTAATTAACAACATGAAGTCATGTGTCACGGGAAAGGAGAGAGGACCCAAACGCGAAAGCAGGTAATAGTCTCTTTAATATAACTCAGGGATGCCGTGGGCAGTAACAAACAAAATATCTTAGATGAAATATCAGCAGCAAACTGCAGGCCCAGGGCTGGATATGGATGGTCCAGGTAGAGAGGATAAAACGAAACCAAGGACGGCTGACGGTAACACCGGTTCGTAGTCAGCTCACAACAGCAGGAAGCTGGGCAGAGCACAAGTTTAGCAACAAACAGCCAGAGTAGACACGTACCAGACAGGGCTTGACAAGACTGGAATCTGGAGCATAGACAGGGGTCAATAACATATGTAACTTCAAACAATAATCTGGCAGAGGAGAAAGGGAAGAAGGTGCCTAGAAGTAGAGAGCCTAATTAGAGACAATAAGGGACAGGTGAGGAAGGGAGAGGATGATGTGATGGAAGAATAAGAAACAGCTGAGAGTGAATGAGCGCGTGTAATAAAGTGTGTGTGTGTGTGTGTGTGTGTGTGAAACATGACCAGACAGGGAGAAAAAGAGACAGAGGAAGATACCAGGTTCATGACAGTACCCCCACCTCAAGGAGCGCCTCCTGGCGCACCCGAGGAAGGGGGCTGGTGAGAACGGTAGAAGTCATCAATCAGCGAGCGGTCCAGGACGTGCCGGGCAGGGATCTAACTTCTCTCCTCAGGACCGTATCCCTCCCAATCGACCAAGAACTGATGACCGCGACCTCGAGGAATGACATCGAGTAATCTGCGGACTCTATACACAGGAGAACTCTCGACGCGGACAGGGGTGATGACGGGACGGAGAGGCGCGCGCACTACGGGTTTGACGCATGAAACATGAAAGACTGGGTGTATGCGCCGGAGATTAGATGATAACTTGAGCCTGACCGAGACAGGACTAAGGAACTTTATAATGCGGAAAGGCCCGATGAATTTGGGGGCCAACTTACGCGAGACTGATTGAAGCAGGAGGTTGAGAGTGGAAAGCCAAACTCTGGCCGACAGCGTAACGGGGGCTCTTAACATGGTGTATATTCGCGGCCCGTTGAGTGCGTGAACGGGACTTGCATAAGGCAGATCTAACCCCTCTCCAAGTACGCTTAGCTCGCTGAATAAAGACCTTGACAGACGGCACGTTGGACTCAGAGTCCTGAGACGAAAAGAGCGGCGGTTGGTAACCAAGGCAACACTGAAAAGGCGACAAACCGGTAGCGGAGGATGGAGCGGAGTTATGCGCATACTCTGCCCAGGGAAGCTGTTCGGACCAAGAAGCAGGGTTGCGGAACGCGAGACTGCGAAGGATACGACCAATGATCTGATTGGCACGCTCGGCTTGGCCATTAGTCTGTGGATGGAAGCCGGAGGAGAGGCTGGCAGAGGCTCCGATAAGGCGACAAAAGTCTCTCCAAAACAGAGACGAGAATTGAGGACCCCTATCGGAGACGACGTCAGAGGGAAGACCATGAATCTTGAAAACATTATCGACGACTATCTGGGCTGTCTCCCTAGCGGAGGGAAGTTTGGTAAGAGGAATAAAATGGGCAGACTTAGAAAAGCGATCGACGATGGTGAGGATTACATTATTCCCTCCGGATGGGGGAAGACCTGTAATAAAATCAAGAGCGAGCTGCGACCACGGTCGGGAAGGTAAGGGAAGGGGTCTGAGTAGCCCGGCAGGGGGCGTGTTACTAGCCTTGGTCTGAGCGCAAACAGTGCAAGACGCGACAAAACTACGAATGTAGCGTTCACCGGTGGGCCACCAGAACCTCTGGCGAATAAAGGCAATGGTTCCCCTAACACCGGGGTGAAAGAACAATTTAGAGGAGTGACCCCACTGGAGAACGCCTAGACGAGCGGAAGTGGGGACAAACAAAAGTCCTCTAGGACAGAGACTAGGCGTGATTGCATGGGACAGGGCGCGTTTTACGAGCCTTTCTATTCCCCAGACAGCAGCACCAACAACCATGCCCTGAGGGAGGATCTCCTCCTTGGTTGGAGCAACCTCTGGGGAAGCGAACTGCCGTGAGAGAGCGTCCGGCTTAAGGTTCTTAGAGCCGGGTCGATAGGAAATGGTAAAGTCGAAGCGTGCAAAAAAGAGCGCCCAGGGAGCCTGACGAGCGTTAAGTCTCTTAGCCGTGCGAATGTATTCAAGATTTCTGTGATCAGTCTAGACAATGAATGGGACAGGCGTTCCCTCTAACCAGTGTCGCCACTCTCCTAGCGCTAAGCGAATGGCCAATAACTCATGATTGCCAACATCATAATTACACTCTGTGGGCGAAAGACGATGAGAAAAGTATGCGCAGGGATGAGTCTTCTCATCAGAGGATGAGCGTTGGGAAAGGATTGCTCCCACGCCCAGCTCTGAAGCGTCGACCTCGACGAGGAACTGTCTAGTGACGTCAGGAGTCATAAGGATCGGGGCGGAGGTAAACAACGACTTGAGAAGATCAAAGGCAACTTGAGCCGTCTCTGACCATGCAAAGCGGGTCTTGGCGGACGTGAGTGCGGAGAGAGGGGCGGCGACCTGACTAAAATTTCGAATAAACCGACAATAAAAATTGGCGAACCCCAGGAAACGTTGGAGTGCGACTCGAGATTCAGGCACTGGCCAATCAGTGACTGCACGAACCTTAGTAGGGTCCATACTAATACTCTCCGCAGAAACTACCGAACCGAGGAACGTGATGGACTGGGCATGGAAAGTACACTTCTCGGCTTTCACAAATAGGCGGTTCTCTAGGAGACACTGAAGGACCTGTCGTACGTGCTGAGTGTTTACTTGGAGAGAGGGAGAAAAAAATCAAAATGTCGTAGAGATAGACGAAAATGATTAACATGTCTCTGAGAACGTCGTTAACTAAAGCCTGAAAGACGGCAGGAGCAGTGACTAAACCGAACGGTAGAACGCGATACTCGAAGTGCCCCAGGGGAGTATTAAAGGCAATCTTCCACTCATCTCCCTCCTTAATGCGGACTAAATGGTATGCGTTACAAAGATCCAGTTTTGTGAAGACCTTTGCCCCCTGCAGGATCTCAAAGGCGGATGACATAAGTGGCAAGGGGTAGCGATTCTTAACAGTTATGTCATTCAAGCCTCGGTAATCGATGCAGGGACGCAACGAACCATCCTTTTTACAATACAATACAATGTTTATTTATAAAGCACAATTTAAAAACAACCGAGGTTGACCAAAGTGCTGTACAAAAGAAGATGAAACAAAACACAAGCTGTAAAATAGGTGTAACACATGAAAGTAAAATCCTGAAACAGCAAGTCAAGGTATATTAAACGCCAAAGAAAATAAATGCGTCTTGAGGGAGGACTTAAAGGTATATAAAGTTGAGGCAGTTCTGATATGAGCCGGGAGAGTATTCCATAGTTTCGGGCCGATGACAGAAAAGGCACGATCACCTCTATTTTTTAATCTTGTCCTGGGAACTTGCAATAGTCCGGAGTTAGCAGATCTAAGTGACCTTGACTGAACGTAGGGGTGTAGCAAATCTGTTAAATACTGTGGTGTCTCATTACGAATGGATTTAAAAACAAACAATAGAATTTTGAAATCAATTCTATATTTCATCGGCAGCCAATGTAGTGAGATCAAGACTGGCGTGACAGAATCATATTTACGTTTTCCATAGAGGAGCCGAGCCGCTGCATTCTGAACTAATTGTAGACGTGAAACACAAGCCTGAGGGGCACCGATATACACAGAATTACAATAGTCCAGTCGAGATGTTACAAAAGCATGCATAACTGTTTCAAATTTCTTTAGAGAAAGAAATGGCTTCACCTTTGACAGAAGACGAAGATGGTAAAAACACGACTTAGTCACAGTATTTATCTGCTTATCGAATTTAAGATTATTATCAAGCCAGACACCTAAGTTTCTGACACATGTGGTACTATAAGGTGACAAAGATGCAAGTTCAAAATCATGTACATAGTGCTCATTTGAACCAAAGACAATAAGTTCAGTTTTACTCTCATTAAGACTCATGAAGTTAGTTGCAAGCCAGTGTTTTAGTTCTTCCAAGCAGTCCATAATAGGCTTTAAGGCCTGCTTGTTATCCCGCTTCATAGGGATATAAATCCCTATAGGGATTTTTCTTCACAAAAAAGAATCCCGCACCGACTGGGGAAGAGGAGGGAACTATGGTACCAGCGTCTAACGAGTCTGAGAGATACTTCTCGAGCGCCTCGCGTTCCGGCGCTGATAGCGAGTAAAGTCTCCCACGCGGAGGGGTGGAGCCCGGGAGGAGATCGATGCTGCAGTCGTAAGGCTGATGAGGAGGGAGAGAAGTGGCCCGGGAACGACTGAAAACCGCTCGCAGATCATGGTACTCCCCCGGAACTCCGGACAAATCACCAGGCTCTTCCTGAAACACAGAGACATAAGACACAGGAGGAGCAGCAGACATTAAACAATTTACATGACATGACAAATTCCAAGACAGGATGGACCCCCTGGATCAGTTTATCTGGGGGTTGTGTTTGACTAACCAGGGATAGTCCAAAACCACAGGGGTGTAGGGGGAATGAAAAACTAAAAATGAAATAGTCGGCGAGAGGATGAGAGAGACTGTGAGACTCACCGGGACCGTGGCACGACGTACTCTAGCAAGGACACTGCCGTCGAGAGCAAAAACAGGGGTGGAATCCCTTAGCTCAATGAAAGGAATACCCTGTTCACGGGCCAAGGGCTCATCAACAAAACTTCCCTCGGCACCAGAGTCTATCAGAGCCAGGCAAGTGGTAGTGGAAGCCGGCCAGCGGAGGTGGACAGAAAAAGCTTACCAGTAACCCTCTCTCTACTGGTGAGCTTTGGCTATTACCGGACAGGATGAAACGAAGTGAGTGGCAGCTCTGCAGTATAGACAAAGACGGCTAGAGATTCTACGCTGGCGTTCAGCCGCAGAGATCCGTATTACCCCCACCTGTATAGGCTCCGCGTCAGGATCGGCAGAGGGAGATGAGGAAGAAACAGAAGTGGAGAGATGTGACGTCTCCAGGTTGCGGGCTCGACGGCGAAGTTCAAAACGCTTCTCCACGCAGATAGCCAGGTCAATGAGAGGATCTAGACAAGAGGGGTTCTCGTGGGCAAGAATCTCGTCCTTAATGTCCGCATTCAAGCCCTCCAGGAAACGTGCAACCAGAGCGGGTTCATTCCAATCACTAGAGGTAGCCAAGGTGCAAAACTCAATAGAAAAATCAGCTGCTGATCTTTTACCTTGGCGGAGTGTAGAGAGAAGGCGCGAGGCTTCAGTCCCGTGTGCTGAACGGTCAAAGACTTTTATCATCTCCTCCTTGAAACGGACATAGCGGTCTAGGCAGTCAGCTTCAGAATTCCACACGGCCGTTCCCCATTCTCGTGCTTGTCCCGTCAGAAGGGAAACCACGTAGGCGATGCGGGAACGATCCTTAGTGTAAGTTGAGGACTGTAACGAAAACACAACCTCACACTGCGTTAAGAATGAACAGCACTCAGTGGGCTCACCAGCATAGCAGGGAGGATTGTTGACTCTGGGCTCAGGAGCGTCATGGCTCTTAAATGGAGGAGGGTCCATTCAGAGATGATGAAGCTGTTGGGAAAAGTCGGTTATCTGTGCGGCGAGGGCTTCGACAGCATGGCGGGCGGCGGATAACTCATCCTCATCCCTGCAGCTCGATGGCAGTCTGGAAAGGGTTCTCCTTCGCTGGGTCCATGTCTGGCCAGATTATTCTGTCACGGGTAAGGAGAGAGGACCCAAACGCGAAAGCAGGTAATAGTCTCTTTAATATAACTCAGGGATGCCGTGGGCAGTAACAAACAAAATATCTTAGATGAAATATCAGCAGCAAACTGCAGGCCCAGGGCTGGATACGGATGGTCCGGGTAGAGAGGAGAAAACGAAACCAAGGACGGCTGACGGTAACACCGGTTCGTAGTCAGCTCACAACAACAGGAAGCTGGGCAGAGCACAAGTTTTGCAACAAACAGCCAGAGTAGACACGTACCAGACGGGGCTTGACAAGACAGGAATCTGGAGCATAGACAGGGGTCAATAACATACGTAACTTCAAACAATAATCTGGCAGAGGAGAAAGGGAAGAAGGTGCCTAGAAGTAGAGAACCTAATTAGAGAGAATAAGGGACAGGTGAGGAAGGGAGAGGATGATGTGATGGAAGAATGAGAAACAGCTGAGAGTGAATGAGCGCGTGTAATGAGGTGCGTGTGTGCGTGCGAAAGAGCGCGTGTAATAAAGTGTGTGTGTGTGTGTGTGTGTGTGTGTGTGTGTGTGTGTGTGTGTGTGTGTGTGTGTGTGTGTGTGTGTGTGTGTGTGTGTGTGAAAAATGACCAGACAGGGAGAAAAAGAGACAGCGGAAGATACCAGGTTCATGACATCATGTTTGATTACTTCTTAACAATAGAATCATATTTAAAACTATTATGATAAAATGGCTTAATAACTCATGAACAGTTCATTCAGTCGTTGTGCATGTTGGACTAGAACATTAAATAATTTCAAATTAACATAGATCTGTTTAACATAAAGATTAGAAATATGACATGACAAACTTCAAAGAGTTTTTTTTTTTCAATAAAACATTCCTTCTTAACCGAATCATATTTAAAACAACTTAGCTTAAAAACTCATGAACAGTTCAGTTGTTGTGCATGGTGCACACTAAACGTTAAATACTTTCAAATGAACATAGATCTGTTTAACATAAAGATTAAAAATATGACATGACAAACTTCAAAGACTTTATTTTGCAATAAAACATTCCTTCTTAACAACTGAATCATATTTAAAACAATTTAGCTTAAAAACTCATGAACAGTTCATTCAGTCGTTGTGCATGGTGCACACTAAACATTAAATAATTTCAAATGAACATAGATCTGTTTAACATAAAAATATGACATGACAAACGTCAAACTCATTAACAGTTCATTCAGTCCATTTGCTGTTATCAAGTATTAAGGGTGCTGCTTTAGAAACAGGGGCAAGTTCTTTATAAAAAGAAGCTTTTCTGCTTTTTTCACAGCGCAGTCGGTTTCTTTTACTGTCCAAGACATTGGATGCAGCACTGAACAACTGTTCACTGTCGGTGCTTGTGCTCAGTGCACACAAATACTTGCGTGCAGTTTGCGCAAGAGACGGAAAGCGACCTTAATTGACACACCAGTATTGAAGAGGATTCTTTCTTTCAATTGGGATTTCTGCGAGGTAGGCATCCAGTTTTGGCATGGTAGGGTTAATCCTAAATCCATGTGATAAATTTTCCTCCAGAACTTTGTCGAACATGTCACACAGACTGGGTGCATGTTCACTGTCCTTGCGTGACTTTTTGGCTTTTGGGTTGTCCTCTGGGTGGCGCACCACGTCTTTTCCACCACTTTCGTCACTCAAATCCAGCTGTGCTTGCAGCATCACGCGAACTGCCTGCTTTTTGTTCGTATCAAAGTAGTTATCTTTGTATCTTGGGTCTAACACTGTTGCGATACAATAAAGAGGTTCTGAGTCATTTTTAGCAAAACGCTTTGTCACCGCATCTAGTAGTGTTTTTTTGGTGGTTTTTACTCCCTGGTCAGTTTCAAGGTCCTTGCTCAGTTGCCGCTTTAGCGCAACAATTGATGGAATCACATCCACTGCAGATGCTCCAGAAGCACTCATCTCCCTCGTCAGTTGCTCAAATGGGTAAAGAATAGAAACTGTGTTCTCAATTAAACACCAATGATGGGCTGTTAATGTCACAGGCAGAACATAATCTGCATTATAAGCTGCGATCGCTTGCTTTTGATCCAAGAGGCTTCTCAGCATATTAAAAAGTACTGTTCCACCTTGTTGAAACGTCTTGCTGAAGAATTTTTGGTTGCATTCCCAACTGAATTTGGACACTGTGTAAGCGCGAGCACGCTAGAGGGGAATGCTTAAAGTGGCCTACTATTCGTCGGCATATTGCTATCACGTCAGATTGCTATCACGTTGACAGCTAATTGTAAAATGTCTTCATCCAAGATGGCGCCGCGCATGGCTGCCTTTGTGTGGGGCTCTCCAGCTATTGTGTTGTTTTTGTTTGTTTGTTCTGCGTTTAGTCATTCTTTTCCTATCAGTTTCACCAAAGACGAACTACTGGACATTAGGAAACACACACCAGATAACTTTTCTACAGTTTTTGATTATTCGGACGTCTTGCAGGACATTCTCGTCGGTGGGGCAGCGGTGTTGTTCAAACGCGCGTTCAGACGCAAATGCGGGAAGCGAGCCGGCGCTCTGGTTAAACTCCGCGAGCGCGGCCTGCGCACTGCACTCCCCAGTATTCATCTCGCGAATCTCCGATCCCTTCCTAACAAAACGGACGAACTTCTTCTCCTCACCCACACTAACAAGGATTTTCTAAACTCTGCTGCTCTGTGCTTCACTGAAACCTGGCTGAGTGAAGCCATACCGGACAACGCAATACATCTGCCGGGCTTCCAGCTTTTCCGAGCGGATCGCATCGCGGAGCTAACGGGGAAAACAAGAGGTGGTGGATTGTGTTTCTACATTAACGAAAGTTGGTGTTCAGATGTAACAACACTGAAGAAGATGTGCTCTCCTAATTTAGAGGCACATTTCATAAACTGTAAACCCTTCTACTCGCCTCGGGAATTTTTCTCTTTCATTCTCGTGAATGTTTACATCCCTCCAGACGCGTGCGTGAGCGCGGCGCTACAACAGCTGGCTGATCAAATAGCTGAAACAGAACAAAGGTACCCAGACTCTCTTTTAATCATTCTTGGGGATTTTAACAAAGCAAATCTTTCCCGTGAACTACCAAAATACAGACAGCACGTTACATGTCCCACCAGAGACAGTAATATACTGGACCACTGTTACACCACAATAAAAGATGCGTATCACTCCGTTTCACGAGCAGCTTTGGGGCTCTCTGATCACTGTTTGGTTCATCTCATACCGACCTACAGGCAGAAACTGAAATCAGCTAAACCTGTAATAAGGACTGTAAAAAGATGGACTAATGAAGCAGAGCAGAATCTACAGGCCTGCTTTGATTGCACTGATTGGACTGTTTTTGAAGCTGCTACCAACGATCTGGATGAGCTCACAGATACTGTAACATCATATATAAGTTTCTGTGAGGATACATGGATTCCTACCAGGACATTCTTATCATTTACTAATGATAAACCATGGTTTACTGGGAAACTCAAACACCTTCGTCATGCCAAAGAGGATGCTTACAGAAATGGGGATAAAATCTTGTATAACCAGGCCAGAAACAGATTGACAAAGGAGATCAGAGTTGCTAAAAGGAACTACTCTGAAAAACTGAAAAAACAGTTTTCATCCAACGACCCATCATCAGTCTGGAATGGCCTGAGGAACATTACCAACTACAAGTCACCATCCCCTCGATCTGTGGACAATCAACACCTGGCTGATGATTTAAACTCATTTTATTGCAGGTTTGAAAAGCCCTCATTCACACCACACACCCGGTCTGATCTGCACTTCACACTTTCACCATCACCTCCTGCACTCCCATTACTCCCCCCTCCTGCCATCCAACCTGAGCTTAAGGTCTGTGTGGAGGACGTGAGCAGAGTCTTCAAAAAACAGAAGACTAGGAAAGCCTCAGGCCCAGACGGCATCTCATCTGCTTGTTTAAAAGCCTGCGCTGACCAACTGGCCCCGGTCTTCACGCAGATCTTCAATAGATCATTGGAGCAGTGTGAAGTTCCCTGCTGCTTCAAACGCTCCACTATCATTCCTGTCCCCAAAAAACCCAAAATCACTGGACTTAATGACTACAGACCTGTCGCTCTCACGTCTGTGGTCATGAAGTAGTTTGAAAGACTGGTGCTGGCCCACCTGAAAGACATCACTGGACCCCTGCTGGATCCCTTTCAGTTTGCTTACAGAGCAAACAGGTCTGTGGATGATGCAGTCAACATGGGACTGCATTATATCCTGCAACATCTCGACAGACCAGGGACTTATGCAAGGATCCTCTTTGTGGACTTCAGTTCGGCCTTCAATACCATCATGCCTGGTCTTCTCACAGCCAAACTGACCCAGCTCTCCATACCATCCTCGATCTGTCAGTGGATCACCAGCTTCCTGACGGACTGACAGCAGCGAGTGAGACTGGGGAAACACACATCCAGGACTCTCACCACCAGCACTGGCGCCCCCCAAGGGTGCGTTCTCTCCCCACTGCTCTTCTCCCTGTACACTAATGACTGCACTTCTAAAGACCCCACTGTCAAGCTCCTGGAATTTGCAGACGACACCACTGTCATCGGTCTCATCCAAAACGGCGACGAGTCTGCTTACAGACTGGAGGTTGAACATCTGGCTGTCTGGTGCAGTTATAACAACCTTGAGCTGAACACGCTCAAAACAGTGGAGATGATCGTGGACTTCAGGAGGAACAGCCCAGCACTCCCCCCACTCACCATCATGAACAGCACTGTGGAAGCAGTGGAGTCATTCAGGTTCCTGGGCACTATCATCTCTCAGGACCTGAAGTGGGACAATCACATTGACTCCACTGTGAAAAAGGCCCAGCAGAGACTGTACTTCCTTCGCCAGCTGAGGAAGTTCAACTTGCCACAGGAGCTGCTGATTCAGTTCTACTCAGCCGTCATTGAGTCTGGTTTGGTTCAGCTACCAAATCAGACATCAGGAGACTACAACGGACAGTCCGGACTGCGGAGAGGATTATTGGTTTATTGATTACCTGCCAACCCTCCAGGACCTGTACTCTTCCAGAGTGAGGAAGAGAGCAGGTAAAATCATCACAGACTCCACTCACCCTGGACACCACCTGTTTGAACTGTTACCGTCAAGACGGAGACTCAGATCACTGGCCACAAGAACATCTCGGCACAGGAACAGTTTCTTCCCACAGGCCATTTCCCTCCTGAACAGTTAACACTCCTCCCAATGCATACGCCTTTAAGTGCAATACTCCCACTGTTTAGTGCAATACCCTACAACTCAGGTGATACTTATATGTAGATTTATTTATTTATAATATTCAAAACACTGTAAATATGTTCATAATCTGTAAATCTGGAAATGTCTATTCTGACTAAACCCAACTGTGATACTTTTATTCTCATATATTTATATTTTTATTTTTTATTCTTATAATCTGTAGTATTATGTTTCTTGTTGTATTTGTATATGTCCACTGGAAGCCTCAGTACCAAAAACAAATTCCTTGTGTGTGCAAGCACACTTGGCAATAAAGCTCTTTCTGATTCTGATTCTGAGATATGCTCCGTTGACATAACAAGCCCTCGTTGACAGCTAATTGTAAAATGTGTGCAACACAGGGTAATTGGCCATTGCCTTTGTAATGTTTCTTGCATTGTCTCTGACAACTGCATGGACCTTGAATTTGTCGATTTTCCACATTTCAAGCATTGTGTTGAATGTTGAAAAGATCGGCTCTGCGGTGTGTGAACCTGTAAATTCCTGTGCGTGCAGCAATATTTTTTGCAATTTGAAATCTTTATCAATCCATTGCCCAGTGAGACTGAGCATACAGGTAGGGCTTACATCAGAGCTCCAAATGTCTGTTGTAAAACTGATTGCTGAAATATCAGTGGCCAAGAACTTGTGTACAGGTCCTTCTCAAAAAAATAGCATATTGTGATAAAGTTCATTATTTTCCATAATGTAATGATAAAAATTAAACTTTCATATATTTTAGATTCATTGCACGCTAACTGAAATATTGCAGGTCTTTTATTGTTTTAATACTGATGATTTTGGCATACAGCTCATGAAAACCAAAAATGCCTATCTCAAAAAATTTGCATATTTCATCCGACCAATAAAATAAGTGTTTTTAATACAAAAAAAGTCAACCTTCAAATAATTATGTTCAGTTATGCACTCAATACTTGGTCGGGAATCCATTTGCAGAAATGACTGCTTCAATGCGGCGTGGCATGGAGGCAATCAGCCTGTGGCACTGCTGAGGTGTTATGGAGGCCCAGGATGCTTCGATAGCGGCCTTAAGCTCATCCAGAGTGTTGGGTCATGCGTCTCTCAACTTTCTCTTCACAATATCCCACAGATTCTCTATGGGGTTCAGGTCAGGAGAGTTGGCAGGCCAATTGAGCACAGTAATACCATGGTCAGTAAACCATTTACCAGTGGTTTTGGCACTGTGAGCAGGTGCCAGGTCGTGCTGAAAAATTAAATCTTCATTTCCATAAAGCTTTTCAGCAGATGGAAGCATGAAGTGCTCCAAAATCTCCTGATAGCTAGCTGCATTGACCCTGCCCTTGATAAAACACAGTGGACCAACACCAGCAGCTGACATGGCACCCCAGACCATCACTGATTGTGGGTACTTGACACTGGACTTCAGGCATTTTGGCATTTCCTTCTCCCCAGTCTTCCTCCAGACTCTGGCACCTTGATTTCCAAATGACATGCAAAATTTGCTTTCATCCGAAAAAAGTACTTTGGACCACTGAGCAACAGTCCAGTGCTGCTTCTCTGTAGCCCAGGTCAGGCGCTTCTGCCGCTGTTTCTGGTTCAAAAGTGCCTTGACCTGGGGAATGCGGCACCTGTAGCCCATTTCCTGCACACGCCTGTGCACGGTGGCTCTGGATGTTTCTACTCCAGACTCAGTCCACTGCTTCCGCAGGTCCCCCAAGGTCTGGAATCGGTCCTTCTCCACAATCTTCCTCAGGGTCCGGTCACCTCTTCTCGTTGTGCAGCGTTTTTTGCCACACTTTTTCCTTCCCACAGACTTCCCACTGAGGTGCCTTGATACAGCACTCTGGGAACAGCCTATTTGTTCAGAAATTTCTTTCTGTGTCTTACCCTCTTGCTTGAGGGTGTCAATGATGGCCTTCTGGACAGCAGTCATTCGGCAGTCTTACCCATGATTGCGGTTTTGAGTAATGAAACAGGCTGGGAGTTTTTAAAAGCCTCAGGAATCTTTTGCAGGTGTTTAGAGTTAATTAGTTGATTCAGATGATTAGGTTAATAGCTTGTTTAGAGACCTTTTCATAATATGCTAATTTTTTGAGATAGGAATTTTGGGTTTTCATGAGCTGTATGCCAAAATCATCAGTATTAAAACAATAAAAGACCGGAAATATTTCAGTTGGTGTGCAATGAATCTAAAATATATGAAAGTTTAATTTTTATCATTACATTATGGAAAATAATTAACTTCATCACAATATGCTAATTTTTTTAGAAGGACCTGTATATGCGCGGCTACAACATTGTACATGTCTGGCAGGCACACGTCTGAAAAATATCGCCGACTAGGTAGGGAGTAACGTGGCTCAAGGTGTTCAACAAGCCTCCGAAACCCCACGTCTTCCACGACAGAAAACGGCTGATCGTCCAGTGTGATAAATTCCATAATGTTTTGGGTAATCCCCTTTGCTTTGATGCTGTCTTGAGTAAACTTTTTTACTTTTTCAAATACCTGAGCCACAGAGGTTGTCGGAACACCGGGAGGCGGCAGTTTTTTCTTGGCCGCACTGAGGAACGCAGCATGCTGTTCAGGATGCTTTTTCAGGTGGCAGATTAAATTGTATGTGTTGAAATTCTTAGCCGTGCTACCCCCTCTTGAAGTTTCAGCTGAACACTCGTTGCAAATGGCGATTTTTTTTTTTGTCTTTATCCGAGATTTTGAAAAAGGCCCAGACCGCAGACATTTTTCCGAGACTCCTATTCAGCGCGCATTTCTCATGTGAATTGAGTAATCACTCACGTGATTTACAACTTCCCCACCCCCGATCCACATCTGACAACTATATTTTATTTTGTACAGATTTCATTTTGTTTTGGCAAGCATTTAATTATTTTACCCAGAGAAAAACGTTGAATATGTAACAGACATGCAACTCATTGCCTTCAAGCAATTAATTAATGAACCAACAGTATCTGCCTTTTTCATGCTTTTGCCGATATGCCGATGGTGTTAAATTAATCAAAAATCGACCGATAAATATCGCCGGCCGATACATCGGTGCATCCCTAATATATATATATTTTATTTATATTTTTTTGGACGCATCTGCTCTCCACCGAAGTTAATGGGAAGGATTGGCGTATCACTTGCACGCAAAATCTGACTGCCCAAAGGGCTGCAGTCCACATTTCAAAGTGCAACGAGCCATTAAAGGGAAAAGTGTACAGTAGGTATGTTCTGGGCTGCGTTCCAGTCCACTTTTAGACACGCACTTGCGAACTTCCCTAAGCACTTCCCCTCGGGGGAATCCCTGCTGTCATTTTGAAGTGCGTTCCACTTTGTGAAGTGGACGAGGTAAGTTTATATTGACAGACCCTTGTTCCCTCGATTTTGACCGAGGGAGCGAGTCTACTTCATACTTCAGGCAGCTCCATATACCACAATGCAACAGGATTGTGACGTCACCGCAGATCTCGTCTAATCACCACCACCAAAAACAACTCTATGATATATTAATTAGAATTTTTTTTAATATAAAACAACCCAAACACCTATATACATTTGGATGCTGCATTAAACAAATTCTTAAAGGGAAAAAAATTGTTAATAATAAATCAACTCCATAGTTGATTTCAAGTGATCAAGGGCTTAGGACGTTCCAGTTCAGCCCATTGCAGTTTCCGCCAGTAGTGGGCACTCGTGCAATGCAAGCAATGACGCACTTCCGAGTGAACGAGACGGAGGGAAGTTAGCGAGTGAAGGGCAGGTCAATTTTGGACTGGAACGCAGCCCTGTTTTGTTCATGGACTTTTAGTTTGTATTTCTCCAGTTCCTGTTTTCGTTGTGTTTTCACATGTCCGTTAACTATGTTCACCGCATTATGAGCTCATCTAGATCAGCTGTAATAATAATAATAATAATACATTTTATTTATAACGCACTTTTCATCAGAAGATCTCAAAGTGCTACAGGTAAAAAAAAAAATAATAAAAAAAAAAAAAAGATAAATAAAAAAACATCTAAAGGGGACCAAAAGCTTTGCTAAAAAGAAACATCTTAAGGCCTTTTTTAAAACATACAGTGGATTGAGGTGCCCTCAAGTTGTCAGGGAGGGAATTCCACAGTTTTGGGGCATGTCCATGGAGGCATTGATGTGTGAGGAGAGAAACCTTATACTCAATCCTGGAGGAGATGGGAAGCCAGTGGAGTGAGTGGAGAATGGGGGTAATGTGCTCATGTTTCCGCACTCTCATCAGGATCCTAGCTGCAGAGTTTTTGATGTACTGAAGCCTCTGCAGACTCTTTCCAGGAATCCCAATGAGAATTGCGTTGCAGTAGTCCAGTCTAGATGAGATAAAGGCATGAACCAGCTTTTCAGCATCTGAGAAGGAGAGAATGGGGCGGAGTTTGGAGATGTTACGGAGGTGGTAGAAAGAGGTCTTGCATAGGTGATTTATATGGGCTTCAAAAGTGAGTTGGGAGTCAATTTTTACACCAAGATTTGTGACTATTGATGAGAGGGGGATGTTGGTGCCAGAAAAGGTGATGCTGGTTATGGATGATGATTTAGTCTGGTGAGGAGTGCCGACCAATATGGCTTCGGTTTTGGAGCTATTTAGTTGAAGAAAATTGTGCTCCATCCATTCCTTTATCTCCTCCAGACAGGCGGAGAGTTTTGATGAAGATGACTGTGAGCGTGGGGTTGCAGCTGTGGCATTTACATAGAGCTGTGTGTCATCAGCATAGCCGTGGAATTAAATTTTGTGACGGCTAATGATTTGGCCAAGGGGGGTGAGGTAGAGGATGAAGAGGATGGGGCCAAGGACTGACCCCTGAGGGACACCGCAAGTAACTGTGTGTTTATTTGATTTGGATTTGCCCAGGGAGATGTGTATCCTTCATTATCTCGTTTGTGCTTGCTTTATAAGTTGAACCTGTTCTCACCCCTTGTCCGATCACTGTTATGTGTGTGTGTGTTGCTCATCCTGTTTACCTGTCTTCTGGATTGTAATTAAAACTTTGTGTTGGAACTAATCATCTTCGTCGTCTGCCTTTCTGCAACTCATGATCATGATTATGAATAATAATTTTTTCGCAACTCAAAACACATTTCCTGTAAACTTTTATCTATACTATTTTTATACTCAACAAACTAAACTCAAATACAGTTAATTGTATTGCACATTTAATCATAACAGGTACACAGGGGATTCAACATAAGAAGTAATACTTAAATATTTAACAATATAAATAATTGTATTTGCAAATTGCTCATTGTTAGATTTGTGCTGTGGGCAAAAGTTGTGTTTGGAAATTCTGCCCTTACAGCACCAAACTAGATGTTTTAGTTTATACCTAACATTTTCTTTAGTTTGCACAAAAATAAAGTCTCACCTAAAAAAATTACATAGCATCCTCTAAAAATTATTTCATCCTTCTCAGATTTGAAATACATGGTGAGACTTTCCTAGTGGACCTATACCAAAATGTATTTAAAATACATTTATTTCATAGATAGTACAAAAAACATTTACATATTTACTGACATATTGCTTAAGACTTTCAGATTAAAATATTATAATTAAACTTTATTTGCAGTACTTCTTTATTGCACAATGCACATTTCTTAATATTAAGCTTAAAATGTGTTTTAATGTCACTATTAGTAATGACAGTATGATCACTGTATAATATCAGTCTAAAATGCAAGATGTTAAAATTGTACCTAAAGTATACTTGTAATAGTTCCACTTTAGCACAATCAGATAAACTTAAGTATATCTTTAGTTGGACCTCAGCACTATTTCCAGATAACTAAAGTGTATTAAGTACAAAATTAGTTGTTCCAATTTAGCAGACTTTAAGTACCAATTTAGTATACCAAAAGTACAACTGCAGGGTAATTATATTAAGTACATAAGAATTTTAGCATTATATATATATATATATATATATATATATATATATATATATATATATATATATATATATATATATAGACCTAAAGCTTAAAGAGGACTATTATAGCCTTTTACATAGTCTTAATTTGTTTTTGGGCTTTACTAGAATAGGATTTCATGCTTGAATATTCAAAATGTGTTTCCCCATATTCTCCATTGTTGCAGCTCCTCTCTTCCCAGTCTGTCAGTAACACTCTGTTTATTTCCTGTCTCTATGAAGCCCCTCCTTCTGAAATACACAATGTGCTCTGATTAGTCGGCTTCACTGTAAAATCAAATCATACTCCTTACTATAAAAATACTAGTAGGTTTACTTGATTTTAACCAAAATGTTGAGTTTACTACAAATTTTATATTGTTGCTGAAATATTAGAAAATATAGCTCCCATAACTAACGTAATTTAAGTAAAATTACTCAAAATGTCCAAGAGGTGCTGTTACGCATGCGTACTGGTCCACAATTTCCCCCTCCCCCACACACAGCACAGAAGCACATGCAGCTTTTGCCGAGAGGATCGCACGTCGTGAAGTTCAAGGTAAACTCTTTTAATTTAAACCTCATTTTCTAATTTGTTTGTGTGTTAGTCTTAATAATCGTTACATTTTCTGCACGTTGTTAGTTGCATTCTGTTTTGTTGAATATATTAGCCCATGTTAAGAACTTATACAAACACGTTTTGACCACTGCGCATCATCTGAAGCAATTTCTGCTCAAACTAGTTATTTTCCGCTTTATATCTGTAAATCCAGCTGTCTGGTTGCCTATTAATTACTATTAACGTTAATTAATTAATTTGTTTTAGTGATGGGCAACGTTAGCCAGTAATTTGAACTGATGATTGGCCATGAATGATTCTGCAGACGCGATGGTTTAACGTTACAGAATTCAAAATTCAGTGACAACTGTACAAAACGTGTCAAATGGGTCACTGTTTTGAATTTTGTGTTTATGGAATGATTTTCGTTGACGCTCAGCATATAGGCCTACTGTAGGATAGCTGGACGCGTCAATTTCGAAAGAGGGCGCGCAATCCAGGCAAAGTAAGTTACAAATGGATGGAAAAGACCGCTAACAGATCAGTTATTTTAAAATCTTTAAAATAACCATTTTAACTTGACAGGGCACGTTAAAAACGCAACGATAAATGCTGAACTCCAGTCAGGCCGGTTGCTTCGAAAATTAAATGCGTGCTTATTATGATAATTACGGCAATATGCAGGCAGCACAACAAGGAAATTGTGAGGTGTTTTTTTATCGAGTTTGTTACGGAGTATTTAGCAGACCCCTTAACCCACCTCCTCAAGCAGAGTATAAACACATAATATAACATTTTATATAACATTTGTATAAACTTATTTAAATATAAGTTAGCTCATAAACTTTAACAGTCTTAGTTTTAAATTAATACCTAATGCATGTGCTGTTTCCATTTAACTCATTGACCAACTGCTTTGCATGTGTCTCACAATTTGGGAAAAAAAAAGAGAGGGAGAGAAACACTGGTCTATGCATCTGATTATGTTGTTTGTTCATTGACTTTTGATTGATGGAATAACTTATTTTTTATTTATTTTTTTATCTTTTAGAATACCAGTTGATGGGCTGCTATGCAGTGGAAATGTAAGTTATGCACTTACACATCAGAAAAGAGGGCACAACTTCTTAAACACTACCGCATAAGCCATGGAAACATATTCACGAATTGTTCCAGTACCATGTCTCCATTCTGAGTGTCCATGTACTTTTAAGTCATTTAATGCATTAAAAGTGCATTTATCAAAAATCCATTCCCAGCATAGAATTGCAGAATCAAGTAGTTCTGGTCATGCTGGTCTAGTTTGTTACAAGTGCCATGTTTGTGACTTAACTGAGCCATGTAGCGAATCAGATTATTTTGCCCATTTGCGTACTCATTTGAGGAATAACGAGAAAGTTCAGTGTCCTTTCAAAGACTGTTCATTTGAGACTAATGTGTATTCCACGTTTAATGCACATAAAAGTAAGGCACACCACCACCACTGCTATAAAGATTTTAAAGTAGGGGTTGTTTTAAGCACTCAACGTAGTCACACAGAAGAAGATACAGCTCAGGCAGTGAAGATGATTGTAATGTGGCAGAGGAACAAGACAATTTGGATGACACAAAACAAAAGTTGGAACACAATTTGGCATCACTTTTTCTGAAAATGCAAACAATCTTGCATATTTCTGATAGTGCGACACAAGAAATTATCCAACAGTTGAATCAAATTCATTTATTGTCTGGGCCACTGTTATATAGCACAATACAGCAGACTATTGTTAAGCACTGTGGTGAGGTAGAAAGCACAGTTGTGAAAGAGCTTGTCAGGACAGTTACTGACACCAGTGTGCTGTTTCACTGTACAAAGGAAGGAGGTCCTCTATCAACAACTAATAGGAGAGCATCATACTTTATGAGTGAATTTCCAGTTGTTATTCCTTTTGAGTACAAAATAGATGGAGATGATCAATATTATGTTTATGTCCCAATTATTCAAATGTTGCAGAAATTGCTAAATAAACAGGAAGTTCTTGATGAGGTGATGGCTGCTGGTGAGACCTCAAGGGGATACAGTAGTTACAGGGATGGTACCCATTATAGGGATAATTCATTTTTCGCAGAAGGTGATTGTAGAATATCCCTTAATCTCTACATAGATGATTTTGAAGTGGCCAATCCACTTGGAACGTCACGAAAAAAACACAAATTGTGTGCAATCTACTGGGTTCTAGCGAACTTGCCTGCAAAACACACATCATCTTTGCACACCATTCAGCTAGCTCTTTTGTGTAAAACAAATGTAGTTAAGCAACATGGCTACTCAAAAGTACTCCATCCACTAATTGAAGACCTGAAATGTCTTGAAGAGCAGGGAGTATATGTTGAGCAGTTGGAATCATGTGTAAGGGGATCTGTTCTGCATGTCCTGGCAGATAATCTGGATGCCCATTCTTTGGCAGGACTTCAGGAGAGCTTTAGAGTGAATTTTCCTTGCAGATTTTGCATGGCCACAAGGGATGACATTCAAGTCAAAGAAGTTAGGTCCGGCTCTTTTGAAATGAGGACAAAAGAAAAACGCCAACAGCATGTTCAAGATGTTCTACTGGATAGTACTTTGGTGGCACAGTATGGCGTGAAGAATAGCTGTCCATTGAGTGACAATTTGAAACACTTTAATGCAATTGGTGGTTTCCCCCCAGATCTGTTGCATGATCTCTTGGAGGGTGTTGTTCCTGTAGAGATGGCGGTGTGTTTGCAGGATTTAATTGGCAAACATTACTTTTCCCTGGATTCCTTAAATGGTGCCATCAAACGATTCCCATACAAATTTTCAGACAGGACTGACCAGCCACAGCCAATTCCAAAATCATACACAAGTAAGCGAACAATAGGGGGAAACGGCCATGAGAATTGGGCCCTCTTGAGGCTCCTCCCACTTTTGATTGGCCATAAAGTGGGAGAGAATGACCATACCTGGGAAATTCTAATGTTGTTGAAAGATATTGTTGAATTGGCTTTGTCTACTCACTTTTCTGATGACACTGTGGAATTCTTGAATTGCAAGATCTCAGAACACAGAGCTTTGCTTAAAGAAGTGTTTCCAAACTTTGTGCTGCGTCCAAAGCATCACTACATGGAGCATTATCCTCAGCTGATCAGAATGTATGGGCCATTGAGGAATGAGGGAAACATAAATTCTTCAAAAAAGTCATCCGTGATGCACAAAATTTCAAAAATGTTCCCCTAATGCTGGCCAAGAAGCATCAAATGGCAATTGGCTATCACATGGATGGCAGTTCTTTTTTCAAGCCAAGAGTACAAATGGACAGGGTCTATAGTTCACTTATCACAGCCTTTCCTGAAAATGTTCAGGAATATCTAGAGCTGCGGAGTCCAAATTGTAGTACTGTGCTAGTTTCATCCAGTGTTTACATTGATGGAATTAAGTACTGCCCAAACATGGTGGTTTCAGTTGGATCTTGTTCAGGTTTGCCAGAATTCAAGCAGATTGAGAAAATCTTGACGATCAACACTGACATAATTTTCCTGTGCAAACCTCAGACTGCATGGTACATTGAGCATTTGCGCTCTTATGAATTGTGCAGCTTACATTCACTGCAAGTTGTTTTGCCATCTGAACTAAATGACCCCTTCCCTTTGGCAGCTTATAATCTCCGAGGCCAATTCTATATCACATTGAAGTATTTCATCTGCTGCTAAATGACATTCTTTTGTATTAGTTCTTGTTTTTTTTTTTTACTACTTCTCTTCTTTTTTTTTCCCATTTTAGAATTTCACTTAGCCGTGCCGATGGTACTCCGCGTTATTGTGCACGACAGTGACATCAGAAAAGTAACCATTCCTGAAAAACCAGCTGATGTTGATGCTTTGAAACATGTGTTGCAAGAGAAGCTGCAGCTCACCTTCACGTTCAGTGTCCAATTTGAAGACCCTGACTTTAATAATGCATTATGTAATGTCAGTGACATTAATGATTTGCCAGAGAAGGCAACACTGAAAATAATTTCTCAACAAACATCTCCCTCCTCAAGTCAAGCTAGCACTGTACTTCTCTCAGGTTCTGATACATCAGAGCAGTTGTCTGCTGAACGACAGCTTGAATGGCCTGAGGAATTTGAAATACCCAAAATATCTGTTAATGTTGAGTACCGTCTCCGTCAGGGAAACCTTGCTTTTATGAAGGATGGAACAACTCTTAATGTTGGAAGAGACATAAAACATGACATACTGGAAGCACTTGCTGGGGCCATGTACACCTTTAAGGCATATCCAAGAGATGAAGATTTTGCCCAAGTTGCTGCAGCTCTAATCAAAGCACATCCCTGTTTGACTGAACAGGGCTCTCCGACAGGCTCAGCTGGCTGGAAAAACAGCCTGAAATTTAAAATGGCCAACTATAGAACAAAACTGCGTAAATGTGGCTGTAGTGATGTTGCAGTTGGTGGAAAGAGAGGTGCAACGATGGCAACAAAGTCAGGATTTAAAAAATCCAGGCGATTTGAATTAAATTTCTTGCCAAACTTTCCTAATGGGGAAGATGAAGAAAGTCAAGAATGCACAAGAATAGAACTTGTAGAAGAAATGAAAAAGAGGCCCCCAAACGTGAGCCTGATTGGCAAGAAGATGGACAGCACATTTGCTTTGAGACGGAAAGAAATCATCCACTCTGAACCTCCTGTTTGTGAGATTTTGAAGAAGTGGCCAGCACTTTTCACGGAAAGCCAGGTTTGTTTACTTTTCCTCTTCAAAACCCTGTGTTTTTTAATGAATTGTGTGTTTTAATGTTAACAACCACTCTATGTTTGTGCTTAGATCTTTGCAGAATTCAATCGCATATCTGGGAAAAATCTGAGATCTCAGTTCTACGCAGCATTGGACACGCACTCTGCCCGCTTGTTTGAAATTTTCCGGAAAAAAGGAGGAAACCAGGGAAGAATACTTGATGAAATTTTGCAACAAGTAAATTCAAAGGTATTCTTTTATGATGCTGTGTTTGATTGATACCCTCGGCCAATAACGTGTCTACCTGTCTACTTTTTCTTAGCCATCTGATGTAACATTTGTTCGCACCGCAGTACTTCAGGGACTTCCAATCCTCTTGGGGGATGACCCAGAAGAATTTTTCAGGACGTGCTTTGTAAGTAATGATATTGGTGTTTCTGCTTTCTTAAATTGCCATTTTGTTTTATTCCATGAGAGTATAGCTCATGTTAGGAAAAATAATAATTCTGGGTAAAAAATTGTAGTTTTGCAGTAGATACTATATTTGTCTCTTGTGAAACAATTCTGATTATTCCTTCTCTACTTAGGATGTGGATGTAGAAGCAGACTTCAGTGAGGTAGATGTTGGCCTGCTCACAATTGTACCTGAAGAAATGCCTGCCAAACGTCCAAATGCCCTCAACGTGGACGCAATGAGAGCAATCGTTTTGGAGGGAACAATTGTCGTGGATGATGTCCCAAATTTGCCACATGCTGTATGTCTCCTTTTTGCCTTGATCTATGCTCTAAATTTAGACTACCCAAAGACAATGAGGAACACATTTGATTTCATTCAGCGGGTATTTCTGTCTTTGGGAGGGAAGAATCTCAAACCCAAACTCCAAACCCTTAAAAATCAGCTTTTAAGCTAAACTTGTCTCCTTACTTTCTGCCTTGGATGGCTAAGCTGCTGTGTTTAAGGAGATAGTTCACCCCAAAATGAAAATTCTGTCAGTAATTACCCTCCCGCATGTTGTTCCAACCCCGTAATACTTTTGTTCATCTTCGTAACACAAATTAAGATAGGTTTGATTAAATCTGGGAGCTGTCTCACTTCTCTATAAGCTTCTAAGGGATCGAAACTGGCCAGCCCAGAAAAGTTATTAAAGACATCGTTAAAATAGTTCAAGTGGCTCAATCTCAAGATTATCAAGCGACGAGAATATTTTTTGTGCGCAAAAAACAAACAAAAATAACGACTTTATTCAACTATTAATTTCCTTCTCTGTGGGCCTTGAGTGAGTTCACGTAGTGTTATCAGCACAGCGCTTCTGTGTTGTACGTCACACACAGGCTCACTATTGGCCGACGCTGGTCATGTGTGTGATGCGTGTGACGTATAACACAGAAGCGCTGCGCTGATACACTATGAGAACTCACTCAAGGCAGACAAAGAAGAAAATTAATAGTTGAATAAAGTCGTTATTTTTGTTTTTTTATTGCACACAAAATGTATTCTCGTCGCTTGATAAGCTTAAGATTGAGCCACTGTAGTCACTCGGACTATTTTAACGATTTCTTTAATAACTTTGGGGCCGGCCAGTTTCCATACCTTAGAAGCCATGGAGGAGTGATCCAGCTCTCAGATTTAATCAAAAATATCTTAATTTGTGTTCCGAAGATGAATGAAAGTCTTACGGAGTTGGAACAACATGAGGGAGAGTAATTACTGACAGAATTTTCATTTTGGGGTGAACTATCCCTTTAAGATATAGGCATATTGGCATATTCATTTGCACTAATTTCAAGTGGCCACTAGTTCAAATAAGTTAGGGTTAGTAAGCCACATACTGTTTCAAGGTAAAAAAAAAAAAGGTCTGTATTTATGGGTTGTAAAGGACTATTTTATGTTATTTTTGCTGTTTTGTTTGCATATACCTGTTTTTAAAATGTCATGATAGCAGAATGTTGCTAGCCAAGAGGTCAAGAGAACACGGATGTTTTAAAGTATTTTTTATTGTGATGTTCTTAATCTGTAAAAACATGTTTTTTACAAAAAATAAACAGTTGAGAATTTCACACTTGTGTTAAGTGCATTCCATGCTAGTTGAACTACCAAAAATTCGTTTACTTTACTTGAAGAAAATGTGGAAACCGATTGCACATATTTTTTTAAGTCTTTGTAGCTTAAAATGGCAGATTAAAACCATGTTGAGAATAATAGTATTTAAGATGTTTGCAGAACACATTATAACACTGTTAGTTAAATGGAATTACTCAAGTGATCTTACTATTAAATCTTAAGTAGTATTAGTAAATATTATTGAGTATGTTAACTAGAACTTTATATTAAACTAACTTGATATTTACTACTTAATTTACTTGGGAAGAGTTTGCTTTCTTTACTTTTAACTGATTATTAACTTAACTTCAGGTTTCCTTTTAAGTTTGCTTTGCAAAAATAAGGCAATCGGTTTCCAAACTTTTTTTAAGTAAACTGAACTTGTTAGAATTTACAGTGTTGACTAGTGTGTTGTGATTAGTTGAGCGCTTCAATCGTGTTTGGGAAATGTCGCGCCCCTTTCCATAACAGCCAGTTTCAACACACTACTAACTAACTCAACCAGGCCCCGCCCCTTTATTCTGTGTATGAATTATTTAAATGAGGAATATTGTGATGTGTTCATTTCTGGAAGAAACTCAAGACTTATAGAGAATAATTGGAACTTTGCAGACCTTGCAATATTACTAAAGAAAGCTGAAAATGTAAAAATACATAATAGGTCCTTTTTCCTTTTTGTTTGTTTGTGATAAATGGTGTCACCCTGAGCAAACTGAAATGTCTCTTATTTTGCTTATATCATGTTTAGTGTGGGCCTATAGTTTATAACAGTAAGTTTCCTCTGAGTCATCATTGAAGACTTTCAAAAGATTTTAAAGACTGACCTTGCCTTGGCAAGGAGTCCCTGAACATTTATCGCCTACACCATATCTTATAAAAGCTGTGACACGGGTAGGCTACTCAATAATTTTCCTATAGACACAAACACAAGAGAAAAACTCTGATGAAAATGGCCCATACTAATTGGTATATTCACAGATACAGACAAAATTAACAATTAAATGTTTTGCTAACTGGGGAGATTTGTATCTCAAGGTGAGCTGGAAACATCTCGGTTACTGATGTTACCCTCATTCCCTGAAGGAGGGAACGGAGATGTTACGACCCTCCTGCCACAACCCTGAATCACAGCTGAATGTCCGGGATCCCTGTCTTGGGTTCCTCAGCAAAACATGAATGAGTAAGTTCAAGCTGGCCTTATATACCTGTATGTCTGGGTAAGAGTGGCTCTGCATGCAAATCTCATTGGCCAATATCCATTGGCCTGTTTAGTTACCATTCAAAGGTGATTAGGCTCCCAGGCGAGACCCCGATACGTCAGTATCGACATAACGTCAAACGTGACTGACTGAATGGGAATCCCTGTCATACATGTGTAACGGTGGCAACCTTAATTTTATTTGGAAATTAAATCGTTAAAATAACTTAAGCAAATTTGGGCGCCAAGTAGAATTAAATCCACCAAAATAATTAAATATAATAAATTCACCCAGAATACTAACCACCAATTACACAATATTAGATTAAGTAATGAAATTCGTTCACACAAAAACCACACACACTAGATTCAATAACACCTTGTAATATTCAAATTTCAAAGCAGAAAAAGAGACAATTTTTCACACGTAGAATATGCAAATACACAGATCACCCACAGAAATCAAAAGTCTTTTGATGCGGTGCATAATTAGATATTACTCGTTCAAAAAGGGAGTTCGTTAGTTACTCAAAAAAAAGAAGGAGAACACTTGGTTTCAATAATCAAGGAGGAAAAAATAAATAAAAAAACAGTTCAAAAACATCAGTTTCTCCCCCAAAAAAGGGAAACAAAACAAATAAACAGAGCACGCTTTTGCAGTGAGTATCAGTTACGTGAATGTTTTGTTTTGCGTGTGTTTGTGGTGTGTGTGTGTGTGTGTGTGTGTGTAGCACAAATGGCTCTGCGCACGGAAGCTTGAGTTTATAGTCAGAGAAGTGCAGAGTACCTGCAGTGAGTCGGCAGGAATCAGTCTAGGAATCACTAAGGGGAGGAGAGGAGATCCGAAGATGAATAATCCCTCTTTGTCCACTGAACCCGAACATGCATCGAGGTAACACGCCCACGGTTGGATCCAGCAACACTCTGCAGGCGGCTTCGGTAAGGCAGGAACAGACGCTCAATCAGAACACAGTCTCGGAAGGTCACCGGCAATTTTCCTCGTTCGCGCTAGGCAACGCTCCGTAGGCTACTCAGCAACAAAAACAAGCGCTCTGTAGTCTCTACTATAAAGTTCCAAAAACCAGCCCGGCGGCAGGTAATCCTGTTCGATTCAAATCTGCCCGCGACTAGACTCGGCAACCTCTTATCATTTCCGCACACCCAAGGCAACTTGGCAACTCAACACATCACATTAACATCACACCACGGCTCCTTCCACTTCCGTTTTTATTCGTTCATTTCCTCTGAAGATCCTCCACACCTTTCTCCCGATTGGCTCCTGCATTTTTTTTTATACATAATTAAACTGTGCGGTTCATCCCGAATCCGTCACACATGATGGGAGTTATTAGACCGCAATAAAGCACATGAGACCGGAGTAGCAAACTCCTGTTCTCACAAACACAGACCTGCCAACCTGTACACATTTGGGATCATCTTACTGTTTTTTTTTTTTTTAAATGCAGGAAAGAAAAAGAAGACAGAGCCCTCAGGTTCCTTCAAGTTGTCAAAGCCTCCATCTGGTCTTACCCAGAAGAAAACAGCTTCACCCTCCACCAGCATTCCAGCTACAAAGCTGGCCCCACCAAAGCTGCCCTTTATGGTTCTACCCAGTACCCTAAAGCCACACCACTTACTAGTCTACCAGAAGTTAAAGCTCCTGCACACCTTGCTGCAGAGTTTGACTTAACCAGATTCATCTTCAAGCAAAATGAAATTGGAAGGAAAGCTGCAAAAGAAAAAAAATAACCTGAAAGAACCAAGATAGAAGAGAAAAGGGATCTGACAAAAACATGAGAAGATACTTCAGTTTCTCAGCAATCCTATATCAAAGGTGTATTCACACTTTCTGAAGAGAGCCATACCTATTTTTGACATTGGCAACCAAATACTTCAAAAAGAAGAGCCATGCATACATATCTTGCTTCCAACTTTGGAGCTGCAACTGGAAAAGGTTTTTCTTTCGTTCTGTCAGTCCGAGCATGTGATCACTATGATGAATGAAATTGGTAGAGGTATCATGTCAACCATCACAAGGGAAAATCAGCAACCTAACGAGGAACTCTCAATCGGACATGTCACTGAAACCTTTATTCAAAGCCAAAACAACCTAGAGCTGAAGCCATTCTTCAGAGATGTTATGAAGTTCTTTTGATCTGCTGCTGACAACATGGTTTCCAAATATTCATTTGGCGATGAGCTGCTTATGAATGCTGTTGTGGCAGACATAGCAAAGAGGCAATTTGTGAAATTCTGTTCCCTCCGATTCTTTATCTGTCGCTTTCCTTCTATTCTGCCTGAAGAGGTCACTGTGGATCGAGAGGAAAATGATTTCCGGATGTATCAAACCACCAGCTATAACGACAGCATCCTCAACAAGCGTATTGATGAGGCCTGGCGAGACACTGGCCTGTTGAAGAGGGGAGGCAATGAGGTCTTCTCCAACCTTTCAGTAGTAATTTTTGGGATATTGGTTGTCTTCCATAGCACTGCTGATTGCGAAAGGGTTTTCAGTCTCGTTATAAAAAAACAAGACCCAGTACAAAGCCAGTCAGATCACTGATATGAATAGTAGGGTTGGGTATCGGTTGGGTTTTATCCGATACCAGTACCTACTCGGTATTTTTTAAACGGTTCCGGTGCTTAAACGGTTCTTGAAACGGTACTTAAATGGATAGTTCACCCAAAAATGAAAATTCTGTCAGTAATATCAAAAATATCTTAATTCGTGTTCCGAAGATGAACGAAGGTCTTACGGGGTTGGAACAACATGAGGGTGAGTAATTACTGACAGAATTTTCATTTTTGGGTGAACTCTCCCTTTAAGAAAACGAAACCGAACACACTGTCAAAAAATAATATCCTTTTATTTACAGGGCCAAACTGGACACAATATTAACTTAAATCTTTAAACAATATAAATACAAGTAACATATATGGTAATAATAAATAAACCAAAATAAAATAAAAATTCACATTTACATAATATCAAATAAAACAATATTGTATCAGACAATGTAATAATACTGGAGATTAATAGAGATTACTACCAGGGTAATCTAATCTCGACATGGCTACAGGTTCCCATGTTTTGTCAGCTTGATCCAGTCATGTAAGTTCTGGTCGTTGCACTAGAACGGCAGCGCTCGGCGAGTTTGGTATTTCATTCTCACTGCGTCTTAGCTACGCAGCGTTGAGTGAACCTATGAAAGAGAACGTCTCTGGTTACTGGTGTAACCTATGTTCTCTGAATAGGGAACGAGACGCTGCGTTCGCTGTGAAACTCCTCGCGCTGCCGACAAGCTTCCTTTTTCGGCAGAGAAATCAGCAGATGATGCGCGTGCCAATATATTAAGACGACGTGAGCGTCGAGGCAGCGCCCGCGCCATCAGCCAATGGATTGGCGTGATTCTATATGTGCTTCAGACAATCGTCACACCCAGAGGGCGTTCTGACGCGTAATTTTACACGTGAAATGCAGCCAAACCTTGGAGCGTTTTGTCTTCGGCAACTTCATTAATCCCCTCGCAATCAGCAGACGTTCCGGGAGTCTCCCGCATATTGATAACGGCTCCCTGATGCCCGCAAATTAGTTAAAATCTCCAGGAATCTAGAACGAGCGAGCAAGAGCACGCATGCGAGATAGAACAGACTGTGCTTCAAACAGTATTGTGCGCACACGGCGGAGAGAGAGAGAGCGCGCGAGAGACCTTGCGTGTGTGCGCCTCATGACACAGAGAGTCAGGTACCGAAATCAGGCACCGAAATGTTCGTTCTTATTCGGTCTGGTTACTACTGTTTACATCGGAACCGGTTCCCTATTGGCACCGCGTTTCGGTACCCAACCCTAATGAATAGTGACTTGGTGACAGGAAAGGAGAGCATGGCTGCAAAGGGAACTGTCTGTCACATGGAAAGCTTTAGTGATGCTCTGCTCAGAAAGGCCAAGTTAGCAAGCTATGAGACAGTCGCCAGAATTAAAAAGCTATAGGCTATAAACGAACTACACCACCTTACGAAATCAATCACTAAGTTTCCAACAACTCTTTCAGTTTTTATTTAAAAATATTTTAGAATAGTTTGTAAGACCACAATTGTAAGAATAATGATGCTGTAAAAGTGGACTGAGTTTACCTTTTTGGCGTGATGACGTTTAATCTCCTCGACAGCTTCTGTAGTCCCATTTAGCCAGTTGTTAGCAACCACCTTTTTCAAGACACGCAACAGCTTCACGAGTGGGGTATACTGATGTATTTTATGTTGTAGAATAAAACGTGAAAGTGTCTTGAGCTTGTGTTCACCACAGACGACTTATTTCAGCCATTTAACCAAATCCCCATTCAAAAAACCCATTGACTTTGGAACGATGGAACCAGAAAGGCTAAAATGTTAACTCGCTCCCATGTTTTGGCCTACAAAGTGATGTAATACCTGCACCACTCTGGTTTGAAGACTTTGAGTTCATGTTTTTTCTTTTTACATTTAAAGCAATATTTTTCTCTGACCGATGTTGTTTTCGACATTGTACAACACAAGACAATGGATATTGCATTTTGTAGACAGAAAATCGACAATATTCTTTACACACTGGAGAATCTGGGCTCTGAAGACCATTTTACACAGGTGTATGACAGTGCTCCTCATCTCTCTGATATTTGTGCTCCAAGGCTGTCTCTGGCCATGATAAAAGTGGGAATGGTTGTGAAAGGGTACTATTATCGACTACTTTACATGTCTGTAATTGGCAACCAGACGATGCAGATCAAACAGAAATTTGCTGATTTAGATAACTTACAGTTTCTTCAGTTGCTACAACAATGCATTGTATGAGCAGATGCGCAATGAATTTCCAGTAGAAGCATTTCACTCTCTAATCAGAATCAGAAAGAATCAGAATCAGAAAGAGCTTTATTGCCAAGTGTGCTTGCACACACAAGGAATTTGTTTTGGTGCTGAGGCTTCCAGTGGACATATACAAATACAACAAGAAACATAATACTACAAATTATAAGAATAAAAATATAAATATATGAGAATAAAAGTATCACAGTTGGGTTTAGTCAGAATAGACATTTCCAGATTTACAGATTATGAACATATTTACAGTGTTTTGAATATTATAATAAATAAATCTAAATATAAGTATAAGTATCACTTGAGTTGTAGGATATTGCACTAAACAGTGGGAGTATTGCACTTAAGGCATATGCCTTGGGAGGTGTGTTAACTGTTCAGAAGGGAAATGGCCTGTGGGAAGAAACTGTTCCTGTGCCGAGATGTTCTTGTGGCCAGTGATCTGAGTCGCCGTCTTGACGGTAACAGTTCAAACAGGAGGTGTCCAGGGTGAGTGGAGTCTGTGATGATTTTAAAAGACTGAGTACAGGTCCTGGAGGTTTGGCAGGGGGGCACCAATGATCCTCTCCGCAGTCCGGACTGTTGTAGTCTCCTGATGTCTGATTTGGTAGCTGAACCAAACCAGACAGTGATGGATGTGCATAATCACAGTCTAAGGTCAACATTTTGATGCAGACAGGCTCAAATCTGAGTTTCAGGTTTTGTTTTATTCTGAGAGAGACATGAAAGAGAAAGTGGCAAGTTGTGTGACCTCCTCATTCTATTCAATAAAAAGAATTAAAATCAAATGATTTAGACAAGGCTATGCCGGAGTGTTCCTCTTAAGCTTCACGAGGACGATGGCACACTGAAGTATTCTTTGTTTATATTAGTTTAAAGTTTTAATGTAAACGATTGTAATTACCTTAACAAACAATAAATCATTAAAAATATCTAAGACTCAAGCTTCAGTGTTTGACCTATTTTATTCTGAAATTGTTATAGTGGCAGTTATATCTGCATTTGTGCCAGGAGTTATAAAAAAAAAAAAAAAGTCAATACCTTTAAAATGAATTAGGAACGTCAGCAGCATCCATTGAGGAAAAACTCCTTCAGTGCTTTTATTTAAAAAATGTGCAGATTTTTGAGAAATATTGATAGATTCTCATATGTTTACGTCAAATTTCTATAGAGGAGTAATATTTATTAAGTTTTTACCCAAAATACAGTGCAGTACCACTGAACACTCTCATGTACCGTGATTCATTCATATGGAAAACTGGACGGCACTATATGCACGTTTAGTCCACAAATGGCACATGTGAAGATCATGTGACTGTCACCGGGTGAGACAAAGAGGAACCTTAAAACCGGGATTTGTTGCACGGGGGAGCGACTTCCGGTGTAACACCGGGCCAGTTCCGGTGGCATGTCATGGCCGTCAGTGTTGACGAGCGCCAGCTGTGGACACTAATCAGGCCGGTATCAGGTAACATATGTGGGAAGAGGCATATATAAGGAGAAGTTTAAAGACATAAGTTGTTGGTTGTTGGTTCTTGGGGGGTGGGGGAGTTTTCTTGGTGCTTGGCGTTTCCACGTTGTGTTCCTTTGGTGCTTTTGTCAGCGGACAGTAGTGATGGGCAGATCGAGGCTTCGTGAAACAATGAAACAGTCGAAGCAAATGTGCCATTTTGTTTCGAGGCTTCGAATCAATCCGAAACCCGTCTCCACGGTGACACCTAGTGGTCACTTGCAGGTGTTGATCTGAAACAACCTTTACAAAGAGCTAATAAAAAAATGTGTTGGTTTTTTTTTTTATTATTGTATTTTTGTAATATATGAAGCTTGTAACCTGTAGTCTCTTCACATTGCATAATGTGATTTTGGTCATGAAAAATGAATATTAATAAAAATAAATCAAGCCACAATGTCTCCCTTATAGATTTTTATTCAAAAATATTAATTTCTCTGCTGTTGAAGGACTCAGCCTACTTCTTTTTTTACAGATAATTTCTCCAGCCTTTGAAAAAATTCTCTCACAAGGGACACTTGTTGCTGGCATACAAAGATATTTTTTAGCTAGGACATACAAATGAGGAAAGATTACTGCTCTCTCTTTCCAGTAAGTTAGAGGATCATGAGTTCTGGGCAAAAACGCATCGCTGAGGTATTTTTTCACTTCCACTGTGGCATCAGCTGTAGGATTGTGTATCATCTGGGTCTCACGGATACGATTGTCAAAATGTTCCCATAAACTGTCTTGTGTTTCAACTGGTGTTGATGATGATGGGCCTGATGTTGACATTTGTGGTTCTGAATTAAAAGAAAACGGCAATTAGTAACAAATCATAAACTGACAACACATATGAAGTATAAATTTCATGAATCACATTACATAAGATAACATAGACTGAAACTCACCAGGAGTTGTGTTTGAACGCATCAGTGAAGCACACTCCAGTGTGATGTGCTTTTCAGCATCCAGGGCTTTGGCAGGATTTCCAAAAGCCACATTTTTAAACCTTGGGTCCAGCAGTGTAGCCAGTGCCAAGGCTCTAAAAGTCTCGTACCCTCCACATCTGGAGTGCAGACCTTCTTGTAGATGTGAGCCTATGAGCCAACACAAGAGAAAACCATATTAATTAAAATAATGACAACAATATGAGAGTTATGGCCAATTACACGTATGGTCATAGTGTCCTACCTAATTGTACAGTTGATTCCTGCGTTGCATTTCCTTTTTTCTGTGCAAGCTTGTGCTGCAACATCCTGTACAATGGTATGAGCTTTGAAGCAGACACTCTCTGTTCCTCTGACATCTCTGTTGTTGCTAGTTTGAATGGTTGAAGAAGTGTCAATGACTGTTGAATAATGTCATACTCAAGACTTGTCAGGGGAGCAGTATCACTGTTTAAATTGGCAAGTGCAGCACCCACTGGCTCACGTTGCTCATACAAGCGTTGTAGCATGTCGAATGTGCTGTTCCATCTCGTTTCAACCTCCTGTATCATTTTCAGACTTGGTCTGCCCATCAAGCTCTGCATCTACACAAGCTTGTCCTTTGCTTTGCAGCTGGATCTGAACAACCCCACTATCTTTCTGGCTTTCTGGCGAATTTCATCGATGACTGAGGTTTGATCCAGGGCCTTTTTCACTATCAAATTCAAATTATGAGCAAAACATGGGACATGGCGAAGGTCGAGTAGCTGGGCACTTAGGATCATGTTGGATGCATTGTCAGTCACCATGCAGTGAACTTTGGAGGTTATTCCCCACTCAGCCATTAGCAAGGCTTTAGCCTCCATGAGATGCTGGGCTGTGTGGGTTTGGTAAAACCTCCTTACACCCAGTAAAACAGTTGCCATTGTTGCCTCTGGTGTCATGTAATGGCATGTTACACCAAGATATCCATCCATATTAATGGAAGACCACATGTCAGCCGTAAGGCTAACAAATTCCGCCTTTTGTAGGTCCTCCATTGTCTTCTCCTTGGTTGTGTTGTACCTTTCGCTGACCATTGTTTTAAGCACCTTCCGGGATGGGAGGACATAGCTTGGATCAAGCTTGTTCACAAAGGCCCTGAAACCCTCATCCTCCACGATGGTGAAGGGCTGCAGATCCTTCACCACCATGTTCAGAACAGCCTCATCCAATTCCCTCTGTCTGCCTTTTAAAAGAGAAGATAAAACATACTTTCAGACAAATATATTGGAAAAATAGTAGCCTACCGTGAAAGTAGTCTACTGGTTCATTTGGAAACCTTCCTAAACAAAGTTATGTTGTGAATATTTATGCTCAGTGTGCAGAGAAAGATAAAGTGCATTATAGAAATACAACAATTACAAAAAAACAAAATGATGTATTGGCTGTAGATTGGGTACTCATATGTAGACATATAAAATGTATATTCACAAAGTATAATATTATATTGACAACATTTGTTTTTAAAGTGATTGGCAGTTGTGATTGGGATGTTAGGCATGTCTTAGTCCATGGCCTTTCTAAACAATGGCCCAACACTTAGTTATTATATTTCACTTATAATTAGCCTATATTTCAAACAATGCATACCTTGCTTAGATGGCCCAGCAGTGTCAGTAGCAGGCCTTGGTACAGGGGGAACACTACCATCCTCTGCACCCTGCAGAATGGCAGGATGAATGCTCCTCAAATGGCGCATCATGGATGATGTATTGTTGCAGTAGGCTAGCTGCCGATCACAATACACACATCTCACTTTATTTGGGGTTTCCAAATGGAAATGCTCCCACACCACAGATGTACGGCATCTCTTCTGTGGAGCCTCCATTTCTATCTATCTATCTATCTATCTATCTATCTATCTATCTATCTATCTATCTATCTATCTATCTATCTATCTATCTATCTATCTATCTATCTATCTATCTATCTATCTATCTATCTATCTATCTATTTTATATGTAGCCTATCTATCTAATAATCTATATGTATCTGTAATATATGTATCTATCTATTAATCTATATATATATATATATATATATATATATATATATTTCTATCAATGCATCTTTTAATGTGTCACTATATGTACTCTGTGTGTCTCTAAGTCAATGTGTAAATGTAAATTAAATCCTAAATATAACTAAACAAATCGCACTATAAATGTCACTATATCACCAAAAATCCGCTATCTCAAAACCAAACTCCTCTCACAAAAACCCACGATGTGAAAATGCGTTGACAAAACTTTTATACTGTGTGATTGTGTGATTTGTTCCCGAACTGACCAATCAATGAAACCCTGATTCGGCGGAGCACTCCACCTGATGAAACACTTAGACGCTTCATTTAGCCGTTGTCACGTGACGTGGGTGTTTTGAATCACGCTTCGGATCAGTGTTTCGAATCATCTTTGCTTCGGGATCTCGCAAAGCTTCGGAACGTCTGTTTCGTGCCAGCCATCCTTAGCGGACAGCAGAAAGCAGCAACCGCAGTGCATACAAGTGTGGGGATGTTTACACATTGAAGACGGATGAGTGCCCGACATATGGAACTGAGAGAACAGAGTGATTAAGGGCAGCGCTGAAGATCCATGCTGTTACCAAGGAGAGAAGTTAAGTACACTTTTTGCATCAACATACAAAAGGGGATGTTATGAAGATTTACCAAGAACATTCTGAATACTGATTTGCACTGGCTGGCAGCGTGTGTTGTCTCTCTTGTTGTGAGTCTTGGAGACCAAGGAAGGAGCTGGGCTTTATAGGATTGCTCTTGAAACCTGATACCCCCGTGTAGAAAGCCATCGGTGGATTGTCTGACCCTGCAAAGATGGAGTGAAGGCCTGTTATTCACGAGAGGTGATGTGGCATTGCAGTGTCTGAAAGTGTGAAGTGAGCACGTGTAAAGAGTTATACTATTGTTGCATGCACGAGTGTGGGAGACCAAATCATTACCATCATTCTATGATCTTTGTTTGGGGAAGCCGAACCAGTGGGGAATCAATCTAATCTGATCTGTTGATTGTAAAGTTGTGTCCAGGTTCCAACCACCTGATGTGATATTGGAGAAAGGAGAAGTTTAGCTCTGTGTGTTGGGAAGAGCTGCATTCTGCTATTGCTGTCCTGTGGGAAGAGAAGACTCAGTTATTAACTGCTGGATTCTGTACTCACCATTGCTGTTCTGTGAACAGAGAGATTCTGCTGTCCGCCGTTGCATTCTGCTATTGCTGTCCTGTGGGAAGAGAAGACTCAGTTATTAACTGCTGGATTCTGTACTCACCATTGCTGTTCTGTGAGCAGAGACATTCTGCTGTCCGCCGTTGCATTCTGCTATTGCTGTCCTGTGGGAAGAGAAGACTCAGTTATTAACTGCTGGATTCTGTACTCACCATTGCTGTTCTGTGAGCAGAGACATTCTGCTGTCCGCCGCTGCATTCTGCTATTGCTGTCCTGTGGTGAGAGAAGACTCAGTTAATAACTGCTGGATTCTGTACTCACCATTGCTGTTCTGTGAACAGAGAGATTCTGCTGTCCGCCGCTGCATCCTGCTATTGCAGTCCTGTGGCAAGAGAAGACTCAGTTGTTAACTGCTGTGTCTGGTCTGCTGCCGCTCTACGAGCTGAGAGATCCTGTGAACCATTACTTCGAAGGAGAGTCTGCTGACTGCTGTGTCTGGTCTGCTGCCGCTCTACGAGCGGAAAGATCCTGTGAACCATTACTTCGAAGGAGAGTCTGCTGACTGCTGTGTCTGATCTGCTGCCGCTCTACGAGCTGCGAGATCCTGTGAACCATTACTTCGAAGGAGAGTCTGCTGACTGCTGTCTGATCTGCTGCGGCTCTACGAGCTGAGAGATCCTGTGAACCATTACTCCAAAGGAGAGTCTGCTGACCGCTGCGATTGATCTGCTGCTGCTCTGCGAGCTGAGAGATCTTGTGAACCATTGCTCTGAAGGAGGGATTGCTGACTGCTGTGTTCGATTATAAATAAAAAGAAGAGATTTCATATGATCTGTTGTCTGTCCTGATTGGTGTCTTTGGTGTCGGCTCCTCCGGAGTGTGGTTATTGACCCTTGGCCTTTGGGAAACGGTTACATGACATTCCGGGAACTCCTTTACATAAAGAAGGCTTTCAGAGATAGCTGTAACATGCATATAAAAATATTTTGAAGACAACAAACACCCAGATAATATATGATTTATTTGTGTTCTTCAAGCTATGTCGGGTAATTTCATAATTGATTATATTTATAGTGCAATGTTAATCGACATGGCCTTTATCATTTTGCAGAATAGTATAAATGAATACATTTCTGTCCGAATTTTTTTTAAATCCGAAGCCACATCAGATCACAGAAGGTTATTTAAAACACTAGACTTGCGTTATAAAGTAAGCTTGGAGCAAAAACATGGTTTTAATCTCATAAATTGACATGTATTGATGGTGTGCTAAGTTAATATGCTTGCTAGCCAGAGGCGGACAGAGTACACAGCTTTGTTACTTGATTAAAAGTACAGATACCCCTTGCTAAATTTTACTCAAGTAGAAGTACTACAGTCAGATGTCTACTTAAGTAAAAGTACTGAAGTACTTGTTTTTAAAAGTACTTGAGTTTCAAGAGTACAAGAGTAAATTTTCTAAATATTGCATTACTACTGCTACAGTGTCAAGTCATTTATATAGCGCTTTTAACAATGTAGATTGTTTAAAAGCGGCTTTTCAGAGATAAAAATATAATTTAAGGTAACAGATTGGTTTTGGTTTTATAGCGGTTCTTGAATAATGTTATTTTCCAGCTAAAGTTAGTTTAGATTGATTCACTTCCATCGAAATGATCGTTTGTTATTAAATTAGGGGCCGCTAAGACGTCACCGTTCTCTCTAAACAGACTTTAAACTGAACCTGTGATAAACGCTGATGGCGTTCACAAGCGCATTAAGAATTTATTCTATAGTTATGTGTGTTCGAATATATGTGTGCAGGTTTGTAATTCCCTACAAACCATGCCTAAACAAACTACTTGTCTTTGCCTATAAATTTGATACAGAATTTTATTTTATCACTTCGGGGTAGGTACGCGAACCGTGCTTACATTTATGTACAGAAACGTCCTACATGGAGTTATGAAAAATGTTAATGTTAATACCTTTGATAATCTAAAAGGAATTGAAAGTTAATTCAAGTCATTTTCATCTTTTTACCATGTTGCTTTATTTAACATTTCTAACTTGCCCACAAGGCAATGCACAATGGCAACGCTCTGACAAACCTCTGCTAGAGTTTTAATGGATTTTTTGCACCCACATTTGAACCCACATAAATCTAACCATGGAGTTTACTTTGGCGTCAGTTCAGAGCTGAAGGTGAAGGTGATTTGCTGATAGGCTGTCCCAATCAGTGGCGCCTGCACAATCCAATCACATTTGAGAGGGAAACAACAAATTGAGGGTTTCCGAGATTTTTTTTTTCCTTTTTTTTTTTTTTAGAAGTAACGGGTACTCACGGTTATGGATAGAAATGTAGTGGAGTAAAGAGTACAATATTTGCCTCTCAAATGTACTTGAGTAAAGTCATGAGTAATCCCCAAAAATGATACTAGAGTAAAGTACAGATCCCTCAAAATTGTACTCAAGTAAATGTACTCCGTTACTGTCCGGCTCTGTTGCTAGCCTAGCCCTAAGATGCCACCTAGCTGAGCAAATGTTTTTTTTTATATAATTTTGAATAGTAAAACTCACTGAAATGCTTATTTTTACAGTTTCAGTTTCAAAGAAGTTGAGGGGAGAAGTTTGATCAAAGAAATTGATTAAAACAGTGTGAATAGACAGTCTATCTAATTATAATGAAGACAAAAGAAAAGAATAATAAGAGCCATAACCAGGCCGGAGAGGTGTGAATGTGTGCAGGGGAGACTTAGACTGAATGGGACTCGTTTGCACCACAAAACAATAGAGACAATAGACTGAATGGATGCTTAAAAAAATGACAATAAACATCAGTTAGCATTTTAGAGTCTTCTCAAAATAAAATCCCCTGACATGGCCTTAAAACATGTAATAAAATTCAGAGTTTTAGACTTATGTATAGATTTGAAATATAACATGGTCAGGCATGTGGCTTTAGCTGCAGTTCATTACTAGATTAAAACAATGCCAACTTCAATTTTATTTTCATAAAGATATTTCCTAAAAAAAAAATTCTAATAACTTTACAAAACTTTGAAGTTTTGTTAACTATTCTTTTCATTAGGACAATAATTAATTCTGACTTAACAATAAACTGCCAATTGTCTGCTTTCAAATGAGACCAGACTTATGCTTTTAGTGCAAAGGGTTCATGAACTGTATCTGTTTTAGTTTGGGAAAGTTAGTTAGGAGTTTTCTCAAAAGCCGGGGTGAAGGCTAGCAGGTTAAACTCTATGCTACCATTGGAGCTACAGCTGCAGGGGTGGAATGGGGATTTTCATGCCTAAAATGGATGAAGAATTACCTGTGCAGTGCAATGGGACAAGAACATCCATCAGAATTGGCAATGTTCTCCATTGAAAAAGCAATTGCAAAAGAATTGGAAGGAAGAGGCTCATGGTGGTATGAGCAGGTGACAGAGAAGTTTACTTCCATGAGGGAAAGAGGAATGGAGTCTGAAATACTGTATTTATTTATTTATTATTTTATAGATATAGTGAGATTTTTATCCTTGATATGTTCAATTTATTACTCATTATTTTACTAATTACTTATTTCTTCTCTGTAAAATGGAACAGATCAACAGAGCAAAATCCTATGTTAAGAGCAGACAGAAAAGGCAGTGAAGTCAGTTCAGGGATTCAGGATTGAAAAACTTCCTATCTCTGTGGAAGGTAGCAATAGTAAGACTATTGGTGAATTGGAAATGGTCACTTGGTACATTTAAAGACATTCTATATTCCAATTTAAAATGTTCCCACTCTTGCAGAGGTTCCAAATGTCTGGTCATCAATACCTTTCAGTCTGCCTGTGGGATGGGTCCTCCAGCCTGCATCTTTCTTCAGACTTTTGCTTGTGGTCAGTCAAGAAAGAGATAGCAGCATTGCTGAAGTTAGTCACATTGCTTGTGATCATATTTGATTTGATGGCTTAAATGGTGTGAAGGTTTCACACTGCTGAATAGTGATGATCTGGAGAAGACCTCAATCATTTAGAATGATGTTCCTACTTTCCGCATTCCTTGTTGTATGATGCAACATTAATTTTTTAAACATGAATTGTCTTAATATGTATTATTCATCTTGTGGCTTCCTTTTTTGATTTTGTGTATCTATTTTGTCATTATTCTTCTCGTCTCTATATTTTCTGTCTATACATCACTATACATTTTTTACAGCAAGTGCTTTAGGGGTGTGTGATATATATATAGTCTAATGATGTACGATCTGACATTATCGAGTATGTCCCTCACTTAGCAAAAATACAAACAAAAACATGCCTACAGTGTATGCACTTTTAGAGTGCATGCTTTTCACTGTGTGATTTGATCTATTAAAATGCAGATAGAATGCTAACCAAAAATTCAAGATCCCTGTATGAGGTTTGTTTGGAAAATAAAAAACAGTAATATAATAAAAACAGTCCAAAAACTGTAAAAAAAAAAAAAAAAAAAAAAAAAAAAAAATTATAATGACATTCTCAGTACAATCTGTAATTAAGACAGATTCTAACTTAACAAACAGATTCAACCAAGTATGTACAGTTTAAGGCCAGTGTTTTTTTTTTTTTTTTACCATGGAAACCGAGTATTAAATGAATCAACGAGTAACAAGGACATCTGTTGGCTGCAGGGGAAATTGTGAGACTTGTGATTAACATGTTTTATAGTTTTATTACTATGATCAAACAACGTGTTGGCTGGCCTATGCTTTAGTATGATATGATCAACAATTTACCCCGTTAAAATAGTAATATGTTAGTTCATAAGTGCATTTTGATGAAGCTGACAGAGCTTTCTGAAGTAATACCAGCTCCTCCCTAGTTTCTGATGATCTCGATCTGCATGCTATCCAAGGAAGCCAGGAATCGTGATTTAACTGGAACGGTTGTAATTCTCAGAAATCTAGCATTCATCTGTAAGTTAAACAGACACAAAATTATCACAAACGGTGAGATTAAATCCTTGGCTGCAGTAGATGCAAAGTTTACTAGTGTTTACTAGTCTCTGTCTTTGTACTGCAGTCTAAATTTCCCATTTAAACCACAAACTTTCCTGACTTCAGCTGCTCCATTGTTTCTTGAAATTCATCAGGCAGAAGAATTATCTTTCTGGTGTCATCAGGATTCAGAATAATTGACAACCTAGCTGCCTGTCAGCCCATTCAAAAGGATCTAGTAAAAGCAAGAATTAAAACAGCCGTATTAGTTGTAGTACAAAGTTGACCATAACTTATATGTAATTCATATTAACAAATTCATTGATTCATTGAAATATTATTTTAGGACATTCCCAAGACTTGTCTATGTTAAACTGCTTAGGCCTTATGTTACGTTTAGCAGAGTCTCATTTTTACATTGGAAAAAAAAAAAGACAGCAAATGTTGTCTTTCTCTTTCAGCACTGATATGCCATATGGCCCAAAGGAATGATAATTGCCACCAAGTATTTTTCATTTACCTTTGTAGTACTTCGAAGGTGCACTTTTATATTTAGCCATTTATTTAGTTTATAGTTAACTGGTTGTCTTAATCATACTGACAAATTATTATAATAACCGATCCCAACAAACAATTGACCTATCGATAAGCCCCTCTCCTCGAACGCAGATGAGCCAATGGCAGTTGAGTATCAGTTGCACGGGGACCAGACCTTCCAGCGCCATAGAGGAACATTGGAAGATCCCTTGCTTCCAAATTAATCTTGTTACCCACCATATTTATTTTAAAATCTTTTATATATCCCTACAGGGCATATTTAAGTCCCACTTGAAATCTCCCTGAAGAGAGGTGGTCCTTCTGTGTAGGAAATGTCTTCATTTTCAACCCCACACTATTTTTCACACATACAGTATACAAACTTCAGAGAAGGGTAGAGATCTATCAGTTCATGTGCCCCAACAACCCAGACCCAGAGCCCATGCCCAGATATCAGATAACCATGGAGACAAACTAGTAACAAGAATATATATAAAAAATATATATAATTTCAAATGTCCGCCTTCCCCAACCTGGAATGTCTCTGAGGTCCACTTGTTGCTGGACTAGTGTTAGCAATGGGGAGTAAAAGCTGATAATGATTAGTGGGAGAGCCGACATCAGAGTCTATGTGGGCCTACTTGGACCATTGCTTGTTACAGTGTTGAGACGTCTGTTGGATTATTCAATAAATAATGAATAATTGTGTGTCTGATTGGTCCAGATGCTACACCTCTTTAAAATGCATCTCATCACTCTGCATAATAATCTAGAAACAACGTGAATCAACACCGGCAAATTTAGCAAAACACAAAATGTATGTCACAGCCAAAACATAGACATAGATGAGTCGAGAAAGGCAACAGGAAAGGACGACTGAAGTCCAAAACAAATGAAGAGGTGCAAACTCTGCCCAAAAGTTATGCTTAGAAAGGTGCAAATCTTATGTGAAATGTTCTGTCTCTGTCTGAAAAAATCATTTTTACATGTTATGTGAGAAATGTGGGAAATAAAGGCTCAGACTTGAATATACTCTGCAGTAGATCGAATTTAGTTTACAGTTTAAGAAAAAGTACTTTAAAAAGTACATTTTATATATTGTAATGCACATATACAAGAAAAGTGGCCAAATAAATATTTGTGTATCATCAATTATTTGAATTATTATAGGACACCTATTTATATGAAGAAAATTAATTCCAATACGGGTCATTTTGACATTTTCTTCCCTCGTCCCACCATCTCATGGCACTTTAAATTTGAACATTCACATATTAGTATGTGATACAAATCACTGCTCCGAGACTTGATGAGCGATGCCTTTAATTAGGACAATCCATAAGAATAGTCAAACACAGGTGAATGATCAAATACACACATCAATCAAAATATTAAACTATGGCAAAATCCAAGAAAACACAGAAAATTGAAGACTGGAACAGGGAACTGGAATACAGGTGCTCAGAAATGCCTCAGTAACATTCACAAGACTACGCAAAGAAAGCAAGAGAGAACACAGCTTACATAGGCAAACTGATCAAGCAAATGATGGACAGGTTTGAGTCCAGGCAATGGATTATGGGGAATGTAGTTCATAATGGGAGAGCAAGGATGAGTGCCCTCTGGTGGAGATCATAGGCACTCCAGCTGAAGGATGTAGCAGTTATGATCAAAGGAAAGATTACAACAGCTGTCATCTGATATCAATAACACTGCATTTCTCATTTAATATAAAATAATAAAAAAACATTCTATGTAAATATGTAGACTAGTTGTGCATTTAATGACATGATATATCAGTTAAAGAGATTAATTTGAAAAAAAAAGAGTTTATTATTAATTATACAGTACAATTAATAGATATTTAGATACCTCATATTTCATTTTATTTTAAAGGATGTTCTAATGACGACATTATTATTTAAAAAAAATTAAGCATTACTTTTGTGGATTTTAGGGTTACCCCGCTTCCAAAATCCCTGTTAACCCCTGGTTATCACTGGTATTATTGGGCTATTCGCCTGCTGGGATTCATGCAATGGTAGCATTGTATAATATATGGAATTACAATATAATTAGTGTTAGCTCATGTTTGCCTATTTCAGTGCATTAGGTGAGGTTAACTATTTGATAATATTAGTAAATAAAAGTGATTCTCATTTCTTTATCACAAAACAGTAAAAACTGGCACAGTTCAGAGACAAATTCTCTCTCTCCCTCTCTCTCTCTCTCTCTCTATCTCTCTCTCTCTCTCTCTCTCTCTCTCTCTCTCTCTCTCCCTCCCTCTCCACCCATCTGTTGTGTGTCTTATGATTACATTATGATTTAAAATGGTGATGAGTGTACTGAATATAACTTTTTCATCTTGTCATCTCTGTAATAGTCTTTCCTTGTTGTTTTGGAAGATACATTTTATCACTGATAAGTGATGCATTTTAAAAAGTTGGCAGGCAAAATGAATACACTGGAGGCCAAAGATATTCTTTATTCTTTCTGACAAGCAGCGAACGAGAATGTGAATTACAGCATGTACAGTGTTTTCAACATTTGTTAAATTGCAGTGAACAGTGTTTATTATAACAGGGTAGAATCCGCAGCTCAGTACTCATGAGTACTTGTGAATAAGCTGCTCTTTAACTCTTACTCAGTTTTTTGGACAAGTACTTACTGTACTCACACTATTGGGAGTTTTTTGACATGTAATAGGTCTTTGTACTGTAAAAACATCCAGCAATTTTTTTTCAAAACTTCCTTGTTAGTCCAAAAACAGCTTTTATTAAATTTCTTTCATACTTTAGACTATATACAGTGAAATTAATTTATAAATATATTTTTTTTTTCAGAAAGTAAAAAAAGAAGCAGGAACGAACTATATACATATCCTATATTGGATATTAACATCCAATAGTGTAAATCGCGGCAGCAGCTTCAGGTTGGTAGTCCAAGGCATTGTTGTTTATCTTTAACGTTACTTCCGGGGGTTAGGGTTACTTCCCACCGGAGCCTCGCTTTCGATTTCAAAATAACGGCTGCATGAAATAAGCGTATAGTGCGACGAAAGAACGCTTCTGCAGAATCAAATCAATTCTACATAGGGCTGTGCAATTAATCGAATTTTGATTTCAATTTCGATTTTGGCTCCCAACGATCTCCAAAATAGTACAATCGAGTAAAAACGATTATTTTGCCATGTTCTGTTTTGCTATTTTGTCTTGTGTTCTGAATGACTCGCGCACGCGCACATCCGCCTCTCCCAAAGCCATAAACTCTCTCAGCCTATACAGTCATAAATTGCAAGCACAATAAACTTCACAATAACAATTGGCTAATTTAATATAGACTGGAGTGAGACCATAGACGTCTCTCGAGCTGTCGCGATCTCTTTCTGCTCGATCACTGTAGCGCCAACGGCAGCGCGCGCGCACATGACCTGATAATCTTGTTCCGCTTTACAGCACAAAACAAATCGAGAATGAACTCAGGGAGCGACATTAACACTTGTCTGCTTGTCCGGGAAAAGGGGATTTTTAAGTTTCAAATGAAGGAGAGTTTTACTTGCCCGACCGATCGAAACGCGAGATGGTTTTGATCTTATACAGTCAGTGTAAACAGAGATTGGTAATGGATAGTTTCTGGAAGCTGCGCTGCCTGTCTATTTGTGAGAGAGACATTAGTGGAGAAATCGAAACAAATGAGCCTAACAGCTCACAAAAACTCACAGAAGAAACATACTGAGGTAGAAATGTTGGTTTTTTTTTTTTATTTATAATATATGATATAGTTAAGTAACATAACACGACTAAGGGCTGTTCTATAATGTCACGATTGCAAATGTTACATTGAATTTAAAATTTAATAAACAAGTAGCCTAGTTTATATAGTAACTTACATTTTAGACGCAATATTGACTGGTTTTGTTCTATTTCACCGACGAAAATAGTTACAAAAGAAAAGCAACACTTAATTGTAACTGAGTTAGGGTCTGGCAAAGCTTCATAGACAAATCATTTCCAAAGGGGCGTCACCAACGGACGTCGCTCAAATGCCTCTGGGCGCAATTGGATAGAACTAAAACCAATCAGGGCGATGAAGGAGATGACGTATGCAGAGCGACGTTCGTCCGTCTGTTATAGAACAACTTAGTTTGAATAAACGAGCAGACACTGATGATTAGCTACTTGCTCTACGTTTATTTAAAATTAACAGGAAGACAACTGGAAGTGAATGTGCTTTCCATTAAATAAATCACACACAGTAAACAAAACCTAATGAACTTTGCAATTTAGACGCGCAAACTGCGTCGGTGCGGTGAGAGACGTAGCCTACGGCTCGGGCAGATTCGGCTTGAAGTCGTTCATCCTCGGATGCTGCGCCGTGCGCTGTTACAAAAAACCCGTACACACAGGCAAGCGAAATGGGGTCTTGCGCACCGAACGCGTCATTTTTGCCCAGCGCACCTTCGCGCTCGTGCGGACGCGTCGAGTATAAACAAGGCTTTACGCCGGGTTCACACCGGACGCTGAAGCGACGCAGAACGTAAAATCACGCGCGGTCCGGCACCTGCCTGTTCACACCAGACGCGTATTCTTCGCGGAGGTCGACAACCGCTTCTGCTCAGTTGTTGTTTATTCAGAGCTATTTTTTTACATCATGGGTAAGTAAATAACCTCATAATATAAATACACCATGTTTCTGTAACCAAGAAGTTTGTACACTTCTTTTATTAATCCGTTGTCGAGACATACACGCAGCCAGAGAGAGAATATGGTAGACAGTTACAGTAGTGTATTATATACCGTTGAAATATACATCCTCTCTTCAAATTTATTAAATCTATTTTCCTCTTCCTGTTTCCCAGTGCGAGTAGACTGGAGGAGAGCCCTTGCCCTATATCTTTTGTTTATAGGGTATTATAGGGTATTTTAATTTGAAAATTGCTTATATTTTGACAATTGACCGGATGGTCGAGTGTTTCTTGGTGTAACTTCCTTCCGGAATTGACGCGGATCACTTGCGGCTCGCGAAAAAAATAGACCAGACGCCGAAACTGGTGTGAACGACACCTTAGGTTAACATGGGCACCGAAAGGAAGCGGCCTCCGTTCCGCGTCGCTTCAGCGTCCAGTGTGAACCCGGCGTTACTCCGTGTCAGCGCGCGCTCTGATCGGTAAAGGGGCACAGACACTCCCCCGAATCATCTCCTGCAGTAGCAGAAGCACCACAAACTCCGCCTCCATTTCCCTCGTAAGCTGATATTAGTATTTAAACATTCTCTATGATAAATGTTTGTGAAAAAAATATTTTAATAACATGGATTTGGCGGTTATAGAGTTCTAATGACGGTGTTCAACTCTAACCGTCACACCACTAGTTCCACGGCGGTATCCATCTTTGTAAATGTACAAAATCTGCTTCACCGTCGCTGTGCTGTCGTCATCGTGTAAAGCCCGCCCCAACGTTTCTGATTGGTGCCACGATTTCGACGGATTGGAAATGGACTTCAATGAGCTCTTTGCCAGACTAACTTATAGAGCAAATCTAAATTTGCTGGAAGTTGTCTGGGTTTTTCCAGGCTACCACTTTTGTACAAGTTAATATGAATCTTTAGAGTCTAAATGAAAACCTTGTAATATACTTTTATTAAAAATTATCATTAGTATGGTAAGAAAACACTCATTTTACATGGTCAAAAACAGCTCTGTTTTCAGCACGCCGTTTCAGTGCATATGCCTTTAAATGATAATGAGCTTTGCTAACTCCGCCCCTGTGTTCTGTCGGGCGTTTTGACACGATGCACATGGAGTGTTGCCTTGACAACAGTTGAGGGTAACGTTATATTTTCCAACAAGAATGGCAGCGGGAGTCTCTGAGGACACATCTGTGCAACCGTATCAATTTGAACCGGAGTCGGACCCGGAACATGATGACACCCCGAAGAAGTTCGACAATTAAGGCTCGAACAGGACGTTTCTGAATGGTTGGTTAACGTAATGTCACTTTGATCTATTTTTGTAACTTATATACGGGCAGAGTAACTTAGAGTAGTAAGATACAGACGCTATGTGTTTACTGATGTATAGGTTAGTTCGTTGACAGATTGATGTTGAAAAACTTTTTTTTGGTAAATGTAGGCTTGTCAGTGATGCGTAACATTATCTCAGTGTTAGGTACAATTGTCAGTGCTGAAAAATTAACCATAACGCGTTGTTCATTATAAACGTGGGATTATGAATTATATTGAGAACGTCGTAAGGTTACAGAGAAAACATGCCGTAATATACCCTGAGTGTAAACATTAGCCGCATTCATCGTGAAGCGTGCAAGCGATTTGCAAAGATTAATATTTAAAGGTTAATAAAACGTTACATTCACTTCTTCTGGAGGTGCAGCAGGAACACGAATAGTTGGTACCGATTCTGTTTTCAGGACCAGCTTCTTAGCAAAACCAGATTTACACTGACGCTCGTTTATAAAGCTGTCTGGTGAGAAATTATTAGCGCAAACATAAAAGCATTTACGTTGATCGTTGGGAATATTCCCTTCAAAAATAAAACTCAACCACTGCGTCTTCAGCGGTTCGAATTTAGGAACATTAAAATGACTGCTGTGTTTATTATTACACCCAAGAACAGAACACCACAATCGCTTAGACGCCATTCTGCTCCAGTGTATCAACAATGGCGGACTACAATGACAGCTCGCTCAGGGCGGGTCTGTGTTGAAACCATAGACTGAAAAAATAAACACTGCTGTCAATTATCAATCGTGGGAGGGGCGTCCGATCTAGTGACGCCACAAGATCGAACGGCTCAATTTGAGGCAGGGGAAAACATATAAGGAGATTAAAACAAAAACACTGGATGGATTTTTATCATTATATGATGGTTGTGTACAGGCACTGCCAACACACATTTCAGTACAATCAACTTGTAAAAGTGCATGTACCATTATATGACCCCTTTAAAATATCTGGATTAAGTCGTATGATATTACTGTGCGTCCTTGGTTTCAAGTATCGATATATGCCTATCTCCCCTTTACAATGTACACATTATCAGCAATGTAGCGATTGGCTGTCGCCAAGACAGCAACGTAATGACATCATATTAAAAAGAACATCACACACCTGGCGAAAAACTTGAATTTCTGGACATTTATAAGGAAACAGCCAAGTGACCTAATCAACATTAAAGTTATAATAGATAAATGAAATGTACTGTTTGTTACATGATTCCCAATTATTTCCATTATTTCACAAATTCTATTATTTTTTACAGGCTTTACATTTTTATTTCAATGTTGTAATTAGCTATTCGTTTAATTTTAGTTGTGAAGATTAGGGATGTCCCGATACCACTTTTTCACTTCCGATACCGATGCCGCAGCTTTGGCTACTTGCGATACTGATATTAATCCGATATTTTTATTTTATTCTATTTTATTCTTGAACTAATACTAGGCCTAATAAAATATATGGAAGCACTTTGCTCAATTAGCAACCTAAAAACATCTCACTCAAATGGAGAACAAATACTTCTCCAGTATATAGTCCACAACAACAGTTGATTATGAAAGACTGCCACCCTTTATTCAAACAGGACAAAATACAGGCAGGCAGGCTACTTCAGTACTTAAAGCTACCAACAGGTTTAAAGTTAATCATTTAAAATTAAAAACCTTTAAAATTACCCATTGATCCGTGTGCTTTTGCGTCCATTCGTTTTTCCTTTTTTACCCGTAAAACGAAAAATTAACGGTTGTTGTATTTTTAAAACGCAAAGTTGAACACCAACATTTTAATTTGAACTGTATGCACACCAAAAGCTGCGCAAAAAATAAATATTGACGTAAGTTATATATAAATAAGTTATTTTCTGTATGACCAGAAATTAGTATTTTAAGTTGTTTCCACTGTTGAAAGGAAACCGGAAGTGTTCGCGCCCGCGCTCCGTCCATGCAGTGCGCGCTCCACACTCTGCACACACACTTGCTATGCGTCAAAATCTTGTGTAGCATACAGTTTACAGCCTACGGTTTATAAACTGAGGAGACGGATTGCAAAACCGTGTTTATAGTACACCGAAGGTAGTGGGATGGAGTGTCTGTTGTGAGTTTAGAGGGCACGTCAGCCAGAGGTGTGTGTGTGTGTGTGTGTGTGTGTGTGTGAGTGAGTGAGACAGACTACTGCCTGCGCTGTGTTTTGTTACTGAATGATTAATTATTTTGAATGAATCGTTTTAATGAATGACTCAATGATTCATTTATTGAGACGGTCTCTTGCCGCCACCTATTGATTTATTGTTTAAAGGTATCATTGATTTTATTTTTTATTTTATTATTTGTTTAAAAATTAATCTCATAATATTTTTACAGTTGTAATTTTGCAGTGTAAATTAATTTGATTGATAACAGCCCTTTTTATGAAAACTGAATTTCATCAAATGTAAGAATTTGACATAAAACATATATTTAGTAAGGTTTAATAAATTGTCCTTTATAAAGGTAAATAATGCCCTGGTGACCCCCTACAACAAATGACTTTGTAAACATGTCACCTTTTTCACCACTTGTGAGTTTGCAGGTCTGTTTAATAGTTCAAAAAGTACAATAAATGTTCAAATTTCGATTTTTTAAGAATTGTTGAAAGGTGTCTTTTAATAAATGCAACACGTTCCCAAAGTCATGTGAAATAATCGTGTTACATAATCGTGATTTCAATACTGACCAAAATAATCGTGATTATGATTTTTTCCATAATCGAGCAGCCCTACTTCTACATCATCGCATCTTTGGCCCCGCCCACTGGCACGTTTGTGAGATGGAGAATAGAAAGATACAGGACCACTGGACATTACCTTCCAAAGGATCCTAATGCCAGGAAAGTGGTTATTTATTTTTAACTATGGCAATGTCTCAGTATTATTTGTTTGATTTATTCTGTGCATTTGACTGTGGATTCTTTGGTAAATCAGTCGCATTTCAGCGTAAGCTTTTCAAACAGACTTTTACTGTATAAGATATGGACCCGACAGTAATGCCACAAAATGTAAGTTACCTAATCTGTGCCTAATGCCTAATCTATGATCACAATGGGGATTTCTGATATGATTCATGTACAGTCATACAATGTTTCAAAACCATTTATTGCTGTTTATGTGTCAGTAAATCAAGCCAGTGACTAAACGATCAGCTTCACATTGTTTCTCTTAGTAGCATGAAAATAATCTATTATATCAAATTATATACAGAAAGCGATCAAAGGGCGCTCCTCTTACAATCACTGGAGCTGTCAATCAAACAGCAAAAGTTTATCAATGACTTAGTTCTTGAGTCTCGCCAAAACTCCCGTTATAATCAATGATGCTGTCTACACTCTTATTAACATTGTGTTTGAACTGTTAGTTATGATGAAAGCATCGTGAGAGTGCAGAAATGAAGGTGCAATGACGAGATCACTACATTCATGTGCTACAGTGATCATCACTGCAACCTTTTTATGGAATGGGAGTACATCTAAATATAATGCTACATTTCTGCATCTACCCAGTGTACCCTGCGGAGGCAGCATTTATCAACGTCCAGGTGAACGTTTTTCTTACACACTGCAGCGGATCAGTTCGCTGTATCTGTGGTGCCCATAAAAGTAGTTAGCACTCAAATTTCATTCTTTCCCCAAGTTTAAGACTTCCAAAAGTGAAATGTATACATTTGTATTGCTATTGAAGATATTTAAGAGATTTTAAGGGCCTGTGGTTACGCTATTTTATATTATCTATAAACCAGCTAATACTTATTACTTGAAATATATGTCTGAATATTTTTTTGTATATAATGGGAATGGTAAATGGAGTGATAGGAGATCAAAACGCATTGCATTTTTTGTATGAAATTGCAGGGTAAGATTTGGTAATTATGGTCTGCTGTACTGACATGCCCAATCACACCCAAGAGCACTAATGTCATCTCGTCATTTTAAGATATCGAGTACAACGTTTACCTGTATACACACAAATTGATGTACAGTCAAGTTAGAAGAAAGTCGTAACATAAGCAATGAGGTCCTGGCCTCAAATTGTGTATACTTACAATAAAAGAAATCTGGATTTTCTGAAATAATCCACTTTCCTTTAATAAACTCAATAATTACAACCCCATTGCAATGTATTGCATATCTTAAACCAACCCCTTCCCCTAAAACTGCACCTGTATCACAATCTAAATAACAGCAAATGCTTGTGTTTTTTTTTTTTTCATAACAAATGACAACAGCCTTAAAGTGGGACTAATGATTTTAACTTTGCCATACTGCCTTCAGGAAGGACTCACCTCATCATTTGTTTCATGTTACACCTATATGAATCATGTTTTTAGACATTTTATTTTTAGAGAATAAAAGACCTACAAGTTGTTTAACATGATTAATTCATGTAATTTTGAAGATAAAATATATATCATTCCACACAATATATTTCATTTTCAAAATGAGTGGAACAATCCCATTTCGATATGCTTTGAATTGACTTCGCAACATAGCAGAATGTGTTTTTTTTTTTCCCATTGCATTTCCAGAATCCTTTCCTTCCCACCACACCCTAAATACATTTTGTTTTCAGGACATGCCTATAAAGGCAAGGGAAGACCTGTGAAGTCTGTAACCGGAGGGCATGTTTTCTTATATACGTACGGGGCGTGTGCTGACTTCTCTAGACTGGGTGTGGAAGAGCTGACAAAACAAACTGTTGCTGTGAGTCATTCTGATAAATGTGGAGCTGTGTCTTAAACACTCACGGTTTGTCATAGTTACAAACAATGATAAAACAGCGACAGTGAAGAAATAGTGAAATAGCAAACATAAGAGGTTCCTGAGAGAAGATATTAATAATAAATGAATACCACAACAACTATCCCATGTACTGATAAAGGTCTTGTAGTTCATGTCTTGATTACTTTTGAGTGAATGTGTGTAGCTCAGTTATTTCTCCAGGTGTTGAGGACAGTACACATCTCTCCTCACTCACATACCTAAGTGTGACTCAATTTCCTGGTTCATTTGCGGCAGCGTGTCCACGACTGATTCACGTATGAGAGTTTGTCTGGGGCGTTTTACTCCTCTTTAAGAAGACCGTACCTTAGAGCGATACAAGTTATTTCACACGCATCAACCGGAGAGGAATGTCAGAGTCGAAGGCATGGAGGAGTGCAGCACTGAGGGCCGTTGTGTTCGCGGCCCTGCTAGCGCTGGGGTCTGGAGGGCCCCGACCCGAACGCAGGACCCCAGACCGTCCTCAGAGAGAACAGGCAGAGTGGACTCAGAGAGTTCAGTATCCAGCATTAAATGATGCTCAGCGAGTTCAATACCCTTCCATCCATGACACACAGCGGGTCCAGTTTCCTTCAGTGGATGATGGACAGGTAAAGAGGAATATTTTTGCTCACAAGTATTGCTTTTTATGTATGTGTGCGGACGAAAACAAGTAATTATTATTTTTTTTATAATAGGGGTTTTGTCCAAAATTTCGCTTCAGCTTTCATAATTGCTAGGACAGATTTGTTTAATTTCTATTGTGTATCCAGGGGTGTGAAGTACTTATTACATGAGCGATACTTGCTACCTTTTAATTTACAATTTCAGAGAACCAAAGTCATGACATGAAATATATCCTAATTTTTACTCTGAGTTTTAAATCAAATTATGCTCTGAACTTTAATAGCACGTGACATTCATTTCAGAGTAAATTGTATTTGGATAGTATGGTCATGAAGAGACATTTCAACAGTTACTAAAGCAATATGTTGTAGTTGTAGACGTTGATGAATGTATTTAAAAGATAATTGCGACTTTTTATCTCACAATTCTGACTTTTTTCTCACAATTCTAGCTTTTATCTCACAATTGCGAGTTTATCTTGCAATTCTGACTTCTTTTCTCTGAACTGTGTGACAAACTCATAATAAAGTTCAATTCTGACTTCTTTTCTCTGAACTGTGTGACAAACTCATAATAAAGTTCAATTCTGAAGGGAAAAAAAGACAGAATTTCTCAAAATAGTTTATACCTCATAGTTTATACCTCGCAATTCTGACTTTGAAACTTAGCAATTGCAAGTTTATATCACGTAATTGTGAGAAAAAAGTCAAGAACTGTGAGATAAAAAGCCACGGAATAAAACTATTTAAAATATAATTCTCGTAATTGGTAATTTATATCTCGCAATTCTGACTTCTTTTCTCTGAATTGTGAGATAAAAACTCGAAATTTTGACTTATAAAGCCCAATTCTGAAGGGAAAAAATACTGACAGAATTTCTCAAAATAGTTTTTTTCTTTGTTTAACCTGTAAAGCAAAACACTTGTAAATTAAAAAAAAAGATAACTTGGTGAGACTTTTTCACCAACTCTATATATTGCTTTTGTGAAGCATAAGTTATAATGTCCACTTATATTATATTATAATGCTGAATGACATCAGTAAAATGTGAGTTAAAAGGAACACGTTTCTGCTTTGAGTCTACAATCTTTTTGGGGTCACTGTATATAATGTAAGATACTGTTTCTCATTTGCCTAATTTTTCCACTTTTATTCTTTTTTGTATTGTTTTACTCGTAATTGAAAGCTTTAAAAAGGGATAATTTGTATTGGTAACTATTTATGTTACAGTGTCCGTGTTACATATGTTACATGTACTTACCATAGTAATAACAGTAAATGAAGCATAATTAAATGCAATTAACCCTCAACCAAATCCTAACTGTAGCTCTATAGTAAGTACATGTAGTTAATTAATATAACTTAGTACTTAAATATATAATTACACTGTAACAATGACACCTTAAAATAAAGTGCAATCTTTTTATCTTTCAACACTCCTCGTTCTACAGTGCATGTGTGTTTCTCTCCTATCAGAGATGTGCTGCTGGTCACTATCTAGACAGAAGAGGTCAGTTTGCTCGCTGTGTTCCCTGCTCCTGCAACGGCCACTCGAATGAGTGTGAGCTGAACACCGGCCGATGTCTAGTAAGTGCTGCACTGACCTCCAGTAATGCGCTCTGTTAGCCTGTGCACATGTACTTTTAACCCAAACGCTCTGTTGAACAGAACTGCCAGGATGACACTGCGGGCGAGCACTGTGAGCGCTGTAGAGAGGGATATTACTCTAATGCAGCTCAGAGAAGATGCAGGGTGTGCCAATGTCCTCTCAGCAATGAAGCCAACAAGTAAGTCTCGCATGTGTGGTGGAAAAAGTACAATGTAAGTTGAGTTTACTTAGAAAACCTGCCTTAAAATATGCAAGTAGAGTACTTCATCATTTTTGGGTAGATTACATACATTCTTTGTATAGATAAGTTGTGTGTTTGTATTGGTAACCAGAAATTGCGAGTATTCGTAACTCAGTTTGACAACTTGAAATTAGTTCAGCCATCTTGGAGAATTCAAGCCCGTTTTTTGTAAAGCCTGGTTATTTCTTGACCAGGAATACCACAAGTGTAGCAAAGTGAACCCCTTTAAACTTCAAAAACATAAACATTTTAGGGAATCAACATCAGTTTATGATGTCAACTTGGTCTCTCAAAAATGTCATATGTACAGACAATTTAACAACATTCAGATGCAAAAGCCTCTAAAATTAGCATTTTTATCAAGCTTGTATATTTAGTTTGGTAATTTCACTTTAATGACAATTAATAGTTAATTAACTGAACATAAACATACAAGGTTGATAAAAATTATCATTCTAGAAGAAAATTTCAGATGGCATATAAGAATTTTTTATATTGACTTTTTTTTCTTGATAAAATGGTACTCAAAGAAATCATGGTCCCACTTTATATTAAGTGGCTATAGGTACTATGTACTTACATTTAAATTAATAATTTGATACAATGGACTTAGTGTACATACATGTTTTTACATTGTACTTATATTTTGAAAATACCTGCGTGTAATTACAGCGGTAATTATTGTATGTAAACATTTGTAATCACACTGTTGACCCTTCCCTTACACCACCCTTAAACCGACCCATACCACACACACCTGACCCTAACCTTACCTGTATCACACACACCTGACCCTAACCTTACCTGTATCACACACACCTGACCCTAACCTTACCTGTATCACACACACCTGACCCTAAACTTACCTGTATCACGCACACCTGACCCTAACCTTACCTGTATCACGCACACCTGACCCTAACCTTACCTGTATCACACACACCTGACCCTAAACTTACCTGTATCACGCACACCTGACCCTAACCTTACCTGTATCACGCACACCTGACCCTAACCTTACCTGTATCACACACACCTGACCCTAAACTTACCTGTATCACACACACCTGACCCTAACCTTACCTGTATCACACACACCTGACCCTAACCTTACCCGTATCACACACACCTGACCCTAAACTTACCTGTATCACACACACCTGACCCTAAACTTACCTGTATCACGCACACCTGACCCTAACCTTACCTGTATCACACACACCTGACCCTAACCTTACTCGTATCACACACACCTGACCCTAACCTTACCCGTATCACACACACCTGACCCTAACCTTACCCGTATCACACACACCTGACCCTAAACTTACCTGTATCACGCACACCTGACCCTAACCTTACCTGTATCACACACACCTGACCCTAACCTTACCTGTATCACACACACCTGACCCTAAACTTACCTGTATCACGCACACCTGACCCTAACCTTACCTGTATCACACACACCTGACCCTAACCTTACCTGTATCACACACACCTGACCCTAACCTTACCTGTATCACACACACCTGACCCTAAACTTACCTGTATCACGCACACCTGACCCTAACCTTACCTGTATCACACACACCTGACCCTAACCTTACCTGTATCACACACACCTGACCCTAACCTTACCTGTATCACACACACCTGACCCTAAACTTACCTGTATCACGCACACCTGACCCTAACCTTACCTGTATCACACACACCTGACCCTAACCTTACCTGTATCACACACACCTGACCCTAAACTTACCTGTATCACGCACACCTGACCCTAACCTTACCTGTATCACACACACCTGACCCTAAACTTACCTGTATCACACACACCTGACCCTAACCTTACCTGTATCACACACACCTGACCCTAACCTTACCTGTATCACACACACCTGACCCTAACCTTACCTGTATCACACACACCTGTCCCTAACCTTACCCGTATCACACACACCTGTCCCTAACCTTACCTGTATCACATCTCAATAGCAGCACAAGTGTTTTACAATACAACATCAACACAATAAGTACATTGTACTTATTTTTTGATGTAAGTACATAGTACTTAAAGCTACTTAATATAAAATGGGACCGAAATCATTTATAACAATTTCAACCAACCTTAAAAAGTGTTTAATGAGTAACAAAGACATGTGCAAATAGATTTTTATAATAAAGTTCAACAAATTATTGTCCATTAAAGAGGACCTATTCTGCTTTTTTCCATGTTCCTCTTTCTTAAGTGTGTAATGTTGTTGCTTTTTGAGCATGAAAAAGGCCTACGAAGTTACAAAACCCTTCCAGCGGGAGTTATTCTCTATATCAGTGTCACTGTTTCTGAACTCCCTGAAACACCTCCATTGTAGTCTTGATTAATTTAAATAACTCAGAATAAAGGGGGCGGGGCCTGGTTGAGTTAGTTAGTAGTGTGTTGAATTTCCCAAACACGCTCGAACCACTCGACCAATCACAACACACTGCTCCATCAGAGCACAGTGTGCTTTTCAGAAGGAGGGGTTTCATAGAGACAGGAACTAAACGTTACTGACAGACTGGGAAGAGAGGAGCTGCAACAATGGAGAATACTGGGAAATTAATGTGTTTTGTAATGTTCAGTTTTGCAGTGAGCTGCTCTGAAACACGTGGCAGATTCCAGTGTGTGTGTAAAGAAGGTCACACGGGCGAAAGATGTGAGCGGTGAGTGGTTCCTAAAATTGATCTTTCTATAAAATATCCCTGTGTGCTTTACATATGCAGTGTTTATATAAAAACTCAAACTCACTCATGTCATCTATGGCTACTCATCATCACTGCTGAAAAGACTAGCTTTTCCAGGCTGCTTTATGCCGATTAGACACTGGTATAAACCTGGGCAACCAGCATGGTTTTTCTACTGAAGCTGGATGTTCAGAGAAGTCAACACATTGTGAATCCTCCACATACAATCACCTCATGACATCGGTCTGCTGGTATATAGGAGAAGTAGTTGTAATGAAGCGTTTCTGGCCATGTTTCCTCAGATGTTCCTCAGGATATTACGGTGATCCTCTGGTCTACGGTGGGCGCTGTCGTCTGTGCAACTGTCCTGGAAACTTGTGTGACTCTAAGACTGGAGGTGTGGATTTATTTGTTTATTATATGTATTTAGCTCTTCAAGGGTGAATGTCACATTTCAACTTAAAATAATAAAAACATAGCACCATACATTTTTTTAAACATATCATATCCCCATCCCACCCTCAAACACACTCATTTACTCATTACCATACTACAAAAAAGATATGCTTGTCTGCAGTAGATTTGTAATGTAGTAACACGGTAGTTTGTTTATACTAATATTGAAATTGTGTGTTGAAATAATCTGTTCTGTGAGCTCTGTAAATATCTCCATTCACTACATGTCTTGTTCTTTCACAGTGTGCAGGAATTCTCTAGAGCTCCAAGACACAAACACAGAAGAGCAGTGTGAAGGTAAAGGATATTACTGGAAATAGATTATTTTCAGTATTTGCTTTTGTGTACTATGTTCTTTTGTAACGCCGTATGTCATTTTCCAGAGTGTGATAACTGTGCTCAGACATTGCTGAGCGATCTGGAAAAGCTTGATGTTGAGCTGAGAAGAATCAAAGGTCAAATGGATTTAGACCCTCTCAGACCTTCATCTAAAGAACATCTGATGAAGCTTGAAGAAGCCATAACCGCCACAACGGTATTCCTTCATCTCCTTCTGTAGTTTCCCTTTTTTATTCCTCAGTGTCCTGTCCTGTGACAGAACAAAGCTGTAGTTTTTTTTTCTTCCTAGTAAGGGCAAATTGTACATAGAACAAGTGTGATCATGTTAACGTTAATAGTCTATCTCTCTCACACTCACACACACACACACACACACACACACACGCACACACACACACGCACACACACACACACACTGCTGTTCTTTTCTGAAAGGTTATTGCATTAAATAAGTGGGTGGCTCAAAGTAGTGATCATCATTTACCTCAGAATCCACATCCAACTTAATGGTCATAATGATCATGTAGTCTGGAACATTCTGTGGGTAATTTGGTGATTCAGCTAAATTTTCAGACATGACTGAACAGTCACGGTACTTGGAAACATGTTTCAACCACTAAGGCATAAGCAAAGCAAAGCAAAGCAATTTTTTTTGCAAAAGCAAATTTTTGTTTTGTTTTTTTGTTCATCTATAGTTCATCTATCATTTATAGTTCATCAATAACTTGATGAAAAAAAATTGCAAGTGTAGCATATTTGCATTTCATAAATCTGCCCCTATTGACACATTTCAGTAATCCCTTGTAATTATAATAGTAAAGATTTCTTCTTATTTTAAACATTAAAGTCCCTTTTGAACTGCCTTTTAGACGATGGAGTGAATGACTACACTTTAATGTTTTAAAACCTTTCCCAAACTCAATAAGCATCAACTGAACAATATATAACACTATGTTTCAAAGAACATAAATGAATAATACACACAAACTTTTTATATTTTCAGAATCTGGTGAATACATTCAGCTTCACAGTCAACAATCAGATGCCTAAAGTTAACCAACTGGAAACAGATGTGATCAATCTGGGCGATGATATGGACAATCTAAAAGAACAGGTAAGACTTTTCTCTGATAAACAGATGCAGATGTCATGTAGAATACTGTGTTTAAGCAAGTTAGAATTGATTTAGTGTGTCTAAATCTCTATTTTCATTGCACCTGCTGCGGGAATCAAATAATCCACTAAGCCTTTGTATGTCCAGGTCAGGAAGCGATCAGACGACTCTCAGAAAGCTCTTGCTAATGCTGAAAACAGCCACCAAAGGGCAAAAGATCTGGACACCGAGGCGCAGAACCTCTTTGCAAAAATAAAAGGTAAAAACACAAACTGTTTTTTGCTCATAAGAATTGACTTGTAATTCTGTGTGATATTAATGAGGACAGCGGTTCAGTTAATAAACCTCAGTTTACATGGAGTTAACTTGGCCAACTGCATTAGCAGCGCTCCTTTTGTGTCCTGAGTTGAAAAATCCCCCCAGGTGTGCAGTTTCTATGCCGAATCAATGATGCCTCTTGTGTAGCAGGCCTGTCCTAACAGATCCTGTAAACAATGCACTGACCCTATGAATGTTCCCAGCCACAGCCTCTTTATTTTAAACACCCACGGTACATGGGTAGTTGTCTTTTTCTAGATTCAAATATATATTTTTTTAGAATTTATATAAATTAAAAAAAAAATCTTCCAAGTGCACAATAGTGATTAAAGTCCCCCTGTAGTCAATAATTGTATCCCTTAAAACTCATCTTTGATCACCAAAATTACATATTTAAACTTTTTTTTTCCTTGAAAAAAAACATTTCTTCATGCCTTAAAATATCTTGAATGTAACTCTACACCCTTGCCTCATTTAGTATGTGTGGTTCTATGAATATGCAAATGAGCCCCGCCTCCACTCACTCAGCTCAGAGATCCACTCGTTGACGATCACACGTTGATCTGATTGGTTACAAGGTAGTTTGTGACGTCAGAAACACCAGCGATTTCAAACCGTGTTTTTGAGACTGTCTTTGGTTCACTGCAGTTTTAAGGAGAAAATACTCAGCAATGCTGTCGACTTATGAATTTACACGTGGTTTGTCTTAAAGCACATTAAAAACACCACATAGACATATAAACAACATTAAAAGCTTGATTTTCACCACAAGGGGACTTTAAGTAATCAAATATGTGCTGTATTTGAAATATAAATACTCGATGTGTTGTTCAGAGCTCCTGAAACAGCTCCTGGACTCCAACAGCAGTGGAGCAGCTCTTCCCTCCGCGGATTTAGCCAAACTTCTGGAACAGTCCGAGAACATGGTGAAGGATATGGAGAGGCGAAGCTTCACGACACAGAAAGATGCAGCCAAGAAAGAGCAAGCTGAAGCAAACAAATGTATTAATTCCCTAATCAAACTATCGATTTAGTCTGTGAACGTCTAAGCTGCTTATGCTAGCATGAAGGCTAATAATTATTGGCATTGGCTACATTAATGTGTGGTTTTATGACTTTTATGTTTTCATTACAGTTTTAGAGGATGTTAAAAACATCATAAAGCAATGTGATGAGAATGAAGTGGCATCCAAGCTTGTTGATGGCCTGCTGAGCAACTATGAGGCCAAGCTGAAAGAGTTAGAGGATTTGCTAAAACAGGCTGATAATATTGTGAAGAAAGCCAGCAATCAGAATGACATTAATGGTGAAGGCCTAAAAGACATTCTGGTAAGCATCAAGAGCGTTGAAATCCTCAAAACACTTTCTATCAAGAGGGAATGATGTCTATTAAGGTTTTTTTTTTTTTTTAGAAACGAGTGAAAGATTTGGAGAGCGAGAGAAACATAGTTGGGAATCAGATTGCTCTTGCCGTGAACCAGCTGAAAGACACCAAGGACCTCGTGAACATGTTCAATGACAGTAAAACGGTAAACTTTTCAGAAAAATGTGCTCAGTATAAGAAACTACAGGAGATGGAGCTTAATTTATAATCACACTCATACACCTTTGGGTTTGGGTGAATTATGAGACAATAATTTTAAGAAACTATCACTTGCATACAGTTTGTAAAGCCTTTTTTTGGACAATTATGTTTTTTTATTTTTTTATTATTTTTTTTTTTTGCATTGTGCATTTCCCCCATAATAACACAATGCTAAAATAATATGTCTTCATTTTATTTCTACATATAATAATTATAATATAACGTTGAAAAGAACATAATTGATCTGAAATAGAATATTTTGTAACATTATAAATGTCATTACTGTCACTTTTGATGAATTTAATGCATTCTTGTTAAGCATTAATATCTCATAAAAAACATCTTACTGACCCCAAACCTTTGAATAGTAGTGTATAATTGTAAAAAGCTTTCAATTTCAGATAAATGCTGTTCTTTTGAACTTTCTATTATTTAAAGAATCCTGCAAAAAGAAATTGTACACAACTGTTTTCAACATTGATAATAAACTGAAATATTTCTTGAGCATCAAATCATCATATTATACTGATTTCTGAAGCATCATGTGACACTGAAGACTGGAGTAATGATGCTGAAAATTCAGCTTTGATCACAGGAATAAATTACATAAAATATAGAAAACAGTTATTTGAAACTGTAATTATATATATATATATATATATATATATATATATATATTATATATCAGTTACAGTTTTAATGATTTCACTGTTGACAAGCCCTCTTATATTCCCACAGGAGTATGAACAGCTTGCCGCGCAACTTAGCGATGCAAAGACTGACCTCAAGGATAAAGTCCAAGTTATCTCACAAGCAGCAGCCAAAGAGAAAATTGTGAAACAGGCAGAAGAACATGCAGAGAACATGTACAAACTGGCCAAAGACCTCCAAGAGTAAGAGGTTTTATTAGTTTACTGACACCTGAGTAAGATCATGAGTGCCTCTCATGTTACCACAAATCTTCCCGTGTCACTCAGTCAGATAAATCATGCCAAACTTTCACGCCCCTTTTTACCTTCTCATTCATTTTTATTTTAATGGCAGTTCTATGTTTTCCTCATACATGTATATGTATATCTTCCACATGATTTTTCTCCTTGTTGATATGAATAGCTGTGATCTTTTCTCTCGGACAGGGCTGTGCAGAATGTGAGTGGGCGCTCTGGTGTGCAGACCGCTCTCTCCGGGATAGAGGCGTACAAAAACATCACAGACGCTGTCAATGCTGCAGAGGAGGCTGCAAAGAAGGCCAAAGAGGCGGCAGACAAAGCGCTTAATGTAGGAGACCTTATCTAATTAGCATAAACCTCAAAGTTAGTAAACATACATTGCCCCAAAAAGTATTTGGACACTTATGTCAAACTTCTGAATGCCAATGAATTATATAAAACATTAACGGAAGCGTACTTTTCAAGCCAAGCATTTCATAAAAAGAAGTTTTAAGTCCCCCTGTAGTCAATCATTTTATACATTAAAACTCATCTTTGACCACTAAAATTACATATTTAAAATTTTTTTTCTTGAAAAAAGCATTTATTCATGCCTTAAAATAGCTTGAATGTAACTCTACACCCTTGCCTCTTTTAGTATACGTGGTTCTATAAATATGCAAATGAGCCCCGCCTCCACTCACTCACTCACTCACTCAGAGATCCACTCGTTGACGATCACACGTTGATCTGATTGGTTACAAGGTAGTTTGTGACGTCAGAAACACCAGCGATTTCAAACCGTGTTTTTGAGACTGTCTTTGGTTCACTGCAGTTTTAAGGAGAAAATACTCAGCAATGCTGTCGACTTATGAATTTACACATGGTTTGTCTTAAAGCATATTAAAAACACCACATAGACATATAAACAAAATTGAAAGCTTGATTTTCACCACAGGGGGACTTTAAGGGACAGTTTACACGACACTGTTTTCAACTAAGAACAGAAAACTTTTTAAGCGTTTTGGCTGTTCATTTACACAACAACAGCGTTTAGTTTTGAGTGCCTTAAAAAGCAAACTTTTTAAATCGTGTTTCAAAGTGCAAGTTTTTGAAAATTATACCGTTATCTCCTTGTAAACAACAAAAACATGATTTTGTGAAAATGGTGACTTCATGTGCATGTGTATTACGTGTTCAGTCTATAGGCGCATAGCGTTTCTTTACAAAGTGACATCGCCAACTACTGGCCGGGCAACAGATTACAGCGTTTTTAGTTGTTTTTGCAAATTCGTGTGAATGGGGATCATTTTGACAACATTGTCGTCTGTACATGAAAAACGCAAAGGAAGAACTGTTTTTATTTGAATGCATTGTTGTCTTGTAAATGTACCCTAAGGCCGTGTGTCCACCAAAGCCAGCTGGTTTTTAGCCGGCTGAAAACGCTAGACGCTCTGCTGAAAACGCCTAGCTGTGGGCGCTTGAGAGCGTTTTGGCAGCACTGCGTTTTTTCAGTTGAGACGATTCGTTGCTATGATACAGAATATCCGCAGCACAGTTTACTTGTAACTGATTTTGCAGATAATTTGTTTCATACTAAAATTTATTTTTCATCCATTTTGTTCGGTTAGCTCTGCTGGTTGATGTCGTTGTACAGAAAGAATGTTGTGACAGTTGGTCGGTCTGGTATTTGTCCCGCCCCTCCTCCACTGTGATTGGACGGCTGTGTAAAAAGTGACAATGATGAGCGCTGCGTTTTATCTAAAGTTGAACATTTTTCAACTCTCGGCGACCAGTAAAAAACGCCGGGCGCTCGGCGCTTGAGCGTTAAATACACTCAGCGCCTCGTTACGCTCATGGTGTTTAAAAAACGTGGCGCTCCCATTGAAAACAATTGGAATTTTACGCCAGCTGCGTGAAAAAACGCTTTGGTGGACACACGGCCTAAGTTAAAAATGCTTAAAACAAAAGATATAGTGTTTTAAAATGACAAAAAGTGTACTTGTGAAATTATAGCTGAACATGTCCATAATGTGATCAATTACATCTGTGGGAACTGTAGGGAACTGACTTAATTTCATTATGTTGTCAGTAATACATTTTTAAGTGTGACTTTTGTTGATTTTTCTTTTCAGGATGTCAGTCAAGGGGACTTAATCAACAGGGCAAAAAATCTGAAAAACAATGGCAATAACCTACTTAAAGATGCCAAAAATGCAGCTAAAGATCTTAAAGGTGACACATGTGAATTTAAAATAAAAACTTAACTCTACAAAGATCAACCTACATATCGAACTTGATTTCATTTGATCAATCATTGGTTGCTTAAAAACTGTTATTACGTCTTTATCAGGAGCAACCAAAGACCTCAATAATCAGAGGGATCGTCTGCAAGACGCTGAGCAGAAAAAGAAAGCACTAGAAAAGGAGCTGCTCACAGCTAAGGATGGTTTGAGAGGAATTCAGCGAGGTAAGAAAAGAGCATTGTTTGAAACAATTAAGCCCATTCCTTACACAAGACAGCTTCATATAACCCAATGCTTTTGGTAGCGGAGATCATTGAGACGTTTGTTTACAGAGGCTTTATGAAAGGACAGGTGCTGGCGTGTTTGATTTTCATTCATTGTATTTTATATAGTTTTCTTTGCTGGGAAAAAAATGGACAACTAGCCCAAACCAGATTAATATGATCAATGGACACAGCTTACCTGTAAACTAAGACCTTTTTAGACTTTTAGGGTTATGAATATGCTTGCAAATATGTTTTCATTCTGTCTGATCACAGATGACATTGGTAAGATTATCGACGCGGCCAAGAAAGCGGCGGCAGCAGCCAATCGCAGCTCAAGTGACACAATGGACCGCCTTAATGACATCAAAGCAGAAGTTACCAATATCTCTATTAGTCCTTCAGTTTCAAATATTGACAGTGTTCTCAATAATGTGGAAATGACTGGTAAGTGCTGCGCCTTTAATGGGGTGTAGGTGTTGTTTTTAATAATTTTCTTCAACAGCTTCCACTTTTGTATTGTTGTCACTTTCTCTGTGCTTTCCATCTGACAGTCAAAAACCTGAGCGGCTCCGTCCCATCCCTGCTGGATAAAATAGAAGAGTTGAATTCTCAGATTGGCTCCGGGAACAATGTGTCTGAAAATATTAATAAGATAAAGGAACTGATTGAGCAAGCGCGTGAGGCTGCTAACAGAGTAAGACTATTTCTTTTTATATCCTACTCACTGAAATAGAACATTGCTGCTACAATTAAATTGACATAAAATAGGCTGCAGTATTTTCCAACCACATTTGAATTTAATTAGACAAGAAATTCTTTGGACTTTAAGCAGTCTACTAATACTCTAACGACTGATAGTAGGGATGCACCGATATGAAAATTTTGGCCGATACCAGAGTATGTGAGCGGAGTGGAGCGGCAACAATTTCCCCTCCGCGCTCCAAGCATTTAATAATCACTCCGCTCCAGCTCCGCTCCGGGTTCACCATTTACCGCTCCCGCTCCTCTCCTCGCTCACTGATATCAGAAACACCGCTCCGTCTTCGCTCCCCGAAGAAATTGCGAATGAAGTATTTAAGTATGCTTTGAAATCTCACAAAATTTCTCCTCATCATATTATATAGGCATATTAAATAAAAATAAATAAAAAACAACATTAGGAGAATAGTTTCAATGTGGTTTATTGGATAGTGTGCAAACTTTTCCTATGCCATGCTATGCTTATTAGCCTACATGGTTATCAGCATTAAAAGTTAAATATCATTGCTGCTTTTTGCAGAGCACATTTTGTTTGGAAAGAGGAAAATAACTACGTTTTCATCAGTTATTTTATCTACGGGTCGCTACATTTCTTACAGATTTCTGCTCATTCGAAATCAAATAGGCTACCGACAGCACTGTAAGATTACATTTGTTTGAATGCAATGCATTAGTGAGAAAGCGATTGCGTGTGTGAATAAGTGTTACCTGTTTAAAATGTGCTTTCACCCGATCCAGCCTGATCTCATGAAAGTGCGTATCTATAGCACAAATTTTATTTCTTGTACCATTTACAAAAATAGTTTTTGCTTGCATAGCCTATGATAAGCAGTTTTCGCGTGCATATGATACACACTTTATGGCGTGCACGTACTTCACATCCCTAATCCTAACCAAAGGGTTTAGTGTGTTTCATTTGCACGCAAAAACTATTTTTTGGCGTATAAATGGCACGAGAAATAAAACTCGTGCTATAGATACGCACTTTCATGAGATCGTGTTGCCCGATCATATTCAGTAGGCTTGAGAACCTCCCGCAGCCACTTATGTCCATCGGCGTCATCATAACCTTCACATTTTTTTCTGATTTGAGTTATCCATCTGTATCATGCTAGCGTAATGTGTTTAACGTGTGAATCCTTACTAAAAATGCAGTTCTATAATGAGCCGTTCGCATGAATTGTACTCGTGATGGAGCGGTAGTGGAGCGCTCTCGGAGCGAGTGAAAACCACGACGCTCCGACTTTTAAAAAATCCGCTCCGCGCTCCATTCAAAATCACATCGCTCCACTCCTCGCTCCGCTCCCACTCCACTCCGCTCACATACTCTGGCCGATACCAATAACCGATAATTCTTTATATTTGAAAAGCCAATAACCGATAAACCGATATTGCCCGATAAATCTAAATCTGAATTTTATTTTATAATTTTTTAGAGCCTGATTACAAAAACAAAAGTCTCACCATTAAAAGCCATGTCCGAAGCACACAGCTATAATGTTCTCATTATAGTTTTATGTAATCTATTTGACGGACTTGCGTTGCACATTTTGCACTTTTGAAGCGATTCCAAATCATATTTCGAGCAATTCAAAACCATCATGACCAACAGTGTGCAGCTGAAGGAAAATAAATTATTTATCGGCTTTAATATATTGGCCAAATTTTCTTATTGGGCCGATAAATTTAAAAATGAACATATATCGACCATACCGATATGGTGGCCGATATATCGAGCATCCCTAATTGATAGTTGATATGTAGTTACAAAGTTACTTGTTGTCAGTAGAATGTATGTTGGGGAGCATCAAAATAAAGTGTTACCAAATGACAAGATAAATAGATTAAAACGAAGTTGCTGTTGATGCTGTCATTTTCAGAAAGTGATACAGGACAAGAGTTTAATCTCCCTTACGGACCGAATCTGAATTTCAGCTGCCTTTAGCAATACATCAGGAAAACCTCATGTGGTTTACTAACTCATGGAGTGTTGTTCAGTATGATAAAGGATGTTTCACTATTGTCAGGGTAGATAATAATACATCTAATATAATTTGACACTGTCTTTGAAAGGTTGTACTGTCTAAAGGTTATAAGACCTGCCTAGTTTTCATGACCCATGACCCTTTTTCAATAGAAAGCTTTTGCATAATGTTGCATGGTCCTCTTCATGTTTTAAATCTGTTGCAGATTGTCGTCCCTATGAAATTCTCTGGTAATGGATATGTGGAGATGCGTCCCCCGAGAGACTTGGATGACCTGCGGGCGTACACCTCCATCACCCTCTCCCTCCAGAGACCCGAGAAACCTCCCGTTCGAGGGGACGGCACCAGGCGTCGCCGTCAGACCCGGAAGGGCGAAGACGATCTGTTCGTGCTATACCTCGGAAAAAAAGACGTGAGTGTGATTACTTGCCCTGTCAATTGTGTGAGGATACAAGCTCATTTTAGCTCGAGCCTACTAACTGTTACTCTCATTAATGCGTTAACTGAATGTTCTCACAGGCATCTGGAGACTTCATCGGCATGGCTCTTCGAGATAATATCCTGCATGTCATTTATAAGCTCAATGGAGAGGAGTATGATGTCGAGACAACCAAGATCACTGAGTCCTCATCTAGCTTGTCTTTCTTTGACAAAATCGACCTTTACAGGTATAGTAACATACGGTATCAATTAAAACAGAACCACTGGTATATATTCTGTTTGTTTCTTTTAGGCAGAAACAATTATTCATGTGGTTTGGTTTGAATCCAGTCAACGCTGTGACTCAGTCCCAGTGTATCCACGTTAGTTCCTGAAAGCTGTCAATTTTATTACTGTCTATAAATCTTCAGGTTTTAGTTTTGCAGAGTAAGTGAGACATTTTGATGCCGTAAAAATCGCTGCAGTATTAGCACGTCCAGTATAACATATTTGTACTACGTTTGAAAAAAAAATGCAGTGCTTTTTATAGTTCAGGATGTAAATGGGCTTCCGCACCAGAGGAACGCTTTCATAGTTCCTATTACTATTGGTGGAAGTACCCGTTTTTGTTGTGTTTGCACCGCAGGAACTGGGAAGGATTTTAGTTCTAGAAACATCTTTTGGAGACATCTTTCTCAGCCTCGATAGCACTGCGAGTTGTGGAGATTTCGTCTCTTAGCCCTCCTTTTTGCTCTTTCAATCGCATTCTATTGCCGTTTATTATTAAACCCACGACACACATCAAAAACACAACTCCGATCATGGCGTCCTACATCCTCCAGTTGTTGAACGCCACATTTAAATGACATCGTTGTCGGCAAGCTTACGTCACTTCAGAGTTCCTACTAGCGGTGCGAATGCAACCAGGAAATAAAAAATAGCCATAGGGGAAAATTTTGTTCTTGGGAGACCCAGTGCAAAAGCCCCTTTAATATCTGTTATTATCTCCTACAGTGACTGTCAGGTTTTACTTATGCATATCCCAAAAAAATCCAATACAATCATAGCAATGTGCTGAATGCATAATATTCAAACATTATGCTGAGTTTTGAACGATCATTCCATTTATATGCAAACAGATGAGTTTGATGTTGAGTCACAAATAGCTGTCATTAAGTATGTTCTAGTTTTGTGTCTATTTAAAGGAATAAAATATGTTGATTTGTCCTTTCATATGCCATATGTTTATACAAGTTACAACTAAAAATACAATTACAGCTGAAATGTTGTACTTGCATTATAATGGTAACACTTGATAAGTCAATGGGGTCCCATTAGTTAACATTACTTAATTACCATTAACTATCAATAAAAAGTACATTTGTTACAGTATTTATTCATCTTTGTTAATGTTAGTTGATAAAATACAACTGTTCATTGTTAGTTCATGGTCCATTACATAATATTAACAGGTACATTTTTAAATTTAATCATGTATTGATGAATGAACATTAACTATGATTATTATATGTGTTGGAACCAGTTAATTTTTTCTAAAGTAGTTAAATGTTAACAAGAAGAACCTTATTGTACAGGTTCACCATTATTTGTTATCTACTATATGCACCTGTTTTTTTATTTGTTGCCCACCTAGAATTTATCAAGATGCACAAGTCGTTCACACACAGCAGTTCACATCCATCAATCCGAAGCCTGCGCTGATGAAGGGAAATCTGGGACAGCTGACGCGTAACCTGCTGGATCTCAGTCCAGATAATGTGGTCTTCTATGTAGGAGGTTATCCAGATGACTTCACAGTAAATATGCTTTTTTTTTCTCCTAGTGTCAATGCATTTTGTGTGATGAGCTCTTTAATTCTTGGTTCATTTTTAATACATATTTATTTATTAAGTTAATTTATCTTTGCCTTTTTTAGCCACCAGTCTCACTAAACTATGGCAAATACAATGGCTGCATTGAGTTCTCCACCTTTAATGACAAATTTATCAGTCTGTACAACTTTAAGAATGCGGTTAACATCAACACAGAAACCCCTTGCAAGAGGTAAGCTCTCAACGTCTGAATGGTTTGATGCTTATGTACTAATAATTAATAATATATTAACAATAACACCACATCATGTAAATCGCATCACTACATTTGCATGTACAGCATGCAGCACTTTATAAAAATGAAAGAAAAAAAATCTGCTTCTCTTTTTGTTTGCTCAGACAACTCACACTGTCAGAGTCAGATTACTTTCAAGGCACGGGTTATGCCAAAGTCCTGCTTGAAAGATTCATCAACAATCTTTTGATCCAGCAGAAAGTGCAAACCCGAGCTAAGGATGCTCTTTTGCTGTATTTAGGAGATGAGAATGATGTAAGAATTTGTTCATACCTATTGAACCTTTTTCAGTTGTGTCTTTTATACTGTTTTTGAGACCTTTTATTTATTTATTTTCTTCATACCCTATCAGGACTTTTACTACAGCGTCTCTCTTGAGAGAGGTTACATTGTTCTACGTGGCCGGCACAAAGACACTATTTTGGAGCCCGTCATAAGTGGAGATAAACCAAGCCTTTTTCCGGTAAGGAAGAATGAGGCTGACTTTTTCTCTAAGATACTGTACATAATCATGGCAGTGAAAATAAACTTGCACTTTTTTCTTCCGTATTTCAGGTGATAGATGTGAAAGTCTACATTATTGCAGGGAAGGAGTTTAAGGTCCGAATAGGGGACACCGAAGTCAAAAGGACGGATGTCATTCCTCAAAAGTTCAAGCACTTCTACATTGGTGGCGTACCTAATGCTTTGCGTGAGAGGTCGGTGTCTTCATGTCTTTCCTTTAACCGGTTGTGATTAACCAGGTGATTCAGACCTTTTCTAAGCAATCATATGATGGTTTACTAATTCTGAATTATTTTACCCTAGATACAATATCACTATCCCTCCTCTGAAAGGGTGTGTGAAAATCGGCACTGCTGGTAATATAGTGCCAGACGTTCTGGAGAAAGTGGGGATTGGCAGAGGCTGCTCTGATGACTTACTGGTAATCAAGTTAATATTTTATTATTTGCATTGTGCATTTAAATGAAATATGCTTGCTTGATTTGGTCAACATTACCCAAATGGGCAAATGAAACACAGAAAGGTATAATTTCTTAACCATCATGCTCTTTTCCAGATGATCAGGAAAGCTGAATTCAGCCTAGGCAGTGCATTGGAGAAACTTTGTGAAGACTTCAGCTTAGATGATGTGAACCTTTCACTTGGCTTCAGGAGTACAAAACCAGACGGTGTCCTGCTGCAGAACAGCAAAAATGTACAATTACACACACTATATGGTCAAATGCATGTGTGCACTCTTCTGATGAATGGTTTTGGCTATTCAAGTAATTTATGCTATATCATACAATTAATTATGATTTTATGTCAAAAAAATATTACATGAATTTCAGAATGGCTTTGCATTTGATTTGTTCTCCAAAACCTGCGGCACTAAATCTGACATTAACAAAACTTTGGCCAGTTGCATTTACATAGCCATTTTGTGTCTTAAGAACTAGTCTGGATAACTGGGCAATCAGTCTTACTTTTCATTAGCAATTTACAAACTGTATTAAATCGCACAGAACTTCTCATTGTGTTTTTAACAATGTCACTGTGATTTTTCTGTGGTAGAATAATAACATTGAACTTTCCATGGAGAAAGGATTTGTGGTCCTGAAATTCCAAGGCAGCTTGTGGAAATCTACTAAACAGTACCAGGATGGTGAATGGCATTATCTAACTGTTGTCGGACAGGGTCAACGGTAAGATTCATTTGATTTTGACATCAATTTTTGTGATAAGCCTTCTTTTTCATATATATTAATGTTTACCTTTGTTTTAGAATTGAACTTCGTATTGATGAAGATGATGTTGGACGGAGAGAGAGGGACTCTTCATCTGGCCTGTCTTCCTCTAGCGTAGTCCTGGGCAAGGACACCTTTGAGGGCTGCATCTCCAACCTTTATCTTAGGAGGTCACTATTTCTAACATTTATTTCCCCACTTGCCTAAATTTCCTCATAAATATGCATTTACATTATCTCTGGGTTTGTAGCAGTAAAAATGTGTAATGTGTCAGCTCTTACATGTTTTTGTGTGTGTGTTTGCAGACCTGATTCTCTTTATAGAGCAGAGGACCTGAGTACTTACTCTTCCAAAGGAGACGTGCTGTTGACATGCAGTGCCACACAAAATATGTAGCAGCTCCGAACCACGGCGTAGCTGTTAGTAGGTTGGTTTATTTTAATCACCATTAAAGCAGCATTATTTTTGTTTGGTCTTAACCGCAAATTCAGTGTTCTGTCTTGTGTTTTTTGTTTCCAGAGATGAGGCGTACCTGAAACAAACATTTTACAGGGAGATATTTGAAAGCTGTTGTTACTTTTAATTGCATATCTGTAGTAGTGCTTAAAATCAAGGTGCCATAATTGATACCAAAAAACATGTATTGTAAAAGAATACAATTAAAATTTTACGATATTTGAAACTGCAGTTGTGTTATTGAGATGATGCAGCTTGGTTGGCACTGGAATGTTTGCAAACTGTAGGCTATACCATTGTAAGGCTGTAACCACATCTTGAATAATGGGGGGACCTTTTTATTTGCTCCTGATGTGAATAAAATTTAATTCATAAAATTAAATTGCGAACTTAAGTATTATTCAAAACAATATTTCTTCTTTTGTTTTAACATTTTAATTAATTAGTGAATGAGTAACCAAGGTGACATTGTATTCAAAAACTTTTTTTGCTGCTACCTGTGAAGTTGATTAATAGAAGATATAGACTACAAACACTACACACTTTACACAGGGCTGTGAACATAAAATCAGACCAGATGAGTATTACACCTCACTGTAAAACTGTAACGGCATCATCTGGAGAGATGAACCGACAGGTGTCATTTTTTATTTTATTTTAGATCAGTATTTGATCAGCAACTAAATATTGATGACAACATTCCTTCTGTGGGATGAATTTTATCATTCATAATTAATTTGATTATTTTTATGTCAGGTGATTCAGAGTATACCATGCCGATAACTTGTATTGATTTGCACTGGACATTTTTAAAATGTTTCTTCACAATTTTGACAAATAATACTTTTTATTTTATGGGCACATTCACTCTTAATCATATTGTGGCATGAGGAAACCGCACTTAGTGGCACTAAGACCTATCTACTTAGAATAGAATAAATGCAGCTTTAAAGTCGTCATGAAACGGAAGTTGAGATTGTCCTTTTTTCCTTATTGTGACGTATATCCGAGTGAAACGGCTTCTGAATTTAGAAAAAAATGTAGGGCGGGGCTTGATTTCGTCCTTTGGGAATTGATTGGATCGTTGGAGGTTGGGCGTTGCTAACAAAATGGAGGCAGATTTGAATGCCAGTTTACAGTCAGTTGTGGAGGATTTCTCTCCATCGGACTCACCACCTTTACCCTCCCATGAAGCATTTTTAATTGAGGAACCCGACGATGAGAACGAGGACGAGCAGCCAAATTTTCCGGAAGGAATCACCCCATATTCATATGAGCCTCCCGCGAACCAAGATGAGGCGGCTGATAGTCAAATAAAAAAAGACTGACCACGCCACGCCCTCTAGTAATAGTTTTTGACCGGAAGAGAAGAGAAGTCGTTTCGAGGGGGGAGGGAAGGGTAACGTATTTGATTAAAGATTATAAGCGTACATGAATTTTAAAAAAATAATGAAGTGCACAGATAAATCATATAAAATAAACACTACAATATTACACATAAAAATATGAATGGTAAAATTTGATTTCATGACGACTTTAAGAAAACCGACTTCGCCACTCTGACATCACACAGAATGATTGATACACCATCTTAAGGCACGCAAGTTGGTTGCACTAGTAAGGAACAGAGACATGAAAATCATACCAAAAGAGTTCTTCATTACTAAAATCACATTAAAATAAATTGAGTGTACCAAGCAAGACACGCCACAACATCTGACCCCAAAAAAAAAACATGTTATCAGAGAAGAAATATAGGGTGATATCAGCTAAATTGGGCCACTTTTTGGTAAATCGTTTGGGACAATAATACAATACCATATATACCTTTTCCATGAGTTTTTATGATTAATAATGGCTGTTTTTGATAATTTTGTGTTGAAATTATGTAATAAAATATAATTATTTAGGCCCTACAGTTCTTGAAACATCGACTGTGCCAACTTTTTTTGCATGATCAGTTTCAGGTAAAATGGGCCAGTCAAACTGCAAAGGGAAATAGTAATTTATCATCAATTTTAAAACACAGTTCCTTATACAGCCACATAACATTTAAACTGCATTAAACAAACAGATGCATATGTGCCATTGAAAAAAAAACATTTTGGGTGCAAACCCACAGATTCAAAATGTGCAATTAAAAAAAGTCAATTTTGGAACAGCATAGATCAGTGAACTGATGTCAGTGGTGTGTGTGAACAACACATTTAGAACGAAATGTGCAAATTACAAAAATTCACATTCAAAATTGATAACTGATGTGTGTGTGCGCGTGTGATGAAAACATTTGTCAAACACAGTCTTTGCAAATTAATCCAGATACCATTCTCTTCACCACAGCTCTCATGAAACCAGGCAGAACATGGATCACATTTTACCCATTCCTCAGTAGCCTTAGGGTCATTTGGGTCAACATAGTGGGTCATCATAGTGGGTGTTGCAGACTTTGCAAGGTGATTTGCTTCTCTTGCCCTGCTCCTTTTTTTTTTTTTTTTTTTTTTTTTGGTTGGTTCCTCTCAACTTTCCACAGATTGTAGTTGATTCCTCGCATCTAATACTGACAAAAAGGCAGAGGGGAAAGATCTCGACACCTTAGAAGGGAAACACAATGGTTAAACGCCCGCACGAATGCCCAATGTTCTCAACCCAATCAGGAAAAGACTTACCCGACGATAGAATCAAGTCAATCACTCGGAACAAACTATTTGAGATTGTTTGTTGATTCGTTTTGATCTTCCCGCGCCGCATTAACTGGTCTGCATATGCTTGAAACAAGCTAAAATCATACCCACTTTCCCAATCAATGCCTAAACACACAGTGCCCATAACTTCCTATGATAAAGACTTACCCGACAATAGAATCAGTCAAACACTCTGAACCGTAACTCTTTTAGATCGCTTGGTCTCGTTTTGATCCTGCCGCGTCGCATAAGCTGATTTACATATGCCTGAAACAAGCTAAAAATCATACCCACTCGTCAGATTAATGCCCAAACACAGCCTGTGTCTTTCCCTCGGGATAACCCATTTCTTATGAGGTTGGAGTCACCCCAGTACTTCCATATGAAGTAATTAGTTAGTCCATATCTCCACATGACTCATTCGGGAAAGGATGTGGCTTCCGCAGTGTTCCTTTTCTAGTGGAAAGGGCACGCTTTCCAAGTGTTATCCAACAGTCTCACTGAGTGGGTTATACGGAACAGCAGTGATGGATATCTCTGTGTACGCCCTGTCCCATCAGGTAAGAGGGAGTAGGAAGTTTACACAGGGCACTGGATGGGGGCAGCAGCTGTGGGGCTATGGTAGGGATTCCTATTCGTCGGTCAGTCCGACGTGGCGTCAAATGTGACCGACTGAAAAGGAACGTCTCACTTATGCATTTAACCCTCGTTCCCTCAAGGAGGAAATGGAGACGCCACGTGCCGTCACCACATCTGCTGTACAGGTCACCGGCTCGGCTCCTCAGTGAAAACCTGAAGATGTGACGCACATGCTGCTCATTCAATACCTGTGCTGCGAGGCAGAGCAGCTGATCCAATTATCGCATGCCAATGTGCATTGGCTAGTTTTAGTTACACTCAAAGTAGATTGGCCTCTCTAGCAAGATTCCTATTTGTCGGTCAGTCCGACGTGGCGTCTCCATTCCCTCTTTCAGGGAATGAGGGTTACATAAGTAACCGAGACGTTATATTTAATTAATAATCTAACAGACCCCTCACCCAACAACAAAAGGTACCAAGGTGTCTGGGAACAATCCCCCAAAAGGCAGAAAAGGCTCCTGGTTACCATTGGCAGCAAAGACATGCCAGACTGATGAGACTGGGTTTATGACCCAAAAGAATGCCAACAGAGAGAGTCCACGTTCAACTGTTATTCTGGCTATTATTGAACCTCTTATTAAAAAAACGCAACTCGATCCTAGAGAATTAGTCAATTCCAGGCCGATCTTGAATCTACCTTTTTTGTCAAAAATACTAGAAAAGGCAGTATCCTCACAACTATGTTTCTTTTTAGAAAGAAATGGAATCTGCAAGGATTTTCAGTCAGGATTTAGACCGTACACTAGTAGTGAGACAGCTCTCATCAGAGTCACAAATGATTTGCTCTTTTCATCCAATCGTGGTTGTATCTCTCTATTAGTGTTACTGGATCTTAGTGCTGCATTTGATACTAACGACCATTGAAAGAATAGCTAGTGACTCACCGCGCCGTAAAATTAGAGATGTGTAGAAAAATTCCAAGTAGAGAGGCACTTCAAGTGAGTCCGCACACTCCACCAAAGACAAGAGTCTTTATCTCACTTTTCTGATGACTGTCTTTGGTGGAATGTGCGGACTCGCTTGAAGTGCCACCATACGAACGACCACAACATTCTTTTGTATAGACTCAAAAATAATGTTGCCATTAGTGGAATTGCATTTTTTAAATCATACTTATCTGACCGTTATTAGTTTGTAGCAGTAAATGAAGAGACGTCATACCGATCACAAGTTCAGTATGGAGTACCACAAGGCTCAGAACTAGAACTAAGTCTAGGTGAACTCATTGTTCACTCTGTACATGCCACCCTTGGGAGATACAGTACCATTAGGAAGCATGGCGTTAGTTTTCTCTGTTACACTGATGATACTCATCTTTATATTTCTAAGCGTCCGGACGGAACTTACAAATTCACAAAATTAACTGAATGCATAGCTGATATAAAAAATGGGATGACTAGTACTTTCCTACTATTTAATTCTGAAAAAAAACCTCCACATGTAATAACCTAGAATACTGTCTAACACTTGATGGCTGCTCTGTCAAGTTAGGAAGATGGCACTTAATATTTAACAATATTACTGCCTGGACAATGACACCACTGATTTCTCCAGAGCTGCTATATAGATACATTAACTAAATTAAAAAATAATGATTTTTACAACGGAAATGAATCCCCGAACTTACTTAAGCTTGACAAATGACTCTATTTTCTTCTAGAGCTGCTGTACAGACAAAACAAACATTGTTGCATTATTTTCCTGTTATCACTCTAAAGCTGCTTCGAAACAATCTGTATTGTAAAAAGCATTTTAATTACTGCTTTGACTTGACTTGACCTGAGCTGCGTCTAGACAGCGACATCCAGTGTGTCGGCTTGCTTTTGGCGCGTTGCTATTTTGAGGCAACTGAAATAGAAGGTGCAATATTTTTTTTGTTATTTTTTAAATGTGTTAGTAATGTGCACCTATAGGCGGGTCCACAACGCGCATACATTCTGCTTATTACACACACAGGGACGCGCAGCAACACACAAACATGCCAAATATTAAAAATAAAAGGATTACAATGTAAAAAACTAATATTGTGGACATAAAGATATGGTGGAATCCGGCTTGTCCTGTTGATGGTCTGCTTGCGCGCTTTAATCTCGAGCATGAGCAGATCCGTTTCCTCGCTAGAGAAGCGTTCAGTTTTTCCTCTTGCAAATTCTGCCATGCAAATAGCGAATCCGTTATGGCACGAGCGCAACTGGCTTTTAAAGGGAATGGGAGATGAGACTCTGATTGGTTTATTGCATGTTACGCCCAAAACACACCCATAACTCATTAAGAGAATAGGGAGAATAGGGATAACCCTTATAGACCATGCGCCAGGCGCGCTGACCATTTTTCCCGTCGTTAAACTAGCAAAAGTGGATTCGGACATACCCTAAGTATGCAATTGCGCCGGGCGCTACAGACCATACGCTTAGATTGTTAAAATAGGACCCAAAGTGTGTCGCCTCTTTTTAGGGCCGCTGTGAGTTGTATTCAGTGTTGTGCCAGTTCATACTTAAAAAGAACTAGCTCAAAGTTCAGTTCACACAGATGATAATGAACTAGTTCATGTTCATAGTTAATTTTTAAAAAAAAATTAAATAAGTTCACATATCTAAAAATGAACTAGTTCACGTTCATTTGTTAAATTCTTTTTAAGATAGGCCACTATCTTACTCAATAGAACCTCTTTACCATCCATTACCAGCTGCAAATCACTGCCACTCCAAAACTAATCAAAATTATTGTACCAATAAACAAGAGACAATTATTATAGCCAGGAGAAAAATAATGTTGAGATAGAGAATATATTTACCCCTTAAATAATGTGTAATCATGATATGTAGAAATTGGAAAATACAAGGTGCAGTCAAGGTATACTGTATGTTCAGTGAAACTTTTATTTAGCCAGCATGAACCAAATTACCCAGGACTTTAAAAAAAAAGGTATATTCAGGTTCATGGGGAAAAGATCAGTCTACTGACAAAAATCCAGCATATTCTGAACGGCAGTAACTATGTAAACCAGACCAAAGTAGTCATGTACTGTAATGTCAAATTAGCTTGGGCTTACCCTGCTCAATGTGCAATACTCAACCAACACATTTTCACACCTTCAAAAGGAAGTAAACAGTGAGTAAACGATGAAAATGCCATTTACATTCATTTATAATAAAACAATCTTCCTGATTATATTTGTCTAAAGAAAATGGACAGCTAGCAGCTGAACAACTTAACTTAAGATGACCTTACCCTGCTCAATGTGAAATACTGGACCAACACATTCTAGCATCCTCAAAAGACAGTAAACAGTGAGTAAACAATGACAATGCCATTTACATTCATTAATATTTTTTTTTTCTAACTCTTACTGACTTATATTTGTCCAAATTAATTGAATAGCTCTGAAAACTGAAAATTATACAGCATATAGCTCTAATAAACAAACATAGCATTCAATTTCAGATGCTGGATTTATCTGTACAGAAAGGAGTCATAGGCTTCAAAGTGCAATAGTCAAGCAGCATAACTTACTGAACGTAAACATTTGGAGAAAAAAAAAGAAGGTTGACTCCTGAGTTTTTGTCATGCTGGAACATCTTTACAAGATGTCCCACTCTTTTAGCACCACAAAAGAGTTACAGTGGATATTACTAGTCCAATACATCAACCAAGAAGTTAAACTTCTTTAAGCTTTCTGTTTGCATTCAAGAGCAGTTGCTTCTCAAAGTTTTCATCACCAAGCCTGTTTCTCCTGGGCCTGAATATTTGGCCTCCGATACTGAAAAGTCTCTCCACTGGAGCGCTTGAGGGGAGTGCAGTGTTTTATTTAAGGAAGAGCTTTTTGAGCCTGGGCAGCAGCATGTACTCTGCAAAGCCATCTGTGGTTGGTGCATCCAAGTAAGTGTCTGCTTCATTTTTTTTGAGATTCTGACGGTTTTGGTTAAACCTGAAGAAGGAAGCTGTTGTGTCTTTGTCAGTATCACCACTAGGCTGAGACTGATCAGAGTTTTGTGTTTCTGAGTCATCTGAGTTGCTAGTTAGAAGTTCTCGTTTCAGCATAACTCGGTAAAGCAGCTGTTTTTCCTCATCCTCCACCCAATTGAGCTTGAATATTGGCAGCAGCATGGCTGACAATATGTGTTCCTTCTTCTCAAGCATGGCTTCAACCCTTGTTTTCAGTGACTGCAGGATGTTTAGTATGAGAGGACGGCATGTAATCAGACCTTGTGCAGCAGTGGGCTTTGTGCTCTCCTCCAGCAGGCCATTCATATCATTTTGTAGTTGTACAATGGTCGGAGCCAAATACCCGAGGAAGACGTTTTTCTCTCCCTGCAGGATGTTCAGTGCAGATGCTAGGGGCCTCATTAGATCCACAAACTTGTGTATGAAGCTGATTTCCTCTGCAGAGAACCGCCTAAAGCCAAACTCATCACAGACAGCATGCAGGATAAGGTTATCATATGCAAGAGTGACAGTATCAGCAGCTTCATTGGTGGTGTCTGCCTGGGGAATTAATGTTGCTATGTGAGACAGTCGCTTCATAGCAAGATACAAAGAGTTCCACCGTGTATCATTTGGGAACACAAAACCAATCCCAAGCTTTCCCTCAATAAAATCTGAAGCTTTGGGGCTTCTTTTAATCCGGTTCCACAAAGCAGATGCCTTAGCAAAAACAGCCCTCGACAGTGTTTTGTACTGTTTATCAGTTACCTTCTCTGTGCCTTTGGCAACAAGATTTAAGGTGTGAGCCATGCACCTTCTGTGAGGGGGAAGACGGGGGTGTTCTAATGCTGAGAGAGGCTCAGGTTCCATGTCATCCTCTTCATCTACAGCAGGAGGCGAGGTAGATCCTGGTTCATGCACTCTTTGCATGGCTTGTGATCCTCGTTCACGTTCATTGTATGAAAAGTGATTCGTTCAGTTCAGCGTTCAGCGAAAATATGAACGCGTTCAGTGAACGTCGTTCATTGAACGCGTTCATGCACAACACTGGTTGTATTATAGTCCTCTTCTCTCCTGAGCTTCAGCTGGACAGTGATATCAAGTGTGTTGGCCTTCCGGGGCCACTGTGATAAGCTGTCTTTGAAGTTGAGCATAGTTTGGCCTCTTCTAATTTTAGAAAAGTCCTTCTGCTGAGGCCTCCGCTCAACTGAGCTTTGTCTTGACAGTGACATCAAGTGTGTCGGCTTTCTTTGGGCCGCTGTGATAAGCGGTCTTCAAAGTTGAGCATAGTCTGGCTGGCCTGCTCTCACTTAAGATAGTCGTTCTGCTGAGGCATCTGAGCACCTGAGCTCCAGACATTAAGTGACATCGGCACTCTGTGAGAAGCTGTCTTTAGGTTGAGTGTCGTTGGCTTCCTCTTGCAAAAGCGATTCATTCTGCTGAGGCCTCCACTCATCTGAGCTCCAGCTAGACAGTGACATCAAGTGTTCGGCCCTCTGTGAGACTGCCTAGGTAAACTGTCTTTGAGGTTGAGTAGACCTCCTCTCATCCTGCTGAGCCCTCCGCTCACCTGAGCTCCAGATAGACAGTGACATCAAGTGTTCAGCCATCTGTGAGACCGCCTTGGTAAAAACTGTCTTTGAGGTGGAGTATGGTTGGCATCCTCTCGTTTTAGAGAGTCGTCCTGCTGAGACCTCCACTCACCTGAGCTCCAGTGACATCAAGTGACATCAAGTGACATCAAGTGTTCAGCCATCTGTGAGACCGCCTTGGTAAAAACTGTCTTTGAGGTGGAGTATGGTTGGCATCCTCTCGTTTTAGAGAGTCGTCCTGCTGAGACCTCCACTCACCTGAGCTCCAGTTAGACAGTAACATCAAGTGTTCTGTCCCTCTGTGTCCCACCTTAGGTAAACTGTCTTTGAGGTTAAAGTCCCTGTAAAGGCAATTTAAAAAAAAAAATTCTAAACACATTATAAATGTTAGAAATGTATTGCTAAAACATATTACAAAGACTGTGAACTGTGAAGTACTGAATTGTGGAGTTAGACCGTTAAACAGTTTTTCATCATTGCTGTGTTCCGCTTTTTTTGGGCGGGGCTAAAACGGGGTCTTGATGACGCACTGGAGTGCCTGAGCTCCTGAACACGCCCCTACTTGATTACGCACTGTTGCCACTGAGGCCGGCCCCTCCCCTAATCCCGAGTTTCTGTCAGTACTATTACTAGTCATTAGTACTAGCTAGCTATACCTTCGTCACGGAAATGCGTACTACCTGGATGCGATCACGTACAAAACAGATGGGTGTCCTTTTTTTAAATTTCCGAAAAACGATCACATCAAGAAGAGGTGGATTCATTTTGTGAAGAGCCACCTTGATGGAGAGCTGAGGATAACCGCCAAAACCCGCCTCTGTAGTGATCATTTTACACGGGATAGTTTTATAAACTTTCGTCGGAGACAACTGGGATTCACTGATAATCCGCTGTTACTGGTGAATGGGGCCGAACCGACTATCTCCCGCCTCGGCCTTCATCCTCCCGTCGCGCCGACATCATCGGCAGTGCATGCCCACCGTGCGAGCATCCATTCCGGCTGTAGAGGTGACAGCAGTGTTGCCAACTCCTCAGTAAGGAAAGTAGCTATTGGCTGTCCTAAAAGTCGCTAGAAGCAGCTAAATGACGTCATCGCCTAATTTGCATAATTTACCATGTGCGTTATGCATGTAATTGTGATGGACAGGTAATAGAGAGGGATAACGTCGCTGGAGAGACAAAAGGTGAGTAAAAAACACCCTAAATATGTTTAGAACCACAAATGAACTTTCTTCTGTCGAATCTTGTTTTTTTTAACGTCACAAATCCAACCCTCCTCCTTTATCTGGGCTTGGGACCGGCAAAAGTGACTCAAAAGAGACACTCTGGCGGAGTTGCTTAGTTATTTTTTTGTTTGTTTTTTATTTTTATTAATTTATTTATTTTTTAAAGTTTGGTTTTTAACCTTATGGTCCACTTATGAGCCTACAAGAGTAAAACACAGTAAAAACATGAACATTTTTAACCATAACATTTAAAAAAAAAATGTTTATACAATCTAGGTTAACAATCTAAATGGACCAAAAAGAGATGATATAAAAAACTTGTCAATGGCAATCTGAGAAAATGGTAACTAGTCTGGCCCTATCAGGCAGCTGGTGCTCATAGCAAGCCTCACAAGACAGCTTCAGTCCATATCGAATGTACAGGATGGAGTTAAGGGTCTGCAAGGACATCTGATTTCTAACCTTGCTTTTTACCACACTCATCTGGCTGAATACTCTCTCTACTTCAGCATTCGAGTGTGGTAAGGACAACACAGACACAGTAGCCATGACAAGTTCTTGAAACGGGTTGATATCAGCTGCATCTCTGAAGTTCCAAATCTCACTCTAGAAACCCAGTGTGTTTTTTGTCTCATTCCATTTACTAAAATGGATGGTACTCTATTGCTGGACAATTTTGTCTATCTCTGCAGGGGAGTAACCGAGGAGCTTGGCTATTTTTTCTATTTCTCCAGGGCTCTTATTGTGGTTTAAAGTTTCCTCCACATTAAAAACTGACATGTACTGCAATGCTTCGATGTTGTCCGGCAGTGTCACCCTCAACTCATTAGTGAGAGAGATGGTGAAGGCTACACACCGCTTTCGGACATTGTTTTCCTCCTCAGGCACAAGGTGGAGCTCAGCTGCCTTTGACTCAGCTGCCTTTGGGACTGATGTATCCGTCTGTTGGCCCTTTGAGTACATCAACATTTGCCAGTGGATTCAGCACCCTGCTGCTCACAGACTTGATCAGGATAACCAAGCTGTCAAGTAGCTTAAATGGATCTACTTGCTCTCCCTCAAAAGCCTTGAACGCCAACTGTACCTCACCCAGCACTGACTGATGTATCCGTCTGTTGGCCCTTTGAGTACATCAACATTTGCCAGTAGATTCAGCACCTTGCTGCACACAGACTTGATCAGGCTAACCAAGCTGTCAAGTAGCTTAAGAGGATCTACTTGCTCTCCCTCAAAAGCCTTGATGGTCAACTGTACCTCATCCAGCACTGACTTAAAAAAAGTCAGATACAAAATGTTTTGAGGATCACTATAAATGGAATATAAAACCTCAGCCATGTAGCAGTGTTCACTGGACTTGGTGACCGAGATATGCAACCTAAGCTCCTCCCACTGGTCCAAAATGCGTGAAACCGCAGGTTCAATGAAGAGCCAATGGAGAGTGTGTGGCACACACCTTGGTTATCTGTAAAGGTTTTCCCCCACAGTTGATGGTCTCATATATGGCCTTGTAGGCCTCCCTGCGCTTTGGAGACACTGAAAACCAGTTATGAGTCTCTCGTACCAAGTACTCCACACTACGGGGGATGGTGTCATTGGAAGCATGACTTACAACAAGCTGCAAAGAGTGGCACACACAGCGAATAACAACCAGATCTTTGAGGCCATACGCTTCCTTCAGCACTTTATGGACCCCATTGTTAATCCCTGTCGTAACAGAGGCATTGTCAGTCCCTATCCCCAGGAGTTTCACTTTTTTAAGATCACACTTCTCGAGAAAAGCCACAACAGCACGGGCTATAGGTCTGGCATCTCCTCCCTCCAATTCAACAAGCCCCAGAAATGTTGAGACAATTGTCTGCTTGGTGTCACTAAAGTACCTTATCACAACCCCAAGGTATTTAGAAACACTTACATCCGTGGACTCATCGAGGAGGAGGCTGAAACGCTGGTCACCCACATCTGCGACCAACTTTTTCAGAAAGTATGGTGCTAGAAAACCATTAATCATTCTGTGCACTCTGTCTTGTGCATTTTGAAATGGGTAGCAGCAGTGGAGTCTGAGAAAGCAGCTCTACATGCTTCTCCAATGTGATCACATGCCAGCATTGAACAGTGTTCAGCGATAGCTAATGCCATGGTGGCCTCAACCTTTTTAGTAGAGTCAATTTTTTTAAACATAAATGGAGTTTTTTTGGGTGGAACTATCATAAGGCTTTGCCTTTTGAGTGTGTTTTTGAGTTGTCTTGTGTTTTTTTACATCGCTAAGTTTGGCATAGAAATCAGCCTTACAATACAGACAGTATGCCCGTGTATTATCTCCAATAAACGTCTTTTACCAGCCTTTGAATTCAGGGTTTGATTGCCACTCCTTTCTGTATTTTTGAGTGTACAATTTAGACTGAGACATGATGAGCTAGCCAGCTAATTTAGCTTAAGTCACAGAGAGGCACACAGACACAGTGGACGAAAGTAAGTGACTGAGGCTGTGTGAGTCAAAAAAATGCAGTGATTTATTTTTGTAGAGTGATTTAATTATTTTAGATAAAGGACATTTTACATCTCGTGCGCTGCATATAAGCCTGGGCGGGATCAGCCAGCGGCAGCTTCCCGCACATGCGCGATTCATTTGCAGTCTGGACGTGGAGGGGTGAATATCTCCTGCTCTGACTGCAGCTGGGAGGGGCTGCTGCGCGAGGACTGGAAGTGCTTTGGGACGGGGACGGGGGTGGGGCCCACAGCAGCACCCGCTGCTCGTTGAGAAGAGTAAGAATGATATGTGCTTTCACATCAGAGAGTCTCCAAAAGTCTCCAATAATACCAGAAAAAGTCGTTCGATTTGTCGCTAGTCGCTTTTTTGAAAATGTGTCGCTAGAGGGGTCTGAATACTCGCTAAATATAGCGACAAAGGCGCTAAGTTGGCAACACTGGGTGACAGTTGAGTGTGGCGACGGCAGCTTTCTCGTGAGTGGGTGTGGATTCAGCACACGCCCCCAGCGTTTGAGAGCAGAGACTACTGCTAATTTTTTCAAGATTTTAACAGCTTATTTTATGAAGTCTTTTTTTATCATTCAAATTTGGCTGGGTGGCTAATAACACATTTTTCTGTGGTGTGACAAACTTAGAACACATACTTAATTTTGACTTTACAGGGACTTTAAGTATGGTTGGACTCCTCTCACTATAGAGAGTCATTTTGCTGAGGCCTCCGCTCTCCAAAGAACCCATCTCGGGCCCTGTTAGCAATATTTGGCCCAGGGATGCTGACTTTGAGTCAGGCAGCAAGTGGAGCAAGGGCTTTTTAGGGGTTGAACCTAATCCCACTAGTATAGTGACAGGTGATGGAACTTTGTTAGTATTCCCTTAAAGGTAATGCATGTCAGAATGGCTGGCATTACCAGATCTTTGAGCTCTGGCTTTGGGACAGACACTGTATGCCCACCTCGGTAAGGAATAATTAGATTCCGTGTTTTTAGCGAACCGTACCATAAGATAAAATCGAACCGTACTCAGACCTCCTGAGATGGTCTCGGTTCGCTTTAAAGGGGTCTGAAATCATTTGGAGTGTTCACATATGGTCCAAAAATCAAGCAAACCCTGTCAGACCCCTGAAAAGGACCAAGTGTGAAAACACCCCAAGAAGAGGAAGGTCTGTTTTCAAACAACCTCTGGTGTTATCGTTGTGGTTTTCCTTGTGCTGGTCACAATGTCTCATACTTTTGACCATTAGTCTTGGGTTAACCCCCTAATGTTGACACATTCTTCCTTTAGCTAAGCTCATCTTTACAAGTGTAGGGTATCTGGGTGAATCATTGACTCAGTCCCTCTGAAACAAATGAAGCACATTCTTCCTAAAACCCAAAGTCTTTTAGAATGAATGTAAATTATGGACATTGGCATGAGAATGCCTAGATGAGACTGTTTCTGAAACATTTACGACTCTGTGATGTGTCCCAGAACAACTCACAAACTTCCCCCACTGCAGGCAAACCCAGGTGGCCTGCATGCAGGACCTCTCCGTCCACACACACACACATAATAACTTTTAACGAATTTCCCCATTAAAGACATTTTAATGAGATATATTCCATATGTGTTATATGGGTCCGAGTGCCCAGGGCCTATGAAGATACATGTGAGTGTATTGTAGTTCTAAACGAACGACAAATGCCTGTATTATGCATTTTTAATGAATAATCCAGCAAACTCACTATCCTAACAAAGTCTGTGAAACCTTGCTCTGCTAACACTGGCCGAAGTCAGTGTCCTGTTACGGGTTTACGACCCAAAAGAATGTGCATGGATTTAATTCTTGCTGAGAAGGAAAAATGAAACCTTTTCAATCATATATATTCTATATATATATATATATATATATATATATATATATATATATATATATATATATATATATATATATATATTACCATGTGAGAAATGTATTACCATGTATCTAATGTTGCAATCTCATGATGTGTCCTTTTATGTGGTTTGTTTCATGTAAACTCTAATACTTACTATTCCAGACTGTTCACACTATACTTAACCAGAATCAAATTGAAGATCGACGTGACTGCATACACGATATGTCGGTAACAACAACATATTAACAGTAAAAGCATCTTTCATAGTTTCTTCAACGAATTGACAACCCCATCTTCTCGTTCATCGATGCCTTATCGTGTTTTGTTGTTTAATATGTTTGTAAATATATATATCCCATGTAACCGTAGTAAAAACATAAGTAGTTCTACCTTATTAAATTCATTATATTCATTTTGATTGATGTACTGCCTCTTTGCTAATTTTCCAAGTCCCTTAAGTGTCAAAAGATCTTATAGCTACAAGCTTACAAATCAAAGATACTTTAAAGAGTATGTGTTTATAGGGCAGGAAACCCAATTCTTGTGGCCACAGAATTCCTTTTCCTGAAATCTTATAAAGTAAGATGATATTGTGGATTCCCACAAATATTATTCTGACAATTGAGCTAATTAATTTAGCCTGTTTTGTAAGACGTGGTCCGTGTAATTAATTGCAATCAACTTGTGGTTAAGTGCAAGGATACACAGACATGCATGCAGGTAAAATGACACATCATCCCTTATCGGGAGATCTATTAACATGTAAGACTGATCTAATCCAAACATGTATGAATAATTATTAATTACCAATTATTAATTATGATATGCAAATTCCCCCACGGATTAGATCCGCCCATGAGTCTTTACACAAGGTTGCATGGCCATAAAAGTACTTAGCTAGGGGTTAGTTAGCTCAGACTGAATGGAGTTGTCTGATTTAGGTTCCTGCATGTTGATCAGGAGTTTCTATGAAATTCTGCTTCTTGATTAGAATGAAAGATTAATTTGGGTCTGGTTCTGCCATTGTTGAGTTTGATACACGTACTTCAGACATCGTCATGCCAGAGGCATTCCCGAAAGTGTCTTTGTACGCAGTGTCTCGTTCCCCTTCTCAGGGAACCATAGGTAAATGTGTAACCTGAGACGATTTACCTTGAGATAATTTGCTTCATATGCTTGCTGACCATCACTGGTTTCCAGAAATGTTATGATCTCTATACACGTGGAACTAAGTAGTAAGAAGACATTGTCACCTTGGACTAAATCCATGCCTTTATGAACTGCCTGGGTGGTGATACCTTCGATAGCTGCGTCAATAGCTTCCAGCTTCAAGTAACTGGGGTTATAACTAGGGCTGCAACTAACAATTATTTTAATAATCGATTAATCTGCCGATTATTTTTCGATTTATCAATGAATGGGATAAAAAACAAACAAACCAAAAAAAGCATTCATTTCCAACCCTTTATTCAAAAACAGAACTGCAAATTCACAGTGCAAAAAAAAAAAAATGAACTAACACAAAAAACATACACATGTATGCTTTACATCTGCCAAATATATAGTTAAAAATAAAGTGGAAATTTTTTTTGTTTAAAGGGATCTGAGCTGTCAGAACAATAAATAATTTATGAAAAATAAAGAAAAATACAAATCAGAAAACTTAACAGGATTTGTTTGAACGTCAGAACTTGTTCTCTACACTACACTCGCACACACTCACAAACTCTCACACTCACAGATGCACACACTCACAAACTTGTCAAAGATGTTTTGTCAAAGATGTTATAATCTTTAACAAAATGTTTGACATTATTTGACAAGCAAATGCACACAAAAGACAAGTCTCGTGCATGGATAATATATAATAATAATAATAATAGCAATAATAATAATTATAACAGAAGATAATATCTCTAGTCTATCCTAATATTAATTATGAATACAATGTACTGTATATAAAATATAAATACAATATAAGATAATATAATATAAAAAAAACAAATACAATGGATTGACCACCTCCTATGGTGTGTAAGGTATTTTGCAGCTCATCCTTTCGAGCATATAGTGAAGTTTCTCTGAGTCATTAAAGATTGAAAAATTCAGAGCTGCAAATTGTGGAAAAAATATTCCCCTTGTAGTGGCACTTGGGACAGACAAGAAAGTGTTTTCATCTTCTGTCTATCTGATTCAAATCACAGTCTGCTAATTCAGGGCTAAAAATTTAATTGTTGTTTTTATTTATGTTGTCCATTTATCGAACTTCCATGCCTCTTATATAGTAATTATATATTACTATGTAGTATGCACCAATTTACTAATGCTCAGACACACTCAGTCTCTCTCGCACACTGTCACTCGCACACAGACACACTCGGTCTCTCTCACTCGGTCTCACTCGCTCGCAGAGTTCGCTTAGTTTTTGTCCAGTCCGGTGCCTAAAAGATCTGCTCCACTCTGTGCTCAACTCAACTTTTTTTATTTATACTCAAACATCTCTTCGAATTATTGACTGGCGTAATAATCGCGAGACACAACGAATCAATAATGAAATTCACTGCCAACTCTTTTAATAATGGATTTTTATCGATTTTATCGATTCGTTGTTGCAGCCCTAGTTATAACATCTAACCCAAGGCGGCTTGATAACAAGAAGTTAATAGACAAATCTAATTAGTGATGAGTAGAGCTTGACTCTGGTCTGTGAAGAGACATTAGGGGTGTAGATTAGCTAATTTTCTTCCATTTGCTTTTCTGTTTCTAGCTCGAGAGGTTTCTAGAGATTAAGCGAGAATGGGCGAACGAGATTCCAACTGTCCCTACCTGCTATCTAGTGAAACCACGGCCAAGAAAACAAACTTGGCAGAACCAGCGGGGAAAGAAGATCCTGCTGAGCTTGACTGTAGTCTGGCACTGTGAAGAGACATGAGGGCTTTAGATTACCTGCCATCTGTCCCTACATGCTATCTAGCAAAACCACAGCCAAAGGAACGGCTTGGCATAATCAGCTGGGAAAGAAGACCCTGAAGAGCTTGACTCTAGTCTGTGAAGAGGCATGAGGGGTGTAAATAAACTACACTAATTATTTTCCATTTGCTTTTCTGTTTCTACCTCTGGAGATTTCTTGAGATTATGCCAGCTCCAGTTTGAATCCAGCCTGTTATGAAGAATTCAGATGACCCAACACATGTGAAAAGATGATGCCAACCTCTGCAAGGACTTAAGATGATGCCAACTCTGAATCAACATACAAAACTGCCATTTTTTTATTGTGAATTTAAATTTCTGTCTGTATAAAGTAATTTTTTAACAATAAGTTGAATTGTGCAAGTTATTATTTGGAAAAATGGCAGTACATAAAATGTATACAAAATATAATTCTTGTGTTTCTGTTGTTTCCACACAGATTCCAGCAGTTTCTCTCCTTTTACCTCTAACGCTCTTAGCCACGTTTTCACTAGAGAGCCAACTCTGTACCTCATTGACTTACAAGAAATTAAGTTGAGCTACCAAAATCTCTAGCTGAGCTGGGGGCTAGGGTACAGATGGCCGTGGACAAAAGCCAAGTAACTGTCCAAGCTGTTCCCTTTCGTTGTCACTCCGAGTTACGTCGGATGACGACGAATGGGGTTTCGCTTAGAAAGCCTATCAGCTTCGAGTATTACAAAACGAGCCTATGGCAAAGAAATGCCATGGGTCTGCGGAATTTGCATGACGTAACTCCGCCCCACCTCGTGGGTATAAAAGGAGGAAGTCCGCAACAGCAATTTATGTTTTCGCTTCGGAGCCAAGTTTATTCTTCTCTCCACAAGCCATCTCTGAATTGTCAGCTTCACGAACGAGTGCCTCGAGTGTTGGTGTGACGGTGATCTACGGCGAGAGCGTGCTTCCTGCTGATCTGCTGCAGTGATTTGCCAGTCGGCGCGTTTCTCCCCGGGCGCTTCAACACCTGAGTTTTCTCACTAAAAGAGCTTACACGCGGCACGTCTTTTTAAAGATGCCTCGCCCGTGTACTTCTGGTTGCGGCAGATTGGTATCGGACTCTGATGGGCACGAGCGTTGCATAGTATGTTTGGGCATTGATCATGCTAGAGCAGCGCTCGTGGATGACTCATGTTTTCTCTGTGGGAACATGACCATCGCGTCATTACGGTCGAGACTCGGTGAACTCGCAAGAGTGAGAGTCCCCTCATCCACCCCCCGCCCTGCGGCTGGTGGCCAGGGTGACCTGAGGGTGACGGTCTGGAACAAGGCGCCGACTATGTGTCCGCGACCCCAGCCCCCCTCTTCAATGACGGTGCCCGCTAGTGAACTGCCGATTCCCGCGGGTCTACCCTCTGGTGGCCCGCGTGTTTCGGTTGAAGCTACAGAGGATGATGCCATGTCTGTTGCTGCATCACTAGGTGGGTTTGATTCTTCTGGAAGTGAGGGCTCGTCACAGCTGCCACCTTCCGGTGTGCATACGGCTGTGTTCGAGTCTGATCCGGAGATGACGGCCATGCTTTCCCGGGCAGCCGCGAGCATCGGGCTTGAGTGGAGGCCTCCACCCTGTCCTGAGCGCTCGCGGCTGGACGATTGGTTTTTGGGTAAGGCCGCCGACCCTCGTCCTCGGCAAACCCCAATACCTTTCTTCCCGGATGTGCATGATGAGATCTCGAAGTCCTGGAAGACCCCGTTGTCTTCCCGTGACCGCTCGTTGGTCTCATCCGCCTTTCCTCCCCTCGATGATGCAGCCGCCCGTGGGTACACTGGGCTCCCCCCGGTTGAACGCTCTGTTGCCATGCAACTATGTCCTCAGAGTGCTTCTTCTCGTGGCGAGCCTAAGCACCCATCCAAAGCCTGTAGATTTTCGTCGACCTTGGTGGCGAAGTCTTACAGAGCGGCGGGACAGGCGGCTGCGTCACTGCATGCTATGGCCACTCTGCAGGTCTACCAGGCCCAGATGCTCAGAGACATGCACGAGGGTAGGACAGACCCAGGGCTCTTCAATGAGCTGCGCGCCGCGACCGACCTTGCTCTCCGGGCGACGAAGGTTACCGCGCGCTCCCTGGGTCTGGTGATGTCCACAGCCGTGGTCCAGGAGAGACATCTCTGGCTGAACCTGGCTGACATGCGGGACGCGGAGCGGACCCGTCTGCTTAACGCCCCCTTGTCCCATGCCGGGCTCTTCGGCGGTGCGGTTGAAGACTTTGCCCAACAGTTTTCAACCGCCCAGAAACAGACCGAGGCCATAAAACACATTCTGCCCCGCGCGGCCAGCTGCTGCCTCCACCCAGCCGACCGGGCAGACGCCTCGTCCTGTTTCCCGCCGAGGGCGCCCTCCTGCGGCTCCCGCCCCTCCCGCCCGGCCCACGCAGCAGCCTCCACCCCGGGCCGGTCGCGGAGGAAGCCGTAAGAAGGCGCCACAGCCCTCTCCCGCCCCGCCCCCCGCTAAACGCCGGGCCAAGCGGCGCTCCTGAGACGGGCTGCTCAGGGAAGATGGTCGTTTTTCAGGAGATGGTAGCAGGACCACTCCTTCCCCCGGTGGAGGGCCGGGGGAGAATCTTTTGTTCTCCGCTCCCCACTGCTCACCCACGGGTGGGCAGCACCCTAAAGTGGTTAAAGACAGAAACGACCCTCTCTTCCCTGAGCTCACAGAGTTCACGGGCGACACAGAGCGCCGCCCACAAGCCGTGCTCTCCTCGCCCCCCTCTGTCCCAGAGGCGGTTGACAAGGCGTGCCGTCCACGGACCGCGTCGCCCCTGTCCCCCTCTGTTGCCAGACCCCTGGCAGAGCAGGCCCCCGCGGGACGACCAGCCTGGTCCTCCCCTGGCCCCCTCTGTCAGGGCGCGGTTGCTAACTGTGCCCCCACACCGGGCCGCTATGCCGTCCACGTCTGGGCCAGTTACTCCGCTTCGCTGCTCCTCCGGGGGGACGCCTGTCGTCCGCTTGATCCCGCTGGTTCAGTTCCTGGGAGCCTGGTTAGAGCTTCCCCGTCTGTCCCGCTGAATCGCGCGCACCATCAGGCTCGGCTATGCGATTCAGTTCGCACGGTCTCCTCCCTGCTTCAGGGGAGTCCGCTCCACTTTGGTCGGTGGCAATGCCCCTATCATGAGAGCAGAGATTGCCACCCTGCTGGCGAAGGGTGCAATCGAGACTGTCCCTCCAGCCGAGATGAGGTCCGGGTTCTACAGCCCCTACTTCACTGTCCCCAAGAAAACCGGTGGGTTACGGCCAATCCTGGACTTGCGCGTGCTGAACCGCTCCCTTCACAGGCTGCCGTTCAAGATGCTCTCCGCCAAACGCGTTCTCGAATGCGTGCGGCCCCAGGATTGGTTTGCAGCGATCGACCTGAAGGACGCCTACTTTCATGTCTCCATTCTTCCTCGACACAGACCGTTCCTACGGTTTGCTTTCGAGGGGCAGGCATACCAGTACGCGGTTCTCCCTTTCGGGCTAGCCCTGTCTCCTCGCACCTTCACGAAGGTCGTCGAGGCTGCCCTTGTTCCCCTTCGGGAACACGGGGTTCGCATCCTGAGTTAAATCGACGACTGGCTGATCCTAGCTCACTCTCGAGATCAGGTTTGCGAACACAGGGACCTAGTGCTCCGGCACCTAGCTCGTCTGGGCCTTCGGGTCAACTGGGAGAAGAGCAAACTTTGCCCCGTGCAGAGGATCTCTTTTCTCGGTATGGACATCGACTCGGTCGCCATGTCCGCGCAGCTTACGAGCGAGCGCACGCAGTCACTGCTGACTTGCCTGAGACATCTCAGGAGCAAGAATGCGGTTCCACTGAAACATTTTCAGAGGCTCCTGGGGCATATGGCATCTGCAGCCGCGGTCACGCCGCTCGGATTGCTTCATATGAGACCGCTTCAGCTTTCGCTTCGCGACCGAGTCCCGAGGTGGGCATGGCATCAAGGCACGCTCCGGGTACCAGTTACTCCGACCTGCCGTCAGTTCCTCACCCCGTGGTCGAACCTCAGTTTTCTCAGGGCGGGTGTCCCCCTGGAACGAGCTTCCCGGCATGTTGTGGTCTCCACGGATGCCTCCACCACGGGCTGGGGCGCCATGTGCAATGGACATGCTGCTGCGGGCTCCTGGACAGGACCCCAGCAGCTATGGCATGTCAATTGCCTCGAGTTGTTGGCAGTAAGCCTTGACCTGCACCGCTTCCGGGCGTTGCTCAGGGGTCAACACGTACTAGTCCGCTCAGACAATACCGCTACTGTAGCGTACATCAACCATCAAGGTGGTCTACGCTCCCGCCGTATGTCACAACTCGCCCGCCACCTCCTTCTATGGAGTCAGAAGCATCTGAGGTCGCTTCGAGCCATTTTCATTCCCGGAGCCCTGAACTGTGCAGCCGACGAGCTCTCACGGCTTCAGCCCCTCCCTGGAGAATGGCGACTCCATCCCCAGTCGGTTCAGCTGATTAGGGACCAGTTCGGGGACGCACAGATAGATCTGTTTGCCTCTCACGACTCGACCCATTGCGCCCTGTATTTTTCCCTGACCGAGGGCACGCTCGGCACGGATGCACTGGCGCACAGCTGGCCGCCGGGCCGCAAATATGCGTTTCCCCCAGTGAGCCTTCTTGCGCAGACCTTGCGCAAGGTCAGGGAGGACGATGAGCAGGTCATTTTGGTCGCGCCGTATTGGCCCGGCCGGACCTGGTTCCCCGAACTTGCACTCCTCGCGACAGCACCTCCCTGGCCCATTCCTCTGAGGAAGGACCTTCTTTCTCAGGGACGGGGCACCCTGTGGCACCCTCGCCCCGATCTCTGGAGCCTCCACGTGTGGCTCCTGGACGGCTCGAGGTAGGTTTGAGTACCCTTCCACCAGCGGTGGCGGCTACCATCACTTCCGCTAGAGCGTCGTCCACAAGACACGTCTACGCGTTGAAGTGGAACCTCTTCGTCGTCTGGTGCTCTTCTCACCGAGAAGACCCCCGGAGATGCTCGATCAGCGTTGTGCTTTCCTTCCTTCAGCAGGGGTTGGAGCGAAGGCTGTCTCCCTCCACCCTTAAGGTCTATGTTGCCGCCATTGCCGCACACCATGACCTAGTCGAAGGTAAGTCGGTAGGGAAGCACGACCTGGTCATCAGGTTCCTGAGAGGAGCGAGGAGACTAAATCCTCCTCGCCCTCCTCTCGTTCCCTCTTGGGACCTCTCAGTGGTTCTAACTTCCCTGAAGAGTGCTCCCTTTGAGCCCCTGCAGTCTGTCGAGCTTAAGTTCCTGTCAATGAAGACAGCACTCCTGGTTGCACTGGCCTCCATCAAGAGGGTAGGGGACCTGCACGCATTCTCCGTCGACGAAGCGTGCCTGGAATTCGGACCGGCTTTCTCTCACGTGATCCTGAGACCCCGGCCCGGATATGTGCCCAAGGTTCCTACCACTCCCTTTCGGGACCAGGTGGTGAACCTGCAAGCGCTGCCCCCGGAGGAGGCAGACCCAGCCTTGGCACTGCTCTGTCCAGTACGCGCTCTTCGCGCCTATGTAGACAGGACGCGGTGTTTCAGGACCTCAGACCAGCTCTTTGTCTGTTATGGTGGGAAGCTGAAGGGAAAGGCTCTCTCCAAGCAAAGGTTGTCTCACTGGATAGTGGACGCCATTGCCTTGGCTTACCAGCAGCAAGGTCGACCGTGCCCCCTTGGTGTGACGGCCCACTCCACCCGGAGTGTGGCATCCTCTTGGGCTCTAGCGCATGGCGCCTCGCTAACAGACATCTGCAGAGCTGCAGGCTGGGCGACACCTAACACATTCGCCAGATTCTATAATCTCCGAGTGGAGCCAGTGTCCTCTCATGTACTCGCTTCAACTAGCTAGTACCGGACCCGCTCAGGTGTCTTCGCTTGCTCGCCATTCCACTCCACGGACTGGATACGTGCGATATTCTCCTCAGGTGAGCTTCCCCGAAAGCCCTGAGTTCCTCCAGCACTCCTGACGTCGGCGCCAGTGTCTATTGCCTGCGCGTCGGCTAGGTGCCTCCCGTGTGCATGGTCCCTCCCCTGAGCGACCCCCACATGTGTATTTCCACTGTAAGCCTCTCTGAGCATGTGTCTTTCCCTTGGCAAGCCACCTTGCCACCCCTGGGGTTGAAATATTCCACCTGCGGCTGGATACCCCAGTGTTCTCCATATGTTTCCTTCGGGTCATATGTGTATTCTCTAAGTCCCCCCCCCCCCCTGGGTTGGCATTAATTGCATACTTCCCCTAGCTTGGGATATGCTTCCCAGTGTACCTTGGTATTCCTGTGTTAAATGGAGTCCTTCGTCCAGTCTCTGACAGGGATCTCGATTTACGCAGGGCACTGGAAGACAGCTGAGAAGGTGGCGTGATTAGACTGGTAACCCCATTCGTCGTCATCCGACGTAACTCGGAGTGACAACGAAAGGGAACGTCTCGGTTACGTATGTAACCCTCGTTCCCTGAGTAGGGAACGGAGACGTTACGTCTGCCTGCCACTTTCCGCTGTACCGCGGGGATCGCCTGAGCTCAGTCTTGGCTCCTCAGCGAAGAAACATAAACTGCTGTTGCGGACTTCCTCCTTTTATACCCACGAGGTGGGGCGGAGTTACGTCATGCAAATTCCGCAGACCCATGGCATTTCTTTGCCATAGGCTCGTTTTGTAATACTCGAAGCTGATAGGCTTTCTAAGCGAAACCCCATTCGTTGTCATCCGACGTAACGTCTCCGTTCCCTACTCAGGGAACGAGGGTTACATACGTAACCGAGACGTTTTATTTGCAATTTGAAAAAGTGGCAAGAAAATGGGCAACTCTGGAAGATGCATTTAAGAAAATTAAAGACAATAAAAAATCAACAGTACAAGGTGTCATCAAATTTAAGTTCTACTCTGAGATGGAAAAACTGATTGGAAGTAAACATGACGCCGACTTCCTAGTAATAGGTGATGCTATGAATGTCCAAATAAAGAAACCCGAGGCACTTAGAAAGGATTCTTCAAGGCCCTCTTCTCCCTGGCCAAGTGAGAACAAACATTCCACAACATTCCTCCTCCAGTAGCAGGCCACCATCTCCTGAATGTGAAACCTCCTGCAAATTTTCAGCCATCAATTCTGCTAGTTGCCACAAGAAGAAAAGATTGTTGGTCAGCATGAACTCTTCAATTTTCTCAAGGAATTTAAGGAAGCAACCCAGAGGCACTATGATGAAATAATGATGTAGATTACTGCATCACAGAAATCTTTAGACAGCCTTGTACAAACATTTCTGGAGAAGTAATAAAACATGTATCTGTAACGTGGCCAAAATGCATGTGATTTTATCTGCATTTAAAAAAAAGATTAGTGTTTGTGTTCCTTTGTTATAAAGGTTTAACAAAGCACTTTTAAACATTTATGCCTTTAACCTAGTTAATGTTAAGATGTGGTAGAGTTCACAGTGCTGAGCAGACTGAAGTTGTTCAGTCGTTTTCTTCATGGGCACTTTGTAATTTACTAGAGTATGTTTTTTGTACATTTTTAGTACTTAATGTTGACACGTTTTAGAATCCTGGCTTTGCTCATTTATTGAAGATTGTTTATTTCCATTTCCTTTTATGAAATGCATGTAATAGTGTCTATTGTTTTTACATTTTTGGAACATTGAACAATAACTTTACAGAACAATAACATTTTAAGACACTTAGAGCCAACATCCTCTGCATCAACGTCAAGAAAGCAAAGGAAATGATCATGGACTTAGTCGTTAGGAGCCTTCATGCTCCCCTTTGCATCGGAGGAACAGCTCGTCTCCAGCTTTAAATACCTGGGGATATACATCAACAATAACCTCACTTCGCATACTAACTCCGACAGGATAATAAAGAAGGCCAATCAATGGTTGTAGCGGGCTGGTTTGGGTACCAAAATCCTCACATCCTGCTATAGGTGTGCAGCGGAGAGTATCCTCACATCATGTGTCATTGGCTACGTTTACATGCACAACATTTGTTTCAATCGGACTGTATTCATTCCGATTGATGAATCCGACATTTATATGACACTTTATTCAACAGGAAGAATGGCTCGTTCAGCGTGTCATACATCATTACGCTATTTCAACGTCATTGCACCTGCGCAGTCCTTTTTGTTTCGGTTTTCAATCCGATCAAGTGTTTACATGTCCTCTCGATCGGATTAGAAAACGAATAAACCACCCCTTTTAATCCGATCAATATTTAATTTGCATCGAGCTAAATCGGATCGATTAAGTTGTTTACATAAAGTCCTTTTAGTCCGATTGAGCCTTCAATCCGATTACTAACAGATTATTTGGTTGCATGTAAACGTAGCCATTGTGTGGTATGGAAACTGATCTGCAGACAGGAAGGCTCTGCAGTGGGTGGTGAAGTCTGCGCAGAGGATCACTGGCTGCAGTTTTCAAACAGTTGAGGACATTTACACCAGCAGATGCAGGGACAGGACTGCCTGTATCATGAAAAACTCTTCCCACCCCGCATGTGGAATTTTTACCCCTCTCTCAGGAAGAAGGCTACGCACCATTCAGGCCAGAACAACCAGGCTCAGAAACATCTTTCCAGAAGCTGTTTGATTTAAAAAATCTTCTTCTCTTTCATATGAAATAACATCCATACACTAGGGACTTTCACGTTCAATACAGTTTGTAATGTGCTGCACACATTATAGACTTACTTATGTGCAATAATGTTCACATTACAGATTTAATGTGCAATATCATTAGACTATTTATATTCCTATTTATTAATATTCATTATTTGCACTCTCTAAATCTTGCTTAAAGGGGTCATGAATTGAGAATTGAATTTTTCCTAGATCTTTTGACAGTTAAGAGGTCCTAAAAATATCCTGTAAGTTTCAAAACTAAAAACTCCCTTTATATTCCAAAAAGAGGTTTTATTGAAACCAAGGCTAGAAAACAACAGCATCTCAAAAGTGGAGACTTGTGATGTCACGGCAGCGAAACATGAAGGTAAAAGAGTAGCAAAATTCGAGAGCACGAAGATGTGAATTTGAGAACTTGTACAATAAATATTTGTACGCTTGTATGCTAAAATTTACACTCACAGCTCCAATGTGAAAATCTGTAAAATAAAAATCTGAAGTTGAATGCTGAAATGTGCACTCGCAGACAGGGCCGGTTCTAGACATTTGGAGGCCCTAGGCAATATTCATTTTGGAGCCCCCCACCCCCAATAAAAAACTCTTGAAACAAATATGATTCCTAACCTTTTAATTTATACAACGTTTCATTTTAAATGTTTTTACTTACACAGTACATAAGTTTGGACACATTACTATTTTTAATGTTTTTGAAAGAAGTCTCTTATGCTCATCAAGCCTGGATTTATTTGATCAAAAATACAGAAAAAATAATATATATTGAAATATTATTAAAAAATTTTACTTAGTTAAAAAGTTTTCCTATTTTACTATACTTTAAAATATATTTCTGTGATGCAAAGCTGAATTTAGTGTCATGTGATCCTTCAGAAAACTTTATAATATTCTGATTTATTATCAAATGTTAGAAATGGCGCTTAATATTTATTTTATAACCTGTGAAACTTTTTTTCAGGATTTTTTTTATTATTAATAAGTTGTTTTAAAAAAGTCTTCACTAACACTTTTTATATATTTAACACATCCTTGCTGAATATTCCTGTTTTTTGTTTTGTTTTTTGTATTTTTGATCAAATAAATGCAGGCTTGTAGAGCATAATAAAAAACTTCTTTCAAAAACATTAAAAATAGTTATCCAAAAAATAGGTCCAGACTTTTTACCAGTAGGCTACTGTATGTGCATACTAATCAAGCTTCATCTAAGGTAATATCTTTTTTGTTTAATGAAGATGTTATTGTTATTGTTATTTTGCTGTTTTATTCAATTTATTCACAGTTCCAGAATACCATTTCAGTGATATATGCTTTTATCATTTTTTTTCATAGCTGCGGTATGGGCAGGATTTTTCCCTCCCATTTAATCAATATTGACTGCAGATAATGTCATATTATTAATATAAGTAATATGATATTATGCATTGCATTGCTAGCTTAAATATGCTATACACAAATCAAGTGGAAGAGAAAGACACGATCGCTACTGATTGGAAAAAAAAATCTAAACTGATATTATTGGCGATATTATTGGCGTAAGTAGGCTGATGTCAGACAGGGTATAATCTAATCAGAATTTAGAAGATAGACCCATGAGATCCTTTATTTTAAACATTTAAAATGTTGTAGTGTGTTGGCTTTTAAACTTTTAATACAAATGTCCTGTCTTTTACTTTTGTAGCGTTTTTAGTCAGCTCCCGACGCGATGTTATTCATTGTACGCGCAAATTCAAAGCGTCGCGTCTGGGCACGTTAAAGACGCTCGCGCTCTTTTAAACTCGTAATAAAGCGGTGAATGATTTTTTCCAGAAATGACGCTGATCTACAGTACAAGTTTATATTTAGAATACATTGCAATCACTCCAAAATTGATGACGACAACGCACACACCTGCATTACGAGCTGCTTCTTTGCGTGCCTATTTAGGCTTTTGCTATACGCACCTGATGGGCTGGCGTTAATGTGACGTAATGTAACAGTCTATGGTTAAGATAAACATCGTCACTATTTTTAGTTAATTAATAAACATTGAAATAAATTGTAGATAGGACATTTGTACATTTTTTTTTTTTGTCCTTCTGTCTGGGCCCCATCCCACCAATCGGGCCCTAGGCACGTGCCTAGTTTGCCTTTGCGTTAATCCGGCTCTGCTCGCAGACAATAGTCACAAACTTGTATTCTGAATTTGAAGCTGCAGACAAGTAGTCACAAATGTGTAAAATACCTTTTACAGAAATACAATGACAGACACAAACTTGAAATATATATTTGCACTTATTTTACATTCACATTTGCAGTACAACCTCAATTAGACACTTGCAACTTCTCAAATCTGTCACTGCAATTTCAAATTTCACGTCTTGACTTTTGCTACTCTTTTCACAATATATTAGATGCAAAACTAACTTGTGCACCTGCAACTCAATGGTGGCGAGAGAGAAAGGGGGGCAGGAGTCCAAACGAGCCGTTATATTGGTTGGCGCCTAGCCAATGAAATGGGAGTTCTATTGTACGTGATGATGTCACGAAACCCGCGTCCTCGGGGACGTTCTTCTGAAACGCTAACATGGCTTGATGCATTAGACGGATATTAAAAGAAATAAATGATATCAAACTCAGTAAACACCATACTAATTAAGCATAGCCTGCTATGTACAAAAAAGCAGATGAGCCCAGAATATAATTATAATAATATAATTTCTTGGTTTTCTATGGGAGGAAAATGCTTAACATGCCATTAAACGCATTGCGTTTATATTCTGTGCTCATTTGCTTTTCTGTATGCTTTATTAGTATGGTGTTTCCTGAGTTTGGTCTTGTGCATCTTATTTAAACTCGTTGCATTCATATTCTGGGCTCATCTGCTATTCTGTACATAGTATGCATTATTAGTATGGTGTTTACTGAGTTTTGGATCACTGAGTAAATATCATTTATTTATTTTAATATCAGTCTAATGCATTAAGCAATGTTAGCATTTCAAAAGAATGTCCCCAAGGACGCGGGTTTCGTGACATCATCACGTACAATAGAAGTCCCATTTCATTGGCAAAGTGCCAACCAATAAAACAGCTAGTTTGAACACCCCCGCCCCCCTTTCTCTCTCGCCGCCGCTGAGTTGCAAGTGCACAAGTTAGTTCCCTTTCAAGGCGGTAACTCAACATTACGTCAGCTGTGACGTATATGGCAACTCCTCCCTTCTCCACTTTCGCTGAAATCTTATGGGCTAACGCCAGCTGGGGACAGCTGGCCAATTGACGTGAAGCATACAAATACTGACAGGTTCGCGGGCAGTATAAATTGCATGGGTGCGACAATTACATCAGAATCTCTTTCTTCATGCTAGAAGTCATATCTACTCACCCCCTGTTTTTACCTCTCTGCACCCGATGGCTGCTACATGCCAGATATGTGCGGGTCTCATTGACCCGCTCGACCTTCACCAGTTCTGTGTCACCTGCCTGGGCCTCGCCCACGCCGAGGAGGCACTCACAGACAACACGTGCGCCCACTGCGCCGAGCTGCCAGTGCGCGGCAGAAGAGAAGTGGCTCGGGCAACAGCGGGGATGAGGCCCACTGCCGCCAGCGAGCCGCTAGTGGGCCCTTCCCGGCGTTAAGACGAGTTCGACAACGTCAGCTTCGCGGACGCGAGCATCCGGCCACCCACCCCCCACCCCGCCGCGAGCTTCGTCTCCTTCAGAGCTGGCAGGGAAGACGACTCCATGTTGCTCTCGGCGTCGGAAAAGGACTGGGCGTCTCAACTAGACCGCTACGACCAAGAGGGCCCTGCAGACCTCCAGGAGGAGCTTGTCAGGGTCCTTGGCAAGGCTGTCACGGAGCTGGACCTCGCTTGGGATGCTCCGGACGAGCCTGTGAAAAGCAAGTTGGACTCGTGGTTCCATTTTTCCCAGACGTACATGAGCACGGGGTGAAGTCGTGGGCTGCACCCCAATCGGCGCGCACCCTCTCTGCCACGCAGGCCATGTTCGTGCACATGGACGGGGCGGAAACCCACGGGTATGTGTGCATGCCCCCCGTCGAGGAAACAGTTGCCGCGCACCTGTGCCCGTCTTCGTCTGCGTTGTGTTTGGACCGCAGCCTGCCTTCAAAGCTGTGCAGGTTCACGGCTTACCAGGCTGACAAGGCATATGCATCTGCGGGGGAGGCAGCTTCTGCTCTTCACGCCATGGCAATACTGCAGGTGTTCCAGGCAAAACTACTACAATCCCTGGACGGCGGCACAGCTGACGCAGACATCATCAGGGATCTGAGCGCGGCAACGGACCTCACGCTGATGGCTACCAAGCGCTCTGCACAGGCCATCGGCCATTCCATGGGGTTCATGGTCGTCCTTAACAGGCACCTATGGCTAACCCTAGCTGACTTGAAAGACTTGGACCGCAAGACGCTCCAGTCACTCCCACTGGCCTCTTTGGTGACACCGTGGAATTGGTCACGGAGCATTTTTCCGAGACGCAGAAGCGCGCCAAGGTGATGAGCCACGTGATGCCCTGTCGCTCACTCCAGTCATCTGCGAGGTTGCGCTCTTCTTCGGCACCTCGCCAGGCTCAAGGACAGGCTAGACAGCCCGCCATGGTGCCCCGAACCAGACACTCGTTTCGGATGGAACAAGCAGTGGACGGGGCCTGGGAGAAAACGTCAGGGTCAGAGAAGGAGCCTGTGCCGCGAGAGAGTCAGCGTGCCATCCTCGGCTACTGTACCAAGCCATCTTCCTGACGGAGCGCTCAAAAGGAAGAGAGAGTGCGCTGGTGGCCCCGCCCCCAAGCGCCATGTTCTAAAGCATCATGTCCTCCATGTTCATACGGGCGACAATTGCAGAGAATGTTTAAATGCTGTTTGTTTGTGTGAGTTCCACAATAAAAAATATGTATCCATTCACAAAAAGAGCTTTTTCTTCATCTTGCACCCAACACTGTGTCACTCGCCCTGCCTCAGAGCAGCGCAGAGCCACAGCCCATGACTATAATGGCTTCTCGAGGGCGCGAGGGTGCCAACACCACACAATGCCCGCACGAGCCGCTCTCCCACCAGTGCTTCTAGCCTTGCGGGGCGGGGCTCCAGTCAAAACATGCTATCAGTGTCTACGGTGGCCGTAGTGCTAACACGTCCGCTGTGCCACTTCCTGGACACGTGGAGGGCTATCCTGGGCGTTTCTCTGTGGCTACTGGGGATAATTACGCACGGATATTCTCTCCAGTTCACACGCAGACCACCCCGCTTCAACGACATAGTCCCATCACTGACTGTGCCCTAGAAGCGTTCCCGTTCTGAGACAGGAAGTTCTCAGTCTGCTCGAGAAGGAAGCTATAGACTGTGTCCCTCCGAGCGAGAAGGAGAGCGGATTCTACAGCGGCTACTTCGTGAGACCCATCAACCGAGCATTTCACAAGCGCGTGTTCATAATGACAACACTGAAACAGATCCTGGCACAGATACGTCCCGGGGACTGGTTCGCCTCAGTGAACCTAAAGGACACATACTTTCATATTCAAATAGCGACACGCCACAGGCGCTTCCTTAGCCTGGGAAAACCCAGACAACTTCCGGCAAATTTAGATTTGCTCTGAAAGTTAGTCTGGCAAAGAGCTCATTCAAGCCCATTTCCAATCCGCCGAAATCGAGGCACCAATCAGAAACGTTGGGGCGGACTTTACACGATGACGACAGCGCTGGGATTTTGAAGCAGATTTTGTAGCCTACATTACAAAGATGGATGCCGCCGTCGAACATCACTCGTTCGAATCAGCTATCGCGTCTGTTTTAAGTGATTTGAACGTTTCCTTTTAGTAAAAACCTGAGCAAAGAACAACACTCGAAGATGTTTCTCCGCCGCTCTGCATACGTCATCTCCTTCATCGCTCTGATTGGGTTTAGGTCTATCCGTGACGTCCGTTGGTGACGCCCCTCTGGAAATGATTTGTTTATGACGCTTTGCCAGACCATAACTCAGTTACAACTGAGAATGGTCTGGGTTTAACCAGGCTAGCGCTTCCTGAGATTTGCTTTCAAGGGCACGGCATACCAGTATTCAGTGCTTCCGTTCTTTTGTGTACTTTGAAAAGTGCACCTTTTCAAAGTGTGTGAACGCAGCACTTTCTCCCCTCAGATCGAGCGGAATGCGCATCCTGAATTATCTGGACGATTGGCTTTTAGCCCACTTAAGAGAGGTGCTAATCAGTCACGTGGAAACGCTGCTTCGCCATCTGGATACGCTGGGACTGCATGTGAATATGCAGAAGAGCGTGTTTTTACAGAGTATTTTACCGGACTATAACATGGGAGTATGTTTGGCCTCGATGGCGATGCGAGCCCACCCCTCTCAAGAGCGCATAGAGACAATCTCACTGACTCTGCGCCGTTTCAAACTGGGCAGGTCTGTTTCACTGAGGGAATTTCAGAGGCTTTTGGGCCTGATGGCGGCGGCTTCTTCAGTGTGCCATCTGGGCCTGCTACATATGCGGCAGCTACAGTTTTGGATGAAAACTCGAGTTCTGCCGAGGGCGTGGTCTTCAGGCCACAAGCGTATTACAGTCACTCACAGTTGCATCTGCTCTCTGAGACTCTGAGCAACCCGGATATGTTCAGCCCAGGAGTTCCCTTGGGAATAGTGACGCACCCTGGTCTCGACGGACGCGTCAACCTCAGGCTGGGGCGCAGTGTGCCTGGGCGTACCTGCCTCAGGCCTGTGGTCAGAGTCACAGAGAGAGTGGCACATAAACCTTCTGGAATTAGAAGCGGTGTCCTTAGCATTGAAGGTTTTTCGGTCAAAATTGGAGTGGCAACATGTACTGATTCGATACACAAGCGTATTACAGTCACTCACAGTTGCATCTGCACTCTGAGCAACCCGGATATGTTCAGCCCAGGAGTTCCCTTAGGAATAGTGACGCACCCTGGTCTCAACGGACGCGTCAACCTCAGGCTGGGGAGCAGTGTGCCTGGGCGTACCTGCCTCAGGCCTGTGGTCGGAGTCACAGAGAGAGTTGCACATAAACCTTCTGGAATTAGAGGTGTCCTTAGCCTTGAAGGTTTTTCGGTCAAAATTGGAGTGGCAACATGTACTGATTAGAACCGACAACACGTCTGTGGTCTCGTACATAAATCGCCAGGGCGACATGCGCTCCAGAGCTCTGTTCAAACAGGCAGCGAGTCTCCTGTTGTGGGCGGGCCGACACTTTCTCTCCAAAAGAGCGGCACACATCCCCGGTATCCTGAACCGTGGAGCAGACATGCTTTCGAGGAAAGGGATTCCTCAAGGAGAGTGGAGGCTTCCCCCCGGATCGGTTCAAATGATTTGGGATCGATTTGGGAAGGCGGACGTGGATCTGTTTGCCAAAAGTGAGAATACGCACTGTTAGACGTTCTTCTCGCTATCTCACTCCCAGCTGACAGGAGATGCTCTGACGTCGCACTGGCCGGAAGCTAGGCTTTACGCGTTCCCTCCGGTGAAGATTCTGCCTATGGTGTTGTGTAAAATCAGGGAGGAAAGAGCATCAGTGATCCTCATGGCCCCCAACTGGCCGAATCAGCCCTGGTTCGCGGACCTGAGAGAGTTAATGGTGGCTCCCCCATGGCAAATCCCCCTCAGGAAGGACCTGCTGTCTCAGGCGAAAGACACGATATGGCACCCCAGCCCAAAGCTGTGGAACCTTCACGTGTGGCCACTGCGAGGACCCTAAATGAGCGGGACTCTCTGCATTCACGAGTGCTGAGCACACTCAAGGAGGCGCGCGCGCACCTTCTACTAGGCGCCTCTACTCTCTGAAGTAGGGAGCCTTTACAAAATGGTGCCAGGACATCGATATTGACCCTGGGACCTGTTCATAGTCGGATACTTTGCGCTTTCTACAGTACAGAATGGATAGTGGGAGTTTGCCATCCACGCTGTAGGTGTATGTGGCCGCTATTGCTGCTTTTCGTTCCCCGGTTGACGGGCAATAAATCGGTAAGCACGCTCTGGTAATCAGATTTCTCAGGGGAGCGAGGAGATTGTGTCCTTCTCTGCCAACCTCCGTGCCGCCGTGGAATCTAGCTCTAGTTTTGAGGGCTCTATCTCTACCACTGTTCGAGCCCCTAGCTTCGATTGTGGTTAAGGAGCTTTCCCTGAAAATGGCTTTGCATCTTGCTCTCGCCATGGCGAAGCGCATTGGAGACTTACACGCAAGCACAGGTTGTTTCACTGCCCGCCTTATCTGCTGAGCCGTCAGCCTCACGCGACAACGACGCTCAGAGCGTAGTTTGCCCGGTCAGGGCTTTTCGGATGTACATGGATCCCTTGGCCGCCTTTCGTCAGTCGGACCAGCTGTTTGTGTGCTTTGGTGGATGTAATAAGGGACGTGCTGTTTCAAAACAGAGACTTTCTCACTGGATTGTGGACGCTATTGCGTTGGCTTACGAATGTCAGGGGAAAGATTGTCCCCTTAACATCAGAGTTCATTCTACGAGGGCGATTGCTTCCTCATGGGCCTGCTCTAGAGGTATGTCTATCCAGGATGTATGTCTTGCTGCTGGCTGGTCTTCTCAGAACACATTCGCCAGGTTTTACAAGCTGGATTTACCCTCTGTAGCATCACAAGTACTTTCGGTGACTTGAGATTACTGAGTAAATAGAAATGTGATTGTGAACTGTTATAACCAGCTATGCAGTAGTTACCATAGCTGCTAACTCTGTGTTATGGTAAATAAGATTGATGCAGCTGTCACTGCAAGCGCCATCGACACTGTGTTTAACTTTCATGCTTGAGTGCTTATTTTGTTGTGTCTGCCCTATTCAGTGCAGCCTTCACTTTCATTGCTTTGATATATGCAAATTTTGATAGGGTCGGAGCAGATGTCTCATTGGTCTAGTTCCGCCTATCAGATGCGAGTACTCTTAGCGACGCGGCTTTGGTTAGAACTGTTTTGCTTACGTGTGGGTGTGGTTTGACCCCGGTTCAGGGCTTATCTTCACTGCTCTCACGGCGGGATTTAATACAGTTCCCATATACGTCACAGCTGACGTAATGTTGAGTTACCGCCTTGAAAGGTGTAGCGACAATGAGTCTTACACTGAATTAGCTCAAATTATATATAGGGAATTTTAATAATTAATCATGAATATGATTAATATACTGCATATTACAGTTAAATTATCGAAGTTGAAAATAGATCGATTGTAGGCTATATATGAATGATCAATCACAACAAATTATAATTCTTCATTCATATATCAATGGTCCCTTTCCAGATCGATTATATGAGATAACCTTTAATGGAATTACTTATCAACTTCTCAACAAGGTTATCCCTTCCTTATAATTCCAAAAAGCTATTTTCTGGCCATGAAAATTCACCTTCTTGTTATTATAAAATGTAGGTTACTGAAATTGTAACGAATTGTAAAGCTTTGTAGCTAGGATAGAACACTTTATTGACTTTGTAAAAATGAGCAAGATTGGACAATTAGCAATCAAGAATATAATGGTTTTAATAAAATGAAACTACGGATACAGAATTCTACATTTCACACGGAATATATGTGTATACACACTCGAAACAAACAAACGAAAAACATTACAAACACGAATTAAAATAGGATGAGAGAGGGAGAGAAAACGATATATATATATACATCATTTATATATATATATATATATATATATATATATATATATATAGAGAGAGAGAGAGAGAGAGAGAGAGAGAGAGAGAAAGTGAAACTAACGGTCAGGATGAGAGAGATCACCGGGGTGATCGCAGCATGGCAAAAATCACAGACATCATAACCCTTAGAGAGACAACAAGGAATCACAAAGATCAAATCCCCTGAATGGGGTAAACAGATCTTAAAGCATTTAGATCGATAGGATCGATAGGAGGTTTGGCGTGGTCTCTGACTTGGCACCCCCTTTCCGGGGATTCCGTCTGAGACCTTCAGGCACGGCTTTCGTGAGCTCGGCTGTGTCGCATCTGGTTGAGTCTTCTGTACAGAATGAATGCCACGCATAGTGTCAGAGTGTGGCTGATTACCTGTAGAGATGCACAGCACAATGTCGGCTGAGGTCCAGGCTAGGACCGCAGATGAAGTGTAGTTCTTGAAGGACGGGAGTTCCAGTGCTGTCTGATATGCTTTGCTCGGAAGATGGTACAATGCCAGATCATTCAGGTGCAATATGGCACCTTTCGGAGCTTGAATCCACATACTCTGGTTGAGCATGTTGACACGGCTGGTTGTGTCATGCTGGTCGTAAGTGAGAGTAGCTGTACGCACAGGTGTGTTAACGAGCCACCTGTCACCTACAATCTCTGCTTGCATCTCTGTGACTTTTGCTCGAGGCTTAGCTTGGGCAGGGCAGCGTGTGTCGCTGACCAGGGGTTGCAACCTGCAGGTTCCTTCAGTGTTGTCTCTGAGGAAGGGTTTGCTAGGGCAGAGATGGTGAATGTCTTTGGTGAGGTGTACATGTGCAGGTTTGGGGCCAGGTGCAGCTGTGTGTCGCTGTCCTGGGTGTTGCTTTTCAAAAACCTGACATTGGCAATGTCTTTAAAGTTGCAGTAGGGAGTTTTGAGAAAATGTTGACTTAGCCTGAAAATTTGAAAAAGCACAACTTCCAGGTCCAACCCCCTTGCTCTCTGCTGCGCTACAGCCCTCCCTCCACAGCTCCTCCCCCACAGCGGAGCCTGCCGTGAACGCGCAGACTAGTAAGCAGGACCACTGATGAAGGCGGATTATAAACAGTTATGGAACATTCACTAATAGGGACGAAACATCAACAATATGCTTTACATTGACTATGGCCTGCCCATACTTTGACTACAAACTTGGTCCTCAAATCATTATGTATTTTGCAATACATGTAACTTTATAACGTTGCACTCTTTCTATAAGTTATAAATAGCTAGTAAGATAACGTTAAAGGATTAGTTTACTTTTAAAAAAAACTTTTGCTGATAATTTACTCACCCCCAGGTCATCCAAGATGTCCATGTCTTTCTTTCTTCAGTCCAAAAGAAATTAAGGTTTTTGATGAAAACATTCCAGGCTTTTTCTCCATATAATGGACTTCAATAGGACACAAACGTTTCAAGGACCAAATGACAGTTTCAGTGCAGCTTCAAAGGGCTTTAAACGATACCAGACGATGATGGTATCGTCATTTCAAAAATAAATAAAAAACTTTGAGTTTTATAAGCACAAATGCTTGCCTTGCTCTGTTCTGTGATGCACGTTCGTGACTCTCCTGTTTGAACTCGTTCATCAAAATGAACAAATCTTTTTCGAATCATTTCGTTCGTTGAATGAACGAAATGACTCCGAAAAAGACTCGTTCGAAATGAACGAATCTTTTTGCGAGTCATTTTGTTCGTTGAATGAACGAAATGACTCGAAAAAAGATTCGTTCATTTGGATGAACGAGTTCGAACAGGAGAGTCACGGACGACGGTACGCGCTCGCGCTGTGCAAGAGAGGGGTAATCAGCGCGTACACGAGCGTGATTGACACTGCTAAGACATTCCTCCTGGCTCTGATTGGTTGTTTCTGACCGGGAGCGGTGTATTTCTGCAAATGGCAATAGGACCACAGGGAGGAGCCAGAGGAGCTCGATTTTTTCCACAGATTATCTGTCTCATATTCTACTGTGAGGACATAATGACAGTTTTAACAAATATTTGTTTACAAAAGCTACCTACTGGAGCTTTAAGTCTGTAGACTTTGTTTGACTCGCTGATGGATTGGTTCAAGAGCACATCCACTCCCCTCTGCTCGTGATCGACGTAGAGTGGGATGGCGTTACCCAGAGAGTAGGCCAGGTGTATTTGTAAGGGGATCAGTTGGCCTGGTAATGGTGGAAACCAGCATAGTTAGCACAAGGCTTAAGGGTTTCAAGTACGGTGGGATTCGTGGCTGGGCTGTCATTTAAGGAGTTAACCTCCCAAAGCATGTCTGTTATCAGGGCTGTAACCAGCTGAGTTTGGGCAAAGTCATTCTGGAAGACAGTAAACAGCGGTTCCATGCAGTTCATGATCTGATTCAGCAGGACGCTGTGAATGTTGAGAATGACCATGTTCTTCTCAATGTCTTGCCGATGGTTTGGAAAGATGCACTCTGCGTGGTGAGTTGCTCTTTTAGCTGTGAAAGTTCAGTCTGGATTTCAACCACATGCCGTTTCGCAGTGGCTATGTTTGCTGTGTGGACACTTGGAATACCAGTGTCGAACAGAGTTCTGGCGGCAGCTACGGCTCCGAGCAACGCTCCCAGGAACCGTTTGGAGTGTTAGTTGGTGCTTAGGAGTCCTGATTGTGTAACAGTCACTTTCCCAAGTTGGTTGGACACGTGTTCGACCTTGGCCTTGGCGTGAGAGAGGGAGTCCTCTGTCCATCGGGCACTTGCCCAGCCGTATTGGGCTACGGTGCTGGGGTAGTGTGCTCTGTAGGCCTTGTGGCTGGATGAGTCGAACATGCGCTTAATGGGTGTAGGTCCTGCAGTTGGTGATCAGGAGTCTCAGTTGTTCTCTCGGTGGCAGCTGTCCTCTGGATGGCTGACAGCACGGCATAGTGAACCACAGCAGCAACCTGGTACAGACAACAGGGAGAGAAAGAAAGGGGAGGAAAAAGCCAGCAAGGGTTGTCTTTGGTTGGACAGGGCAGTCTTTTTATTTCATGGGTGGCAACTAGGTTTAGCTTGCCTTGGCCCATGTTTTGCCACATCTTGCTGCTGGCATGTCGCTTGCTTCAGTGTATTGTCAGTGGCTCTGGTGCTGTGGTTTGCAGCGCATGATGCGTCATGGACGTACATTGGCCTTATCCCCCCTTTGCGCCGTTGCATTACACGTCTGTGCGTTGTGGTGTCAGACGGTGCACACATAGAATGTAGCTCTGTGCACGCAGAATGTGCTTGGTGTCATGCAGTGTTCTGAGTAACTGGTTGTCAGTGAGTGTAGACAGCATTCAAGGGTTGGTTGGAGGGGTCTGAGAGGTGGTGAAGCAAAGTCTTTATTGTGTCAGAAGCCCGCATGTTCGTTATGTTTGTCTTTGTAAACAGCGGAGCTTGCGTAAACTGCTCTGAGGTGGACAGTTTAGTTTGTAAAGTTCTTATGCTGTGTGTAATCACTTCAAACTTCAGGGTGGGTGGGCGGGTGTGAAGTGACCACAGCTACTCGTTTAGTGCGCCAGGCTTGGCGAGGGTATGGGTTTGGTCATTCAAGTCTTTGTCAAGGCCCGGTTGCCTTGAGTGTCCTTTCACCTTTTTCCAGTAGACAATCATGTTGTTTGTTCTTGTGATGTCATCGCATGCCTGGAATTGGTGTTGGTGTGTGACAGGCATGTGGTTTGAAGTCTTACAGCCATTTTGTTTCCAGCCTGGAAGTTGGTATGGGAAACTGAGTGTGGCATAGTTAAAGTCTGTGCACATAAGGAGTTCTTTGATGTTATGCGTCAACGCGATGTGCAGCGTTATGAGAATGGCTGCTACCTCAGTATATTGTGATGACTGCGGGCCCAACTTGAAGTATTGTGGTGGGCACGGTATGTCATTTACCCACAGCATGCCCGCACCTGATTGAGGGGTGCCCTCATGGTGGTAGGAACATCCATCGATGTAGGCTGTGGGCATACCTTGGCACGCATTCTCTTTAAAGTACCTGTGACAGGTCAGTTGTTGTTGTTGGGGTTCTTCTACATCCACCGTTGCAGCTGGTGTGTTATCAGAGCAGTTTTGGCAGGCTGCCAGGCCGTTGCCTAGCGCAGACTTGTGATTTTGAGCATGACGTGCCTCAACATTGCGCGCCTGGAGGGCCATTAACCATGTGGCTATGCGTGAATTGGTGACCACGCCATCTCGGATGCGCTGGCTGTTGAGGAACGTTACAGCCCATACAGTGCATAGCAGAGATTTTTCACAGTCTGAGAATGTAGTCTCTGGTGGGAGAAGTGTCTTACTGGCATATGTAACGACTCTTTTGTCTTGATCATGCCTTTGGTACAGGCCAGCACTGAGACAGTGGTTGGAGAACCCAGCTTCTGGATAGAACTCTTTTTGTGGGTCAGGGTAAGCCAGACATGGAGCTGTGCCTAGGTGTCGTTTAGCTCATTCATGGCATTTTCTTGAACTTCTGTTTATACAAATGGGCAGTCTCTTTTTTAGAAGGGCAGTTAGAGGTTTCGCAATGTCTGAGTAGCTTTTGCTGAACTGCCGTGAGTAATTGCACACCCCTATAAAGCTTCGCAGCTCTGAGATGTTGGTGGGTGGCTTGATGTTTTGAACAGCTTGAATATGGCTGGAGTGCGGTTCAATGCCCCGTGATCCGATGAGTAGACCCGCATAGTTGACTTTGGTTCGACACCACTGTCCTTTGTGGAGGGCGTTCTTGGCGCCGGCAGTGGATAATTGGTTCAAAACATAGTCTATTTCTTTCAGGTGGTCAGCCACTGTTCTGCTTTTCATGAGAACATCATCAACGTAGATAAGGTTACCTCTCATTCTGGCATCTGGGCATGCTTTGTTCAGGGAGGTGTTAAACTCAGCAGGTGAGTTGGCATAGCCGAACGGCACCTGGTGCAAGTGAATTGTCTGTTGCCGAACGTAAAGGCTAGCTTGTGCTGATCTTCTGGATGCACAGGTATGGTCCCGAATCCAGAGGCCACATCAAGTGTAGAGAAGATTGTGTCTCCTCTGATTCTGGGTGTTTCTTACTCCAGCTGGGTCAAGGGCCATCGGGACAGTGGCACCTGTTGATGCAGTTTCCTGTAGTCAATGGTGGGGTGCCACTTGCCGTTTGGTTTGAGGACGGGCCAGATGGGGGCAGAATGGGTGCTGTTGCATGGACGGATGACACCTTTTTCAAGCCTGGATTCGATGATCTCTCGCACCGGTTCGTGTGAAGCGATGGGGATCTTGTACTGCCAGACAAAAGTGGGAGGAGCATTAGGGTGCGTTGGGATGCGCACAGTGTGGAGTTCGGTGAGACCACAATCTAAAGAGTCTTTGGCAAAGGATGCTTTGAACTTGTAAAGGACTTTGTAGATCTGCATCATTTTTAATTGCGTCAGCGTCTTTTAGAATTTGCTGAACTTGAGACTCAAATCCTGGGTACGGCTCCTCTGTTGGGGTGTCGTCTGTCGTGTTGGCAGGCAGAGGTGCAGCAGTGTCGTCAGTCTCGCAAGCAGGCTGTCTGGAGACTTTGTATGCTGCAAGGTGTTGGTCCTCTGTCAGTGCTGTTCTGCATACCTGGTCTTTGTCCATTGGCATGACCGAAGTAATGGAGATGAGTTTGAAGGGTGCTGTGAACACTGTGTGGTCTGTGTTCCCTTCGGGCATCATTGAATATGGGATGGGCCCAATGATTGGTAGTGTGAGTTCAAAAGTCATGGAAGTCGTGGCTCAATAGCCATCCCACTCGGTAGGCTTTGGGAATTGTGATGTCCCTTGCCATGCCGTTGTTGAAAAGGATGTAGACTACACAAGATGACACTTCAGTAAGGGGTGTGGCTTGCAGCGTGAGTCCAAGTTCAACACATTCAGGTGAGGGCTGAAAGAAGCCCAGCGTGTGGTTTAGGGTTCGACCACAACGCATGTTGAGCCGGTCGGCGACCCCTTTGGTGTAAAATGGTATCACAGTTTCCTGTTCGTTGATTAGGGTGCAAACCTCAGGAATGGTCTGACCTGACAGGAGGTTCTCAGTGTTGGTTGGAACAACAGGGGGCTGTAAAGTCAATGGGGCCCACACTACCTCATTAATGATGTCCACATGAGCCTTGTGGCGAGTCAGGATGTCTGCTCCGATGTAGACATCATGGGGCGGGTCCAGAAGGACCAGGAAGTAATGGGTCAGACAGTCGGTGGTTCCAGTTCAGGTTCAAAGCGCAGACACCTTTGGCCGTCATCATGGTTGATGGGCACGTGTTTAAAAGGAAAATGGGTGTGCTTGCTGGCAGAAGGAAGGTCCGGTGTGTCTTCAATGAGAGCATTGAATAGTGAGACACTGATGGCTGAGTTGTCTGCCCATAGTGCAAGTACAATGTCAGTGGTGGTTACGTCATTCAACTGCAGGTCAGTTGTGACCTTGGGGCAGAAGGAGTCAGAGTCTTTGGTGAGCTGAAATGTGCAGAGTGGGGAACTTGAATCTTGGTCTGGTGCTGGAACTGTGTCCCCGTGGCTGGCTGTGAGAGTTCCCGTGAACTCTGTGACCTGACAGTCTGGCTCTGCGGGAATTCTCGTGACCTCTGTGACCCAACAGTCTGGCTCGTGTGGCCTGTATGACTGGAGGGGGAGGGGTTCCCGCACTTGAGCCCAAACTTACAGTTATTTGAAGTCCAGTAAAGGTTCAAAGCGATCTAGCAGGTCTTTGCCAATTAGAAGTGGGTAAGTGTTCATTTTTGAGATGTACACTGGGTGGATCAGATTCATAGAACCAATTGTCAGGTGGATGGGAGCTACCTGTTTGAGCCGGATGTCGTCCTGGCTGTGGGATTGCACATTCAGCTCACGTGTTTGAGATTTAAAAGTTCGATCTTGGCTCTTAGTTTTAGCACTGAGTCTTTCAAATAGTTGGGCTGACATTAACGTGATGTCTGACCTGGTGTCTAGCAGGGTGTCAAGGCTCAAATCATTGTCCACAGTGGTTGTTAGGTAGAGTTTTTCGGCCCACCCCCTTTTTGATCAGGTTTCCCAGAAGTCTTGGCATCGGGGCTGGTCTGTGTGGGTCGCTGCGGAGGCAGGTAGCCAAAACAGCATTTCTTGGTCTTTTGGGACTTTGGTACCTGATATGAGGAAGTGTGCTGTCTCATTCAGGGTGTGCAGCTGTCAGCTGTGGAGCTTGGGTGATGCTGACACCTTGTGATGTGACAGTTAGCTCTGTGGTCTTTGGCTGACGAGCAGTGTTCTGGGTGCTTGGCTCAGTCAGTTGGTAGTCAGACAGGGGGTTGGTTTCAGTTCTTATGCTTAGACATAAGATGTGTGGTTTGTCTTTCTTGTGAGTTTTCTGTAAAGAAGCTCTTTCAGCCCCCTCAGGATCTCTGCCCTCTCTGACGTGGCTGCACTGTTTTTATCTGATGTGTGCTCAGTCTTGTGCTTACCAGTGGCATGTTAAGAGGGGTACCGCTCCGGGCTGTCTAGGTTTGAGTCTCTTGGTGGTGGGGGTAAGCTGTTTCTGGGTCGCCGGCAAGCTTCCCAGAATCTTTCAGAGTGCTCGCTCTGGTGCCTTGGACGAGCACCATTGCGGCTGTGCTGCCCTCTGCTGGCTTGGAACTGTCTTGACTCTCCGTACAAAGGTCTGTGGTGTTGTGGGGCGCCCTCTAGAGTCAGCTCTGAATAGTGTTCGGAGACAGGGAAGATGGTGTTGTTTTTCACAGTCTTTCTGGACACAGTCCTTTGCTTGACATAAGCTTTGTGAGCCAAGTCTCGTAGCTGTTGGGCAGACATGGTCCGTGAACAGGCCAGGATGCCCATGTGATGACTCACTGTGGGATGCAGGTTTTGGAGAAACAAGAGTTCTGAAGTTTGAAATCCTCTTCCATACCTGGCTGTTTCCGTGCTCCGAAGTAGGCTTGTCGGAATCGGCCGTAGTAGGTCTGTGGGGTTTCAAGTCTTGTCTGCTTGAGGTCCATGGCGATGAGGACCCCTTGGTCTGATTCTGGATCAGAGAATTCTTTAATCAAAGATTGTCGCAGCTGCTGGTAGTCAGTTTTGACAGTCTCTGGTTGACGATATAGGAAGCTGTGCATGTCACGGCTAGACGTAATCCTTAGCAGGTGAAATCTGTCACAAGTAGTTGCATTGGCTACAGTTTGTGAATGAAAGTCAATGTCTTGCAGGGTTCGGAGTGAACGTAGGGATGTTTCTGGCCAGCTTGACGAGTTCTTTGGGGGCCATGCCATGGTTAGCGGCAGGGGTTCTCTGGAAGCTGGCTGGTGACATTTTGAGCAATGGGCTTTTAACCCCCCCCTTTCAGCTCTGAGTTTGTGGCTGAAAGGTACGGACTGGCTGGTTAGGGGAAACTTTGTGGTGTGCGTTTCCCCTTCCCGGTCATTCTGCAGTCTATAAGAGTGTTTCAACTCTTCGTGAACAATGTCAAGTTCGTTTTTGAGATCGTGTCTCTGCTGAGTAAGCTCGTGGATTTCAGCTCGGGCTGCGTGAAAGTGGTTTTTGCATGCCTTGGCTTTAGCGTCTCTTTCTTTTAGTTCAGTCTCTGCTCTTGCAAGGAGAGCTTCACCTTGTCGGAGTTTCTCGTTGAGTTTCTCTCTGGCGTTTCTCTCCGCTTGCTTTCTTTGGTCGGTGTCAAGACGAAGATCACACAGGGCCTTTTGAAGTCTTTCCGCTTCTTTCTGTAGCGCTGGGTCTGTTGCATCCTCTGTCCCGCGCTGGCCGTGGTCTCGCGGAGTAGTTGACCTAGATGGCTCTGCGCGTGGGTCTGGTTCCTCCGCTTGAAGCTTTAGCATTGTGGCTTCCTGCTCCAGGCTGATGCTGCTCCTTTCGCTGAGCTGTGCCTGGGCGACGGGGTTGTGTGCGATGCCTCCGACGATTCTGGCCCAGTCTTTGTAGTTGTAGCTCTGGGTCGGATCGTGGGCCATCAGCTTGTCCACGTCGGCGTCCTTAGGCAGGAAGGAGGTCGTCATGGCTCTCGACCATGACTGTAGGACCGGACCATGCTGGCTCACTGTGGGCGAGAGGAACACAACACACAAACAAAGAGACCAGTGCAAGTTCGTTCTAAGGTTAACGAGCTATACTCATATGGGCTATGCCGTTTATGAGAATTTTGGGGCTAACTGATGTAACCAGTTAGCGGAGCCAATTGATTTGGGTCAACGAAGGACCCGAACTAGAGATTTGACAGGCAGTAGCCTAGCGGGTCACGTGATGACACCGGCTGCTTGGTTTGTCGCTCTATTATTATTTAGCTTCCTTGGTGGCTCTCACAGGTTACTGTCTCTAAGTGAAACGAAAGAAACACATCACAACAGAACACAAAGATAGAAGAGATCAGAGTGAAAGGAAACAATGAAAATGAATAGGTCTGAAATGAACTGGAATAAGTACTAACATTGGAAGTGTTAGGGAGAATAAGGAGGCCTAAGCCTACTACCGCTGATAGGGTTTAAGATAGGGCCTATGGGTGAGTGGGGTTGTCGGGATAGCAACCTAAGAAGGTGTGGCTTGGAGAAGAGATGGGCCAAACACTTAAAATATCCGGGAGATATCTAGCATTTTGTGGCTTATAGTAAGTGGGATGTTTTTTTTCTTTTTTTATTAAATTTAGTTTACCTGCGGTGAATTGAGTCCACTCCGGTGAGAACCAGTGGCATGGTCAACCTCCCTGGCGCTTCCCAAACACTCAACCGCGGTGTCCTCGGCCCTCCGTTACTCTGTCGCGTTGCGCCCTCCCAAACAGTCTTTTTGACTTTAAACACAACTCGGCAACGCCAAGATATCAACCGCCAGACAACACTACAAAATTGGGCTGTTCCCCAGAACCCTCCAGAAGGAGTGGCCTCTTTTTAGGCCCCGGTTTAGGTACTGGTCCCAGAAATTGCCTTTTTGTGTCGGCTGGACTGGTTGACTATCTTTGGAGTGCCAAATTGCTGATGTCAGCACTGCGGGCCGCAACGACGGACAGAGATAAAACAAACCGAGACTCACGCACAGCCAGTGTTGTTGGTAACGCTGGTCGGACAACCCTGCTGGCCGGAACACCACCAGAGATGACTTCAAATCACCAAGGGAGTACTACAATAGATACACAAAAGGATGAACAAGGGAAGCATAAAGTGAATTAAGGCTTGTTTGTTTAAACCAAATTGAGTAATTATTTATGTAGCAATAAGAGTCGAAGGTTTTACTAAATAATAATAAACAAGAGGGAATTATGATAATGTTGGTCTTTATCAAAATAACCTAACCCAAAAGAGAGGAAAAATAATAAAAATCAAAATATAAAGAGACAGGATTGAAACACGGTAGAAGAAGCAGGCCGCAGTAGTCGGTTTTCACCACAAGGGGGCGTACTCCTTCTCCGTGCTTTGCCTGGGGAACAGAACACTTGATTCAAATTCAAAATTCAAAACTTGTTTAAATTTAAAATTTAAAACAAGCAGGAAAGAATTAAAAGGGAAATCAGAATGATATCCTATAATAGCTAATAAGGTAAAGCATCATTAACTATAAAATAATCAAAAGGGGAAGATGAGATAGATGCACAATTCAAAACAGAGTGAAAGGAGGAAAAGCGTGGTGCCGACTTAGTGAGGAAGGCCACAGGGTGGCGCTGTTTCCTCCACATGGATATCAGTGGCTGACAGGCAAACACGACGTAAATTTAAACTGGTTTAAAACCAAATTAAAATAAGCGTGAAAGGAGATTGAGAAATCAGGATAATATCTTATAATAATTACGATAACAGTGAAGTGTCATCAATGATTATAAAATAGTCAAAAGAGAAAAGTAGAAATGGGCAATTCAGAACAGAATTGAAAAGAGAGACAAGGAGAGTTGAGTGAGCGGACTTAGAAGGCGGCCACTAGGGGACTTCTAAGTGGGCTCTCTCTGGCTGTGCTGGGATTTAGTTTAAGTTTTAATTCAAATCTTGTTTGACCAAACTTAAAGTAAATGTACCAGTCAAAAGCAGAAAAATTTGTCTACCACAGAACAATATTCGCACAAGCAAAGCTATAAATGCAAATAATTATTGAGAATTTAGACAGGCTAATTCACAGGGAAATGAATTCAGCAGTAAAGAGAGCATTACCTTAAACGGCCACGAGATGGCGTAATTGTGCTCATGCATGCTGAAGTCAGAAGGCGGGGCGTAATTTGAGACTTCTAAATACCTATAGGAACGCCCTCTGGTGTTTAGCGAGCGGAATTACAACCGACTTTAATGTGATTCAAACTAAGAGCTTTCAGCTCGCCTCGTGCGCTGATTTCCTGCAATAAATCACAAATAAACAAACAGATCTCTGTGGATCTTTCGGTGCTATACTGCACAGGAGTATATGGCGGGGTTTCTTCGCCGCACATACACAAATGTGGACGACAGGAATTTTCGTCTGTTGGTTCGAACTCCAATAAACATTTTTCATAATAGCACTTATGATTTAAATGTATTAGATCTTCAATTGGGTAGCTACGCCAATTTTTGACCAGGAGTTTATCGTTTTTGTTGAATATCACTGGGTTAACCACGAATTCAATAACGACAGTATGTAAGTAAGTAAGTAAGTAAGGCCTTTTACCACTGAACAGAGGAAACTCGCTCTCGATCAGATTTACGTCTTGCTCTGATGAAGAGATTCTCGTCTTAATCAGGCGTTTAAATAATATTAACATGTACCAGCTGCAAAGAGTTTGCTTCGTCTTTACAGGGACAGGTATAATATTATGAACTGCAGTTTAATTTAGCAATTAACAGTGTTCACATGTTAAAAATATTTCACAGGGTCAATTTTCTTAACTGAGTTTGGCTTCGTGCCGATCAGTTCTTCAGTGGGTTGCGTTGCGCAACTTTCACTGGAGCGCGCATAAAAAAAAATGAATACACAATATACTCATAGATTGAAACTGAATTTGCTCATAAAACAAAGTTTGAAATGCGTCGCGGTCTCCACCAAACATGTAGCGACAATGAGTCTTACATTGAAATAGCTCAAATTATATATAGGGAATTTTAATAATTAATCATGAATATGATTAATATACTGCATATTACAGTTAAATTATCGAAGTAGAAAATAGATCGATTGTAGGCTATATATGAATGATCAATCACAACGAATGATCGAAAAATGAGCAAGATTGGACAATTAGCAATCAAGAATATAATGGTTTTAATAAAATCAAACTACGGATACAGAATTCTACATTTCACACGGAATATATGTGTATACACTCGAAACAAACAAACGAAAAACATTACAAACACGAATTAAAATAGGATGAGAGAGGGAGAGAAAACGATATATATATATATATATATATATATATATATACACATCGTTTATATATATATATATATATATATATATATATATATATATATATATATATATATATATATAGAGAGAGAGAGAGAGAGAGAGAGAGAGAGAGAGAGGATGAGAAAGTGAAACTAACGGTCAGGATGAGAGAGATCACCGGGGTGATCGCAGCATGGCAAAAATCACAGACATCATAACCCTTAGAGAGACAACAAGGAATCACAAAGATCAAATCCCCTGAATGGGGTAAACAGATCTGAAAGCATTTAGATCGATAGGAATTACGATACTTGCATGATTCTTCGTGTGGCTGAGGACCAAAGCGTGTGTGTGTCTGTGTGTCTCTGTCCTCGTGTCACGCGTTCACGTGGTCTTTCAGAGCGAGGGAGCGCGTTAGTTTGAATGTCCTTTGAGGTGCAGTTGCTGGTTGGTTCAAAGAGTCTCTTTAAAGTTGAAGTTGCCGATTACGTTCATTTCGCTGAAAATGAACGTAGGGAAGTCCGAAGACGAAAATAAAGAAAGATTAAAGAAAAAGGAGAAACACTGCGTAAAGCTCCCTAAGGAGCCATGGCACGGAAACCTCTCACAGGGAAAAAGCTCTTCCAGAAACTTCTGTGTCAGTCTCTTATGGAGAGGAGGGGTTCACGCCTGCTTCGCGTACGTGAACCAATCATCTTAGAGTATCTCGAGCGGGAAAGTTTTTCTTTGTCCTGTCAGGATGATTTGTGACGGTATGAAATTTTGGTCATTTCTAACCAGAAATATTGTACACACAGAACAATACATTTTACTGTAATATCCTATGTATGACTGGTTTGGTCAAAACAAGACGGTCAAACAGGTACCAAGAATGGCCGGAAAGAGTAGAAGAAACATAAAGTCACATTAATATGCAGAATTACACACATTTAATGTTCACTCACACGACTATAAAGTCATAATACCGGCTACCATGACCTAGGAAAGATCAAATTCATGTTTATACATTTCTTAAGTGGTTATACTTATAGAAAATATAAGATTGCAGAGTCTATTCCTCTTTCTTTATCAGAATTCAAGTGGGAGCTATGGTTCCCTTGGAATTCCTTTTGGGGGTCATAAAGTTTTATGACCTAGCAAGAGGGAGAGGCACAGAATTTGATCCTGTTAGGTATTCTTTCTTTAGAAATACACTTAAGATTCAAAGTTACAGAACAGTCTCAAATTTAATCTATAGAATAAGACCAAACTAATTAGATATGCATGCGTACAGGAAGGTTAGATACAATTCTGTGTTATATATATTAAGGATATTTCTATCCTAAGTTGCACACAAGGGACGTCTGTGTGCGTGTATGAATGGCGTGTGTGTATAAGTTCATCCCGTGGTTGGCGCGGGCTGTTGCTCCCCCCTTCTTGGGGAATCACGTGGGGAATCCTGTGGTCAGCATCTGTCCATCCGTGGTGTGTACCACGTGAGGGTTTCAAGAACAACAGGATTCTGTTTCTTGATTGCGCAATTCGTCATAAATGGAGTTAATCAATGACCTGCTGGCAGACATTGGGGCACCATTTCACATGATTCAAGGTTTTGTGAATTAAACATATATGTGTTCATATTTGCTCAGTAGTGAATGGAAAACAGGATTCGGTCAGTCGCTACAAAGGGAACGACTCCAGTTACTATCGTAACCTCGGTTCCCTGAGAGGCGGGAACGAGACATTACGTTAGCCGCCGTGGTCGCTGTTTGATCAGCTGTGCTAGCGCTCAGTCGTGATTCTGATGTAATTGTAACGCCCATGCAATTTATACTGCCCGTGAACCTGTCAGTATTTGCATGCTTCAAGTCAATTGGCCAGCTGTCCCCAGCTGGCAGTAGCCCATAAGATTTCTGCGAAAGTGGAGAAGGGAGGAGTTCCCATATACGTCACAGCTGACGTAATGTCTCGTTCCTGCCTCTCAGGGAACCGAGGTTACGAAAGTAACCGGAGGCGTTTTGCATCTAATATATTGCGAAAAGAGTAGCAAAAGTCAAGGCGTGAAATTTGAAATTGCAGTGACAGATTTGAGAAGTTGCAAGTGTCTAATTGAGGTTGTACTGCAAATGTGTAAGTAAGAATACGTGCAAATATATATTTCAAGTTTGTTTCTTTCATTGTATTTCTGTAAATGGCATTTTACACATTTGTGACTAGTCTGCAGCTTCAACTTCAGAATACAAGTTTGTGACTATTGTCTGCGAGTGCACATTTCAACATTCAACTTCAGATTATTATTTTACAGGTTTTCACATTGCGTTGTTTCCAACAATGTGACTGTCTCAGCAGTGCATTATTTCTTTGTATTCGGTGCATTATTTGGCAGTTGCAATTTCGACATGATATGGATTAAACAAAAGCATGGCGTGGCATGAAACTTGAAACTTAACCATACTTGACAAGGACACATGACAAACAAGAGGGCTTAAATACACAAGGAGTAATGACTAGACAAGGGACACCTGTGAACAATGAAACAATGAACCAATGACAACCTGACACATCAGACAAGGGAACACATGGCAGGATGACTATAACAGGGAAACATGACAAAGACATGAGACATGACCAAAACAAGACATGACACAAATTCACATCTTTTCTCTTTATACAGATTATATAGAGTCAATCACACAATGCGAGTTTATATGGACACTTGCCGAAGCTCTTACTGTATTTACATTGTGTTTGCATTGTTATTTGGTGAAAGCATTTGTGAGAGTGCAGAAATTGCGTTGCAATGATGAGATCTCTTCATTCACACGATCAACAGACTGTCATCTGCTCAATGCTCATCACTGCACTGTAACACATTTCTGTAGTTTTCACAGCATTATTACTGTAAAATTAGCAAATGCTTACTGTACAACCTGTATACAGCATGTTGCTGTAGATCTGCAAAGCATCATGGTCAATTTTCAATGGCAAGTAAATTCTAAAGTAAAAATATTTTTTCTGTGAATCACAATACAGCAATTTCTCGAGGAATTTTTTTCAGCCATGGAAAGCTTTGAGATACCACACATTCATTGGAATTTTAACTTCAGAAAGGTAACTTTGCTCATTTATTTCCGCAGTTAACTCTCGTAAAGTTACCTGTTTGTTCAACCTTAAGAGTGCACTGAGAGAGAGATGTAACGAGCGGCACACTTCCTAGTAAACTGTCGTGTGTGTGCAGTTTATTACCAAAAAAAAAAAAAAGATTTTCTAATCTGGCAACATTCAGCATTGTTGAATAAAAATTTAATTGGAATTACGTATGTGATGTATCTGCTGGTGCAATAGCCGGAAATATGATCACTTTTTCTCTTGCCAGCTAATGTTAACTGTAACCGCGTGCGCGTGAGGCAGTGAAGCCAGCCGACTCCCAACTCCGAGTCGAAAGAAAACACAGCTAGAGGTAAGACAACACATTTTTCATAGGATCATGATTTTTCTGAACTTCATCGCAGAAACGAGATTGCTGATAGCCTACTTTGAAGTGCCATTCCCTACTTGTGGGAGCATATACTGTATTAAGAGTTGTCTTATCTGGCAACATTACATTTATAACGTCTTCAATTTGATTAAAGAGTAACGTAAACATTGTTGAATAAAATTAATTTGAAATTGTGGTGCGGTAGCCGTTTGAATAATCTCACTTGTTTTTTTTTTCTCTTGCTTGCTAACGTTGCTGCTTGAGGAATCAGACATTTAAGCGAGCAGAGTCGAAAGAAAACGCAGCCACAAAACTTTAAAAACACGACGTTTTTTGTCAGGTTGAGGAATGCACTTTCAAATCTTCACATCTTTCAAGTCTCTGTGAGCATTTAAATATGCATATTAGGGATGAGGAAAAGATTGTTTGCCCTATCAGCACTTGTCAGAAGCTCTTCAGTGTCAGATCTTCATTCACCACACATTTAAGCAGGAAAGATGCAAAGGATTTGGTAGCATGTAGAGATGGAGGTGTGAACAATGATGATGCAGCTATGCATGATGATGCTGTTGATATGGGAAATGATGACATGACTGAGAATAGAATTTCCTGAGGTTGGTAATTATTCAGGAGATATACAGAAATGTTTTTCTTACCAATTTGGCCCTTTTTTACTTGAGAATGCAAGCTAAGATGCTTTTACCTTCTTCCACAATATCCACTCTGATAGAAGAGTTTCAAGAACTATGCACAAATGCAATGTCACAGTTGTTTGTTCGACTTGTCAAATGTGAAGAACTGTCAAATGTTGACATTCCCGATAAAAGGATTTTTAATATCATAGATGGACTGTCAAAAGATAACTTATTAAAAATGTATAATGAGGGCATGTTCAGATCAGATACAACCTGGAAGACATATTTTAAGAACAATTTCTGTTATGTTAAGCCCATACAGGTTTATCTTGGTTTTGATGCTTCTGGTAAAGAGCGGTTCCCTTTCAAGGGAACTTGCGTTGCGTCGATTGAAGCTAAGGGAACGCTTTGCGTGTTGATATATTGAAGCACATGTAAAATCAGTCCAATGGCGTGACGGGACCTCAGAAGCGGGTGACGTCATGAACCAGGAAGTATAAAGCCGGTTCAAAACCCAGCCGCGACAGCTTTTGTGTCTTCACAAGCGCTCTATGTGAAATTGTCCTTGTTATTTGGTGTTGTCTGTTATATATTTATATATATATATTTATAAGACTATAGCGAGCAAGCAGCAGTTTAGAGTGTGTGTCCACCCGTTAAATAACGCGGGCAGGGGAGCACACACGCTCTAAACTGCTGCTTGCTCGCCATAGTCTTATAAATATATATATATAAATATATAACAGACAACACCAAATAACAAGGACAATTTCACATAGAGCGCTTGTGAAGACACAAAAGCTGTCGCGGCTGGGTTTTGAACCGGCTTTATACTTCCTGGTTCATGACGTTCACACTTTATGTGTTGTTTGTTTGGGAGAGGAGCATGCACGGTCAGCGCTCGAGGGCGCTGACTGTGAGCACTGTATTGTGTTTCTCTTGCGGACACTCCGATCCCGCCTGGCGTTTTTTAACGAGGACGCCCAGGCTCGCGTTCTCCAAGGCTCAGGTCCCGCTGCTGCCGAGACACAGCGAAGACTTCAGACTTGGGGTTCGCGTATGGATCTGTCAGTGGGGTTAGAGACGGGCTCTGCCTTATCTCTGACCTCACCTGACAGATCTAATGCCTCGTATCAGGGTTCGGAAGCACTCGCTGCGGTTTCTTCCACCCCGATACAGGCACAAACACTACAGCTATCCACCTGTCCCAGGTCCCCATGTTGAGAGCTTCTATTCGTCATAGTGCTTTCATGTGCTTCAATACATCAACACGCAAAGCGTTCCCTTAGCGTCAATCGACGCAACGTCTCGTTCCCTCTTCAGGGAACCGAGGTTTCAGTCGGAACCGAGGTTACAGTCGTAACCGAGGCGTTTTGCCAGTCTGTCCCAGTGAAAGACACTCTAAAAGCCCTGTTGAACCTGCCATCAGTGAGAGAGCAATAAAATGTGTCAAAAACGCACTTGCCAGAAGATCCCAATGTGCTTGAGGTTGTGAGAGATGGTAAGACTTTCAAAGAAAATAGCCTTTTACAAGAGTTTCCTTCTTCAGTTATCTTGTATCAAGATGCATTTGAAGTAGTGAATCCTCTTGGATCTGGCAAAAAGAAACACAAGCTCCTAGTATATGACATATAAGAGATATTGCCACATAACAGGTCATCTATTGACCCAATGCAATTAGTCATGCTGTACAGGTAGTCTGATTATCAGTTTTTTTGGACAAGAGAAAGTTTTCTCCTCCCTTGTAAAAGACTTAAAAGACATTGAGCAATCACGTATTACTTTGGAGACAGGCCAGACTGTGAAGGGGGTAGTAATTGCAATTACAGGTGACAACCTGGGGTCGCATTCACTGGGAGGTTTCACTGAGAATTTTAACAAGAGCAAAAACTTCTGTAGATACTGCCTTATAGCCAGAGATAGATTTGAAAATGAACCTACTATGCTAGACCCAGCAAGGACAGTAGAAAACTACAGGAGCAGTGTGGCGAAGTTGTCTATGGGATCTGAAAACTGTGTAGATGGAGTAAAAAAAGACTTAGTTATCAATTCTTTACAGCATTTCCATGTATGCCAAACAGGACTTCCTCCATGTCTTGGTCATGATCTTTTCGAAGGGATTGTATCTGTGGATCTTCAACTGTATCTTAAACATCTTGTGGCCATTGGGAAGCACTTCACATTTGTGCAGTTGAATAGGATGGTCTCTTAACTAAAGTTCAAAGGTAGTGATGCTAATAATCGGCCTTGTGTGATTAGAGCTGATGGAGAGAAATTAGGAGGAAGTGCAGCACAGAACTGGTGCTAGTTACATCTTCTCCCTATCCTTGTTGGTAAACGTATCAAGAATCCACTTGAAGACCAAGTTTGGCAGTTGTGCCTCAAGCTGAGGGAGGTAGTAGAATGTGTCTGTGCTCCCAAAATCCATACCAATCAGGTAGCCTATCTGAAGCTACTTGTTGAGGAATATTTGGAGTCTAGAGCAGCTATTTTTTCAGACCAACCATTAAAGCCAAAACACCACTTACTCCTTCACTATCCAGACCTTATAATTAAATGTGGCCCTCTCATTCGCCTCTGGACTCTCCGCTTCGAAATTAGGCATAAATATGTGTGCACGGAAGCTCCATAATTTCAAAAACCTATGTAGCACTTTGGCAGAAAGTTACTACACCAATTACTACAGGCCTATTTACACTCAGGGAGCTTTTTTCCAGGCATTCTTCAAGTAGGCCAAGCCAAAGAATTTGATGATCAAATGTACAATGGTGCGATTCAAGAAGCTGTTAGACTAAGTGGTATTAAGAAGCAAAACACAGTAGAAACAGTTTCTGCCACATACAAGGGAACTATCTACAGGAAAGGAATGGCTGTACTTCTCAATGTTAATGACAGGGGTCATTAGCTTGGTAGGATTGTTGTTCTTTTGGTCAGTGAGGAGAAGGTTTATTTTGTTTGCGAAAAATCTCAATCAGTGCCAGCCTGGGCTCTTGGTGTTCACATCTTGCAGCATGAGACACAGACACATTATGTTGGTTAAATAACGGTTAAATAATGAAATCCATTTTAAAGAATACAAATGCAAATGAATTCCAAAACCAGCACTCATAAAATATTGACTATACACATTTTTTAGATACAGCTATGTAAAAAGTTTTTGACAAGATGCATGTTTTCCTAAAAGCCTCGTATTATTGTGGTAGCTACTCCATGCTTTTTCTATTTTAGATACACAGCACAACACTTTTAGCAAAGTGACTGTACCATGGAAACTGAACCTGACATTTTTTTAACTCTTACACCTGTACCTTATCCTGAAACCTCACCTAATTCAGAGCTTGCATTGGAACCTTCGAGCCATGTTTCTGTGCAGGATAGCACTTGTGTATCAACATTTTCTGTGCCGTGGGAGAAAACACATGAAAGTTTGAGAAGGTGTCTTGCACAGAGGAAACGACCAAAAGCTGCAGATAGACGGCATATGGTGAATCATTGCAGAAGCAATAAGACAGGTTTGCTTGAACCCCCCCATTCAGGCGCGTGCTGAACTAGCAAAGAGCATTGTGGATAAATATCCTAAATCTTTTGAAGACCGAACAGAAGAGGTAGAACAGCTGGGCAATGGATATTACACTTTAAGCAAACAACTGAGGATAAGGATAGACTTTTTAAATGGAGTTTAAATGGAGACAATACCCTAACACGACTTCGAAAACCAAAACGAATGGTCCCTGACGTGGATGAAGACCTGCCTGGACCATCAAGAAAGTGTGCCAAAACTGATAGCTACGGTTGTGTCAAATGGCAGCCCTCACAGCTGCCTAAAAGAGAAAATAGAGAGTCTCTCTATGAGAAGAAAATAGAGCTAATGACTATTTATTCAAAGGAGGGACAAAGAGATCACTGTCGCTTAATCAAGATCAGCTCGCGCTGCACTGACATTCGTCCGAATTGATAAACGGTCCGTGAAGCACAAAATAATGAGTTTCGTTCCGCTTTCATTACATTTGTCATTTGATGTTGCGCAACATTGTGGTGTTCGCTCCAGCGCGGATTTTGGTCGGCAGGAAAAATGGTCCAACCACCAAAATGGTTTGTAATGCCAACCGATCTCTTGGGAAAATGTATTCCATCTTTTGGACTCATTATACAACACAATTTTCTAATGATGCAATCACGAAGCTCGCCACTTGAGGACTCCACAGACATTTAAGAAAAACTTTTTAACAGTTTTCCGCAAACAACACATATTTTGCCTTTTCTAGCAGCTATTTTATTAATCGTACATCGGCTTTACTCTTTTTACGTTTTTGGATTGTTGCTTCAACCTAAGAAACGTCATAACACACAGGTAAGAACTTCGTAGTTGTATTCCAAATATAGCAGCTTACACTCGTGCAATTGGAACGATCGTGATTTTGTAAAAAAAACAACATAAAATACAGTCAAACAAACCCCAACAGTATTAAAATTGCTACATATAATTGTTTAGAAGGTTATAGTGTGCGTTATTTGTTTTCTCTTTAACTTCCTTCAGCTCTTTTCATGTTTGGGGGGTCGGATTGTACAAATTATTAAATATTTGATATCCCAATTTTGTAATCCCAATATCCCAGTTCAGTTAAGAGTCTGTAGGCTACTTGCTTGTCTTTGCGTTCCTTTGGGGATTCCTCTTGTCGGAGAAAAGGGGGTTTCCCGAGTTCGTTGATTGGCTGGCGGTCTCCTCGTGCCTGGATAGATGTCTTAGGCGGCCAATCACGTGGTGTGTTGGCGGATGGATGGAAAGTCTTTGAATTTGGAAGCGGGCTTTGCAGTCGAATCGTTTAAACGAAACTTTGCAGCAAAACTTAACTTAGAACCGAGACTCTCAACGGAAAAGAAAAGAAAACTAAGAAAAAGAAAGAAAAGTGAAACAAGAGTAGTTAGATGGCTTGAATTAAGCTGTTTAACCCATGTTCTTCTGATCTTGATTTGGGTTCTTTTGTCTGCTCGTCTACATGGTTACTCGTCTGTCCGATTAATGGTTACTCGTCTGTCCGGTTACCCCGTCATGGCTTCTCCATGACTTCTGTAAATCTGCTCTAGCGAACAACTCTCCAACTCATCTCCACCTCAACTCTGGCTTTGTTCGGGTCCTAAGATTTTAAACTCAAAAGTTTGTCCAGCCTCCTGGATGAGTTCTGACCAATTAGGCACTGTCTTTATTTGAGAGGTGGCATTTTCTTAACCTCTCATCGTAAATCATGCGTTATCTGTGATCTCTTTACTCTCCAGCTCTAGCAGAGTACAAAAGGGTACAGTTTAGACATGATTCCTATATAAGAACACAACACATTTTACACAGATTTCAATTAACCCATATTCTGAATTAAGAAAATATGATCATACTGATAGGAAACAAGACACACTTTCATTCAAACATCTAATAGTTATAACAATTACATGACTTGTATGTGATCTAAGCATAATAGACACATACAGAGGTTGTAGATACAATATAGGATTATGTAGTTGAACAATGTTTGATTATAAGTCTGTCAAGAATTGTTTTGGGATGATTTTATGAATTTTTATATGTGAAGTTTCAGTCTCTGTGGTTTAAAGAGATTTCAACCCTGGGGTCGTTCAAAGGTCCTTAAGAAGAAGGAGGTCTGTTTTCAATCCTTTGTCTTGAGATCAAACAACCTCTGCCGTTATCTTGGTGGGTCCCGAGCCGTGCCATCTCTGAACCAATCAGTCTTTTCCAAACTATCTAACGTTGACAACGTTCTTCCTTTAGTTGGGCACATCTCTTTGAAGCTTTCATGGTCATAAAGTTCTTAGCTGGGACCGGCTGGAGCCCACACCATTTATGGCCCTAGATTAGACTGGTGATTTGGGGGTCTGGAGTGTTGAGTTCTGTGTGAAATTATGTTTGAACGAATCACCTGTAAGATTCATTTGTGTTTGGTTCGCCCTCAAATCCTACATCATGCTCGGTAAGATCCCAGCACTAGACATACACAATAGATGCCCATTTTAAGGGTTACATCCCCTATAAAGCATATTTGTATCGAGTCACTGTGTGTGAACAAAGTTTTACGTCATCTTGCACTTAGATTCCAAAAATCTCTAGTTGTCACTGGTTCAATAGAAAAAAAGGTCAAAAAAGGCATTTATAAAAGCAAAATGCTTTCAAAACTTAACTTTAAAAGCTCACACGTAATCCATCTCTCCAGTATTCTGTTATATGCTCAGGACTTTACAAACACTTAGATTTTTACTAAATCAAGTGCACAAATTCTACACTGTGCATACATGTGCAGGCACACTACCTACCTGTGCATTAGAGGATGTTATGAAAGTGATCTGTGTAGCAAAGTTTTTTTTTTTTTTTTTTTTTTTTTTTTTTTTTTTTTGCTTTTGCTTTAAGGGTAAAGTGACCCTGTAGAGCAGGGGTGTCCAAACTGGAGGTCCTGGTCCTGGAGGGCCACTGTCCTGCAGAGTTTAGTTCCAACTTGCCTCAACACACCTGCTTGTAAGTTTTTAGCATGCCTAATGACCTTCAACAGCTAATCAAGTCCTTGATTAGCTGTTTCAGGTGTGTTTAATTGGGGTTGGAGCTAAACTCTGCAGGACAGTGGCCCTCCAGGACCGAGTTTGGACACCCCTGCTGTAGAGATTACTTTTACATCAAAGGTTTAACTTTGGTGTCAGTAGTCTTATGTGATCAAGTTAGTCAGATTTATTAAAACAAAGTCTTGCACTCACATAAGCAGTAATGAGCATTTCCCCATTTATTGATTCTACAGAAAATATTACCAGCTGCTTTTGGATCTACATTTAGTTGCACTAGATTCTGTTGTATGAATGTGATAAACTTCATACAATGGAATTTGCACTAGTTACTTTTTGTTTCCATTGCTTTCAGTAACATTGATTAGTGATGTAAGCCTATATCTCAAGGTTTGAGGGGTGAACTAATGTTGGTTATCTATGCAATATTGCATGCCCTATTTTTAGGTGTTTTCAATCAATTCTGCTTATGTAAAACAGCAAACCATATCAGATTCAATGCTGAATGCTGTGCAATGTTAACTCATTTTTTTTAGGAGAGTCCATTCGAGGGCAGAGTTGTCCTCCAACTGAATGACCGTTCCGAATTCACTTCTGCTCTGGCTGTCCTTTTTGCGTCATACAATGTATTTAACATGGAATATCCTGAGGAGGCAGCCACTACATTAGAATTTATCCAGAGGTAAGCACTTATTTGTTGTTGATAAGTTTTTGACTTGGGATGGGAACAAATATTTGAGTACTCATTCTTTAACCACCTACCCGACTAGTAAAATACTTCTCAAAGTGTTTATTTTTGTTTATATGGATTTTGTGCAATTGTTAAACATCAAACTTTTATTTTAACTCAACATGCAAAAGGTAGAAAAACAAGCACAGCTAGTCTAAAGTCTAAATTTCATGCACATCACATTTTCTTTTCTTCACTTTAATACTAAAGTACTTCGTATTTTTAGTACTTGACTTCTAAATTACTCAAAATTCCCATCTCTACTCTTCACACTTCCATTAATGTGCTCACTGAAATCTGTAGTACACTCCCATGCAGCAGCAAATCCCTCTATATGGGTAAGATTCTTATGACAGTTTTTTTTCTCCTTGGAAAGGGTAATGCATGATGTTTTTATTTACAGATTCTTCATCAGAATAAATCCAGAGCACAGCAAGTGCAATTCGAAGGTCCAGGTTAGCAGAAGAACTGGGAAGGTGATCCAAAGAAAATACGAGTCCCTCAATCCACACGTGGCATCGTTCATCAGGGATTTCATTGAGTATGACTGGAAGAACAACTAATGCCAGGTGAGACTGTTAATTGTTACCTTGAATAGCCTACTTGAATACTCTGGGTTATTGTCGTTCTAAATCCCACTTTTAACCCCAGGTAAAGGAACATTTTAACAATTGTAATTTAGAAATGGGGTTTTCAGCGCTTTTTACCAGGGGCTCAAAACAGTTCAGAAATACACAAATGATTATATTACCTGTAAATATCGTATGGTCCGGGGCTTTAAAATGGCTCCTGAAAGCCAGGTTGGGTAGTTGGTGGTTGTAAGTCAGGGGTGGCCCGCAGCTTGTCTATTAAAATACATATGTGGCCCGCCAAGCGTAATTTACAAATCATGCAGTTTCACAGCGATGATAAAACTAGCGCTGACATTCTCAACAACACTGACATGAAAAACAGGGAGAACATTGTGTGACAACATCCAGTTAGAATACTTTTCCATTCACAAGTCACAAATATTTACCATAGATTTTACTGTTGTAAACACTAGCTGTAAACATGGTATTGTGGCAGAAATGTGGGATATTCATGTAAAATGTTATAATATTATTAATATAGACAGTTATTAAATATAAAAATAATTACATTTATGGCAAATAACATTAACCAACACTGTCTAATAAGAGTAGAGTTGCAACTTTTTTTATCCTTTAAAAATGAGGTTGTTAATTTTACAGATGTTACTGTTTGTGTTAATGAAAATAAATTTAGCCTACATTTTGCGTTTTAATTCAAGCTATAAAAAAAAACAGAAGTTTACCATCACTTTATCATCACGCAATATTGACAGATGGATCGGCAGAGAATCGTCTTTCTGCGAGTCATCAAGAAATTATGGTTCTATTGTATCTAAAGAAATATGAGGTAAACGTGTGAATACATATTTCTACAAATGTGCGCACTTTTGGACTAAATGTTTGTAGCCTATTTTGTGTACCAAAGTACTGTGATCAAAAATAAATGGGAGCAAACGCGATTGAATATACAGGTTTGTGTCTCGTTATTCTATTCAATATATCAATAACTACCGATTGATTTTACATTCCTATCAGAAATTAAGAATTATTAGTGACATTGTAAATAGTGGTCAAATATCAAAGCTATCTAATCTATCCAATACTTCAAAGCTCAAGGTTTAATCAGAATATTTATTGTAGAAATGTTTCTGTAACAGCTGCCAAAAAATTGTTTATATAGCTCCACTGTGGTTTGTGATTTATTTTCAAGGGGGAAAAGAACACTTTTCAAATCGTTTCAAAATGTTTTTTTCACAAATCGCCTGTGTATGTGTATATATATATATATATATATATATATATATATTTATATATATATATATATATATATATATATATATATATATATATATATATATATATTAGGGCTGGGACGATACACCTATCTCCCGATTCGATACCATCACGATACTTGGGTGCGGATATGATATATATTGCAATTTTTTTATTTTTTTTTAAGAATTGCGATTTGATATTGCTATGTATTAGCCCTTCAAAAATTACCTCCAGCCCCCCTCAATTCGAGCACTGATTGCATCACAGAAATAATAATACTATGAGGTTGAAAAGACTGTTTGTGAAGCTGCTATATGACAACTCTCTCTGGGTCTCTGCCAACACAGGTTTGTTGCGATATGATTTTGTCAAAGTTTAATAGACAGACGAATTGAAAGATCACGTGGGTGTTTGAATCTAGATCACAGTCTTTTAAAGATGAATCGTGCAGCTCTATTGTCTTATCTCTCTCAGCATATGAGTAGCGCGAGGGTTTTTCAGTGCTTTCAATCTCACGTCTCTTCCACGCGTCCACTTGGGATATTACATCACTCAACACTCATAGATAATGACACATTTCATCCTGTGGAACAAAAGTGGCTAACTTCTGTCAACCTTGTTGCATGCAAGGACATTTTAGAATCGTAAAAGAAAAATAACGCGATAGCTAGGAGAATCGATTTTCTCCCAGCCCTAATATAAATAACCTGGATGCCAGCTGAACTTTGTACGTACATTTACATTTATCTGACGCTTTTATCCAAAGCGACTTACAATTGCTATATATGTCAGAGGTCGCACGCCTCTGGAGCAACTAGGGGTTAAGTGTCTTGCTCAAGGACACATTGGTGTCTCATAATAGATTCGAACCCTGGTCTCTCACACCAAAGAGTGTTTCTCACACTCGTTTGTCTTATCCATTGCACCATCACCACCCCCTTAGCCCCGCCACCACCACCGAACTTAGCCCCGCCCACAATATTTGAGGTCGGGAAGTTTGGTCTGGACTTGATCCGTTGTGGAGCAACTATGTTCGAACCAGAGCTGTTCGGACCAATCAAATTGTCAGGGCGGGCTTTATACGATGATGCACAGATGATCAACAGTAACCTAATCATTCACGTCACCAAAGAGCGTTTGGGTTGAATCCGTGTACTATAAAGGTGGTTGCCACTGGTAAATTGAGATGTGTAGGTTCCGCGATCGAGTCTGTTATACGCACAACCGGCGCAACGTCATAGAATGTCTCTGAACAGATTCACGCCCCCTTTTGGGGGAAAACAAACCGCCATACAGTATCGGATCGAGGACGTGAATTAAAGCAGAACTCGGCTACTTCCAGTCTTCTTCGCTGATTTTCACGTTTGTTGTCGCATGTTTACCCCAGAGCTCCCCCTACAGCTGTGGGCCGTATATTTCACAACACTATCGTAAAAAAAACTCACTTGCGGCACCCTTCTCCCCGTTCAACCGCTGCTCATGTGCATTTGTTATTATCGGAGCCGGCCAACTTTACTTGCGGAGCTATGTCTACCGAGGTGGGAAATACATCATACACATTATCATAGATCATTGACATGTACATTTTGTATTCTGTTATCAACTAGTAAAGCAGTTTGTGTTTCTCGCTCGTTCTCATTCTCGTCTCGCTTCTCACGAGACTTCCTATTTTCATTTTGCCGGGACGGTAGTCCCCATGTTGCAAGGTTGGTTTTCCGCCTGGGAACGCTGGGGGGAGCTGGGAAAGTCACCAATATCACCAGAACAGGTTGTTTAACCATCCAAATGATTTCTAGACAGCTTAATTAAGTTAAAAAAGTTACCAAGTTCTGCTTTAACCTTACAACATGCCAAAGAGTTGTTGTGTGGTTGGGTGCACCAATAATGTTTGTAAAAACCCAAATTTGAAATTCATTCATTTGCCATGTAAAAATAAATATCCAGACAGAAGGCAATTATGGCTGCAGGCGATACGCCGAGAAGACAGCAACAGGAGGCTGTGGGATCCTGTATCTCAACACACTTATGTTTGCGGACAACATTTCATATCAGGTAGGCCTAAGCTATCTAAAATAGCTTATTATGTCTCATTAATAATTATGCTGTTATGCGTTAACTGAAATATCAGTGTATTTGAATTAGCCTACTGAAAACTCATCGCTACGGTATGTTAGCCTAGCCTACTGTTGTAAGGCCCAGCTCGATCGGCCCAATGGAGGCATCCGATCAGCGGGGAAGGCCTTCCTTGTTAGTAGCCTACAGAAATTAATATTTAGTGGCCTGTAAAGGGGCGATAACAGGCGATGGGTGGAAATAGGTAAGTCTTAAACTTTTATTGGCATGATTATAGCTAATGTCAGCTTCTTGTGATTACAGGCAGCCAAATAAACAACAGACTTCACCCCGATTTTGTTCCGTCAATTTTCCCCCACCGAAGACAGGCCGTGTCTGTTGCAACACAATCAAGTCTTTTCATTGCGCAATAAAACTAGCATCACATTCGACAAAGGGTGATACAAAACGCAAGAGAATCAGAGAGACGTCAGTGTGTGATGGTCCTCCTGCTGCTTTGTGTGATGCGCCAACAGCAGTATGTGAACAGTCTAGCAGTGAAGATGGGGAGACCTCCGCAGATCAGCCTGATGCATTGGCAGTTGGATTTGAAAGACCCTTGGGAGAGAGTGAAAGGGCTTAGATGATGGCAGAGATTGATCTGGTTAGGAGAGAGAGAGACGAGGCTAGACAGCAGAGAGACATTGCTCAGGAAAACTTGTCATGACAACACCTCAGTCTCAAAGCAGTAGAAGGAGATGACTCAAAGTGCAAAAACATGACAGGGCTTAGCTGGGCAGTGTTTGCATGCTTGCATGAATACTTAGTCCAGTTCTGTCCAGGGAGGTTGTTTAAATTGCCCACGCAGGACCAGCTCTTTCTGACCCAACTGAAACTGAGGCTGAATCCATCTGTTGCCCTCCTTAGCCAAATTCTGCACATAGGACACTCTACTCTCAAGGACATGTTTGTGAGATGGATCAACATTATGTATGCCAAAATTACATTCCTTATCCATTGGCCGGACAGAGAATGTCTCTTCACTACAACACCACCACACATGAGAGCAAAATTTAACCATCTAACCACAATAGTTGACTGTTTCAAAATTCACATCAAATACTCCAGAAAACTAAAGGCAAGGTAAGTAGGGCCTACAAAGAAAGACAGAACAGTTTGATTTATACTAGAACAATGTAACACTTTTTTGCTTAACACACAGGGCAAAGACTTACTCACACTACAAGAAATGGACAACGGTGAAGTACCTCATTGCCTGCAGCCCAGCTGGAAGTATCACATTCCTATCAAAGGGTTGGGCTGGCAGAGCATCTGATGTAAAGATTGTCAGACAATCAGGATTTATATCCCCACTGTACCACCAACCTGGAGATCAGGTAATGTAGACTATTTGATTTAAACCTTTCATAAACATGGGGAAATGAGGCTAGGAGTGGTGCTCTGGATATCCTTTATACTGTACATATATAACAAATAGTTTGATGTATTCTATACATGTGTTACAGATCTTGGCTGATTGGGGATTTACCCTTCAAGAGGACTTTGCACTGTTAGGTGCCAGCCTAATCACACCAGCGTTCACAAAAGGGAGGAAACAGCTGTCAGGGAGAGAAGTTGAAGAATCCAGTAGGGCTGTAGTCAACCAAAGAAATCCTTAGTCGACCAAAGTCCTGTCCTGCACAACGTTTAGTCGACTAAAAAAAAAAAAAAGACGCGATGTTTTGCTTTTTGATTGAACATTTATTAAACAATTGTCATAGAGCATTTATAAAACAACAACGAAAAAAAATTAATAATACATAAAACTATAATGATAATACAATTCTTTGAAAATTAAGTGATTTTTTTAACTGCAAAGTGAGGAGCTCTGTCCTAGGTCTATAGTGACAGTTACAATCGCGCACCTGACCACACCACACGCTACAAAAATATAACTGCTACTGCCAAATAATGAAAAATCCTAACAAAAGCTCTCGTTTATACAGGCTGTATATTCTTCTTTACTTTCAAAGCTATGGGTTAACTTTTGTCCAGCCGATCTAGGCGTTTTAAAACAAACACACAAAAAACCCAAATAGCCTAAAATACAATCCTAATAATAATAGGCTGTATAGTAGGAAGGCATATAGGTTTATTTTCGTTTTGTTACATTATTTAGGCTATTTTCAAACGCGTCAAGTGTACAAATAAAAACAAAAACATAAGAAAACACAATTGAGTCAGCATAATAAAGCTGTTAAGGCTTCTTACAGATCTGCAGGCCTAGTCCACCTTTTTTATGTTGTGGGCCAAAAACAGTAACATGTCCACATTCTTGGGTAAAAGAAAGCTCCTCGACTTGTTAACAATAAATCCTGCTTTGGAAAATATGCGCTCTGCAGGAGTGGAGGTTGCAGGGATGCAGCCAGACAAAAAATTTAGATTTCGCGGACATTTTGTCGAGCCGCGTTCTCCTTTTTCCATAGCGCTAGGGCGGTTGCGCTCCGGAGGCGTCTGTCGTTGCTTAGCAACCATCAGCTGCGCTCTCCGTTACAGCAAGGAAAACGCTTGCGGCATTCTGAAAAGTTGAGATGTTTTTATCTCGATACGGCGCGGACGCGCTTGGAAAAAACGAGCGCGTCGCACCGCGACACCTTCGCTTCCATTATGAGTGCGCATCCCGCGCGCCTACATTTGAAATAACGAATTTGAGCGCGCAAAAGACGCGATATATGAACAGGCCCTAAAGCCAAAACAAGTAGCGTTCTAACTGAATGAATACAGCAAAACTAGGGGAGACCAGGGACAGTTGTAACAAGGGATGGTTGTAACACTTTGAATTCCTCCAATCAGAAACAACCTAGAGTGATGACACTCACTGTGCTCATGCTCAGTTAGTTTCCCTCCATTATTGTCAAAAAGGGAGCTACAATTGAAACTTTCTGGCAGAGTTAAAGACAAAAGCTTGTTTTTGAGGTAAAAAAAATACTTTTCTTTCTGATGTACTTTTTGAATGCTGTTTTAAGATAAAAAATTTATGAATTCAAACAAGTATTATTAGAATCACTGTTTTTTAAGCTAAAAATAGAAATGGCTAACAAGTGTCAAACTAGCAGTCCAGTTAGCTCACATGAGATAAAAACATGGTTGGTGACACTGGGACGGTTGTAACGCCCCGTTACAACTGTCCCAGTATCACCAACCAAGTTTCATTTATATTTTAAAAACTAATTAAGCTAAAAAAAACTGCATAGTTTCCATTTATTGTGCAAATTAAAAGTAAAGTGTGCACTGTGCATAGCAAATTAAATGTAAAATGTCATCAAATCACATTTTAAGGTAATTATCTTTTTTCATATAAAAATAGTCAGTGGAAACATGTGATTGCTTACAGCATGCCAAATATCAGAAAGAGGAAGACAGACAGGGGAGTCCCATTTCCTGTGCTGGAAAGGGCTTCCGATGAAATCAGACAGGAAAAGTCAGTCAGGGGAGTGGCCAAATCATATGGCATTTGCCATGTGACCCTGCACCGATTCCACAAGATTCCACTTTCCAGCGTTGGATACTGGACTCCGAAAAGAGTATTCACACTAGAGCAGGAGCTCCTCTTAAGAGACTACTTATTGCAGGCAGCTGATTTATATTATGGATTGAGCCCAAAGGAGGTAGCCTAGATATGTATTAAGCTAGAGTAGGCTATAAAATATACATTTGTTGTGTATTAAACTAATTAACAATCTATATAATTTAGGTCCGAAAGTTTGCCTATGATTTGGCAAAAACCTACAGTTGCAGGTACCCCGAAACCTGGGCAGAGAACGGGATGGCTGGAGCCGACTGGTTCACAACATTTTTGAAGAGGCACCCCACTCTCCCCATAAGAAGCCCTCAGGCTACAAGCCTCTCACGGGCTACAAATTTCAATGTGACAAACGTGAATACGTTTTTTGACAACTTGTATTCTGTCCTGGACAAACACAGAATTTCTGCACAGGATATCTGGAACATGGATGAAACAGGTGTGGTGGAAATTATCTATATAACCCTTAGGAGCACCTTCCAGAGGCTCACAGCTCTACAAAATAAAAACACAAAATAACATAATATTTTTTTATACAGGAATCACCACAGTGCAAAATCCTGAAAAAATTGTGGCCAGAAAGGGAGTCAAGCAAGTAGGTGCAGTTACCTCTGCAGAACGGGGGGCACTCATCACACTTGCCTGTGCAGTGAATGCCCTGGGGAATTCCATCCCACCAGTGTTCATCTTCCCCCGGAAAAAAATCCATCCTTCCTTTATCAGCAATGGCCCTCCTGGCTGTATCGGTACAGCAAATGGGTCAGGGTGGATGCAAGGAGAGGACTTTTTGGTTTTCCTCAAGCACTTCCAGACTCACACCAAGTCCTCACTGGAGTCAAAAGTGCTGCTAATCCTGGACAACCATACCTCCCACCTTTCTGTGGAGGGGATTGATTTTTGCAGGAGCCATGGCATCGTCCTCCTCTCATTCCCCCCACACTGTTCCCATAAGCTGCAGCCCTTGGATCGCAGTGTATATGGGCCACTGAAGAAGCTTGTATACAGCTGCTGTGACAGCTGGATGAAAGCTCATCCAGGAGCCACAATGACCATTTATGATCTGCCAGGCATTGTGAAGATTGCCCTTCCCCGTGCTGCATCACCAGCAAATATTCAGGCAGGGTTTGCCTGCACTGGAATTTGGCCTTTTAATAGGGATATTTTCAGTGACAGTGACTTTGTACCATCCCTAGTCACAGACCGCCCACTGCCAGCAGTGACACCAGAGGTTCCATCTTCCTCAACAACTCTCTCACCCAATGTGACGACGGTGGCATCATCCATGCCACTTAGAGCATCATCCCCTGTCACACTATGTGTAGTGTCCAATCCTGAGCCTGAGCCATCATCCTCTGCTATGGACACAACTTTTTCACCAGTGTCCATCCGTCCACACCCAAAAGCTGGCCCAAGAAAGCAGACGACAAAGGGCAGGAAAAGAAGAGAAACCGCTGTCCTGACAGATAGTCCCATGAAAAAACAACTGGAGGCTGAGAAAAGCAGGTCTGCACCTAAAAGAAAAATGAATTTCGGCAAAAAGAAAAAATCTAAACCAAAGAAGCAGAAAATTCAGGAGTCATCTGATGATGAAAATGATTACTGGATTGTGTGCTTGGAAAGCTTCTCCAGGCCAGGGGAGGTCTGGCTCCAGTGCTGGTCCTGTAAAGCCTGGGCACACAAGGACTGCACAGACGGAAGGGATTCCTACACTTGCCACGACTGTGACTCGGACTAGGCCTACCGAGCCCCCCACCCCCTCTCTCTGTTGTTGAAAGGTTGTTGATATGTTTGAGTTCCTGTTTAAACTTTAAGATGTTAACCCCTGACCCATTGAATTTTTTTTTTTTGCATTATAATTTGATGGTGTCACCTCTTTTTTGTCATATAGTATGAAAAAAGGTTATCATTACTTAAAAATATTAAATGAATAGTCACAATCACATGACTGATACATAATACTTTCCATTTTGAGTAGGTTATATCATTAATTCATTATGTAGCCTATATTTTAGACATGTTACAACCGTCCCTGACATGTGTTACAACCGTCCCTGTACACTGGGACGGTTGTAACAGTGGAGATACTATATTGAAATTAATTTTGCAACCTATACATATTTCATAAAACCACTTTAATACATTGTTTCAGCAGTTGACAGATTGAAGTTTATAATATAACTAATTGGTTATTCCAGTATAAATGGTTTTTGATGTATTGCTAAAAATTGCAAAAAGTGTTACAACTGTCCATGGTCTCCCCTACCTATATTCCTTACTGAGCGCGAAGCAGCAGTGGAGCCAGCCACAGGTGCGGTTCCCGAGTGTTCTACGTGGTGCGCTGACCTGTGGCGCTGTTACAAAACAGCCTAAATTAAAGCATTTAAAGTTGGGGATAAAACATAGGCTAATTATATTTAGAATACAGTAATATATAACTGCTTATAAAGGAATAAATATCAAGGAGTAAATCAATGAACATTTCTTTCTATTTGTAAAAAAAAAAAAAAAAAAATGCAACTGGTCGACCAATGAGAATGTCAGTCGACCAAGATGGTACCGACCGATTAGTCGACTAAACGACTAAAGTTGACAGCCCTAGAATCCAGAGTGAAATCCAACATTCGAATACATATTGGTAAGTTTACCAAAAGAAGACATCATGTATGATTCAGTTAAATGGTTATTAACTATACTGTACATAAGGAACAACATTTCAGTAAACAGTGCAATATTATATGCAAACCATAAAGTATATACTGTATTTTGATGTTCCATAAATTAATTTCTCTAAGAGATTTTCTTCTCAGCCCTGGTCGTGTTAATTTCACAAACAAGTAGATGGTGTTATCTCTGTGCTTTTGCTTGTAGAGCGTGTGATCGGCATCTTGAAGAACAGGTATCACATCCTCGATGGCCCACTTCCTGTGCAGTTTGTCTTCAATTTCATCCTTCGGGGACTTGACAAAGAGGTGGCAACAATAGACAAAATTGTGCATATCTGTGCTGCTTTACTTAATATGAAGAGCTCTTTTCCAAAACGCTATAAATCCATTTCAATAGTTTTCAGGAAAATTACATTTTTTACCTAGACCCACACATTTTGTGAATATTCAATTTATCCTGTTAAAATGTTTTATTGGCTCAGTCTAAACATGTTGAACAATGATTATTAAATCAAACAACAATATTGTTTATGATAAATTGAAAGTTAATTTATTTATTTTCCAAAACGCTATAAATCCATCCATTTTTTTTTTCAAAACGCTATAAATCCATCCATTTTTTCCAAAACTGTATGGTTTGTCTTTAAAAAAAAAAAAAAAAAAAATCTGAGCATGCAACATATAATCAGGGGCTCATACTATAAATTACTATAAATTACATTTAGTAACACATTTAGGCTAATAGTCATTTGGTGCAGAACCTGAAAATAGTAATGATATCAATAGCTATTCAATAAGTTATTTAGTAATACATTCAGAGTCATTTTTAGTAAAGTGTCAAACCTGTAACAAGTAGGACCAATTTGTCCACTACATATCCATTAAAAAAAATGAATTATTAAAAATATTCAATAATGATAACGATATTCAAAAGTAGTGATGGGCACCCCTCCACCACATGCACACACACATGCATGTATAGGCTACACAGCATGTGAGCAAAGCGGAGCGGCGTGACGCTTTTTTTCATCTGTGTTGATTATATGAAAAGAGAACCGCATGAGATGAGCACGATAGGATCATAAGATGCCCAATATATCGGAAAACATTTGGAATGTGTCAGACAATATTTTGACCACTTATTAAGTTTTGTTTTGTAGAAAGCCTTTCTTTAAAGTGAATTTCGTTTTGTATAAATTGTATCTTCATTTTAATCAATGTTTCATCAACAAATTGACTGGATTAATAATAAATAAATAAGAAGCAATATAGCAGACATATAATCAGGACACGGAGGCGCCCGCGCGTGATCTGGAGCGCGTCTCATAAATGAACCGAAACACAGCGATACTTGCCTCACAGTCCTGAGAAGTATATCTATAAAAAGCTTGAAATGTCTACATTTAAACAAAAAAATAAAAAACGAAAAGAAATTGGCTACTCTCTAATTCGAAGAGTGCATTTCTCTCTATAGGCGCGTTCACTACTGCGAAGATGGCGAGTCAGCATAGTCAACTTTATCTTTGTAGCTGACACTGACAGAAAACACTAGTTAAATTCAAAAATAAACAATTCAAATGTTTCATGCATAATCATTACTTTTGTCGGTTCTTTGTGGCAAGCTTTATGCGTGCGTTGAGATGCGGAATAGGCAATTAAAAAACGCTCATTATGGTTTCTCTCCCATATTTAAGTAATTAAATCAATATAAATATGTGATTAAACTAATGGCTTAAATGAACTACTACTAGTCGACTAGAAAACTCACTCATTTTGAGGAATGAATGAACATAAACTAACCTCTGTTCAGAGCACCGCCGTGTTGGATTGCGTAGAACGTTCACCGAATTCTGATTAGTCGAGAGGATTTATCGCGTTTTGGCTAAAAATAGGTTTGGCGCTTATCGCGTTTTGGAAAGAAACTGCATATTGCAGTACATTTTAAACAAGGAAATATAGCGATTTGGCATGAAACGTTGATGGAGCAGTGAATAGGTTCAGTACACAGCAAAATGACATGACAAACTCATTTTTTTTGAAAATGGCGTTTATCGCGTTTTGGAAAAGAGCTCTTCATATGTCATCAAGTGTTGTATTCAACCATGACAGAGTTGGGGGTGGGAAATAATCAATATCAGGGCTCTCAAGTTTTATCAAAAGTTTAGAGTGAGATTTAGGGGAGGAGCCACCCAAATATTTGCAGCAGCGGTCCCTCCACCCAACCAAATTCGCTTCAATTTTTGCTAGCAGTTGAATTTTGCCTATTGTTCATAATTGACCAGCACAAATGGAAATTTTAACAATTGTTAAATCTGATAAAAAGACAAATTTATCCAAATAAAATAAATAGTTATATTTAAAAAATACAAATTTATTGAAAAATAAAAATAAATTTGACCCCAAACAAGCCAACTGAACATCAGTGCTCAATGTACATAACATTGTGTCATAACAACTTGCCCTGAGCATGCATGTCAAGACTCAAACCGGTCACCTTTACAGGGGTCATCGGATGTTCATTTTTCACAAGTTGGTATGATTCTTTTGGGTCTTCATGTAAAGTTTGTAACATACTTTGGTTAAAATTTATCAATGGTTGTGTAAAACAACACCCTTTTTACCTCTTCAAAAACAGCTCTGTTCACAGTGACCCGTTTCGGGTGCATGTCTCTTTAAATGATAATGAGCAACAACTTTTTGGCTTTTTGAGGATTAAAAAAAAGTTAATGGTTTTTTTTCATTGCATGGTGATTGTGTCCACACACTGCAAAGACACATTTATTTGCAAATACCATATAAAAGTGTATTTTGCATCCGATGACCCCTTTAAAAGCAGTTGGAGAGTTTTTGAATGCATCAAAAATAATTTAGCACGAATTTGGCTATACTCCTCAACATCAGCTCTCACTGTCTTTGATCACAGGCAAGAGATATCGTCCAGGAATCGTAAAATCAAAATGCTAAAAAAAAAAAAAAAATGAAGATGTCCGCAAACCGCATTCATCAGATCGTGCTCTTTCAACTTCCACTCCGTGTGTGCCCGTGTTGTCTAGTAACGAACGTGCTTGCAGCGGGAACACATAATTTACCCGGAAACAACTAATTCTAATATCTGATTGGCTGGTAGCTAGCATTTAAGTCTTGGGCTGCATTCGGAATCGCATACTCAATGAGTAGGTACTTAATTTCAATGAGTACTTACTTAACGAGCGCTAAAACAGTAGGTACTTAATGGCCAAATCTCGTTAAGTATGAATGCGATCCGGACATCATTCGCCATGTTGACGTTACATGTGACCTATGACGTTTTCACAAGCGCAACAATTTAAAAGTCATGAGCGACAGGTGCACTAACAGCTGATTGCATCAGTAACTCGACAACTTTACTAGAACGGTTTAGTTCAGCGTTTGAAATGGTTGGCATGTCTGCAATTGTTAGATTAAGGTGTGCACAAAGGAGATGTCGGGCAGCTGCTCGACGATCTCGCCTTTGGAGAAGACTGATGATTTTATTCTCAAACAAAGCAAATATTACTACTTAAACAATTAAGATTACCCCAGAAAGAATTTCATTACTAGCCCATCCCAACACTTATGCACAATAATTATGACAAATGCTGTGACCAACAGTTAATTATATAACATTATTATAATATATAAACATTATTAATTATGTAGTTTTGTAAAACAAGCAAACTTTTGTATTATCATATGACATAGCTATGCATGAATACACGCTAGACAAATGCAGATGATGTAAATACATTTTTATTCATGAAATTCATATTTTATTTACTGACAACAATATGAAACATGAATAAAAATAAGTAAATGAATAAAAGAAATCATCACAATAAATAAATACATATACAAGTCAATACCACATGAAACATTGTTTTTGATTGTTTTGTTCTAACAAACTATGATGTATTTATTGCAGGCAGTGAACCCCACATCATACTGCCATCTCAATAGAGCTGTTCCCATTTTGCGGCTTTATCTTGATGAGGCAGCTGACCACCGTTCCCACCTTCGCCTGTCTATGCCGTCCATCAGGTCCCTGATTGCTGCAGTCAGACCTGGATCTGACCTTGGATGGGAACGGGAGATTGAGGTCCTTGTGTTCCTGCACTGGCTGTCCCATGCAGCATCCTACAGGGTGGTGTCGCAGACCTTCGATATCCCAAAGACCTCTGTGCATGACATTGTGCACAGAGTGAGCAAGGCCATCATGGGAATTTTGAGGAGGGTGATCTGCTTTCCGACCGGAGATGACCTGGAGGCAGTGGGAGCAGGATTTGCACAGCTGTCTGGGTCACCAGCTTTCAGCAGAGTAGTTGGTGCAATAGACGGCTGTCATATCCGTATCAAACCTCCAGCAAATAACTCCCACTGTTACTTCAACAGGAAGCTGTTTCACTCCATCCAACTCCAGGCCATCTCTGATCACCAGGGGAAATTCCTTGATGTCTTTGTATGCCAGGGTGCTGAGGAACAGCCCTGTGTATGCTGGCAACCTTTACCCACCTGCAGGCAAGTGCATCCTCGGGGATGGAGGCTATCCTTGCCTGAGTGCACCCATCTGCCTCATCACCCCTTACAGAGAGCCTGTACAGAACCCTGTGCAGGCTCGTTTCAACAGCAAGCACTCCCGTGCCCGTGGAGAGAGCTTTTGGGATGCTGAAGACACGCTGGCGCTGCATTTTCTTCAAGGCCTTGGAGGTGAGCCCTGCCTTCGTGCCTGAGATTGTTGCGTGCTGCGCTGTGCTTCACAATCTCGCTCTAGCCAATGGGGACATCGTTGAGCCAGAGGATGAGGAAGACCATGATGACGGCCCCCCTGATCCCCACAACCTTGCAGCAAGAGTGGGAGAACAAGTGCGGGACAATCTGGCTGCTGCAGTGTCTGCTCCAAACATCCCTGTGCCGGCTCTCCATGAGCATGACTACCTTTAAAACATTAAGAAAGATAAAAATGTTTTAAAATTCATGTTGTCAGCATTCAGTTTCTTGACAAATGTCATTTTATTGGTTTACAATTACATGCAAATATTTGTTAGAGCTTTAAAACCTTTTGTAGTGTAGAGGGATAAACCAATGAACTGGTTAGAAGAAGATTGCTGGTCAATCAGCAAGGCTCTTTACTCCAGGTTTGTCCAGGGTCATTGTCCCTGTAAATAAATGGAGTTAATCACTTTTGATAAAAAATATGTCAAATGCATAAATGTGATTGATATTTGTAAAGCATTTTTTGAACCAGTCCTGGGCATAAACAGTCAAAGCTGCTTAGTTTGTCAAGGAATTACCAAATTAAATGCAAAATGCATACATAAATTTACTACAATTTATATTTGGTGGGTTAAAGGGTTAGTTCACCTCAACATATAAATACAGCAATTATTTACGGTTTACTATTTACTTATTTAATGTTTTTTATTGTTTAAATACAAAAGGGAATTTTTGTCAAGTTTGTTCTGCTGGTTTCATACAATATCAGTCAATGGAGCCCAACTTTCAGAAGCTTCATGGCATTATTTAATGACGCTTTTGAAGCTTCTGAAAGTCCATTAACTGATATTGTATTAAACCAAACAGTACAAACCTGACCAAAATCACCTTTTGTGTTCAGGAAAACAAAAAACAGAGGGATCAAACAACATCAAGGCGAGTAAATAATGACTATTGAATTATTACTATTATGATTTATTTGCTTGGGTTAAGTAACCCTTTAGTCACTATTTTACTGTGTGTAATTTGTGTAAACAGTCTCAAGTTCAGCTTTGGTCATGGAGGGCTATTATCCAGCAGAGTTTTTCCAACCCTAATTATACACCCCTGAAATAATTTAAACCAATTAATAACTGACTACTTGAAATTTACTGACAGGTGTGCTGGAACTTAACCCTCCATGACCTGCCTTTAAGATCCTTTTATGAACTCTGGTGATGGCGCAGTGGATAAGACACATGCCTTTGGTGTGAGAGACCCGGGTTCGAATCCACTGTGAGACACCAATGTGTCCCTGAGCAAGACACTTAACTCCTAGTTGCTCCAGAGGCGTGCGACCTCTGACATATATAGCAGTTGTAAGTCGCTTTGGATAAAAGCGTCAGCTAAATGAATAAATGTAAACTCTGTAAACCTTTAAAAGTCATATAATACACTCCAGTAAAACCAGTGTTTTAAAGTGTTTTTTCTTCTTACATTACACCATACATTCACTAATTATTAATCAACGTTTCATAAATATTTAATTTATGAATTTGATTACAATCTTAAAGTATCACTAAATTTCTAGAAGTCTATAATGTACTGTGAATGCCTAGGAATAGTTTGTTTTATATACATATTATTGTACAAAATTCTTAGGCCACCATTTGTAGTTGTTGCACAGTACTGTATCTATATATATAGATTCCCATTTTTATTCACAAATTTAATTCACATCAACCCAAATGTGCAAAAGATCAGAAGATGTTTTTTGTCAAATAATTTATTTTTTGGCGAGCATCTGAAGAACAGAAAGGAACCTTTCATCCCTTTCGTTGGTTTCTCTTTCTCTTCTTTCCTCTCTCTCGACTGCCTCCCGGTGCCATCTCTCTTCTCTTTCTCTTACTTCTCTTTCTTGTCTTTCCTCTCTCTCTCGTCTCTCCCGTTCTCTTCTGTCCTCCTTCTCCTCCATTTCTCTCCACAGCCTCTCCTCCCTCTCAGCTGCCTTCCGCTCTCTCTCCTCTTCTCGCTCCTCCATGTCCCGGATCAGCTCCATCTATAGCCCTTTTCCTGGCTCTTGCTGGCTCTGGCCTCACTGAGGATGAAGAGACCACAGCAGCATCCGGCCCACATGAGGCAACGAGGGCAGGAGGAGAGATGGAGGGTCTGCCCCCAATTGCCTCATCCATGGCAGGGTACCACTTCCAGGACGCTGCTGTGGCCTCTCCATCCTCAGTGCTCACCCCCGTCTGCGGACATTTCAGATCCTGCAAAAATGCACAAGCAGTATACAAAAGCAGTCATTTTAACAGCACAATATTTAATCATTTAATTTATGTATTAGAAGTAACAAAATGATCTTACTTTGTATTTTTGTTTCAGGTTTTCCCATTTTTTTTTAACAAACGCCAGGAGGAGATCATCCGGGAACTTCTCGCCTACTCTTTTAGGAATACTGATGTTTCGAACGTACTGCTTCCCTCACGTACTGTTTTCGCCTACTATATAGTAGGAAAGTAGGCATATTCGAACGCACTATCGTCCAAATCTCGCGATAATTAGTACGTCAACCAGGTAATTCTCGCCTACTCTTTTATGAATACTGAGGATTCGAACGTACTTTTTCGCTCGCCTACTCTTTGCGCCTACTATATAGTACGGAAGTATGCGATTCCGAACGCAGCCTGTATAACTCGAGACAGATGCTATGAACTCGGCAGAGAACTTCCCTCCGTTTGCCTGCGCCTCGTCCATTAATTGTATAGCGGGACAAAGTTCCCTTACTCCTCAGCGTGAGAAATACAAGGTGTGGCGTGTGAGCGTGTGAACGGGTTGAAATGCGTGTGTCTCACGCCCAATGCGAGAGACTTGAGAGCCCTGATCAATATAAAGGCAATATCATCTTAATGATGTAGTTTATTGGTTTATACACTGTATCCCTTATCTACCTGCATCCACCTCAACATAAAGCTGTCCCTGCGCTGTCTGTAGCTTCTGCCTGCATTATCTGAAAACATGCATTTAGCATTTGGACACTTAGAATACATTATTGTTATTTGGTAATATTATTATAATGTATTATTTGTAATGTATTATTTATTATATTAAATATATATGCACAATACTCACTGTCTCTCTGATTAGTGTTTAACAGTGATAGATTGTGATCAGTGATAGATTGCAATCATAATGTACCTGTGTGTAGTATGAGTGGTTTTTCTTCAAGGAGAATAAAGTCTCCAGATGTCCTTTAACATCTTCTGTCCAGTTGATAGTGGGATCGTTTGCCCATCTAAAGGGACACTTAGTTTCAAGTACTCCTTTGCCACAGCATGTGCATGAAACATACCCATCACAAGACACCCCAATGTATGGCCTCTCTTTAGAAATTCTAAAGCCAGCTATAGCCACTTTTAGGTAGATGTGGGTCTTAAAAATGACCTCGGTCACCATTACGCAAGGTGAGGTGTTGGATGTGGCACTGCACAGACAGAGAGCATATTTATCAAGCATCGCATTAGTTCTGGCAGGTCACGTTAGTCAAGCTCGCATCAGCTGACTCTCAGCTGATCCACGTCTACCTATAGGAATACGACGCCTATCACCGTATACATATATAAGCTCCTTCAGTATTATCAACAGCTATTGCGTTTCTCAGGAGCTGATAGGGTGACCACCCATCCCGCTTTGGGTTGTACCGCACAGCATTTGCACCCCTTGTCCCACACGTCGCATACTGAGAAAATGTCCCGCATTTTCATCAGTCTATTGGTTTTTAATGATCATATTAAGAAAACGTGCATGCTTTCTTTTGCCTTTTTAAGAAAGCATTTTTTTTTATTCTTTTTGCGGCGTTTTTTACCTATATTTAACAGCGCTTCGTCTGAAGTACAAATACAACAGCAGTTTTTAAAATCCTAACCAATGTTTGAAAGGACAGGAGTTAACACGGTCACTAGTGGGTTGTGACGCTGTCAATCAAAATGTGGAGCGGTGTTTCGTTCCATGTGTTCCCTAGCTGTCAGGAAACAAATGGATAATTCAGTAGCCTAAATTAAATTTTAAATTTAACAGAATATATCAACTTGTTGCCTGCTGTGGTTGTTTTAATTGACATTCTTTCTAAAAAATATGAACAGTTTTGGTTTAATATATTCTTAATATATAAGACTGTCAATGATCTAAATTTTGGTTTATATTTTATTAGTTCATTATTTATTTTGTTGGATTTTAGTTGGACTTGGTCAGAACAGTTTCAAAAATAGTGCTCTGCATGATGCCTTTGAGCTCAGTGATGTTGAATTTAAATGTCATGTAAAATAAAGACATGTTATGTTACATTGTGATGTAATGGTGTTTTCTGGAAGGGACTAAAGAACAAAGAATGTTGATCAGCTGAAAGGCAGAATACAAATGTTTTTTATTAAGTTAGATAAACATTATATAACAGTTTCAGGTTATAATTTGGTGTTGGTAACATGTCCCACACAAACTTATGATCGTCCCACATTTGGTTTGTTTGATGGTGGTCACCCTAGGAGCTGATTACCCTCCTCCATCCCCAGCTCCTCCTCTCGTCAGTCAGGATTTTGTTTTCCCCATGAACCGCCAATCCTAACTGTATGCTAATTGTCAATCGTATTTGACGATAGTGGTCCTGATGAAAATGGGTTTCTATGGCATCCACCTTGTGGTCCTTGCCCCACTGCAAAGACGGCACTCTCAGTGTGACCAATGAGTGACTACTACAGATGTCATTGATTAATGTTTGTGATGGCGTTAGATAGATAACTGCTGGGCTGTCTTAGTGTATGTCCGTTATCAACTAGCCCAAGCTACCTGCCATCATCATCATCCATGTCTTGCTGTTATGGAAATATCATGAATTACGGATGATGCTATCGAAAGCTAAGTTGTATGGCTGGACAGAAAAGTGTACTCATTACTCTAAATATAAAGACATACTATATACATTTAAAGATTTTTACTTTCAAAAACGAAGTAAAATCATTCACTGGCTTACCTGGTGACTCGATGAGGTACAAGTAAATGTCCAGGTCAGACACCTCTGGCCACTGGGTGGGGTTGTTACACCAATTTGACGCTGGGAGAATGAAGGGACATGTTTGTAAATTGACCAAATTAAGTTTGTGTATGTATCTTTCACGCTCTATGGCAGGCAGGGTGGACATATAATTACTTGACATATTTTATATTAGTGATTTCTTAAGTTATTCACTCCTGCCGGCTGTGTACGGACGTTGTTTTGTGCTGTTATTTTGTATTGAAGTCTATGGGAAATCTAGTTGGTTTTCCCCTAAAAAGGGGCGGGAACGAAATTGACAGTTAAGTTCCCGGATGTCCCGGCAGTGCGTATAGAAGATATCGACAGCGCATTCATTTTAAAAGAGGAACAGAGAACCGCGATCAAGGCATTTGTTGATCGGAAAGATGTTACACTTACTCCGTTGCTCTGATTGGTTGTAGGTCTATCAAATTGAGTGCAGAGGCATTTTCTTCCCTGGTTCGGTTGAAACACACCCCCATAATCACAGCCCAATGGAGCAGTATCAGACTCAGGCTATAATATATATGTATATATGTATTTGTATATATGTATGTATATGTGTGTTATAATTGAGAGTTTTGGTTTATAGAGAAGTGGACATTGTATTACATGTTGACTGGCTAAATCAAATGATCCAATCAAACTTTTATATATATTGTCATCAACCCATCTGTCTTGCTTATAAACTTTTACATTAATAATGAATTTCTTCCACTGCAGGGTAGAAGACTCCAGCCCAGGAAGTTTACTAGTTCAGGTCCAGTTTTAGAAGAAAAATACAGTTCTGGGAGAAAACCATCATTCAGGGACCAAATTCTACAGTTTGAAATCCTGCTGTTTTTAAATAATTTAATTTGTCTTTTATAGCCTACATTTCTAATTTTAACCGAACATTTTAATATATTTTGAACAGGATGGATTTGTATGTTCAGAAAAGTGTTGTTGTATACAAAACAAAATGTTCAGAGAAAAATGTTTACCTATTGAAGAAAAAAAAAGTTATGCTTATATGCTATTTTTATTTTATGAATTTTGAAATTTAAAGTGTGAACGTGTCAATAAATGTTATTTTTGTGAAAAAACAGTGTCTTCATTTTACAGTACACAATTTATGCAGTAATCCCTTACAGTAGTAAAATATTTGTGGTGATGAAATAGTACTGTGATTATTACTGTAAAAAAGTTTACAGTATTTTTAAAGTTACTGCGATTAAATTTACAGTAAGTATACTGTGAAATGAACTACAGCAACTTACTTGCTAATTGCTGCCAGCAAGTTACTGTAAATTTCACAGTATTCTTTTTTCAAATCAGAGGCTAAAATCATGGTAGGACAAACGCTTTTTATTTCTAAATTATGACAATTGTTGATGTAAAAATCATACTAACATTATAAAGGCACCACAGGAAACATTATAAAATAATAAAATAATCCTGTTCATGACACCTTTAATCTGAGATTTTATTGTTTATTATTATTCTATGAGCTGCTCCTTAGCTATATGTCTTAGATTTTAATGTTTTATTTTGTCCAATTTTATTCTTTGTCATTGTTACCAGGACTTCATTTATTCGTTTCATTCCTCTCATGTACTTATGTTTTTGAATGTCAATCAAAATCCTTGAATCCTTAAATCCACATGCACTTGTCCTTTCCAAAGGCCTGCTCGACTACGGCTGATTTTCATGTTCCTTTGCACGTCATCATCGGTAAGTGCACCATTATCACACTTGGGTGTAATGATAAAGGGATAGTCACCAGAGAGAGATATGCTGAATCACCTAGTAGGTAACTTGTATCTTTTGCTGCCAGTTAAGAAGCATCCTTGGTCATTCACAATGCCCTGTAGTAGAAGAGATTAAAAAAGCCTTTCCTATTAAGATAATCACCTTCTCTGACAATTTTCAGAATCTGTGAAAAACTGCAAAAAACCCCAAAAAACTTGCGACTTGACTTGGACTCATGACCAACTGACTTGAGACTTGACTTGGACTTGAAGACAGAGACTCATTTTAAAATATGGCATTCCCGATTATGTTCTCTCTTTACAATCCTACATGATCAATATGCACTGCAGCAGTAAAATTTACAATTCATCTCTAAACACACAAAGCCATCGTTATTGGCACATTTGATGGCACGGGTGTTTATCACGCTTTGTAAAAGTGCAGTTATATAAATTAACAGCAAACAGAAACAATATAGCCAAGTCTTACCTTGTGATAATATTAGTGTCATTTAATTTGAAATGCAATCAGTTAATCTAAAGAGAAGCTGTGTCAAATGTTCGCTTGCTGTCTATTTTAAAGTACATGTGTTTCCATGTCCTTTTCGTGTTTTTTTTTCTTTCTTCAGTTATTAGCAACCAAATTCATATCATATAGTTTACCAAGTTCAAAATACACAGCACGTTTTTTCTCGTGGTGACTGTCCCTGTTCCAAAATGGTATAAATCACCCTCTAAAGGGACTGTTATTATCAATGCTGATTAACTCATTGCTTCAAACTGAATTTTAAAATGAATAAGAATAAAAATAAAAATTCAGTTCAATTATTTTTGAGTGCCACTCCTTTTAGCCATCCAAAACTCTCACAATGGATCCGAAGGGATTAGGGATGATCATTTCTAAATGGAACACGTTTTCTATGTGAATCGTAGATACAGAATCAAATATGAATGGTTCAAAACAACCGAACCAATGGACAATCTGCGTAGAGATCTACTCGTCAACACGATTTCAGCTGCAGCCTCAGCGTCTATTTACAGTATATCACTTCAGATTCTAGAGAGCATTTGATTGGTAAGAAAATCTGATAAGAAGCTGAAGTGCAGAGTGGTGTCATCAAAATCATTGATCCATATTGGCGGAGGTGAGAGACTGTAAGTTTTCCGAATGCTTATATCTTCTAAATGCACATTTTTGTCATTGTTTTGGAGCACAATAGCTTATAGATTACAGTACGGCTAAGATATTCATACTAAAAGACAAAAAAACTTCAAGACTTTAACTAAAATAAATACAGTTCATGAGTGTGGTCTCATTTGAAAGCCATATTTATTATATTATTGCCATATAGAAAAAAAACTTTTTACATGTCACATTTTACATGAATATTCTTTATGAAAAAGTACATTTAAAAAATGCAGATCTTCACATAGGTACCCATGGTACCGTAAATGGGGCACATCTTTGTCAATTTTTTTTACCACCAGTGTTAAGGGATGGAATGACAAAATGGCAACTGCAAATCCACATTTGGGTGCCTGGATTTGAGTTGTCTCTGTGTATTGCACTGATTTAAGATAGCCAAAGTTTGCATTTGACCGATTTGGTTTAATGGCTGACAGCAACATTAGAACAGTGTTCAATAAGAGGTTTTACCTGTCAAACATCCTTCATTCATTTCTCAACATTTAAAGTTAAAATGTTTAATTAATTTTGCTTTGCAAACGAAAAACCTAAAACTGCAGTCTAAATTCAGATTAGTCAGTGTTTTCCATCAGTGTGAAAGTCAGTGTCAAATGTTATGACCAGTCATTGTTTAATTTAGATTTAAAGAACAGATTTATTTAAGATTAAAATTAAAACAGAACACAACAATTAAGTACAACACATGTTTGAATGGCTTCTAAATAGACAATTAAAAATTACAAACATGACACTTGCAAATAAAATTACTTTATATCTATAATTGAAATATATATAATATGGTTTTGTTTCAATATGAGGAATTAATTCTGCCTTGAATCATTGAACCTTGTTTGCTGTGTTTAACCAGCAAATGTCCTCAGCGTGAGGAGTTTTGGTAAGATGAAATTTATCAAAATTTGAGCCGGGTTTTTGAGACGATAAAATCTGTAGATGGCGGTAAAGCACTGTATGGCGTTCAATCTGACAGAAAATACTAGAAGAAGAGCCACTTTCACTGGTTCGCTCGCTCACACAGTAAACAACAGTTAGGCTATATCGGGGATACGTGACAATATGGCGCTCATCCTCCGCTCCAGTAACTTAAACACGTCTTTTGTCGTTCAATAACACTAACTATAACAACTATGGACGACGAGGAAGAAAGCAAGACTATAGGTAATGCTTGTAAATGTTCAGTGAAATTTGCTGTAGTAACGTTTCTCTATACAGCATCTGTATAGTGAGTATCCTAATCATTTCCAAAATAGAATTAGTCAAATGAAACCATTAATACTACATTTACCTGAACACGTACTGTCGTAGGTTCTTTCAAGGAAAAACAAAACACTTAAAAATGCATATGTGTTAGCAGTGCATGCTGGAGCAATAGCAATACTTCAGTGCCAAATCATAATGCAAAACCAGACGCAGCCAGAGCTTTGATTAGACCAAGTATATGTTGCCAGAGCCAAAAGCTCACCATAACCTGCCCACTCCAAGAAGAACTGCCCAAAACATAAAATAAAATATTATATTTCCATGTCAATCAAGGCTTATAAGCCTTTTGCAATTTAACTGCAAAAAGTGCCCATTATAAGCGATTTCACACAGGTTAATGCACCCTCCACAGCCAAAATGTGTCATTCGTTGATACATAGGCCCATGGGCGGCGCTAGGGGTGGGCTAAGGGGGCTGGAGCCCCGAATGTTTTCAGTAAAGCCCCGAATGTTTTTATTACCATGCATTTTACGCATTATCACTGAGTTTTCATGCGCATTAAAATAATTTGAATTATAATTTAATTAATTAATTAAATGTAACATACATGACACGTTATATCTCTCGACTCTCACGACGTCTACAGTGTCCGTCAATTTACGCGTTGTCATTCGTAACTAACAAGAACCGGCCGCTCAGGCTAGTGCTTCTGACTGTAAACTGGCCAACAATCGATGAGAAGGAAGTTCAGCATCTGTACGATCCAGCCAATGAAATTTGATATTTTGGAGCCAGGCGGTTTGTTGATGTGTAAGTTAGTAAAATGGATATATCAAAATTCTTCAAAAAAAAAAAAAAGGAAGTAAAACACCCCCAGCCAGCACTAAAACAAGATACAACAGCTTCTGCAGGTATCTGTAACTTGTAATCATAGTATTATATTTCTTATTCGGTTTTAAATTGGGTCTGATTTACATTTTGATCGTCTAACAGTTAATGGTTGCGCAGCACAGTCTATATGACACACGCACACACACACACACACACACACACACACACACACACACACACACACACACACACACACACACACAGACAGACAGACAGACAGAGCATTTTTAGAGCGTTATATGTTTGGTTAGCATGGCCTGCAGGTGTCAGGGCAACAATTAAATAAAAAAGATAATGAAAGTAAAGAAAATATTTCGCTAACGAAAATGGTTTCAAACAAAGCATCACTGTGTTTACTGAATGAATTTGCTTGTAAACGATTCACTGACCCTGCCATTCAAAAAAACATTTCTTACTTTTTTTCTAAATGAATCATCTGTTTTGAACGAATCGATTGAATAAACCGACTCACTCATTAAGGCAGTGGTTTGCCGCCATCTAGTGGCAAAGTACATTCTAATTTTTTAAATATTTCATATTTCTGTATTTCAAATTTGATATTTGATACATTAGTCTCATACGATTATTTATGCAAATTGTAAGTGCTGTGTAATTGCTATCAATTGCTATTGCATTGCGCTGAACTTGACCTATGCTGTTCCCTTTGTTTGTAAATAGCATCTTGAAATGTTTGGTATTCTTACTTTGGAATGCATTATTGCATTTTTGTTGATGAGGGTGGATTGATGTTTCAGTTTAACTCTGTGTGACATTGTGACTTTTAATTTTAATAAGCCAGAAAGATTTACCTTGTTAAAAAAAAAAAAAAAAAAAAAATTAAACATTTTATTTAAAGTTTATTCCTTGTATCCAGACACGTACATGGATTTCTCTGGGCTAAGCCCCGGATATCCACTCACCCTAGAACCGCCCCTGCATAGGCCTACTGTACGATAATCTGGGGGGGCTGGAGGAATCATCTCCCTAGGCAGGTGTAATTTACGTTTCCCAGTCATGGCCTAATGGTAACAGAGTTGGACTGGTGACCCAAAGGTTGCTGGTTCGATTCCAGTACCGGCAGGAATATGACTGAGGTGTCCTTGAGCATGGCACCTAACCCCCAATCGCTCCCCGGGCGCCACTCAAGGCTGCCCGCTGCTCCGGGTGTGTGTATCCACGTTTGCAGTGTGTGTGTGTGTGTGTTCACTACTCACTACTCTGCTCCTAATGTGTGTGCACTTACTTGGATGGGTTAAATGCAGAGGTCAAATTCCAAGTATGGGTTACCATACTTGGCCATCACGTGTCACTTTCACTCTTTACAGTGCAACTTATATTAAGGACACTTTTTCTATCATTTTAGACATTGTGATCGCTTGAATATAAAGCTACAAGTTCAAAATCTGGTTGGTTCATTGTTCTGAAACCCTGTCACTCAAGAGTCATCACACTCGCCAACATCAAAGACTGCAAATTGATTGACAGGTCTTACATACCCGGCCATGATTTAAACTGAAACAATAAGTTGTACACTACACATACGTTTTCTGTGATGCTTTCCTTATTATACAATTGGGCAGAAACCTGCCAATCTGGCAACAATGTTAGCGAGCTGTTTGCATAAAATATTTGGCAAGCATTCACACCTTTTCCCTGTTTCAGAAATACATTCTTTAACATTTATTCTACATCAGTTTTACCCCCTCTTTACAATAAACATTTTTATCAAATAAACTATGCATGTCAAAATATAAGTAATCTTGATTTGATTTATATTACTGTTAAAGCATACAGTTTAGGGAAAAATATTTTTGAGATTGTTGTCATAGTTTTAGATAATTATAACTATGCATGTCATGTGCATACAGTATCGGTCAAAAGTCTGGAAACATTACTATTTTTAATGTTTTTGAAGTCTTTTATGTTCATCAATCCAGCATTTATTTGATCAGAAATACAGTAAAAACAGTAATATTGTGACCTATTATTATCATTTAAAAACAATGGTTTTGTATGTTTATATACTTTAAAATGTAATGTATTCCTGTGATCAAAGCTGAATTTTCAGCATCATTTCTCCAGTCTTCAGTGTCACATGATCCTTCAGAAATCAGTATAATATGATGATTTGATGCTCAGTTATTATGAATGTTGAAACGGTTGTGCTGCTTTTTAAATATTATATATATATATATATATATATATATATATATATATATATATATATATATATATATATATATATATATAATTTATTTATTTTTTTGGAACCTGTGATACTTTTTTCAGGATTCATTGATGAATAAAAAGTTAAAAAGAACAGCATTTATTCAAAATATAAATATTTTCTCACAAAATAAATATAACACAATTTAATACATCCTTGCTGAATATGAGTATTAATTTCTATTTTATATATATATATATATATATATATATATATATATATATATATATATATATATATATATATATATATATATATATACATATATATATATACATACACACACACACACAACATACAGTACACTACCATTCAAAGGTTTGGGGTAAGTAATTTGTTTTTGTTTTCAATTTGAAATAAATGCTGTTCTTTTTAACCTTTTTATTCATCAATGAATCCTGAAAAAAGTATCACAGGTTCCAAATATATACAGGTCCTTCTCAAAAAATTAGCATATTGTGATAAAGTTAATTATTTTCCATAATGTAATGATAAAAATTAAACTTTCATATATTTTAGATTCATTGCACACCAACTGAAATATTTCAGGTCTTTTATTGTTTTAATACTGATGATTTTGGCATACAGCTCATGAAAACCCAAAATTCCTGTCTAAAAAAATTAGCATATTTCATCCGACCAATAAAAGAAGTGTTTTTAATACAAAAAAAGTCAACCTTCAAATAATTATGTTCAGTTATGCACTCAATAGTCAATACTTGGTCGGGAATCCTTTTGCAGAAATGACTGCTTCAATGTGGCGTGGCATGGAGGCAATCAGCCTGTGGCACTGCTGAGGTGTTATGGAGGCCCAGGATGCTTCGATAGCGGCCTTAAGCTCATCCAGAGTGTTGGGTCTTGCGTCTCTCAACTTTCTCTTCACAATATCCCACAGATTCTCTATGGGGTTCAGGTCAGGAGAGTTGGCAGGCCAATTGAGCACAGTAACACCATGGTCAGTAAACCATTTACCAGTGGTTTTGGCACTGTGAGCAGGTGCCAGGTCGTGCTAAAAAATGAAATCAGATGGAAGCATGAAGTGCTCCAAAATCTCCTGATAGCTAGCTGCATTGACCCTGCCCTTGATAAAACACAGTGCACCAACACCAGCAGCTGACATGGCACCCCAGACCATCACTGACTGTGGGTACTTGACACTGGACTTCAGGCATTTTGGCATTTCCTTCTCCCCAGTCTTCCTCCAGACTCTGGCACCTTGATTTCCCAATGACATGCAAAATTTGCTTTCAAATGAGCAAACAGTCCAGTGCTGCTTCTCTGTAGCCCAGGTCAGGCGCTTCTGCCGCTGTTTCTGGTTCAAAAGTGCCTTGACCTGGGGAATGCGGCACCTGTAGCCCGTTTCCTGCACACGCCTGTGCACGGTGGCTCTGGATGTTTCTACTCCAGACTCAGTCCACTGCTTCCGCAGGTCCCCCAAGGTCTGGAATCGGTCCTTCTCCACAATCTTCCTCAGGGTCCGGTCACCTCTTCTCGTTGTGCAGCGTTTTTTGCCACACTTTTTCCTTCCCACAGACTTCCCACTGAGGTGCCTTGATACAGCACTCTGGGAACAGCCTATTTGTTCAGAAATTTCTTTCTGTGTCTTACCCTCTTGCTTGAGGGTGTCAATGATGGCCTTCTGGACAGCAGTCAGGTCGGCAGTCTTACCCATGATTGCGGTTTTGAGTAATGAAACAGGCTGGGAGTTTTTAAAGGCCTCAGGAATCTTTTGCAGGTGTTTAGAGTTAATTAGTTGATTCAGATGATTAGGTTAATAGCTCGTTTAGAGAACCTTTTCATGATATGCTAATTTTTTGAGATAGGAATTTTGGGTTTTCATGAGCTGTATGCCAAAATCATCAGTATTAAAACAATAAATGACCTGAAATATTTCAGTTGGTGTGCAATGAATCTAAAATATATGAAAGTTTAATTTTTATAATTACATTATGGAAAATAATTAACTTTATCACAATATGCTATTTTTTTTAGAAGGACCTGTATATATATATTTCACAATATTACTGTATTTTTGATCAAATAATCGCAGGATTGATGAGCATAAGAAACTTCTTTCAAAAACATAAAAAATAGTAATGTTTCCTAACTTTTGACTGGTACTGTAAATGAACATCTTAATGTTTAAAAAATAAATAAAACGTTCACATTGTATTGTGTATCGGCACCTAATTAATTTTTTTGCATGGGACTTTTATTTCTGTTCCATCTTTTATGGTTTCTTTGAATTTATTTTTTTAACGATTTTATATCATTTAATTTCAGATCTTATGAAAGTGAAAGAAGAAAGTGAAGAACTGACTGAAGTGAAGGAGATGCATCAATATCAGGAACCAAAAAAACTTCGCAAAACCGTAGCCAACGATTCTTTTATCTGCCCTCAGTGCGGAAAGAGTTTCACAAAGAAAGCACAACTGAAGGATCACATGAGAATTCACGTTGGAGTTACGCCTTTCACGTGCCATCACTGTGGAAAGAGTTTCAAACAAAAAACAAACCTTAACGGACACATGAGAATTCACACTGGAGAGAAGCCTTTCACATGCCATCAGTGTGGAAAGAGTTTCACACAAAAAGGGCAGCTTAAGAGTCACGTACGGATTCACACTGGAGAGAAGCCTTACATGTGTCATCAGTGTGGAAGGAGTTTCACACAGAAAGGGCAGCTTAAAACCCACTTGATAATCCACTCTGGTGAGAGGCCTTTTAGCTGCCTACAGTGTGGAAAGAGTTTTTCACATAAAAAAACCCTTAAGGATCACATAAGAAGTCACACTGGCGAGCGGTTATTCACATGCCCTCAGTGTGGAAAGAGTTTCATGCGTAAAGGCGTCCTTAAGAATCACCTGCGAATTCATTCGGGAGAGAAGCCCTTCATCTGTCTTCACTGTGGAAAGAGTTTCACCAAAGCAGAATATCTCAGAATTCATCAGCACTCTCATTCCGAAGAAAGGCCATTTGACTGTGATCAGTGTGGGAAAAAATTTCTTTCGGCATTACAGCTAAAAAGACACTTGAAAATTCATGCAGATGAGAAGTCTTACCCGTGTTCGTTCTGTGGGAAAACTTTTCACATGATGGAGTATTTGAAAAAGCATGAGAAAATACATAATGGTGTGAAAGCTCATGTGTGCTCCGAGTGTGGAAATGTATTTTCCACAATCACTTTCTTGAAAGAGCACCAAAGAACCCATACTGGAGAGAAACCTTACACGTGTTCTCATTGCGGAAGACGTTTCACTCATTCGAGTACTTTTAAAAGACACGAGAGACTGCATACTGGAGAGAAGCCGTACCACTGCCCTTTATGTATGAGGAGTTTCACTGCATCAAGTACTTTACTGAGACACAAAAAGAAATGTTGCCACAAGCTAATGTCACAGTGAGCAAAGCAAATATCAGGGCTCTAGACTCCAGCTATATTATTGTTTTTCCAAGCTGTGTGACTAATTTTATCAGAGCTTTTTTTCTCTCAGTGATTCACTGGATAGTGTTTAAACTAGTTTTGTCCATGCCGCGTGATTTATTTGAACACCCATGCACAATACATAAAATTGTGACATATAGTGGCTACGTTTACATGCAACCAAATAATCCATTAGTAATCTGATTGACGGCTCTATCGGACTGAAACACCTTAATTGATCAGATTGAAAGGGGTGGTTTATTCCTTTTCTGATCTGATTGAGGGGACACGTTCTTCCTGTTGAATAAAGTGTCGCATAAATGAGTGTCCCGTCATTCTAAAATTCTCCTTTCACTCAGCGTCCGTGAAGTGGAGCAGGACAACGTCCCACCAGTCCTTATTTCGGACTCTCATCCACAGACGACTGGTTTTGGGCATTTTTACTGCGTGATAAATACAAACAGCACAGCACAACGGTTCATATGCTCATAGTCTTCAAATTATGACCATAAATCGATAAATATTTAAGGACATATTGCAGGGTTTTTTTTTATTTAATTTTTAATTTACAAAACTAATATAGAACTTTGTATGACAATAGTATATGAAGAGTTAATGCAGGATTTAAAATGTTTTACCAGACATGAAGGCACAAATTTAGTAGAAAAAGTGACCTTGACTTTCCTTGAATGTTTTACAGTAGCTCTTGAATAAAGTTATTGACCAGTAAGTAAGTTTTTGATTGATTCACTTCCGTTGCAAAGATCATTTGTTATTAACTTAGGGGCCGCTTACGCGACACCATTTTAACTGAAAAAAAGATAACTTTTAATGCATTCTGGCCATTCATTTGCACGACAACGGTGTTTGGTGGCTCGAGAATGCAAACTTTGAAATGGGTTCCAAGGTGCAAGTTTTGAATGTAAAAACGTTATCATCTCTGTGTAAACTTCAAAACATGAGTCTGTGAAAACGGTGACGGCGTGCACATGCATATTACATGTTTAGTCTATAGATGTGCGCGTTTGAATATATGTGCGCAGGCTAGGGCTGTAATCTCCCAGTCGACTAGTCGTTTAATTGGTCGATACGTTCTGGCTCGACTAAAATTCTGATTGGTCGACTTTTTGCCGCGTTAATTTCATTACATTCATTTCATCACTAATTGCTAATGGGGGTGTTTTCAGAGCACCCCTGTTTCACAGTCTGTCTTCAGAACAACCCCTTGTTTACACTTTTTTGGAGTTCAGCCCAACCCACTGGAGACAGATTGAAGAAAGAACTAAGGCATTGGTCTGAATGACAATTGCGCTGTCCCCACCGTTTGTATTTGTTTTGTTATGCACTTTATTTCGTTTCTGCTCTCGTCTTGATCTGGTTTGTTTAATAAATAGTATTTTTGTATTAAAGTGGACATGCCTTGTGTGTTTAAGAGTAAAAGCTTTAAATTAATAGTCTATTCGTGTCTCAGCCGCGAAGCTGAGCTCCTATGTTCAGCCTCGCTCTGTGCGAGGACATGCACAGAGCGGCTGAAATGATAGTGTCTGTCAGTTATCATAACATTATGACAAAAACAATTGTCTAAATTATGTTGCATTTTCCTCAACAGTTCTTGTGCTGATATCACTAGTTGACATAGTACTATTTTCGGAAATCATAGGCTATATTGCGCAGGTGCGCGTGATGCAACGCTGTCAGAGCCGACAGACTCGAGTGTGTCATTTCAGTGCAAAATAATTAGGTCAAAAAACGATTTAATATACTGCAATAGCCTACAAGTTTATTATAATAAATATATAAATATCTGTTTATTTATAATTCATTTATGCGGACAAGGCTACCAAGTACTGCGCAGCTATTAATCTAACGTTTTTTTTTTTTTATCTGGGTTAGGGCATTACAATAATACCCATTAGAGCATTACAATAATCTAGCCTTGAGGTCATGAACGGATCAACTAACTGTTACGCATTTGTCATTGAGAGCAAATGTTGTAATTTTTATATATTTTTAAGATGGAAGAATGCGGTTTTACAGATGCTAGAAACATGGCTTTCAAATGAAAGAATGCTATCAAAGAACAGAGCAGCCATCTAGTGTTAAACAGTATTCTAGGTTATGACGTGCAGAGGTTTTTGGTCTAATAATTGGAATTTCTGTTTTTCAGAATTTAGTAGTAGGGAATTACTAGTCATCCAGTTTTTTATATCAGCTATGCATTCCGTTATTTTTATGAATTGGTATGTTTCGTCAGGGCTTGAAGAAATATAGAGCTGAGTATCATCAGCATAACAGTGAAAACTAATGCCATGCTTCCTAATGATATCTCCTAAGGGTAGCATGTACAGAGTGAACAGCAACGGTCCTAGTACTGAGCCTTGTGGTACGCCATACTGAACTTGTGATCGATAAGACATCTCTTCATTTACTGCTACAAACAGATAACGATCAGATAAGTATGATTTGTGCCAACATAATTTTCGAGTCTATCAAAAGAATGTTGCGGTCGATAGTGTCACATGCAGCACTAAGATCGAGTAACACTAATAGAGAGATACAACCACGATCAGATGATCGGAATAGGAAATTATTTGTGACTTTGATGAGAGCTGTTTCAGTACTATGATACGGTCTAAATCCTGACTGGAAATCCTCACAGATACCATTTCTTTCTAAAAAGGAACATAGTTGTGAAGATACTGCCTTTTCTAGTATCTTTGACAGAAAAGGTAGATTCGAGATCGGCCTGTAATTAACTAATTTTGTAGGATCAAGTTGCGTTTTTTTAACAAGCGGTTTAATAATGGCCAGCTTAAAAGTTTTTGGTACGTATCCTAATGACAAAGATTAATTAATGATATTGAGAAGAGGATCTATGACCTCTGGAAGCATCTCTTTCAGTAGTTTAGACAGCATAGGGTCTAACATACATGTCGATTTTGATGATTTAACGAGTTTATAAAATTCAACCTCTCCTATAGCAATGAATGAATCAAATTTTTCCTCAGGGAGACTACACTGCACTGTCTGATGCGATACTGTAGTAGACGGTTGCATAGTTATAATTTTTTCTCTAATATTATCAATCTTGTAAGTAAATAAGTTGAAAAATAAGCAGATCTAGCTGTTTTTAAGGCCTTTCTGTACGTAATTGTGCTCTTTCTTCACGAAATGCGAAAAACCTAGAAGTCAATTTTTCTGGCTGCTCTCTTAAGGGCCTGAGTGTGCTCGTTGTACCACGGCATTGGTCTAGTTTCTTTAATCTTCTTTAAGCGCAAATGAGCAACTGTGTCTAAAGTGCTGGAAAAGAGAGAGTCATTAGTTTATTTTGTAACATCGAGTTCTTCTAAGCTATCTGCGATGCTGAGGAGATGAAACTGATCAGTACGATTACTTATAAAGCAGTCTTTAGTGGTAGAAGTGATAGTTCTACCTAGTGCTGCACGATTAATCATATTGCAATCGCGATGTCAAGCCTGTGCGATTATATGACGCAAAATGCTGTGATTTTATTAAATAAATAAATAAATGCATGTGTGGGCATGACAACCCATTCTCTCTAAGAGCTGTTTGCCCATTTTATACACCGCTAATAAAAGAGACGACCAGTCAGTTTCAGTTTAGTCAGTGGCACGTGCGACACGTATGGTTATGTCGTGACTTTTTCCAGTGTGCAGCGCGGAGAAGAGAACAGGTGAAGATGGATGCCGAGCAGACGGACACTGAACTGGTAGCCAGAAAAAATGGTACCTCAGTTAAATGGCGATATTTTGGCTATAAGATAACCGACACTGAGCAGAGTACTGTGCAGAATTTGTAAAAATATAGTTGCTACATCACGTGGCAACACGACAAATTTATATCAGCACCTGAAACAGCACAGAGAAAAGTATGATGAATGCATGACGGTGAAAGCCCAGATTAGTACAGAAACAGCTGAACAAAAAGAACAGATGTGTTTGCGAGTGTCGCGCCATATGAAAGGTCTTCACAGAGATATAAAGAAATCACTACTCTATAACGCACTGTTTGGCAGGAGACATGATGTCCATACACACCGTTACCAAAGGGGGATTTCAGAAAATGATCCACACACTGGACAAGAGGTAACAGCTGACCTCGCGAAACTATTTCTCTCAAGTTGCAACCCCTGAGCTTTACAACAAATGCTGTGGCGAGGTTCATCTGGAAATGGCTTCGTTGACATTCTTTTCAGCAACTACGGACCTATTTCCCTGACAACCACACGGGAGAGAACATAGCCTTGGGCTTGAGAGAGGCCCTGGCTGCATGGGACCTCTGTGAGGAGCGTCAGGTTGCTATCACAACAGACAACGGCACTAATGTTGTCAAAGAGGTGGAGCTTAATCAGTGGACTAGGTTCCAGTGCTTTGGGCATAGACTTCATCTGGCCATCGGTAAGTTAAATTAATTTCATCTTTTGTTATTAGGCTACAGCAAATATTGTATACTATTGTACTTTTAAGAGTACAATAGTAGAAAATATTATACTATTATTTGGGGTTTTGCGTTAGTTGTAGCGTCAATTTAAGTATAACCATTTTAAATACAGTTTAGAATTATGTGTGCCACAAATCATACTAAGGCCCAATCCCAATTCTACCCCTTTCCCCTTCGTCTACCCCTACCCCTTCGCCTTCCCCTTGACCCTTGAAACAGAGTGGCATATTCATATACACAAAATATTCCCCTAAGAAATGGGACACCGCTACTACACCGTTACACGTCATTATACGTCGTCGCTAGCGCCTACGTTACAGGAGATGCGCCGATGTTTATCACAAACTTCCAAGATGCCGTCGACAGATGCAGTCATCTCAGTTGCGTGGGTTACAGCTATTTTTTTGCATTTGTCTTGTGAAGTTCGCAGAAAACAACGGAGACAACGATATCTTCGACGCCTAAGTTTGCTGGTGGATCAGTTTATGGTTATATGATGGCTGCAAAGACATTTAGTTGCAATTTTAACGAAAACGTTAGCTAACCACAACTCTGTAACGTTAGAAGTCAGACACCTCTGGCCACTGGGTGGGGTTGTTACACCAATTTGATGCTGGGAAAATTAAGGGACATGTTTTTAAATTGACCAAATTAAGTTTGTTGATGTATCTTACACGCTCTATGGCAGGCAGGGTGGACATATAATTACTTGACATGTTTAATCTTAGTGATTTCTTAAGTTATTCACTCCTGCCGGCTGTGTACGGACGTTGTTTTGTGACGCTATTTTGTATTGAAGTCTATGGGAAGTCTTTTTATTTTCCCCTAAAAGTGGCCGTGAATCTGTTCAGAGACATTCTATGACATTGCGCCGGTTGTGAGTATGTGAGCATATCTTATGTGAAGCCTTCTCTGCATCTTTTGAACACCTAGTGCTGGCTGAAGAGGAAAAGGACACTGGCCTGACCAAATCAAAATCAAACATTCTGAACTACCTCAACGAGAAATATGAAGTCACGCAGGACCTGCTAAACATGCCCACATTAGACCCAAGGTTCCGAACACAATACATCTCTGCAGAAGAGACCCTGACCTTAAAGGAACGAGTCATCTCTGAGTTGATCATGAGTGAAAAGAAAACAGTGTTTACTTAAAGGACAAGTTCAGTATTTTACACTTAAAGCCCTGTTTTAAGATCGTTTCTGATGAAATAGAACGGTTAAGATTGAAATTTGGACAAATGCTGCTGTCCTGATAATTTTCGGTTTCTTTATTAGCACCCCCCCACCTCCACAATGGCTTCTTAGGGGCACTGGAAGAATCATTCATAAAACGCATTAAACTTTAGTTTACAAAGACGTGAAACTCACCGAGTGGTCTGAGGTGTTCACTGATATGCTCACGCAAAAATCGCTGCAAAAGATGCTTGAGCGTCTGGCGCGTTATGCGCGAATGATTTTATTTAGTGCTTTTTGTGCATTCACGCGTTTGACGCGAATTCGCGTCTGCCGCCCGAGTTGAAAAATCTGAACTTCTGCGTCAGTTTGCGCCCTGTTAAAGCGGCACTATGCAGGATTTCCGTTTTTGTCAAACAGCGACCCCTAGAGTCGCTGTAGAGTACTTGTATTTAACGTTACTGTCGTAAATACCACTCATGCAGAGCGTATCTGCACTCACGGCCTCTGCTTAAATTTATGGGCTCACGCACAACTCTCTCATTCGCACAAATCCAAATGTTTTCATGGCAGTGTAATGTAAAATTTAATTGCTAACCTATTATTTATTTTATAAACAAAACTTTGTTCTTCACTCGTGTCATAATATTAATGTAAAACAGCATTCACATACAAAAAAATGTGTTTTGGCAGACGACCGCTAGTGCTACTCAGCCACCGTGGTGGTGATGCGGTTGTCAAGTTTACCAGCACAGTCTTATTCCTTACAAGAAAACGTAAGTTCAGTCCTTCAGTCCCTGCAGCAATGACTTTCCTCAGCTGTCACCATGGCCTCGCATTTCCCACATAAGCACCTATGAAACGAAAATGTGTATCTGGAAAATGTTTATCTCTCCCTCTCTTACGTTGATGAGAAACCACTATATATATTTACGTTAGTGTGGAAGGATATTAACAAGTGTGACATACAAAGCTTATTAGTTTCTGTTAGTGGTAAGTATCAATACTCCTAGATGATCAATACTAGCTTTGCTATTGCCTGATACATGATAATAATCTGTACAATATTGTGATCTGAGCGTAGGGTTACATATTGTCAGCTAACGTGTATCTATAAGCTAACACTGGTCTCTCACCAAGACACCTGCCCTGTTCTCCACTGGTTCTCTTCACACCACAACTCAATTTGTCTCTTCGGACCGTTGTTTTGTCTAATCCTGGCCTGTCCCTGCTCTCTTGGCTGCATAGCAGGCTCCATAATTGTATGGCTGTGGTCCGCCCTACGAGTAAACATTTACAAATTCCTCAGCGCCCGAACTGTCATTGCGATCCATCGTTTTCCTATTGTTTAAAATTTCCGCAGTCACTTCCATTACGTCTATTCCGATTTGGCATTTTTCAGATGCGGAAGTAAAATTTTCTCACAAAAATGACTCCAGAAGCATTAATAGTGTATTTATAAGTATATATTTAAAGAAAATCTAGTTTCTTGATTATTTTTCTATACATTGACTTACTGTGGGCTCTAATATGCAATATGCCATTTAAGTCGGCTGTTTAAACAAATAAAGAACAAATGTAGGAGAATGGTTATTATGCGCAAACAGCAGGAAACTGTATATTTGTGCAGTGTGCACGTCAAAAAATATATTCCAATTTGCAGCTTGTGACATATAAACGCGCACATCAACCCGATCACTTGTTTCAGCGTTCATGTAAACACTACATTCAGATTCACCAATCAGAATGATTTCAGTCTGATTGAAACAAAAGTTGTGTATGTAAACATAGCCAGTGTGAAGTGCTTTAAATTGTGCCCAAAACTAATTACATCCCTGTGAAGGTCAGACACTACCAATCTACCCCATTTAGATATGTTTAGAAACTAACATACAAACTTTCATTCACCCTGCTAATAAAAAGCCATCCATGGTTTTACATGTGGATGCAGTGGCCTTCTTCACAAATACACAGATATTGTAATAGCTGTAATTCAAAGCAGAATCAAGAACTTTGAAGTCTGAATCTCCATAAACTATGCAACAAGCTATCAGTTACACTCATGTCATTATGTTCTAATGATTTTTTTTCTGTAAGAACTCACAGCTCAGTCCTACTGCCAGAATAGTTTACTTTGTCCCTATATGAATGAAATCACACTTTGTTCATCACACTTTTTAATCTTTTTCTGACTTTTAATATTTCAGTGTTCCTGTTCAACCTACACTTCACTTTCTAAGCAAATGGCTGTAGCATTTCATTAAAAAACATGAGTAACAATGTGGTTGTGTCCCAATGGGGGACCATTTCTTAAATTGTTCCAGTCCCTTTGACCAGGAGAAATTATTGCCCATTCATCCACCAGTTTGGGGAACCACTTCTTTAACAGATGTTGTAGGACAGAGTTTCTCAAGGTTTGCTTTCCTCCAGAGTTTAGCTCCAACACTAATCAAACACTCAAATGGAAGGCTGTGTCCTTGTAAGGCTGCATATTTCTCCTGCAACATCATTAGGTGCCACCAAAGGCCATCTCAATTTGAAGGATTCTTGGAAAGCAGCTTTCATTTCGCGTCCTTCGTTCAGCTCATTTTGAAGGATGCATTAGCTGCGTCCCAGTTCAGAGGCTGCATTCGAAGGCCGATTGCATCACCGCGGCGTGACGAAGGCTGTCCCAATTTGAAGGCTCATGCGAATGTGACCTACAAATGTGTCCTTATCTGTGTCCCAATTTGGAGGTCGCATCCTTCTAAGGCTGCATTTGAAGGTCGATTGCGTCACACCGGCACAATAAAGGCTATCCCAATTCGAAGGCACCTTCAAATGCATCCTTCTTTCCCCGGGCCGCGAAGGATAGAATAAGTCGATGCTTCGCTGCCTAGCCTATCCGAAGATTCATTGCGCCGGTGACGACAGGATTTTATTTCAAAGCAAATGGCAGGGGATAGTTCTGTGGCGGGCGAAGAATACACTTATAAATGTAAGTATTGTTTTCACTCAAATAGCTAGTGAAACAAGTGTTAAAAGCCAGTGGTCTTTCTTTCTTAAAAACGTGAACTTAAATTAAAATGTTACCAATGAGCGACTTCATTTGTTAGATGGTCTGAGGCAAAACTTGTTCTAATATTTAGTTTTGTTTTAGGGAACAAGGAGCAGACAACTAAATTTATTAAAATGAGGGCCGAAAACGATGATTTATTTACCGGGGCCAAATACTCAGCCAGCGTAGCTTGGAGGTAAGGCCTGTTTCCACTAGGCTCTCTTATTGTTGTGATTCCAGTCTGTGTTCCCCTGTCTTGTCCCATGTTTAGCAGTTCCCCGTTATGTTTAATGTCTATTAGTCTTCCCAGGTGTCTCTGATTAACCATGCCCCCTTGTTATCTTGTTTAGCTTTTTTGCCTGTGTATTTAAGCCCTGTGTCTAGTTCAGTCTTTGTGAGTTCTTAATGTTGTACATTGGTTGTACAGTGCCTGAGTTTGTTTATGCATTTGTGAGGTTTGAGTTTATTTAATAAAAACTGCTGCACTTGGATCCTGCTTTAGCCACATCATTACAATTATAGCAACAAGCCCTCACCCTATTCAAAGCTCACAACAATAAGACAACCAGTAGATAAGGCAAAAGTCTTTTCACTTTGTTGTTTTTTGTAGTGATGTCATGCAATACATGTCTACAAATGTTTTAACCAAACTTGAGGATCCAGAAATATGATTTCTGGAATATTTTGTATGCATGTCCTGCTGTTATATTTTCATGTTTAAGATTACACCCCTGTCTTAATATTTGTCACAAGTGTTTCCTTTTTCTCTTGTTTTAGGACCATACTGGAGAAAATGGGCCTGCTGGGGAAGGTCACTTCCTTTCAGGCCAAAAAGAAATGGGAGAACTTAAAAAGAAAATACAAAGTATGCAAATTAATAGACACATCTTTGCTGAAATTTATTGTGCTGTTGTTGTTAACAGGTGTGGTTTATTTGCTCTACCTTAGGATTGCAAGTGTCCTGGGACAGGTGAGGGAGTGAGTGGGAAACCCACTGCTGAAACTTGGCCGTGGTTTGTCCTCATGGATGAGGTGTTGGGACAGAGGCATTCCAACAACCCCCCTGTCCTCGTTACCTCTATCCCTGAGGACACATCAGGGCCAAGTTCAGTAATGGATGACCAAGATGAGGAGGAGCCAGAGCCAGCACCAACACCAGCCAAGAGGAAAAGAGAACGAGAGGATGAGCTGATCGAGCTAATCAGGGAGGACATGAAGTTTCAGAGAGAGACGGAGGAGAGGAGATCAGAGGAGCGCAGGGAGAGAATGGACAGACTGTTTTCTCTTCTTGAGAGAATGGTTGAGAAATAACAATTTTGTTATACAAGTTAAAATTTGTAAATGAAACAAAATAAATTGTTCTATACAACGTTTTTACTACTATTTACAAATCTTGTTTTTAAGATCAGAAAAACTAAATAAATTTTAAATTAACAGTAGGCTACGGAAGAAAACAACATTTCTGTACACTTTTATTAAGCTGAGCCGGGAGAATCTGGTGGTGCTTCTGGACATGGATGGGCTCAGGGTGTCAGTAGCTGCGTTTACATGGACCCTTATAATCGGATTGACGGCTCAATCGGACTAATAAACCTTCATGTAAATACCTTAATCGATATGATTGAACTCGATACGATTGGAATTTCGATCGGATTGAAAGGGGTGGTTTCCTTTTGTAATCCGATCGAGAGAACATGTAAACACTTGATCGGATTGAAAACAGAAACTGAAAGGATGCATGTGCAGTGACGTTGAAATAGCGTAATGACGAATGACGCACGGAACGACAGTTCTTCCTGTTGAATAAAGTGTCGCATTAATGAGTGTCCCGTTATTATAAAATCCTCATTTTACTCAGCGTCTGTGAAGTGGAGCAGGACAACGTCCCACCAGTCCTAGTTTCAGACTCTCATCCACAGACGACTGGTTTTGGGCGCAGGGTTTTACTGCGTGATAAATATAAGCAGCGGCAAAATAGTTCATATGCTCATTGTCTCCAAATCATGACCAGAGACGGATAAATATTAAGTCTGCTGTTTAAAACAAACAAAGAACCAATAGAGGAGAATAGTTGTATATACGTGCAGTGTGCGCATGTCAAAAAATCAATTCCGATTTGAAGCTTGTGACATATAAATGCGCACATCAACCCGATTACTTTATTTATCGTTCATGTAAACACCGTGTTCGGATTCATCAATCGGATTGATTTCACTCCGATTGAACCAAAATGTGTCCATGTAAACGTAGCTACTGTGACATCATCTGGGATGAGTGCATATTTACACTGTGTTGTCTACCAACCGGTTTGCTTCCATGTCGCTGAGATGTTTTCAGAAAGAGGGAAGATTAAATTAAATTAACCTTTAAAAAAATATTTTGAACATGTAAAACCGTTCTATGACAATTGTTTTCTTAGGCATCGTAACTTTACAATTCTCGTACTTGCCTGTTACAAATAGTCGTGGTCGATGTGTACCTCCTCCAAGGCAGACACCTCTGCAGACATTCTCCTCATGCTCATCCTCCGCTTGGTGGCTTAATGTGGACATGGCAGACGCCAATAGCTCCTGCTGCTTTCAAGAAAACCCTCTGTGTCTCACCAGCCCTGCAAACCCATGGCAAACTGCCTCCAGGTCTTATGGGGTCTTCGGAAGGTGGATAAACTTACACCTACTCTGTGATTCTGTGGACAACGTGGTGGACAGTGGAACGAGGCATTGTAAACACTCTGGAGACTACGCTGTATGATGCCCCACTCGCCAGCCAGAAAAGAAATGCCAGGAAATGCTCTCAATTGTTTATTCAAAATTTATTTAGCAGTATAGGGGTCTGGGCTGGTTTAAGGAAAGAGAAAATAAATATTTTTAAATAAACAATAGCTTGATATTAGGTATCTATATATCTGTCTAAAGCTTCAACAAAGTAATCGGTGGAATAAATCTTTCGATATTTTAAGTAAAAACTACTAATGTCACACTGTAAAAACACTACAAGTCATACGTTCAAAACCTTAGTTAAATATGTACTTAAAACATCAAAAGCATGTATTCTGCCAGTGTTTTACTTTTTTATTCGATTTTATTTTATATATTACTGCTGCATTACTATGCATGTTGCATTTTACTTCTGTATGTGTTTACGGTTCAATTTGAACATTTAATAGTCAAGTCAAGTCATCCTCATTTATATAGCGCTTTTAACAATGTAGATAGTTTCAAAGCAGCTTTTACAGAGATAAACATATAATTTAAGGTAAAAGAGATTGGTTTGGTTTTATAGTGGTTCTTAAATAATGGGTTTTTTTCCAGCTATAGTTAGTTTTGATTGAATCACTTCCGTCTAAATGATCATTTGTTATTAAATTAGGGGCCGCTAAGACGTCACCGTTCTCTCTAAACAGACTTTAAACGCGAACCTGTGATAAACGCTGATGGCGTTCACATGCGCATTAAGAATTGATTCTATAGTTATGTGCGTTTGAATATATGTGCGCAGGTTTGTAATTCCTTACAAACCATGCCTAAACAAACTACTTGTCTATAAATTTTGATGCAGAATTTTATTTTATCACTTCGGGTAGGTACGCGAACCGAAAAATTCCACAACGCTTTATCTGTAGAGTGGTATAGGGATCCTCCATAGGGAGAGGCTAGCTGTAGTTTGTTTATTAAGCGTACAGGGCAACCACCCAGTAGAGCATTACAATAATCTAGCCTTGATGTCATGAACGCATGAACTAGTTGTTCCGCATTTGTCAATGAGAGCATATGACGTAATTTAGATATTTTTAAGATGGAAAATGCGGTTTTACAGATACTAGACACGTGACTTTCAAATGAAAGATTGGTATCAAAGAGCACACCCAGATGAAAAATCCACAACGCTTTATCTGTAGAGTAGTATAGGGATCCTCCATAGGGAGAGGCTAATATCTTTTATTACCTTATACTGTTTGGGTATAAAACCGTTGTAGGTCCAGTCGGGTTGTACAGTTCCGACTGTTGGCCAGCCATCACCAAACATGAGCAGGCCCTCCACGGTATGGAGATGAAGAGGGCCTCAGCCTCACGCGATTCGACCGTGTCATGAACGAAGATGTCCGAAGGCGCATGGGCGTGGCGCCCATAGTTGACAAGATGCGTGAAGCCCGACTCCGCTGGTATGGCCACGTCCTCAGAAGCGGGCGATGAGACCGTGGTGAAAACAGCCTATCATATATCACCACCTGGACGACGACTGCGCGGCCGGCCGAAGAAGCGGTGGCTCGATCAATCAATATCTCCTCTGATGATGCCCTGGATCGAGCCAAGTGGCGAAAGGCATGCGAACAAGCGGACCCTATGCAAATATGGGATACACGCTAGGACGAAGAAAATACTGTTGGGTAGTTTTATCTATAGCAATGCATCATAATCTATAATGGATAGGCAACGTTAGGACTGGAGTGGAGCTTAATTTACGTGATTTGTAACAGGAGAATGAACCTCATTGGTACTTGCTGAAGCTCAAACGTGCTGCGTAACACAAGAATAACCTAAATTATATGAGAATAATTTAGAAGTCTAAATGAAGTCTGTTCAGCGTATAAAGTGATCGTGTCTCTTCAGCAAATTTGGAAGCTGGACTATTTAAAAGAGCACCAGAAAAAAAACAAAATGTATATACAGGTGCTCTCATTTGTGCTTGGAGTGTGGGAATGCCACAGTTTCACACAATGAAATGATTCAGGCAGTAAAACACTCAAATTATCTGCCCTGTGTGACACATTGGATGGTGCAGAACAAGTATATTTTCTTCAACAACCTATAGAATAGTTCAGTGCAAGCCATTTTTGACCAAAAAGCTTGCAGGACACAGTGGGAAAAACGGCACACTAATCAAGGTTTTCAGGGTGGAATTGGTTACAGTGTCCCTATTAGCCTCTGCTGGTTGATGCTAGAACTGCACTGTTTATTAAAGATTTAATTTCAATATTAAAACAATTTTTGCACACATGTTCACGTTCAAGGCCAAATTAAGCATTGCAAATGTATAGTTTTTTAATGTTTATTCCTCTCTGAAATGCATTAGCACATTTCAGCACCTTTTGACAAGATATCCCTTAAAGGTGCAGTAAAATCAACCCAAACAAACTGCACGAACATGCAATGCGAGTGGCTGTCTCTTTATCATAGGCATAGCCCTGTTTCACCAGAACTTTAACAATGTAATTATCAACCTAAGTGCAATCTAAGAGTGTGATTTGCAATGTTAACTGGACCCAGCCTATTGATATACTAATATAAATGTTTCCAATCAATATTCATTAGGATAATCGTTTGAAACCCTTTGGGAATAAACAAGCTGATCCAGTTAGATGTGTTTATGAAAAACAGTCCAGTGGTTTGGCCAGGCTTTGTGGACAATGCCAATCAAAGTTAGCCAGAACTGATTGTTGGGAGCAATGCTCAGTTTTCACTGAATTAATAATTTTGACAGAGATATGATGTTTAGGATATTTTTTTCCCCTTTACACTTTTACAGTCGTTAATATACACACCTTCATAAATTAATCTCCAGGATTTAGAGAGTCCAGTCCATGGTAAATTAACTTCTTTTTTTTTTTTAAGAGCACACCAAAATGTATGATACTACATTAAAAAATACTGTATTATTAATGAGAATAATTGAAAAAAAAAATGGCATACCTTAATGCTTAAATGCAAATCTTCATTTTCTTAGAGTTAGGCTTTAAATTGAAATTTAGAGATCAAATGTTTTGACATATGATTTTTTCTTTTTTTACAAAATGAAATGAACAATCACACATCTGGCAGGACTACTCTATTGTTATTGTTATGTTGTTTGCCATTTGTAAAAAAAATTATTTTTTTATTTGTTTACTTGCATTATTGTTTCTAGCTAATCAAGCTATTCAAAAGCCCAGTCACAATCAACAATAGAAAAATAATACTAGAAAAATAATGAAACACATAAATAAGAAATAACACAGGATATCAGTGTATTTTCCCTTCCTTTCTCTCTGAGCTCATTCCATTGTAATTGCATTGCATTGTTTAGTAAATTGGACAGAGTGTGTGTGAAATTCAGATACCAATAATTTTGCATTTCACCAAAACAGATTGTATTTGATTTGTATAATATATATCTATTTTTATATATATTTTTGTATTAATATTTAGATTCGAGTCACTGATGGTTATACATGTTTATATCATATTTCTGAGTACACAGACTTTTATTTCGCCTCTGTAGGCGTTTAGGTCATGATGTGACGTGACGTCATGGTCACATGGCTACGCCTCGTCTGCGAGAAGGTTTGTATTTAAGGGCTTCATTTAAGGTCTATTGACAAACATAACGCGTTCATAATCCGTTTGAAGTCGTATAAATGCGCTGCAATAACATCATATTTCTGACTTAATACAGTCATTGAAAACATTTAACGTTGTATGATGACATGAATGGACATTATATTTTAATTGAATACAGCAATGCTTCATTCGAAGAGCTGCTTGATCTAATAAATTTCACATTTATTGCTGATCATATTGATGCATTTCCTGTTTTTACATGAAGGTTGATATGATGATTTGGTGCATCTGTCATCACATTGCGTCAACATTTTGGATGGAAAAAGACATTCTGTAATATGATCACTGAATGATAAGCTGCTTGTCATTAAGTCCATCGTTAATGTATTATCTCGTTTCAGTTCATAATTCAAAAGTATTTAATTTAAATCGATTTAATTTAAACTTTAGTAAAGTTTTATTATATTAATAGCTATTTCTATTCTGGGTTGCTTAAACACAAACAGTTTTGGAAGGATTGTCCTTTATGTTTTTTTATTTACAAAATATGAATCTCCAACGTGTTTACGAGGGTTAGGGTTTCATTGGAGATTAATATTTTGCATCTGATGGGTGGTTTGTTGCCAAAAAGCACTTTTTTTAGTTTCATCTGACCACAGAACTGAGTCACGTTTGTATTCCAGTCGTGTCTGACCACTTAATATGCTGGAGTTTGTTTTTGGATGAGAGCAAAACCCTCACAAACAACTTGTGGTGATGTAGGCCTAGGTGCGGTTTGATATGTGATATACCAAGACTGAACTCTGCATTTCTCCAGCTGTGATTCTTGTAGAGCCTTTGGCCACTCAGACTTTCCTCCTCACTGTGCATTAGGACGATATAGACAGACATCCTCTTCCTGGAAGATTTATAACAGTTCCTGTTGATGGGAACTCATTCATTATTGCCCAACAATCTTTTGCTGCACATCAGAACTATATTATGTGATTTTACTCATTGTGATGCATGATTAAGGGAATTTGGTCTGTTTAATCATTTTTATACTCCTTTGAAACAAGAAGTTAAGAACAAGAAGTTGCTCTGGTGTGTATGTCAATTCTACTCTAGTTTGGCATTTTGGACACTTGATACAGAGTTTCACACTCTATTGCTCTGTGTAGTGAGTATGCTTGGTTTGGAACTACTTTCTGCTCTCTTACTTTATCAAATAAGTATAACAATATCTTTGTGTTTATTCACATCAGTTTCCACCATGATATCGAGGAGTTCCACTGCGATATCTGAAGATATGGTGCATTGCAAGAAATCCCATAAAGATGTGAGTATTTTCTCCTTATTTCTTCTCTAGCCATGTTTCCAAAGGTGCACATGTATCTCCCTAGACATGTTTCCATCCAAAGTTGCAAATGTAACTTTTGTGCAAAATTGGAATATTGCACAAGACATTTTGCAAAGAGAACAAAATCGTCACTTCCTGATAAACTGTCGATAAATATCACTAAGAAAAATGGAAGTTGATGCAGTAGAAGCCACTGTAGCCTATATAATAATTTTCATATATAATATATAACTCCTCAGAGCGCGCAGACGAAATGTAATAAACACAGTCATGTTAACTTGCTTTCTGAGGCGGATGGCTGTTTGGGAACGCAGTCGTGTAAGACAGTTCTAGGAGGGCATTTCAGAACAACCAAAGCGGCATTTCAGATGCCAAAGCGGCATTTCAGATGCTGTGCAATGAGATGGGCCCGCTAGTTGGTCCAGTTTGCAAAGTCACTTGTCTTTTTTGATGTACATCGAGGAATTTGCAAACAAACATGCAAAATCTCCCCTCGCTATTAGATCAGCCAAATCACTTCCTGCTTTTAAACTGAGGTTAAAATCACATCTGTTAAACGCTGCGTGTGAAATCTCTTGAAGGGGTTTCGATGGCAACTGTGTCGGTTATATGTATTGTTTGTTATATATATATATATATATATATATATATATATAGTTTTTTTGTATGATGTTGTGTGTGATTGTAAAGCACTTTGGGCAACTTGTGTTGTATTAAACTGTGCTATATAAGAATAAAGAAAGAAAAATGTGCATAAAAATAGTTGGATGGAATAGTTGGACCTTCTGTCTAATAGACTGGTTAAAGTGTGTGTGTGAGGATATTTGTGCTGTTTGAGTTCTTTAATAATTGGCTATACAGATTTTTTGTTCTGTTTTTAATGACCAGTGTCGATCACATAATTTAATTGAAAAAAAACCAAAACATATTTACTAAAATAATTCATGCAAATTTATCAATTAAAAAACAAACAAATATTTACATGATAAAAATCTGTAAATAAACAAATGTACTACTTCAGATACTTCTCATTGATTATGTTGAGTAATGCTATTTTTTTTTTTTAATTCAGAGTGCAAACAGCCCATCTTGTTGGCTAAGGCAATTTACACCAACTCTGCCCACCATTGTCTAGTTGAGCCAGACAAACTTTTTAAATCTCATTCTTCGTTCTAGTTACATCTCATATCAGCTCTGAGAGGCCTTTCTTTAAATAAAGTTGAAATGCTGAGGTGCTTAACAGGCATTTAATAAGCCTTTAATTAGAAATTAGATGTGGTGTTCTTGAGTTTATCAGATGGGCTGACACATCGACAGTGACGTGCAGCTCATATTGTTACCGAGCACAAAACCATGGCTCCCTTCCTGGACCTTCGAGGACACATACAGATCAGCAGGCTCAGTGTGTTTGTAGGTTTGGGCTTTATAAATGTATAGGGGTGTGCTTTAGGGATAGGGACAAGTAGGTCCCATCTATTTATGATTTAATAAATGTACACTCAATAACTTGTTATTATTGCATACTATAATATACTATAACTATTTGTTATAATGCAGGGCTCCAGACTAGGGCTGGGCGATATGGCCAAAAAAAATATCACGACAATTATTTTATATCAGTCGATATCGATAATTATCACAATAAACATCTAATCTTTATTTCTTTCAAGTTTAAAGGCAGATTTTTGCTCCTAAGTGAAAGTTGTAGAAACCAGAGTGTTAATTGTGGTTTTAAACTACTCTTTATTGTCAGAACATATCATGACAAACACTTGCCAAACAGGTGAACATTTCACAAATCTCCGGTAGAACATTCAAACATTTGTCATTTTTCCTTAACAAAATAAATATCTTAATAGAAAATTTTATTTCTTAGTTTCTGCATGTGCTAATGGGGGATATTGTTTTAAGTCTTGAAACAGGTTTGTGTTCCCTGACTTTGATGGCACGTATATTCAGCACAGTTTGCAGTGCAGGCTGCAATGTTAATATTACATGTTTTGTCTCGAAACGCATATTTGACAGCGAGTTGACAGTAGTATTAGCTTGAGTTAGGATGCAGATTTACTATGTTAAATGTATGTTCATTCACAAAAACAGTAACATCTGTTAAAAAAAAGGTAATGACCTCAATTTTATTTGGTAAAATGTAATATTCTGACTGTTTGAATTTTATTAAAATTAACCATTAGTCATCCAGTATCATGCATTTAGTTCATGATAACCACAGATAAAACCAGGCATAGCCTATAGCACCTTACTATCATGGCAAAATGTAACTTTATGGTTTCTATGGTATTTGTATGAAAAACAGTAGCCTAAATACATTATTAAATATTGTAATTATATTCAATTAGTCATTTAATACATTGTCTACATTAACCCTTTAATGTTCACTCCAAGAAAAAAAACAATGTTAAAATTACTTGTTTGCATTTTTTAAGTTATTGGGGCACTAATAACACAATTAATAAAAATAAATAAATATAATATAATATATAATATAAAAATATAGGCCTGTACCAAATGGTTGAGATGCTGCTTGATGGTAAAAGTACCTATTACATAATTATAAATGTATAATAGCATTTAAATGATCATTTAATACCTGCAAAGACAAAAACAAAGTTGAATATGTAAAAATACCAGGAAACAATTCATGTCAAGTAAATTTTATTTCAATAAAAGAACTTCTCTCCCATTTTCTGCATAAAATTCCAACAATTTTAACGACAATTGTATTGTCAAAAACATATGGGGCCCTCTCAAACTTCTCAGCTCTGCTGTGTATAATCTCCAAAGAACTTTTGTTCTTGAATTGAATGAACTCAAAAACGAAACAAATCTTTCAAATAAAATGCACAAACAAAATAAGGACCTATGGGAACCTTGGCCACGTTATTTTCGATGGTATGCTGCGAAGCATTCCCTCTCTCCGATCAAGCACAGGAAAACATTGCACTTCCCACATTTCCATCTTGACACACCCTTTGGGTAGAGGCAGCACCGCCCCCGGTTGTCAGTATGAAGTGGCAAATGTCCATAGTTGTTGTAGCGTTCATCTGGTTGTGGTTGGGGGGTCTTGGGGGGAAGTGCTTCTTCTCACAGGACCTTTGTGGTGGAGAGGCAGATGATGGTCTGCCAACTCTGGGTGCTGCCTTGTTGACTTGTTTCAAACTGTGAGCCACAGCCAGCCGAAATCTTTTGAGAGGCATTGGTTTTTCCTTCAGTAGGCCACAGTCTCTCTTGTAGACCAGCCAAGAACGTATCCAAACTGGGGGAAGTACCAGCTTCGTGACTGGGGAGGGGTCTTGTACAGGTGAACCAGCATGTCAGAAAGATCAATGCCACCCATATGCTGATTGTAGGCAGCAATGAGTGAAGGGCATAGGACAGCAATCTTCGCTTTCTCATCTTTGCTCCACCGTTGGACACTTGTAAGGGGCATGATCCCACACGCATTGCTCAGGAGGGTGACACATATATTATCATACCATTTGACTGCGAGTACTCCTTCAGCAGACTTACAGTCAAGAGCTCCACGTCCTCTCTCCATCAGCTCTTTGTCTTCTATCAGGTGAGCTCCACCGATGCGGTTTGATCGGGCTGTGCCAATGCACTTGATGCCCAGATTTGCGTGCAGGCTCAGAATCAGGTCGAAACTAGTGAAGTAATTGTCAAAGAAGAAAACTGAAAGCCGTGGCTGCATTATGGTTTTGCATAATGTTGTCACCACTTTGCTCCCTAGAAGTAGCTCCTGCTCTTCCTCACTTAGATCAACATTGAAGAATGTGGACGGCCCTTGATAGAGCAGTAGGTCATGGATGATGCCAGATGAACTGGCACGACAGAACACTTTAAAGCCCCACTTGTCAGGTTTATTGGCAATGTATTGGCGGAGATTGCCAGCCCTTGTGCCTTTATAAGACACCATGACTTCATCTACACTGTGCTTGTAGGTGGATGGGATGAGGAGACATTGCTTACGAAGAATCTCAAAAAGGGGTCGGATTTTGTAAAATCGGTCAGGGCTCCCATCACACTGCTGGTTATCATTGAAGTGAATGTAGCGACGTAACTGCTTGAATCTCCTCTGCGGCATGATATCAGCAATCACGTTGAAGCGTGATGCAGGGTGCCAGTAGTCCTCCATGGCCGGGAAGTCGAAAACACCCATCAAAAGTAGCATAGCAAGGAAATCTTCAATCTCACCAGGGTTAGTCTTGATCGGATCTCCCAACTCCTGGGCAGAGTAGAGATTGGTTTGATGAGCAATATGTTGAATCATCTCATCAGTGAAGAGCCTTTTGAAGTACTGGAAGGGTGTCTTGACAGCATCAGGGGGTGCAAAACTTGAATCAGTAACCTGGAATTCCTCAATATCTACATGCTTCCAGACTCTCCTGGCTTGCTTTATCTTTCTTTTCAGCCATTTTCTTCTTTGTGACTGGGGGTGACATAGGAGCCACATCCAGCTCTTCCATGGCTGTTTTTAGGGTGTTTTTCCCTTTTAACTTCCTATTAGCAGATGTTCTTGTTGAGGGCATCTCCTCATCCGATTCAGTGGAAAGATCCCTAATCATTTCTGCTTGTTTGGGCAGACAATCAGGATCCTCTATTATGTCATCATCATCATCACTCAGATCAGCCTCAGAGTCTTGAGGATCTTCTGGTACAAGGGCCACAAAATTCCGTGGCCTTGAACCATAAAATGATTTAGCATCCATCTTTTGCTTCTAAAACACAGAAATACAAGGCGGGAATAAAGAAATGATGCACCATTACATATAAATGTCAGCATGTTACAAAAATCATACATATTAAACCATTTAAGTATAATAACACTATAACTGTAACATATTGATAACAATGCATGAACAGCAGTGTTTTTATTCAATGGAAAATAGTGCATTTTAATAAAATTAGCATAACTTCACCAAACTGTTACCATGCGGTTGAGCTCTCATTCCATGCCAAGGTTTACCATGGAGTGCCAACTCAACCGTACGGTCAAGCATGTTTTAAAAAAAAATATTTGACCATTATAGACCAACGCTACTTTTGCGTCATCGAAGGGTAGCGCCCATTTTTTGGGGAAAACAAACGGATTCCTCTGAGAACAGAACTCGCTCTAGATCTGCAAAGTTTCTTGATAGCAAAAATGGCACAAACATACACACTCTCTTTGCCGGCCGAGGACCCTGAGCGGTATTTAAAGAAGCTACTGGATACGGGGTTACAGAGGTGTCCCTTTGAAATGTTCGAAAATTGGATAACGTTATATCTCTATTCTGCGTTCACTTGCAAAACTTTTGAATTGCCCGAGAAAGTTTTATCCGGTCATAAAATTTATACAAAAAATTTCCCCAGAGAAACTTTGGAGAATGAAATAAAGAGCTGGGAGGAAATATATAGCCTATATCAACACAAAAGTTATGCAAGTAAACGCAAAAACTATTATAGACTAATCTTTTCCTTGCATCTCATCTTTTCCCATCACTTTAGGTTTGGTTAACATCTTTAATATATAATTTCACAAGCTATCTTGAACGAACAGAGGCATGGTCTGAGATAATAGTGTATTTACCGGTGTTGAATTCTCGGAAGATGAAGAAAATCATTTCTTCACCAAAATACAAACCGCCACTATGGAACATCCCTCATGGCCTTATCGTCTAGTTTGTCATACTGTGAATGTGTTAATGACAAAAAAATAGGCTACATTTTGGTGATTCCACGAGATAGTGGTAGATTTCTGAATAGTCCATATTTGGCCACTGCGTGGGGTCATTTATCCAGTTTTCGACCATTTCAAAGGGACACCTCTATAACCCCGTATCGGTTTGTTTTCCCCCAAAAAGGGGCATTACCCTTCGATGACGCAAAAGTAGCGTTGGTCTATAAGATGTTTCTGTTTTGCATCAATTTACATAATTCTGTTAAGTAACGTGTTAGATGATATAAAATGTTGACAAAACTAACTCACCTTTGAAAGTACAACCAAAAATAGTTCACATGTCAGAGGTGATTTTTCCATTTTAAACTTGCTAGCAGCAGGATGAGTGAAAAGTTCTTCTGTCAAAAAAATAGAGTGACCTCTAGTGGATGTTTGAAGCATAGCATACCTCAAACAAGTTGTAGAGATGACCCAATCAGCTTGAGTTCAGTTCCACACATTTTTCAATAAGAAATAGCGCCTCAAAAAGTGATCTACCAAATGGTTGAGCAGAACATTAAATATAATACAATTCAATATGTATATCCACATTTCATGGTGCAGTTAATATTACTAGGCTAACGTTACAGTAAATCCATGGTAAATGATGGGAATTTGTAGACGGAAAAACCTTCTGACTGTATCGTTGCGCACAGTATTTCTCCTGTTTGTCAGCACTGTTTCATCTGCCTTTAAACTGGTTTAAAACACTGAGACATTTGTGTTCTTCGCTGAATTCAAGCGCTTCTCACTGGATCTCGTGAGCGAGACCGATCAGAGTAAACGCATCTGCTCTAGTGAGCTCGTGCTGCGCTGCCGTTCGGACTTTGAGCCGAGCGGATAAATGGTCCGTGTGGCACGCGGTTCAAATGAGTTTCATTCCGCTTTTGGCGCATAAACATTATCGAACATTATCAAACTCTTGATATTGTTTTATCGAGAAAAATTAAATCGCGATAATTATCGTTTTATCGCCCAGCCCTACTCCAGACTAACATTTGAGAGGGGTGGCACTGGGCGTTAATTTGGTGGCACCAGTCTTATGGTGGGGTAAAAAAGAAACACTGAAATAATGTACAAGCGTGTTTAAAGCATTAATAAACTCATTTCAAATACAGATAATTTTCTTCTTTAAATACATCATTTATTTGTAACAACTTTGTGCTGTTGACATATCTTTAACTTATTGTAAGCAACTTTTAATCTGTTGTAAACAACCTTAACAGACTTGTGTAAAGATATCACATGCTTGTGCTGTAATCACTACACAAAGTGGCAACAAAGTCTTCCAGTTCTGGGCCTCTTACACTTATTCTGATGAGGTCTGGGTTGAGACATGACCTTACGTCAGACTAGATCCGCATCTGTGCTGAAAAGCCCCTCTCACATACCTCCCTTTTCTTGATCAAATGAACTTCAAACGATCAAACTAACTGTCACACATCCATCATTTTGACAGAAGCTGTAACCGCAAGGGGCGGAACTAGATCAAAGGTTATCATCCATCATTATGACAGAAGCTGTAACCGGAAGGGGCGGAACTAGGTCAAAGGTAACAGGAAAGGGACGGAACTAGGTCAAAGGTAACAGGAAGGGGTGGAACCGGAAGGGGCGGGGGAAGATCAAAGGAAAGCCACGCCCACCTGTCAATCAATCATTTTGACAGTTGCTATATGATATTAACTACTATATGAACTTACTGGAGGATGTTCTAAAGAATAAGACAGATAAGATGGTTGTGAGATGTGAGAGTAACAACATAAATAAAAATGGTGTAAATATAAAAATGGTGTAAATACTTTATAGTCAGAGCAGTATGAGCAGAGGTTGCTCTTATCCATGAAAGAGACTGTGATCATTGTTTTCAGTGTCTGATACTCCTATTTAGCTCGATCTTGGTCACATCCATTTCTAATAATAAAATGAGAGATGGTTAGCATTGTAGATCAAGGCTAGTCTTAAGAGACTGTCTTGGTTGAAAACAACCAATAAAACACAGACTTGCAACTCACTCACTATACAGACACATGAATGTTAAAATATGACCACTGAGAGAGAAAAAACAGAGTTGAGGGTTACGTTTAACTTAACGGGTCGGCAAGTAAGTTTGGCCACTAGATAGTAGGCCAGAACATTAGGGGTGTCGAAATTAATCGTTTCTACGATGCATCGCGATGCAGACGAGGACGATTCGGTATCGGTTCAGTAATAGACCATAACCGATTATAATGTACTGACGCTTTTCTGACGTCATTTATCGCGAATGTGCTTTGTCTCGGTAGCATACAATGGCAGAGGGAGGCCAGACACGAGAGCGAGTGATTAAAAATGCTCCAACTACTTTAAAAGCCTACATCTGGGCACATTTTGGCTTTTATGAACAACCTGGTAAGCACGACCTGGAGAAGACACGCGCTGTGTGCGCTCATGTCGCGCACAAACAGAATATGCAGGAGGTAATACCACTAACTTGATAAACCACATTAGCCGTTTTCCCCCGAGCTGTGGACGCCTGACAGTGTCTAACTGCTTTAGAGTAAGCGGATGAGCTCCAGCCTCACCCGAATCCTCAGCCAAAAACAAATCATCCACCCGCCCCAATAATTTTTTTCTGATTTAAGTATCCGCACCCCATGGTCAGATTACAATTATTCTGTGTTGTTACGCGTGATTATAAATGGATGATCGTCACCTTCAACACCGGACTCGGCGACGGTTGGTGCGCGCATCTCTAACATTATACACTGATGAATGAGCGCTGCTTTTAAATGAAAATTTCTTTAACACAAAATTGATTTGACAGAATTTTATTTTCTTAATGGCATAAACAGACTTTACTCCCTTTAAAACTTAAACTGGAATGTCACTTTTTCTGTCACTGCGACCTCCCGAACAGGCGAACAATCACTTGCCCACGCACACATCACTTTTTAAGTAAAATTAAAAATTGAGGATGCAGTGCATCATAAAGCATCGAGATATCAAATTGAACTGAATAGATGACATGATAATTGTAATCGAACCGAACCGTGAGACCAGTGTAGGTTCACACCCCTACAGAATATAGTCAAAGGATAATTTAAGTAATGAATTGATGAAAAATGCAACTAGAATTGCCTGTGACAGACTGTTACAATGTCTTTTGTAACTGGTAGTGAGCTGTAGTGTAAATCCTGCAGTAGGACAACGTAACAAAAAGCCACATTTGTGTGGCGGTGTCCGGGGTTTTACACTGGATAGATTAATAAAGCAGTAGTGACACGTAACCTGGCAAGTATCTTCATTCACCAACTTGCACACTAATGTGGGTGATGCGGAATGGATAAAAATAACTGAATAAATGACTTGAATAAGCCCAATAATGGCATGTTTGAGTCATGCTCTTATTTCCTCTTTCCATATTGTGAATAATAAATGTGTATTATTTTAATTAGCTTGTTACACAACGGAGTTTAAAGGCAGGGTAGGTAGAATTTTTTTTTTCCAAATTTGTTTAAACTGACTGTACATATCAATGCATAATTAAAATGTAAGTACTCTGGAAAAGAAATTATAAAAATCGAGTGTCTGTAGTCCTCTCAGGACTGTAATAAACACAGCTCATTATTCCATTCGGGACGAAAGAAATGATTGGCTGGGGCGACTGTCACTCTCCCTCGCTACCATGGATACCACCTCTGCTGATACAGGAGCAGCCCAAATGCGCGCACCCGTTTGAAGAGGCACGGAAGCTAGTAATAACAATTATGGCAGAGAAAGAACAGTCAAAATTCTCAGTAACGTTACCTGCATATAGAGGCAGCGAAGTCAAACAAGTTAAAAAAAGGAAGACAGTATTTGAAAAGGATATGAACAAAAAGTCTTTGGATAAATAAAGAAATCATACGAGAGTCAATATCGGCGTGGCTTTCCAGTGGTGGCGACAACTGAGGGATCTCAAGGGGCTGAAAAGTGACTCCATGATGGCTTTATTTCTGCTGGACAGGTAATCTTGCTGTTTTCATTTTGATGGCATTTATTTTTTCATGAAGCATGTATCACTAGCACACGTAGCTACCTAATATAGCTACCTAACGTTACGTAGCATAACTAACGTTACACTGGCTTAGCTATGACAGTGTAACTTTGGTGTCGACTGGTATAACGTTATTGTTAGTGAGCCAGGGTTGAGACGATAAATAAGCAATAGGCCTATCTGCAGTTGAAAGCTGTTTTGTTTAATTTCGCCAAATTTAGGTTAAAAAGTTTAGGGGATCTATTTTCATACCTAGCTTTACCCTCTGCCTAAACTTTGTTCCTATGTTCACCGTGAACTAGGGCTGCAACTAACGATTATTTTCATAATCGATTAATCGGACGATTATTTTTTCGATTAATCGATTAATCGGATAAAATTTCAATTAGATTTTTTATTTATTACAACTAAATAAAACCCTTAATCATGGTATTTATGTGTAAAAGTGTACAAAAGCCACACATTGAGTTTTACTAATATCAATATTTGCATTGTTTTTAATGATAATTGCTGATGGCAAGTTGACAACCATGAAAAAAAAAATCTAAATTATATACAACATTGTTTTAACATAATTTTTATTAAAAACTAATTTACACAGACATGTTCAGATGTGAAGATAGAAACCAAAAACATGTAAAGTACACAATTCATTTAATTTTTATTTAAGATTCAATTAATTATAAGGATAAATTGCTAAAATAAATATAGAAAGAGTGAAAAAAAGCGTGTGAACGTAGTAGAGCCGCAGTAGATCGCGTTTGTAAAACAATTAAAACTTAATAGAAGACAAATGCTATAAAAAGAGAACGGAATGGAGACGCAGCAAACAGGCTTGATTAAAAGGACAAGAAAATGATGCATTAGTGCACAAGCATTCGCTGAAAACCACTGACTACAGTGACTAAAAAGCAATCTTTTACTGCTGCTGTTAATAACTGCCTTTATATTTAGTGCTTCACTTTCTAAACACCGTTTTAATTTAGCCTATTTCTGCGTAGCGCTATTTTAATCCATCACTTATGTTGCGAGCGAAATGATTGCACAACCTGATGCCCGAGACAAAATACAGACATCCCAAGTCTCCCGGAAGTTCCGGGAGTCTCCCGCATATTGATAGCGGCTCCCTGATGCCCGCAAATTAGTTCAAACTCCTGGAATCTAGAGCGTGCAAGCAAGAGATCGCATGCGAGACAGAAGAGAGTGCTCCAAAGTCCAAACTGTGTAGCGCGCGCACGACAGAGCGGCACAGGGAGAGAGACCTTGCGTGTGTGTGCGTGTGTGCCGCATCATGATAGGCCTGTTTCAACCAATCACCAGTAAATGCTCCCCGTGACGTAAGCAGAGCAACTAATCGATAATGACATTCGTTGACAACGATTTTCATAATCGATTATTATCGATTATATCGATTAGTTGTTGCAGCCCTACCGTGAACTCTTCCTGCTCCGTTTTTTCACGTTTGGTTTGTTGTTATGTGCTCTACATATGTTTACCTATGTCTTTATGTTGTATCTGTATGTGTTATACAATATATGTTGTGTGTGTGTGTGTGTGTTAGATTATCTTGTGTCTGCAATGCAGTTGTGAGAAGGTGTTTGAGTGTATGTTACTCAGTTTATCTGTAAACAATCTTATGTTATGAATCTTACAAATTCACCTTCATCACAGTGTAACTGATAGTAATGGCAAACGTGTATCAATTAAGCTATTTATAGCTTTGCCTTATATTGAGTTTGATTATGTTACGAGCTAGTAAAATATTTTAAACTTTACCAGTATCGATATGCGAGCTTGATAGTGAGTACTAACAGCCATGTTAATTATTTATATTCATACTGATAAAGTTAGTTATTTTATTACATGTGATTCTGACATGATGTTACTACATGCACTGCGCTCCTCTCTGCTCGGCGCTGGTAAACGCGTCCGACTCTTCCAGCTGAGCGAACGGCCGGGATTGCGCGTTCATGTGTTTTGGGGGCGTGGCTTTGGAAGAAGCCGAGATGGGAGGGGGTGGGAGTTCATGGAATAATGAGCTGTGTTTATTGCAGTCCTGAGAGGATTACAGACACTCAATTTTTATAATTTCTTTTCCAGGGTACTTACATTTTAATTATGCATTGACATATAAAGACAGTTTAAACAAATTTGGAAAAAAGTATTTTTGGGGATTTCTACCTACCCTGCCTTTAACTTATTGTAATAATTATGTGACGTAGCCAACTTTTATTCTCAGAATTATTCCTATCCTCACGTACTAAACTGCATATTTTTTTTATTGTTTGGTATTATTGAGGTATACGCTATTACGTCGTGTGCAGAGTGATGTTAACATTAAAGATAGCTGGTGACAGAGAATGGCACTGTCAAAGAGTCTAAAGAGGAAAGTTGACAGCGAAAATAGGGCATACAAAGAAGAATGGAAAGACAACTATGCGTTCATCCTAACTAGTTTTGTGAATGCAAAGCCGGTGTGTTTTATCTGCAACGAAGCGATCCACAGACTCTTTTGAATGTCTTTCAGAACTTTTCAAATTAAAGGCTCTCAATTCATCTCAAAATAAAACATTGCTGCAAAAACGTTCCCGTACATTTATTTTGAAGGCAAAATCACTAAAGACGAAGTGATTGTGAGTAGCCTACCTGTTGCTGTCATGACAGATCTATTTCAGAACCAGCCGCTATCAAAATACTCTGTCTACGTACGCGGGCCAGATATTATTGCTGACAGGCCAGTTTTGGCCCACGGGCCGCCTGTTCCCAACCCCTGCTTTAGGGTAAATGAAATATGTCCATAAAAACTTGAAACTCGCTTGCTCCAGTCCGTATATGAACTATATTATCCTCGTTCCAAGCGTAGTTGAACTCATCGCAGCGTTCCCTGCAAAAAAACGCTCTCATGCTCACGACCGATGGTTGTTTGAATTCTCCACTGTAATGTGATCTCATGCGTAATACAGTGCAGTGATTGGATTAAACTCTTTCTCATGAATAAATGCTGAGAGTTCAGCTGACGTAGAATCGTGCCGGCAGCCAATCGCACACTCCGAAGGCACACTTCTACCGCACAATCCGTAACGTTACTTCGACTTTGCTTTCAACCTAGAAAAACTAAATTGCTCAGAGAAACGCAAAAATAACCAATTTCCACTTGGTAAAATGTATTAGTGCTTTTAGTGTTTTCAGTGATGTGCAGCTTGTACATACAGGTCCTTCTCAAAAAAATAGCATATTGTGATAAAGTTAATTATTTTCCATAATGTAATGATAAAAATTAAACTTTCATATATTTTAGATTCATTGCACACCAACTGAAATATTTCAGGTCTTTTATTGTTTTAATACTGATGATTTTGGCATACAGCTCATGAAAACCCAAAAAAGTCAACCTTCAAATAATTATGTTCAGTTATGCACTCAATAGTCAAAACTTGGTCGGGGATCCTTTTGCAGAAATGACTGCTTCAATGCGGCGTGGCATGGAGGCAATCAGCCTGTGGCACTGCTGAGGTGTTATGGAGGCCCAGGATGCTTCGATAGCAGCCTTAAGCTCATCCAGAGTGTTGGGTCTTGCGTCTCTCAACTTTCACTTCACAATATCCCACAGATTCTCTATGGGGTTCAGGTCAGGAGAGCTGGCAGGCCAATTGAGCACAGTAATACCATGGTCAGTAAACCATTTACCAGTGGTTTTGGCACTGTGAGCAGGTGCCAGGTCGTGCTGAAAAATGAAATCTTCATCTCCATAAAGCGTTTCAGCAGATGGAAGCATGAAGTGCTCCAAAATCTCCTGATAGCTAGCTGCATTGACCCTGCCCTTGATAAAACACAGTGCACCAACACCAGCAGCTGACATGGCACCCCAGACCATCACTGATTGTGGGTACTTGACACTGGCATTTTGGCATTTCCTTCTCCCCAGTCTTCCTCCAGACTCTGGCACCTTGATTTCCGAATGACATGCAAAACTGAGCAACAGTCCAGTGCTGCTTCTCTGTAGCCCAGGTCAGGCGCTTCTGCCGCTGTTTCTGGTTCAAAAGTGGCTTGACCTGGGGAATGCGGCACCTGTAGCCCATTTACTGCCGCTGTTTCTGGTTCAAAAGTGGCTTGACCTGGGGAATGCGGCACCTGTAGCCCATTTACTGCACACGCCTGTGCACGGTGGCTCTGGATGTTTCTACTCCAGACTCAGTCCACTGCTTCCGCAGGTCCCCCAAGGTCTGGAATCGGTCCTTCTCCACAATCTTCCTCAGGGTCCGGTCACCTCTTCTCGTTGTGCAGCGTTTTTTTGCCACACTTTTTACTTCCCACAGACTTCCCACTGAGGTGCCTTGATACAGCACTCTGGGAACAGCCTATTTGTTCAGAAATTTCTTTCTGTGTCTTACCCTCTTGCTTGAGGCTGTCAATGATGGCCTTCTGGACAGCAGTCAGGTCGACAGTCTTACCCATGATTGCGGTTTTGAGTAGGCTGGGAGTTTTTAAAAGCCTCAGGAATCTTTTGCAGGTGTTTAGAGTTAATTAGTTGATTCAGATGATTAGGTTAATAGCTCGTTTAGAGACCCTTTTCATGATATGCTAATTTTTTGAGACAGGAATTTTGGGTTTTCATGAGCTGTATGCCAAAATCATCCGTATTAAAACAATAAAAGACCTGAAATATTTCAGTTGGTGTGCAATGAATCTAAAATATATGAAAGTTTAATTTTTATCATTAGATTATGGAAAATAATTAACTTTATCACAATGTGCTAATTTTTTGAGAAGGACCTGTATATGTTCACATCTCAAAAAATATGTTTTGGGGTTTCATGACCCTTTAAGCACAGTACATGTCAATTTTTCTCAAGAAAATAAGTCTCCCTCAACTAATGCTGTAAACTATACATTGAACCCTGTCAGCTGGTATTATTATCAAAGGTTACAATTATTAAATAAATAATTATTATTAAAATAACTCATTCGCCGTATACAATAAAAGGCAGATTACTAATAATAACGTTACAATATGTTTTATGTTATGTTTTACAATATGAGATAAAAGAATAAAAATATTTAAAAAATATTTCATATAGTGCAACTGAGAGTTGTGGAAAAATCCAGGAAAAATGGTCGCAGTCTGAGCCCTGTAATGTACTACAATACACTGCAAATATAATAAGTATAAATAACATCTAACACTATTTACACTTGTGATTCAAGAAAATGCTCCTTTTTTTCATTGTTTTATTGATTTTGTCCACAAAAAAAGGGAATACAACAATGAAGTGTGATGCAGTCAGTTTTATTGTATACCCCAGGGGTTCTCAACCTTTTGCAAGCTGCCCCCCCCCCCCCCCAAAGCTGGTTAATTGCAGTTGGGGCCCCCCCAATTACTAGGCCTAATAGTAGGCATGTCATCTGCATTTTTTACAGAAGCTTGCAGGTAGGAGATGTTAATGTGAGACCTGAGCCTGCTTTGCTTTGCAAAGATCCTCAATTCTTGGCGCAATGTCTGATAAACATAGCATCAAATCATCCTCGATTTGTGCACGATTGCGGTATTTCGTTTTGAGTGCAGTCATTTTTGAGAATCCTGCCTCACACAAATATGTCGACACGAAAGGGAGGAGAATCTTCAAGGCGACGTCACAGAGTTGAGGGTATTCCTGCATCAATGCTGCCCAGAATGAGGAAAGAGGGCAGGAGGTAAAGAGTTCCTTCAGCCTACTGTCACTCTTCAGCTCAATAAGCTGTTCCTGCATATCAATTGACAGCTCGTTTGCTGTGCACACAAACCGATCTCGAACCCACGCAAAAGTGCGATAATCCTCTTTAAAGTATGTCGCAAATTGTTTTCTCATTGCTGACAGGTGCTCAGACGCTGATTGAAATAGAGAGGAGATATTGTGTGACGTGCCTGCGTCATTGATAAAGTCTGCAAGGCTGGGGAACATGTTGCAGTTCCCTCGACTGATGTGGACATGCCAGGGGTCTAGTTTTTGTGTGAACGCGTCCACTCTGCTAGGCCGCAAAACAAATATTTTGCTCCTTGCAGACAAAGACAGGTTGAGGCCATTCAAGTGGTCAAATATATTGACCAAATAGGACAGAGACGCAAGCCACAAAGTGTCATCCAGATGCTTCGCCAGATCTGATTTGATTTCTGTCAAAAACCACTTCACCTCCTCTCGCAGCTCATACAACCGCTGTAACACCCGCCCCCTGGAGAGCCAGCGAACTTCAGTGTGCAGAAGCAGCTGTTTGTGCCCTGACCTCATCTCTTGGCAGAGGACCCCAAACAAGCGAGAGTTTAGCGGCCGTGATTTGATGAGATTTATTATTTTCACGGATTGGTTCAGCACGGAGTCAAAGAGAACCAACATTTTTTTAGCAGCTAGTGCTTCGCGATGGACCATGCAATGTGTCCATTTCACAAGTGGAGCTACTTGCTGAACGCGAGCAGCTAGGCCACGCTCACGCCCCGTCATTACCCGCGCACCATCCGTGCATAGGCCAATGAATCGGTCCCAAGCCAAACCATTTTCACGGATAAAAATATCAAGGACATTGAAGATGGCTTCTCCTGTACTGTGCAACTGAAGAGGCCGGCAGAACAGGACATCCTCCTCAATCGCCTTGTCCTGCAGATACCTGACATAGGTGAGGAGCTGTGCCTGCCCAGCAATATCAGTGGATTCGTCCAGCTGCAGCGCGTAGTAAGGACTCTTTTTTATGAACTCTATCAGTTGCTCTCTGATATCATTGGACATGTCTACAATTCTCATAGCGACTGTGTCATTAGACAGTGGTACTGCACCGAGTTTGGCTGCTGCACTATCGCCTATCATTATTCTGCACATGTCTTGCGCTGCCGGCAAAATGAGAGTCTCGGCAATTGTATACGGTTTACCCAGTTTACCTATTCTTTTGGCCACTACATACGATACCTCCAAACACTGTTTAAACACAGTGCTGTGAACTGAAATGGTTGCCTGTTGCTGATGGAGGCCATCAAGCTTTCTTTTAAAATATTCAGCCGGTTTATCCTTAATGCCAGCATGCTTTGTTTCGAGGTGCCTTTTTAGTTTGCAGGGCTTCATACTGTCGTTTGCCAGTAACCTCCGCACACACGACACACTGAGGTCTGAGATCAGCCGTGACTGTAAACCCAATCTGCAGGTATGCTTCATCGTACCTTCGAAGCTTTTTTGCAGCTGGTGGTGCGTCGGTTGCCTTGTTGGTTCTCACTAGAAATCTCTCCATTTTCGTTTGGTTTTGAAATAATTTAGATGTGGATTAGTTGTGTTGTCAATAAAGTTTAGGCTATGATGTAACGATGTCTGCGTGTGTGTGGCAATGTTGAGAGACTAGTATCGGGGGCTAATCAGTCTGGACTTAGGCACGTTCTTTAATTACAACAAACAAAATAACGATTTTTCAGGCAATGTAGATTTTATTTTAAGACTTAACGATTGTAGTCCTTTGTCAGTGAGTGTGAGTGTGTGGCAGCACCCGCTGCTCGTTGAGCACAGTAACTGCAGAGTGATACGTGCTTTCGAGTCTCCAAACACCACAAAAGTCTCCAATAACACCAGTAAAAGTCGCTAGATTTGTCGCTAGTCGCTTTTGACAAAAAAAGTCGCCAGTAGGATGATTTGTTTGTGTGTTATAATAGTCCAACCACTTGCATTTCAAAATTTTCATTATTTTTATTTTATTCTGATTTTTTTTCCCCCTCCCATCCTGTAGCCTACTTGTGTGTGGTGATTTTGAGAACTGATTGTTTGCTTTCCATCAAATCTACCCAGATCTTAATATGTGACCTTATTAGGAAATTATCAATGATATTCGCTTCACTTGTGACTGGTCATAATGTTCTGGCTCATCAATGTGTATTATATACAGTGAGGAATATAATTACTTGATCCCCTGTTGATTTTGTACATTTGCCCACTTAAAAAGAAAAAAGGGTCAATCATTTGTATGGTAGGTTTATTTTAACAGATAGAGACAGAATATCAACTAATCATCAGGGGATCAAATCATTATTTTCTCCACTGAATTATAACTAAAATCTGTGAAAATATTAACTGTTGTGATGCAAGAGGCTTTAAGAGATGAATTTGGCACCAGGGATTTTTGAAACCTTTTCTTTATCAGTGTGCACAATGTTTAAATAAGAATGTATAAATTGTTTTTTCTTTTTTCTTTTCTTCACAGCAGTTCACTGATAAATGCTTGGAAGTATTCCGTCATTCTAACACATATAAAGAAGCAGTAGATATTACCTCAGATGTAACTGTAGGAATCTACATGACATGTTAATCATGGAGTTTATTAAAGTGGAAATTGGGGATATGAGTGAACAAGAACCATCCAGAGTGGAAAATGAAAATATTGAGGAACAAAGAGGTTGGTATCCATTCTTGATTCTTATCTAAAGTTATATCATGGAGAATCCAATTGTCTTTCATCTTTTGAGATGAAAGTTAATTGTACACTATGCGATCTTATGGTGGAAAATGTTTTAATCAATCATTGATTATTATTGTTTAATCCATTAATTGAATAGTCCACATCTTCCCCTGTGCTGCCCTTCAAACTACTATATGTCAGTATCCTCGTTTCTATTACCCGTCAAATTTTTATGTATTGTAACTTTATTTTAAATGTTGCAAACGACTGAACCTAACTGTAGTCTGCAACCAAACTCTTGGTGTGGAGGGCCAAGGTTTTAAGTTAAGTTCTTACCCTGATCTTACACAACTGACCTGTAATTTTCAGATCTTGATGACCTTGAGTAGATTGTTCTGGTCTGTTTGATTAACTAAACTGAAGGTCCTGACTTTTAAAAGAATCACATACAATTAGAAACTTGACCACTGTTGCTTTCTGTAAAAGTGTTTTAACTTTATTTTACGGTTGTCCCTCTTTAACTGAATATATAACAGTTTAATATGTTCATTTTAGACCTGATGGGAGTGAAAGAGGAAAAGCAGTATCAGAATGAAGCGGAGGAGGAACATCAGTATCAAAAAACGCTTAATTTTATAACTGGAGAAAATTCTAGTCGCTCAGTGTTTGCCAACAGTTTATCACAAAAAAGAATAGAAGCCACAACGTCGTTCACGTGCCATCAGTGTGGAAGTATGTTCACACAAAAAGGAAGCCTTAAGATTCATTTAAGAATTCACACCGGTGAGAAGCCTTTCACATGCCTTCAGTGTGGCAAGAGTTTCACACGTAAAGGAAATCTTAAGGATCACATACGAGTTCACTCTGGAGAGAAGCCTTTCACATGCCCTCAATGTGGAAAGAGTTTCACACGTGAAAGATACTGTAAGGATCACATGAGAGTTCACACTGGAGAGAGTCGTTTTGCATGCCCTCAGTGTGGAAAGAGCTTTACGTGTAAAGACCATCTTAAAGACCACATACGGATTCACACAGGAGAGAAACCTTACGCGTGCCATCAGTGTGGAAAGAGGTTCTCACGTATAGGAAACCTTAAGGATCACATGAAAATTCATGCTGGAGAGAAACCTTTCATATGCCCTCAATGCGGTAAAAGTTTCAGGCGTAAAGGAAATCTCAAAGGTCACATACGAGTTCACTCTGGAGAGAAGCCTTTCACATGCCCTCAATGTGGAAAGAGTTTCACACGTGAAAGATACTGTAAGGATCACATGAGAGTTCACACCGGAGAGAGTCATTTTGCATGCCCTCAGTGTGGGAAGAGCTTCACGTGTAAGGAAAATCTCAAAGACCACATGAGAATTCACACAGGAGAGAAGCCGTACGTGTGCCATCAGTGTGGAAAGAGGTTCTCACGTAAAGGAAACCTTAAGTATCACATGAGAATTCACACAGGAGAGAAGCCATACGTGTGCCATCAGTGTGGAAAGAGGTTCTCACGTAAAGGAAACCTTAAGTATCACATGAGAATTCATGCTGGAGAAATGGCTTTCACTTGTCCTCAGGATGGAGAGACTTTTACCCATGAGGGATACGTTAAAGATCACATGAAAGTTAACTCTGGAAAGAAGCCTTTTGCATGTCTTCAATGTGGAAAGAGTTTCACACATAAAGGATATTTGAAAGACCACATGAGAGTTCACTCTGGCGCGAGCCCTTTCACATGCTCTCAGTGTGGAAAGAGTTTCACACAGAAAGGACACCTTAATGCTCACATACGGAGTCACACTGGAGAGAAACCCTTCACATGCTGTCAGTGTGGGAAGGGTTTTACCCGGGCAGCATATCTCAAAAATCATCTGTGTTCTCACTCAGGAGAAAAGCCGAAAAGTCAAAAATGTATTCTGCCAAGACATTTGAAGACCTACCTTAAAATTCATACAAATGAGAGGCCCTACTTGTGTTCTTTTTGTGGCAAGACATTTTTATGGCTTAGTAATTTTACTCATCATCAGAAAATGCATACTGGTGTGAAAGCTCATTTGTGCACTGTGTGTGGTAAAGCTTTTACTAGAGCTGGCGGCTTGAAAATACACAAAAGAATCCATACTGGAGAAAAAACATACACATGTACACATTATGGAAAGGGTTTTACTGAGTCTGGAATGCTGAAACAACATGAGAAAGTGGATAAAGGAGATACGCCTTTCCTCCATGTGGCGAGAGTTTTGCACAGTCACATACTCTGCTGACGTATATATATATATATAATATATATATATATATATATATATATATATATATATATATATATATAAAAGCATTGCTCCAAGTTGTCACTGTAACAAAAGTTTATTAGTCTTTGGTTTGTTTCAATTCCACCGTCAGTCCTTAATTTAATTTTTAGATGTTCACTTCTTAGTAAAAAAGATTCAGTTTATGTGACGTTGAGGTATATAAGAAAATGGCTGTTTCTGTGAAATGCTACATAAGGAAAATATCAAAATGTTGAATTTGCATGGTAGCGTTTGTCATAAATCTAATCTAATCAGTGGAGATAGCATAGATATATTTTGCGGAAACACTTCATTTTACAGTGGGTTAACTTATGTGTACTTACAGTGTACTTACCTAAGAAAGTACTGCGTAATATAAGGTAAGTACATGGGTTAAGGTTAGGTTTAGGGGTAGGTTCAGGGTTAGTACCTAGTTATTACCCAATTATTGTAATTACTATAATAAGTACATAGTATGTACATGGGGAACAGGACTGTAAAATAAAGCGTTATTTGCAACCAAGGCCAGTAATGTGCATTTACAGTGAGCTGATTGTATGTCATGAAAATAATAAAGAATGTCGTGAACTTATCAAGTTTTCTGCTCTTTGCTTCTTAAAGGGGTGGTAAAAATTTTTTTTGAAGGCTTGATTGTGTTTGTGGGGTGCACTGTAACATGTGTTCATGCTTCGTTTTTTAAAAAATTGCATTATTTTTCATATATTTTACCTTTATTCTACACTGCTCTGCCCCTCCTTGTAAAAACGGTCTGATGGTTTCCGGGTTCTATGAAGCCAGTCCCTCAAAAATACGCAATGGGCTCAGATTGGTTAGCTGGCCCAGTGTGTTGTGATTCGCTAACCGCCTAGTGCACGTTGTCCGGAAACGTCACGCCCCTTACCTTTACCGGTAGTTTGTGTTTTGGTGTATTATAAACAATGGCGTCAATCGGACCCAAAGAATGTTAGTGAAGATGATCGAGCAGAACCTGTTCAAGAACCTGGCTGTTAAACGACGTTTCAGAAAGGTTAGTTTTTTGTCAATGTTTCTGTCTCATTTCTTTTTAGATACGCTGTAATTAAATTGTACTAATTATTATAGTATTACAAAAAATAAGCTTCATATTTATAAACAAGAATTTCATATAATCGTTCTAACAAATTATACTAACGTTACAGTCCTCAAAGGGATTTTTTTGAGTAAAGACTGCAAATCTATAGTGATCGTTACTTTTGTATTTTTAGAACGATTGTAGACAAATATCTGTCGACAGAACTATTAACCCAAAACATTGGCTTTAACGTTACTACAGTAAGTTAGCCAAATCAAACACAGAACCATGTTTAGCATGTCTGTAGATAAACAAGCATGTAGATCAAAGAATAATCAAAGAAGCTCTAATCAAAGAATAATTAACACTAATTCCAAGTTCGCTGTTGAGATTAAAAAAAGTTTGTAACGTTAGGTTTGAATGAGCATTTAACAAACTGGTTTGCAGAGCCAAACAGCTTTGTCATTTGTTTACTTCCTTGCTGCAACGTACAATTAACAATACGAACTATTACAGGAAAACACATCGATGAAAAATAAATCATACTTGCAGGTTGTGGCCCGTAAACAACAGCTTCTGTTCTTAAAGTTGGAACTGCTCCATCTTTCAGGACAAGCCGTTGTGCGAATCCTGCATTGAACTCGCGAAGACTGTTGAAGCTTTCCTCCGTAACATGTGCAGCACAGAGAGCGAGATTTGCGTCATAATTATGAGGGACTGAGTTAAAAATAAATTTTAACCATTGATCCCTAACTCCCGCGACCCTAGGAAGGCTGAACAAAGTGGACCTGCAATCCGGATAAAAATAACAGCGTTTCGACGGCATTGTGGCAACAACAGCCTACTGACCTTATACCACAACAACTCTTCTCCAAAGCAAAAATGGCCTTGTCCCCTTTATTTAGTATTCTCGGAGGGGTTTATGTAAATATTGGGGTTACTAACGTCAGCAACCCTGGAGGAATGTCGTGTAGTCCCTACCGGCCGTTTGCTGTAGTCCTTAGAAATTGATTTCTTTAAAAGCAAATATCTCCGTTTACTTTGAACTTTGAGCGCTGTAACTTTGCAGATGTTGTTTATGCTCAAACAGCAACATTACACACTAGCTAAAGTTAGAAAAGTGAAATTGTGTTTACCACCCCTTTAAATTCTTGAGGTGAAACTGGTGAATTCACTGAAAATTGGGTATTGATTGTGATGCACAATAATGACGATTCTTGATTGAAACTGAAAATGTTGGACATATTAACCTAGCAGTAGCCCCCATAAATACAATCTGTGAGTTTCCTGTTATTACTCAACGCAGGATCCGTCCCAAAGCATGCACAAAAAGTTACATCAACCCTCATCATGGCTACCCCTGATTTTCCTAATAGCACAAATTGAGCTATTAGCTGCAGATTATTGGTCACTACAGTGCACATAAAACCACATTTAAGATTAGATTTGAATCAGTTAATTAAAAACAGCTTTATTGGGCATATATAGCAGTGACACTGGTCACTAAAAATTTAGTTGTAATTTAATTGTTGAAATATGGATTTTTTTATTTATCAAAATGTTAATATTTTGTTTACCTTCATTTATTAAAAAGCATTGGGGGCAAACCACATGCCTATTATTATTATTATTATTAGCCATACACAGCAGTCAAAAATCATTACAATACAAGTTTAATTCATTTGTTTTCAACCTGGAAGGCAGAGAAAATGAATAATTATAAATATTGTATTGTAAAAAATAAAAGATATTCTCTCTATTCATTAAAATGCATTATATCAGCATCATAGGCATGGCAGTCAAAGTCATTTCAATTCAAGTCTTATTATACCTGTGAACCCAACACCTGTGTGGCCAGTTGCATAAACTTTGCCACTATGTTAAGACTGTCTTAAGAACCAGTTTGACCAAATAGCAATTACCCAAGGAGTCAAGGGTATAATTTTTCAGATTCAAATTAGACCAATTAACCATTTTATGTAACTCCTATTTTATTTCTTCAAGACTGGTCATAATATTTAAATGACTTAACTTTTAAGACTAGTCTAAGCCATTATGCAACTGGCCCCTGAGGGTCATGTCTTAAGGGTATGATTCTTGGAGTTGGGGTACTCTGACTCGAGCAACTTTCGTGGACTTGGACTGGTCACAGACTCGGATTCATTTTTACTCAGGGCAGTATTACTGTATTGTCACGAAACTCAATCATTTGCATGTGTTTTTAATTCTTGTCTGTTTATACAATCTATCCGATACTTAGAAGCTCCTGAATAAACTACTTTAAATTTAAACTCTGGAGTTTGTGCTGAATTTTATGCTATTCATTAGGGACATTTTAAAAATCTATGAATACTTTTTAAGTGTGTATGTGAATGTCTTTTTAATCAGTACTCTTGGTCAATTCCCTAATACATACTTTTAGGACAAAGGCCTCACATGCATTTTAGCTTGGTAAATGTCATGTTTAACATTATCTTGTTGTCATGTATGCAATAAACACATTGCAAGGCTTGCAACTGAGTTACATTATTGAAGTCACAAAGGTTTGGACTGGATTCGGCAATGTGTGCTCTAAATAAACTGAGAGTTTATGGCTGCCTTTCAACTGATACTCTGATGGGACCTGATTCAGTACCTGATGAGGGGATGATATTTTTAATAAGCTGGGTGATATGTAGACAAAAAAAGTTGTAGAATAAAAAAGTTACTTCCACTTCCAAAAGTTGGTCTTTCTTTTTCTTTTTTTGACTCTTTCTAGGTCACTTTCAATTTGTTAAAGGTAAACAAGATTACTGCATTATTAAGTGCTAAGTGTTAACTTTTTGTTGTTAAAATAACATTTTACATGTTTTTTAAAAAAAAGAAAAAAATACAGCTGGCATTTCAGCCAATGTTCACATAAGGCAATTGTCTGATCTGGCTTTTAACCTAAATAAATGTTTTAAAACCCAGAGAATGTTGGTTTATATTTTCAAGTGTGACTACTCTTATGAAACTTTATAGTTTAATATTTTAAAATCTGTAATTATTATAGCATTTTTTTCTGTAAAAATAAATTTTATTGCTGTAGACAACAGTATAATACCGTAAAATTATGTGGTATATACTGTATTTTGTAATTACAGTGCAGTACTCTAAATACTGTTTACAGTGCTAGTTCTGTAAAAATACAGTATGTGGCTGGCAACCCAGCTGCCAGTATTTTACTGTAAATTTACAGTAAATTTTTTACAGTACAATACTGTAAATCCAGTTTACAGTTCCAGTTCTGTAAAAATACAGTATGTGGCTGGCAAAACCCAACTGCCAGTATTTTACTGTAAATTTACAGTAAAATGTTTTACAGTGTAACATCCCCATGATTTTGAGGCAGAGGAGGAGGAAAAGGAAAAGGGTCATAATTGCAGCTTGCGCATATGTTTCAGCTATTGTTTCCACAACCATTCAGAGGAATGTCTGGATGCGAGAGAGGTCTCAGGATTAGTGAGGAGCTTTAATGAGGAGCAATGGATCCGAAATTTTAGGATGAGCAAGCCAACATTTGATATGCTGTGTCAACATTTGTCCACATTCCTCTCCTACGACGACACGACATTTCGTCGGGCCATCCCTTTGCAGATGCGCATCGGGGTTGCTCTCTGGTGGCTTGCAACAGGAGTGGGCTATCGCACATTGGCACACCTGTTTGGGATAAGCAGCGCATCGGTGTGCCTGATAGTCAACGAATTATGTCAAGCCGTGCGAGACGAGCTGTGGCGTGAGTACATCCAGCTTCCGCAGCTGGGAGAGCTGCAGAACGTCATAAGAGGTTTCAAAACCCGCTGGGGGTTTCCTCAGTGCGCTGGAGCCATCGGAATAACTGGAGCCACATACCAGTCATCTCTCCATCTGAGGACCACACTGACTACTTTAATCGAAAGGGATGGCATTCTACAACCCCAAATCAGAAAAAATTGGGACATTTTGTAAAATGCATTAAAATCAAGAATCTGTGATTTGTTAATTCCATTTAAACTTTTTTTTAACTGACAAAAGTACAAAGAAAAGTTTTCCAATGTTTTCACTGACCAACATAATTGTATTTTGTAAATATGAACTAATTTTGATTTTGATGGCTGCAACACACCCCAAAAAAGATGGGACAGAGACAAAATAAAAGTGAAAAGATTATCCAAATTAGAATATCCAACTCTTTTGAAACAGTCCACAATGAGCAGGTGAATTGGTAATAGTTGAGGGTATCATGTTTGGGTGTAAAAGTGCTTCTCAGTCTTTTTAAGCAAAGATGGGTCATGGCTCATCACTTTGTGCCAAATATCATGAGAATTGTCAAACAATTAAAAAAAATCACATTTCTCAATGCAAGATTGCAAAGAATGTATGTCTTTTATCATCTTCCATACATAATATTGTCACAAGATTTAGGGAATCCAGAGAAATCTCAGTCTGTGTTGGGTAAGGCAGGAGACCTCTGTTGAATGTGCGTGACCTTTGAGCCCTCAGATGGCATTGCACAAGATACCATCATGCTAATCCGTTAAATACAGCCACATGTGCTCAGGAGTAATTTGGAAAACCGTTTTCACTGAACACAGTCTGACTCTGCATTAAGAAATGCCACTTGAATCTCTGTTACGCAAGGAGAAAGCTTTACATCAGTTCTATGTGGAGATGACGGCGAGTTCTCTGGGCCTGAGCTCATCTCAGATGGTCTAGAAGACAGTGGGAATGTGTGCTGTGGTCAGATGAGTCCATGTTTCAGCTTGTTTTTGGGAGAAAATGGACACCGAGTTCTCAGTCCCAAAGACGAAAGGGACCAACCAGACTTTCACCAGCGACAGGTGCAAAAGCAAACATCTGTCCTGGTATTGAGGTGCATCATTGCAAACGGTATGGGTAACTTGCATTATTGTGAAGGTACCATTGACATGGAGGCATATATTTGGATTGTACAGAGACATAAACTGCCATCAAGATGGCATCTTTCCTGGGAAACAAGACAATGCCAGGCCTCATTCTGCACATGCTAAGACTGAGTGGTTTCTAGACACTCTGCACCAGAGAAGGGATGTGCCTGCCTGTTTACTGCAGTCCAGATCTGTCTCTTATGGAAAATGTATGACCCATCATGAAAAGAAGAATCAGGCAATGATGACCACAGACTGTTGAGCGGCTGTCTTGTATCAGACAAGATTGGGCAAATATTCCACTAGCAAAACTCCAACAATTAGTATCCTGAACTCCCAAATGATTAAAAAGTGTAATTAAAAGGAAAAGTGAAGTGACACAGTGGTAAACATGTCTCTGTCCCAACTTTTTTGGGGTGTGTTGCAGCCATCAAAATCAAAATTTGTTCATATTTACAAAATACAGTTATGTTGGTCAGTGAAAACATTGGAAAACTTTTCTTTGTACTTTTGTCAGTTAATAAAATGTTAAATAAAATCACAGATTCTTGATTTTAATGCATTTTACAAAATGTCCCAACTTTTGGGGTTTGATTTGGGGTTGTATGATTTTGCACAGATTTTGGTAAGGACATAAATTAAAAATAATTGTACAATATATATCATATATTGTCATCTGTTATAAGCATCCTAACTTCCATTGCATCCTTAGCATTGCATATCCAGGTATATAATCTGTGCTTTAAAAGTCTAGTAGCAAGTCATAATGTAATAACTGTACATGATATAATACGTATTACATTATTTTAGTAAACTGTCCATAATGTAGTTATTTTCTCAATTTAATAAAATATTGAGCTCATAATGTAATAATTTGTTGGATAGCCTGGAAGTGTACATGACTCCAGAGTTCTCAGGAACTCTGACATTTATGACAAGGCAGAAAGAGGAGTGCTCTTTCCCAACGTGAGTATTTTTATGATTTTTATATGACATTTCACATTTCTGCTATTAGGATTTAGAATCATGATCTTAATATGCTATAGATATCATAATATAATTTTGTTGTTAATGTGCTTCGCTTTACTAACATCTACTAAACATTGACCTGAATTGTAAAAACTCATGATGCAGACCTGTACTTTTGATCTGTAAATTGACTGCAGTTACACATTTTCTAATATTTTCACTCAGATCACAGATGAGATCCAAGGCACACAGGTGTCCATCATGCTGCTGGGAGATCCAGCCTACCCACTTCGGCCATGGCTCATGAAGGGTTACCCTGATACGGGAAACCTTACTGAAGACCAGCGCTACTTCAACCAGAGGCTAAGCAGTGCTAGAATGACAGTCGAATGTGCATTTGGGCGATTAAAAGGTAGATGGAGATGTCTAGCCAAACGTCTTGATGTTGACATAGCTTTGGTCCCCACTGTTACATGTTGCACTCTACATAACATATGTGAGAAGCACAATGAAACATATGGCGAGGCCCTCCCTGCAGCTGTCCCTCCTGAAGCAGCAGGTGAGGATGTTGACCCAGTGGCTGCTGTGGACACTCAACCATTGAGAGTTCGGGAGGCACTGACCCAGCATTTTGCTGCACAGCGCTGAACATGACAATACGGCGAGATAAGAATGTGTGAATGCCTTACAATATTAATGGAGTATAGTATGAATGCCTTATAATTATTTGTTATTATTTTTGATACACAGGTATTTTTTTTGATACTCAAATTACCAAGTTATCGTGTGTCAATAAAATCAAGACCACATTTATTCTCGTTCAACTTGTATTTATTTTAACTGTATTCAGATCTAAGTCAAATGTTGAAAAATGAAAGTGACAAGTGCATTCAAGTCTGAATAGATCAAAACAAAGCTTAACTCCTCTAGTTAACACGAGATAGCTCAAATGAACATTGGCTACACATTACAATGATGAAACAAAAAAGGCAATTCTGAACATTCAATTCCCTGAGTACTGATAAATACAAAATGGGATGCAGGTTTTCCCTATCCATATTCAAAAGTTGCCTAAACACCATCAATTGTAGTGCTGGGGGCTGAGGCCGAAGACTGTTGGGGGCTGCCTGGCCTTGACTGAGCAGAAATGATGGGCTGAGAGTGTGTGTGGCCCTGGTAAGAGGTTGAAGGTTGGGTGTCATGGTGAGAGGAACGGATGTGTGTCTGAGTGTGTGAATAATGAGAGGACATAGTAGAAGCATAACCTTCGTACCAGGAATGAAAGTTGGTAGCTTCACTTTGGTGAGGTGTTACTGTTGTGTGTGTTTGATCTGGGTGATAAGGTGCAGTGTGGATATAATCTGGATGGATGGGAGGAGGTTGTGTGTGATCTTGGTTGAAGTGCTGAGCATTAGTATGATCTGGATGGAAAGGTGGATTTTGGGTCTGATCTGAGCGTAAGGGAGGAGGGCATGTGTGATCTTGGTGGAAAGGTGGAGTGTGGGATTGAGCTGGGTAGAAGGGAGGTGGCCTTGTCTGTTCAAACCAAGGAGGGTGTGCTTGCTCTGGGAATGGCCTTAGGACAGGAGGTCTGCTGGCGAGGAACTGGGTGAACATGCTCATCATACGTAACTCGTGGGCTTGCTGGGCAGCCTGCAGTTTGTGTTGAAACTCTGCGTCATCCGTCTGGCTGAGAGTACTGGCAAATTTCTGTGCAAACAGCTCCATTGTGGATTCCATCTTGTTTTTCCGTTTTCTCCGTGTTGTATATGGACCTGTAAAAAACAGAATTTCTTTATGTTTAGAGGAAATTGTTTATGACAGTAACTACATTTCTTTAAAGCCCTATTCGCACGGGATTAGTACTATCTGGGGACCTCGTGTGATTTAGAAATTACACCCCCACATCTGAATTTCATGTGGCGCATTCGCACGGCATAACCGAAGCCTGTGATTTTACTCAAATTTACTGACTTATCTCCCGGATATGACGTCAATAGGCTATTGCTTGGAAATGTCTTTTCGTTATAGGTCTAGCTGTATGATATATTATGACATAAACAGAATAAAGTTCCTTACCGCATGCTGCTATACATCTCATCTCCATCTAATCATTCTTTTTGTATTTGCTCTTCTGATGATTTTCAGCTTTCACTTTCTGCAAATTGTGTAGTTGTGTATAGCGATATGACCCAGCACCCAAAATACTATCAAAACACTCCAACACAGCCTCCATTCTTCGCAAAAGATGGATAAAAAGGCGCACATGAAACAAAAACCTTGAAAAACTGATATACGATCCGGCCAAATCACAGAGATGCCGATTCGCACAGGACTCATATTATCACAGGACCTCGGTGTTCGGCTAAATATAGTAGGTAATTTGCGGGGGAATTTTTACTTTACAAATTACAGACATGGCCGATTCGCACGGGATTAAGATCACAGACAACCTCCACAATTATTACAAATGACTAGAGGTCACCAGGTAATACTTATCCCGTGCGAATAGGGCTTAAGGGTTACTTTACTTTTTCCATTTAACCACTTAAAACAAGTATTTGTAAAATGGACACACAAAAGCCCTATTCGCACGGGATAAGTATTACCTGGTGACCTCTAGTCATTTGTAATAATTGCAGAGGTTGTCTGTGCGAATCGGCCATGTCTGTTATCCTGTGATAATATTAGTCCCGTGCGAATCGGCATCTCTGATTTGGCCAGGATTTGGCGGGGATTTTTTTTTTCAATGTATTTCTTTCTTTCGCGCCTTTTTATCCATCTTTCGCGAAGAATGGAGGGTGCGTTGGTGTGTTTTGACAGTGTTTTGGGCGCTGGGTCATATCGCTATACACAACTACACAATTTGCAGAAAGAAAAAACTGAAAACCACCACAAGTGCCAAGACAAAAAGAATGATTAGATGGAGATGGATGACATGCATAGCAGTATGCGGTAAGTAACATTCTTCTGTTTGTATCATACATCTAGAGATAACGACAAGACATTTCCAGGCAATAGCTTATCAAAAATAATGCACAATCAAGCGAAGGGGTTCACATCATAATTAGAGGTTAATGTTACAAATAAATCAAGCAAGCTTGAGCTAATAGATTTTAACCTGGTGAAATGTTTTTTTATCCATCTAATCGGACCCTCAACCGTACGCACAGTGTACAGTGCCATATAGTCGCCCATTGAAAACATATTTCCACTGGGCTACAAGAAATATAATATGGGTAGCTATAAACTATTTTTATATGGTTAGTTTATTTTTATTATTAGTATTTTTTGTTTATTTATCATTGCTATCAATAGCCTACATGGCACATTTAAATGATAACAGCCTATGAATAATTATTTTAAAAAACTATATCAATCTTGCTAGCCAATGTGTAAACTGTAAAAATACAGTGAAGAATACAGACTACAGTAAAGATATGTAATACAAATGTGATACACAAATGCAAGCAATGTTGGCTGTTTTTTTTTTTCTGGTGTTCTTGTAAAGTTATGCAGTGTAGTCAGTCAGGGCTGGGTTTAGGTATTCACTTTTTTTTAGATTACCTGAAAATCAAAATGTCATTCTTAAATTTCTTAATACTTTTAATGTCAGTGTTCTCATACGAATCGTTTTCTGTAGTTTAGGTTCTTAAATTTGTAATAAAATGTAGGCCTTCCCCTGATTTTTTATTAATTAAACATATGTGTTGAATATTAACACTGCAAACTGACAATGTGTACTGACCGCCTTCTCTCTTTCATAGCAAAATCATGGTACAATGAGAGAACAACACGGGAGCAAGGCCCTTCCTTTTGGGAAACAGAGGTGCTCCAGAATTTTCAAGACAATGATTGGTACCTCAACTTTAGAATGCCCAAAGAGGCCTTCAATATCCTTTGTGACCAGCTGCACCCATACATCAACCCTCAAACTACCAACATGTTGGATCCAGTACCTCTAAAGAAGAGGGTAGCAATTACCATCTACAAGCTTGCCAGTAATGTTGAGTTCCACGATGTTGCCAACCTGTTTGGTATTGGAACCAGCACCGCCTGTAATATCTTCTGGGAGGTGTGTGAGACACTGAGTAAACTCAGAAGGGTTTTTGTGAAGAGGCCTAAAACTGTCCCTCAAGTCCAAGCCATCATCACAGGATTTGAGAGGAAGAGGGGATTCCCCATGTGTGCTGGGGCTTTGGATGGCACGCACATCCCAATCATTGCCCCAGCGAGCTATCCCACCGACTATTATAACAGAAAAGGATGGTACAGTGTTCTTCTTCAAGGACTTGTAGACCACACTTACAGCTTCCTTGATTTTGATGTTGGTTGGCCTGGGAAGTGCCACGATGCATACGTTTTTGAGTGTTCACATCTGTGTCGCAAGCTGGAGGATGCTACCTTTTTTCCTCCAGTCAGCAGGAACATCCAAGGGGTCGACATACCTGTCCTGATTGTGGCCGATTCTGCCTATAGCTTGACTAGCAACATAATGAAGCCATTCCCGGAAGGTACAGCGAGGGGTCCCAAGGCAGCCTACAAGGCCTCCCTGAGCCGTGCTCGTATCCATGTTGAACACGCATTTGGTCGCCTCAAGGGCCGTTGGAGATGCATTATGAAAAGAAATGACTGTCAAACCCAAAATGTGAAGTATGTTGTGTCTGCTTGTGTAGTGTTGCACAACTTCTGTGAAATGCAGAAAGTTGCTTACCAGGAACCCCAGGAAGATGTGTTGGATCAGCCAGAGGCAGGACCAGAGCAGCATGATGTACCTGCTCTCTCCCCAGCAGAGCACATCCAGGAGGCCTTAGTAGCTCATATTAATACAAATCAGTAAAGTGCAGAGAAGCTTTGGAAGCTCATACACAAACTATGCAGTCAAGACGCACGTGAAATTGAAATCAAACATTTATTTATAGTGCAGAGCATCCTTCATTTCTGAACTTGGCAATTCACATAAGTTTGAACTTTTGTTAAAGTAACACCAGGTAACTTTTTTCCCCCTACAGTTGGGAAACAGTATTGTCCTCTACTACTGTCGTAAACTCTGTCATCGTGCATTTGTTGACAACCATGATAGCCCTGAACACTGTAGGAGGAGGTCACATGCAGGTGTTCTGCTTGCGTCACGTGTGAAATGTCTTCATCCCAGGTACAGTGGCATATATTTCAGCATGTCATATGAATTTAATTTCATGGGTTTTATTTTATTTCTAACGACAAATGATCGTGATGATCACGTTTACAAGCCAGTGTCATTATAGTAGCCTAGTCTATTGGTTACCGTTTTACTGAATCTATATGATACTTCAATGCAATGTTTGAGTGGTAGATAAAAACCATATATCGTCAATATTATAATATCAAGCTACCATAAATAAATCTGCAAATTTTACAAATCGATTTGCATTATAGCTTGAGGCAAGACAAATAATCATTACCTGATTCATGAAGATAAACGGAGGATAAGATAGCTTCCGTAACATAGTCAGGCAGACAAAAAAACACCCCAGCCGATTGGGTGTCATTGGTTGTTGCGTTAAATGTTACCCAGATACAATAGTGCTATTTTCTGATTGGCTAACAACACCAGACGAACAACACCAGAGGAGACGCGCTTGAATTCATGCCTGTTCCACAGTGAGAGTGGCGCGGCCAGAGTTTTGGGCTCTGCGGCATATTAAATATATTACAAATAGTTTTTCAGCGTGAGAAATACAATGTGTGGCGGAGAGCGTGACAAAAGACCGAAATGAGTGACTGTCACGCTCAATGCGTGACACTTGACAGCCCTGCTATTTTAAGGAAGTGGGGGTGGTGGTGGAAGTGACGTATATGCCGTAAAGCAGTCGAGTTTTGTAGTTCTCTTTGTTCGCCGGTTACTACCCGAAACCCGAAGTTTAAAAGTACGATTAAAAACGCTACAGACCCCGTCAGGCTATGGCAGACGTGTCATTCAACCTATTGTAAGTCGATGTACCATCACAAGAGACTTGGAAATATATTATGAAGTTTGAAAAGTTACCTGGTGTTACTTTAAACCTTTTTTTTTTCCAGTTTTTTTATATAAAATAAACAATTGTTACAAAGTATAAAAGAAATGTGCAAATAATGCTTTCCTGCAAGATGTTAAGGCACAAAAAGCTAGTTGGGTGTGTCATTGTAGTAGTGCACTTGATATGCTGCTGGGGCAGGGGGTCCAGGGGTTGTGGATGGAAAGTCCATGCTCTCAGCTGATGGGCGTTGGGGAGGTGGTGTATAAGGGTAGTAATGTGGGGCTGAAAATGGTGAATGGTGGGACTGGGGCCTGAAGCACTGAAACATCTGGAGCATAAACGACCTGTTCTCTTCTGCTCTATTTTCATCAGCTTCCATCTTCTTCATTTCAAAATCAAGACGTTTCCTTTCCAGCTCCATTCTATTTCTCTCCATCTCTTTCTCCCATTCAAACCGCTCCCTGTCGTAGTCACAGGTATTTTCATTTTGCAGGAGATGGTCCAGACCCTTGTACATTGCCTCTATTATCTGTGTTTTTCGCCCCTTTCTTCGGCGATGTGCTGCAAAGACAAAACATTCCGATGTTAAAACTTATAAATAACGGAAACATTCAATGCTACAGTTATTAATTTAAATTCCTTTGGTAAGAACTATGTAATGGTCAATTAATGGTTTGTGAATACACCTTTGGGACATTTGTTTTGGTTACATCTGTGTGCCCGGCAATGTCAGTGCCCCATGCAATGTGCCAAAGTTCAGTTGAGTGATGCACTGTTACATACCGCCTGTGCCGGCCTATGCAACGGAGAGGGGAGACCACGCGGATTATTTGATTTCAAATAATAATAGTATTTATTAAAGACAAAAAAAATTAACAACATAAAATAATTAAAGTCAGTATAACTGTACAACTTGAAACGAAAACAAATGCAATCAGGGAATATGAAGTGTCATGCAAAAAGAAACAAAATCAGCAAAACGGTGCGGGAGAGAAGGAGAAACGGCGGCCTCCTGCAACCAAGTCTGGAGAGTCTTTTAACACCCAGGATACTGGAAGCAACCACACGCGGTCCTGGAGCAATCACCTGCAACACGCCACACCTGCGCTCCTCTCACCTATAGGGGAGACGTAATGAACAGGCAAACCGGAAAGGAGGAGGAGCTGACAGGTCCGAGACCGTCACATGCACCTGTTAAGAAAATTATGTATTTGAGCTCTCATAATTCCTTATATTTTTATTCTCACTTAAAGTGATGCTGTGATGCGTGGTCTGTATATTATGCTGTAATGGTGGTAGGCTACTATAAGCAGGGTGAGGGAGACTGTCCTGGGATTTTGTAAGTGCAGGTTTATTGCAGTCCACCAAAACAGAGACCAGACAAGCCCCGTTTCACTATTCATACATGAAAGTGCACACACAACAAAGCATCATTGTAAATGACAAAAACAATGAAAGTTATTATTGGAGATAAAATACAATTTCCTGGTGGTAGCAGTTGCATCACTCAACTGAACCTAGTGTGTGGTAGTGTTGTTGCCTCCGACACACGCATGTAGCCAAAACAAGTATTGCCCAAAGGTACATTCACAAAATATTGATACTTTTAAGTATAATAGAACAGCTAACCATATCATCCATTCGCTCCTAAGTAACTACCTACATTTGTGTACCTTATTGAAAACTATTACCAACCTGAGAGCCCACCTTGTGGCTTGGGTTCCGCAGGAGGAGGAGGTGGGGGTGGTGGTGCTTTGGAGGCTGAGCCATGACTGGATGCCTCATCCTCTGCATCATTTTCCCTAGATGTGTTGTGATTATTAGGGCTCTCAGATGAACCTGCTGAAAACAAAAGAAAATCAAGCAGGTTCACTCAGTAATGATTTACTCTGTTTCTACTTATTTCTTTATTTAATCATAGAGAAGATACAATGTCTACATATAAATTAACAACACAATATAGCTTTACAGTATTATGTAGTGTACAGGCCAGTGTAGGCTGCTTACCACAGTCAGATTCCTCATCTGAACTCCCCCCGTTATCCATCCTTATGTCTCCAGGGTTGTTCATAGGACGGCAACCTGTAAAAAAAAAAAAAAAAATTGAAACAAAAAACAATAGAAAAGTAACACTTTATTTGACAGTGTCCTTGTTACATATGTTACATGTACTTACAATAGTAATAACAGTAAATTATGCATTATTACATGCAACTAACCCTAAACCAAATCCTATAGTAAGTACATGTAGTTAATTAATATTACTCAGTACTTAAATATATAATTACTAAAGTTAGCATAGAGTTAACGTTACTGTACGTTAGCCGTTGTATGTTGCTGTTAAACTGGCTTTTACTGTAGCATATGTTTGTATTACGTTAACGTTACAGTAACTTACGTTAGCTGCTGAAACGGAGAAACATTTATAGCGGCTAAACTGGCTATTGCTGTACTATATGTTAGCTAACGTTAGAAGGGAAATGTTGATTAATCTTACCGAGAACAGCGTCCAGTTCATCAAAATAAGGACATTTAATGGGGTTTGATCCGGTCTTCTTGTTGTTTTTGAGGCTATCACGGTACTTTCGTCGCAGGTAGTCCAACCTTTCTTTACACTTGGTCCAATCTCCAAAGTCCTGTATAGACGGGCACCGGAGGACGAGGTCTTTGTGAATATTTTCCCAAACGGTGTGGTTGTGCACCATTTGTTCAAATTGCCTTTGGTAACGTGGTTCACCCCAAACATTGATTAAACAGAGTGTCTCCTCCCGCGTCCAATGTCGGGTTTTCTTCTTAGCACTAGCAGCCATGTTGAGAAACAAGGAAGCAGATGTACGCTGACGTCATATCCGGGTTCCGGGAGAGAGAGAAGTCAGTAATTTTGAGAAAAATCACAGGCTTTGCTTATCCCGTGCGAATGCGCCACACGAAATTCAGATGTGGTGGGGTAATTTCTAAATCACACGAGGTCCCCAGATAGTACTAATCCCGTGCGAATAGGGCTAAAGACTAGTAAAACCTAATCAAACCCTACCAGTTCCACTCTCCTGATGGCGTGCACCAGTTGCTTCTTTGATGGATGAGGTAGGCCTATTGTCACTTGAAGGGGTTGAGTCACTGAATGAGGTCTCAGGAGAATCATGAGATGTATCATGAGGATCATCTGGATAAAAACATATTCATTCTTGACACATAAATGTAACAACTAGAACATCAGATAATTGTGCTATTTAATAGTTCAGTTTTGGATGTGTGTAATATATGAATAAAGCATTTTCAATTTTGGATGTTTAATATGTGTAAAGCCTTTTGGACGGACAAAAAAAAAAAAGAAAAATCTTACTTCAAATGGAAAATAATATTTTTCATACCCTAATGGCAGATAATTAAGCTTATTTTAAGCAAAAACTTAAAAAAAAACAAAAACAATATACAATTTATGATGTAATTTTACATATCTAGTAAATATCTACTAAATGCTTCTTGATTTAAGAATGTTTAGATATTTGGACTGGAAACAATACAAAAATACTAAAAAATACTAAGTAAGAAAAGGATATATATATATTTTTTGCAGTCTGTTCAAAAATCAGAAATGTTATGTAAGGAATAATTGACGACAGGCCATTGAATTATTAGAAAAATAATGCACACCCGAGGTGGTAATGCGGTCACGACGCGAAGCGGAGTGGCCGTTACACCTCGGGTGTGCATTATTTTTCTAGTAATTCAACGGCCTGAAGTCAATTATTCCACTTATACTACAGTTACCACACCTCAAAACATTGTTCAGATGATGCATTTCAAGACGTTTGTCAAGCTTTTGCCATTAAAACGCTCTTGTATGTAGGACTAATTTCTTACGCATCTAATCCCATGCCTCCGTTGCTAATTCCAAAACGTAATTTTAGAGTTAGTAACGGAGGTTTGAGCCACTGATAGCAGACTAATGATGGGGACACACTTACGACTCGCTGAAACATTCGAAGACTGACTGTTTCCATCGACTGTAGCAGGTCTTAAACACCGACTGTGGAAACAGACTGAACGCGCTGAACACTCGTTTGGGCATGATCAGTTATAACATAAGTATCAAATTACATTCATAACTGGCCTTAGTAAATGTCCCGGCTTTATGCAGTTATTATACCATGGTCTGGGTGAATACTCGATTCTGATTGGCTGCAGGGTGTCCGTTAAAAAGTGATAGAGGACACCTAGTAAAGTAGTTCTGGTGAAACTGCCTGTTTACCATTCGAAATTAATAAATAAATGCGCTGCCTACAACAGTGAGTAACCATAGCAACATGCAGTCAAAGTATCCGTTAACAATTTGCTCTATCAAAACAAACATCTAACGTTAGTTAGATATTACATTACCTACTAATACAAAAATGAGCGACTTCGTTATTTCTTTTAACATTTATGGACATTTTAACATCACATCGAGGCTTGATTACTGTAACTCTCTCTTTGCGGGTTTACCAGCAAATTCTATTAGGAGGCTGCAATATATACAAAACTCGGCCGCACGTGTCTTGACTCATACATCCTCACGCCAACACATTACACCTGTGCTCCAGCAACTGCATTGGCTTCCAGTTCAGCTACGTATTGATTTTAAAACTCTGATTTTAACCTATGGAGCAGTACATGGGTTGGCTCCAGATTACATCTGTGATTTAGGGGGCTTTCACACTGGCAGTTTAGTTCGGAACGGGGCACGGTTCGCATGAAAAATCGCTAATGTGAACGCTGTCATGGGACCCGGGTGCGCACTGGGGTACCGAACCCGAGACGACCTGGAGGAGGTGGTCTGAGTTCGGTTGCTCCCGAACCGTGCTGCGATTCGCGTGTATGTGAAAGCAACACGGACTCGGGTGCGCACTTGTTCAGGAAGTAAAGTATCCTGCGCATGCGTTTTAGCCGATTATGATGTATTTAGTTAAATAAAACACACGTAAGGGATGAAGATTTACCCTGGATACGAGCAAGAGTGAGTCTACAGTGTATTCGCGCATAGTGTGTGCAATCAGGGCAACAAATTAATGGAAATCCACTGTCTCCTCAAAAGAGTCCATTTGCAAGCAGCGGAAAGACAGCTTATGTGAAACACACACACAGTTAAGCTGCGTTGTTTACTCAGCTATGCATAACAGCACCAAATTAATAAAAAACACAATATATTGACCCGCGTCGTGTTTTCTATCATGCGCCGTGCACGTTTGCAATGACGTAAGATGCACGCAAACACACCAGAGTTCGATAGAATCAAGTTGAGTGTGAAACCAGACCAACGCTGCGGGGGGCGCCGGGAACAATCGCGCCCGGGCTCGGACCGCAGCAAACGAGCCCAGTGTAAAAGCCCCCTTAGTTTCTCCATCCATTCCCGCTCGCTCTCTCCGTTCTGCTGGCTCTCTTTCTCTGTGGCAGCCTCGTTGTAAATTAAAAACCATGGGGGGAAGGGCTTTCTCCTACAACGCACCAAAATTATGGAACACATTACCTACAACTATTAGGGATGCTGATTCTCTGGATTGTTTTAAGAAACTTCTTAAGACACATCTTTTTAGTCAAGCTTTCAATTTATAATTGTATTATTTTGTTGAACTTTTTTTACTATTTCTTTATTTATTTTATCCTCATGTTTGGTTGTTTTGGTTCTGTACTGTAGCGCTTTGAGTCTGAGAAAGGCGTATTACAATAAAATATATTATTATTATTACCACTTTTGTTATTGTGGTCTTTCACCTCCTTGTATTTAGATTTAAGGGACTTCATTTTTCGCTGACACTGGAGCCAGGAACGTCTGTAGCCCTGCTCCGCCATTGCAGCCGAAATATCCTCAAAAACGGATTTGTTTCTGTATGAGCCTTTAATTTTATCTTAAACTGACTCTTCCCACAGAGTGAGAAGGCAGGTAACTTCAGCCGTCGACCAATGCCCTGCATTTTCTTCCTCCATGTTACCTGCGTTGTTATCATTTACCGCCTCCACACGTGAGAATAATACGTCATCAAAACCACGTAAAAGAACCAAATTGTCGCAGTTTTAATGACGTACAGAGTGCAATGCTTCAGAAAATCCGATCTGCCTGTTTACATGACAGTCGCATTGGGACATATCGGATTTATTTCCACATATGAATGAGGCCTGAAGCCGATCTCGAAATATCCGAATGCATGCGTTTTTTTCCTGTTTACACTGTCATAGAACATATCCGATCTGTGTTGCATACGAGTAAAAAATCGGAATTGGGTCACATTTCACTGACAGTGTAAACAAGGCCTTAGAGCTGACTGAGTCACCTCCTCAATGAATACTGTGTCCTCCACAGTCTTGTCAATCTGAAAAGAAAGTTCTTATTTTGCTTAGTATTTCACAGATGTTTAGGTGATAGTTAACATCCCTGTTTTGAAACTGAAAGAATCTGCAGTTACCCTGTAGTGTTCGGCAATTTCAGAGGGATAACGGGTCTCTTTCCCAAACATAAAAAAAATGGAGACGACTTTGTGGTCATTTTAACTTTCGTTCGTTATCCAAACATGACTGCGTCCAGGTGCCTGTCACAGTCTTTCGGCTGATCGTTCACCAGTTTGCAGAGGGCTCTGAAGATGTAGTTCAATTCAGTATATATGAATATGACAACTTTTAAATCTTGAAATATTTAACTCTTGCGCCATGTTCTTTGATTTTATTAATTATGAATGCATTCCATTTTAAATACATTAATTGACTGAGAATAAGTCTTAGGCACGCCATTCCATGTTAGAACTAAGTTGACCTCCAGTGTACTTCTTGTGAATCAAACCCATGACCTTAAAGGGATAGTTCACCCAAAAATGAAAATTAGCCCATGATTTACTCACCCTCAAGACATCCTAGGTGTATATGACATTCTTTCAGATGAATACAATTGAAGTTATATTGAAAAAATGTCCTGACTCTTACAAGCTTTATAATGGCAGTGATCGGTTGTATATTTCAAAGTGCATCCATTCATGATAAACGTGCTCCACACGGCTCTAGGCGGTTAATAAATGCACATATAAAGGGGTTAATGAAGGCACAATCATGGTACATATAAAATATTGTAGTAATGTGAAGAAATCTAACATAACATACAATGTACAATACAATACCATTCACAGGATGGCAAAGTCAGTACTTTGGGAGTACGTTAGGATATTCTCACAGGTCTTGGTTGCAGTAGAAGAAGGACCTATATGCAGCAGTCTTTATTAATCACAAACTCAAACTAACAGAAATGCTCAGGATACTTTGGAATTAAAAAAAAACACAAACAGAATGTCTCGGTTACGTATGAAAGCTTATCTACTTCCAGAATATAAAACGAGCCAATGGCAAGAAAATGCCATGGGTATGCGGAATTTGCATAGCGTAACTCCATCCCACCTCGTGGGTATATAAGGAAGGACGCTGGCAACATGCGTTGTTTTTGACGCTGAGGAGCCGAGACTGAACTCAGGCGTTCCCGCGGTACAGCGGAAGTGGCAGGGAGACGTAACGTCTCCGTTCCCTACTCACGGAACAAGGGTTACATACGTAGCCGAGACGTTCCCTTTCGTAGTCACTACGAGTTACGTCGAATGGGGTTCCCAGTCTAATCATGCCATGTCGGCTGTCTTCCAGTGCTCTGCGTAAGTCTGAGCTCCCTGTCGTGAGACTAGCACAGACGATGGACTCCTACTTAACACAGGAATACCAAGGTACACTGGGGAGCATATCTCAGAGGAGATATGCAACACAATGCCTACCCGAAGGGAGGACTTAAAAATACACATATGGCCCGAGAGGGGGTAACATATGGAGAAACACTGGAGTATCCAGCCCCCAGGGTGGAATCTTTCAACTCCAGGGGTGGCAGTGTGGCTTGCCAAGGGAAAGACACATGTTCATAGAGACTTACAGTGGAAACACACACGTTAGGGTCGCCCAAGGGGGGAATGCTCCATGCACATGGAGGCACCTAGCCAACACGAAAACTGCCGCAGGCATACACTCTGGCATTGACGTCAGCAGTGCTGGAGGAACTCAGGGCTTCTTGGGGAAACTCACCTGAGGAGAATATTGCACGTATCCAGTCCGAGGAGTGGAATGGCGAGCAAGCGATGACACCGAGCAGGTCCTATTACCAGCCACTGGGAGCGGGTACATAAGAGGACACTGGCTTCACTCGGAGATTGTACAATCTCGCGAATGTGTGAGGTGTCGCCCAGCCTGCAGCTCTGCTGATGTCTGTTAGTGAGGCGCCATGTGCTAGAGCCCAAGAGGAAGCCACACTCCGAGTGGAGTGGGCCTTCACACCAAAGGGGCATGGTCGACCCTCCGTCAGGTAAGCCAAGACAATGGAGTCCACTATCCAGTGAGACAACCTTTGCTTGAAGAGAGCCTTTCTCTTCAGTTTCCCACCATAACAGACAAAGAGCTGGTCTGAGGTCCTGAAACACTGCCTTCTGTCTACATAGGCACGGAGGGCCCGTACTGGACAGAGCAGTGCCAAGGCTGGGTCTGCCTCCTCCAGGGGCAGCGCTTGCGGGTTCACCACCTGGTCTCGAAAGGGAGTGGTGGGAACCTTGGGCACGTATCCAGGCCGGGGTCTCAGGATCACGTGAGAATAGGCCGGCCCGAATTCCAGGCACGCTTCGTCAACTGAAAAAGCCTGTAGGTCCCCTACCCTCTTGATGGAGGCCAATGCAACCAGGAGCGCTGTCTTCATAGACAGGATCTTAAGCTTGGCTGATTGCAAAGGCTCAAAGGGAGCTCTCTGCAGGGCAGATAAGACCACTGTGAGGTCCCAAGAGGGTACGAGGGGAGAGCGAGGAGGATTTAATCTCCTGGCTCCACTCAGGAATCTGATGACCAGGTCATGCTTCCCCAAGGACAGTGTCTGTGCAAGGCGGCTCACTGGGGGAAACGCATACTTGCGGAGGCCCCGCGGCCAGCTGTGCACCAGAGCATCTGTGCCGAGCGTGCCCTCGGTCAGGGAATAAAACAGGCTGCAGTGGGAAGAGTCGTGGGAGGCAAACAGATCTACCTGTGCGTCGCTTAACTGTTCCCAAATCAGCTGAACCGACTGGGGATAGAGTCTCCATTTTCCAGGAAGTGGCTGAAACCGCGAGAGCTCGTTGGCTGCATGATTCAGGTCTCTCAGAATCTAAATGGCTTGAAGCGATCTCAGATGCTTCTGACTCCATAGGAGGAGGTGGCGGGCGAGTTGCGACATACAGCGGGAGCGTAGACCACCTTGTCGGTTGATGTACTCTACTGTTGCGGTATTGTCTGAGCGGACTAGTACGTGCTGGTTCTTGAGCAACGTACGGAAGCGGTGCAGAGCCAGGCGTACTGCCAGCAACTTGAGGCAATTGACATGCCAAAGGCGCTGGGGTCCTGTCCAGGAGCCCGCAGCAGCATGTCCATTGCATATGGCGCCCCAGCCCGTGGAGGATGCATTTGTTGATACAACAATGTGCCTGGATACTCGTTCTAAGGGCACTCCGGCCCGTAGAAAACTGAGGTTCATTCACAGGGTGAAGGTCTGACGGCACGTCGGAGTAACTGGTATTTGGAGCATGCCTAGTTGCCATGCCTAGGGACTCGATCGCAAAGCCAGAGCTGAAGCTGTCTCATATGAAGCAATCCGAGCGGCGTAGCTGTGGCTGCGGATGCCATATGCCCCAGGAGCCCCTGAAATAACTTCAGTGGAACCGCACTCTTGCCCTCGAACTGTCTCAGGCAAGTCAGCAGTGACTGCGCGCGCTCGCTCGTAAGCTGAGCGCACATGGCGACCAAGTCAATTCCCATACCGAGAAAAGAGATCCTCTGCACAGGGGAGAGTTTGCTTTTTTCCCAGTTGACCCGAAGGCACAGACGGGCTAGGTGCTGGAGCACTAGGTCCCTGTGTTCACAAACCTGGTCTTGAGAGTGAGCTAGGATCAGCCAGTCGTCGAGATAGTTCAGGATGTGAACCCCGTGTTGCCTTAGCGGCACAAGGGCTGCCTCGACGACTTTCGTGAAGACGCGAGGAGACAGGGCTAACCCGAATGGTAGAACCACGTACGGATATGCCCGCCCCTCGAAAGCAAACCGTAGAAACGGTCTGTGTCGAGGAAGAATGGAGACATGAAAGTAGGGGTCATTCAGGTCGATCGCTGTAAACCAATCCTGTGGCCATGAGCATCTTGAACGGAAGCCTGTGAAGGGATCGGTTCAATACGCGCAGGTCCATGGTTGGCCGTAACTCACCGGTCTTCTTGGGTACAACGAAGTAGGGGCTGTAGAAGCCGGACTTCATTACGGCTGGAGGGACGATCTCGATCGCACCTTTCGACAGTAAGGTAGCGACCTCCGCACGCATGACAGGGGGATTGCCACCGACCATAGTGTAATGGACTCCCGGGAAGCATGGAGGAGATCGTGCGAACTGAATCGCAAAGCCGAGCCTGATGGTTCTCGCGACCCAGCGGGACATGTTGGGAAGCTCTAACCAGGCGCCCAAGAACTGTACTAGCGGGGTCATGTGCCACAGATGTACCTCCGATGGGCAGTTGGCCCCGAGTTATGTAAATTACATGTAGGGCCATTATACTCAGTGCATGCCATTGTAAAGACTGTAGGTCCCCTCCCGTCCCCTTACCACTGCATTTCCGGCTCTCCAGCTCCCAATAGGTTGTTTTCATTCACCAAGCTTACCTGCATTATGCCTTAAGGCCCCCGGCACTGCCCATCAAACCCTGCCGAACTACATCTGCTTTGGTGGGCAGAGCCTATATGGCGGCGGGTTAGGCTGGTGCGAGCCTGCATTATATGGCCATCTTACAGGCTTACCAGGCCAATCTTGATGAAGGCGAGAGTCCTACAATTGAAAATATTGCAGAGCTACGTAAAGCCAAAGCCACCTGTGGCTTAATCTGTCTTTCTCCTTGATGCCCGTCTCACACACTGGCCTGTTCGGCGACGCCATTAACACTAGAATGGCCATGACGGTCATTTTGACCGCACTGAATTTCGCGGAAATTCAACGCTCACCATCTACCAGGAAAAGCCGTGGAAGAATGTATGTATTTTGAGCTCCGTGCACACAAGCGTGGGCATCACCGATGGGCCGAAGGCAAAGCCCGAGTCGGTGACGTACTATAATATGTGATCTGAAGACCGTCCTTCAGGCCAGGAAGGCATCGAAAAGAGGTTCTAACTCACGTTGGGCCCTCATGAAACTGGTGTCAGTATCCCGCCGCCAGTGGCGCTTCAGGGACACATCAGTTTCCAGCGAACGCACACTGCTCTGTCTGCCCCACAGGCTTCAGGAGAGGAGGAAGCTAAGGCTCTAAGAGGAAGACCTATAGGGGGCTTGAAGAAATGGATTCTTTTTGAAATCCAAATTGGCCTAATCTACATGATAATCAAGCAAGAGCACAAAGTTTTGCCCTTTGATGATACATAAATAATTATAATATAATTTTGTTATGGGAAACAGAAAACAACACTGGGTGAAATATTACATGAATGTGTAACAAACCAATGAATTTAAGAATGATGAACAAATGTCCATGTTATTGGTAAAGTTTGATGAAGTGAACAAAGTTTGTGCCAAAACTATGTCTGAGAACGAAGATTATGAGTCAGGATAATTGCATGAAGGGAGTGTTACTGGAGTTCACAGACATGAAGAGGTGGACAGCTTGCACCTGTGAGGCCTTGAGGAGGATCTGGGAAACTTTGAAAAGTCACAACTTATGTCAATCAAAAAGATTAGAACCTAACGCCTGTGGTAAACAATTGGCGTATTAAAGACTGATGAGCTGATTGCCTCTTTGGATAGTGATACGTCAGTACCCCCGACACCTAGAAGCCCATAGCTGAGGACAAGAAATACCAAGAGGAAGACAAGAAGCCCAGAGCTGACTACAACTTTGATTCAGAATGTGATTGTTGTATTTTATACTTTAATGATGAAGTTCTATTTGCCTATACATTTTTGTTTACTATATAAAGAAAAGTAACCAATTAAAAGAAATAAGAACATACCACAGAAGTCTTCTGAGCAAATTATAAGTGATTTTAAAATGCTTATAATTTAGGCCAGACTCGACTTACTTTACCTAACCTGAGAATAATAAATAATCCGATTAAAGGTGTTAAGATCAAAGTACACACCGCAAAACAATTTACCACTTTTTATATAAAACTTTGAATAATATAAAACCATTATTAGCAGCATAAGAAAATGCAGATTTATTGGAAGATTTTGTGAAATCTCGTTGTAAGAAGTGGAAGACACGACAACAATGACAAAGGCAAAGGAAAAACTGCAAATTTAGAAATCCATTTCTCATGCAGCCAAAAGGGGAACAGTCATCGATTGGAGGGCGTCCAGGTAAAAAAGTTGATACCATGAAGTTCCTCAGGAAGGTAATCTTGGTCCACTGTCCCACTGAAGTTTGGGTTATATTTGTATCCTTTAGCGTAGCCCAGATTCTTCATTAGTTTGGTGGGGGCGTTGCGTAGGTGGAGGGGCACGGGCGGTAACGGGCCCTGATGGTTTCTCAGACAGGCCTTGACGTTATTATAGGCCTTGTACACCTCCACAGACTTGGGTGCTCTGGCCATATAAACCACACACTGGGCTAGAATTACCTAAAATAATTCAAAAAGAGATGTAGGTGAGATTGAAGGTGAAAAGTTAGTAAGAAAGATCAGGTGTATCAAAAAACTACTTCAACAAGTATATAAACTTTATGGAAGCTTGTTTCTTCCACTGAATAAAACAAATTTAATTGCAATTGCATGAAAATGTCAGAACTTCCATGAAGTTCAGAAAGGGTCAAAGCGAATTGCAGGTTTTTATTGGACAGGATATGCACTGTGAGAAACTCAGGCTTTTGAGGGATTTTAGACTGCTGTCACTTTAAGACCGAATGCACAGATCTAATGTACTGTTCACATGCAACTTATTTCCCAACTGTTTATGTTCACTTTAGACATAACCAACTGTTTTTAAACGGATACTCACCAAGCCAGCATTTTGACATATCTCTGTGTATTTAACAGTTTAGGCGTGAACCCGAAGCTCAAGGTTCACTTTGCTTGTCCGGTTTCCACTCTGTCTCGGAGTGCGTTCACAGAAAGCCACTTGGAGAACAGTATCACTTTCACATTTTCAATAACTCTTATTATTAATCACGCACGCCCTGCAGTTTAGCAACAGCAGACAGTATTTTACGAAAATCACTGATCTAGCTGATTTGGACGTTAAGTTTGGCCTTTTAGGGAGGAACGAATGCGCACCGCAATAAAGGAAAAAAAAAAGAAATGCACTAAAATCGAACAGCCCTAGTTTCTTGCTGTCGTTGCTGTAGAGTTGCAATGTCTCTGATCTCTGCAAAGATGTTGCAAATTTATTGTCCTTTTCAGACACCTCTACCTCTACCACTGCCAGACCGGTGAATGTAGTGAAGCAATCTTAGCTGCGCACAGAGAAATTGTCTTGCGAGTTTTCTGTCATCTGATCGGCCTTTATAGAGACCACCGATCAAACTATATAAAGCTATTATCGGCTAATAACCATCAGCGCCTGTTGCGCTAACCCGGTGAAGGTGTGGCTGTCTCCCGTGTACCCGTCATTTCATTTCCTGCATGCCGCCTCCCCAGCGCGCTCTGCACGGCAGCCCGCACGTGACTGTGCTCGCCCTGGTGCATACTCGACCAGGTGAATTGAATTGGGGAAATCAGAAGCTCGCGCCCAGTTAATTCAGTGGATTTCAAATACGCGCATCAGTCATTTGATTGGGGTGCAACGGACTAGGAGGGCGGCAGAGGCACAAACGCATTCACTGTGAGGAACTAGGACTTTTGATTGTGACGGGCTATCGGTAAACTCACATGGACTCTTGTTTCACATGGACTCTCGTTTGAATATTTTGTCTGTTTGGTATTTAATGTGCTAAATGTGTTAATGTTGCAGGTAAAGTTTAAAGTAATTGTTACTGCATGGCTTAAAGAGATACTAGACTGATAAGACCAAATGCTTAAATTGGTATGGTTAAAAAATGCAGGAATTAATCAATATGGAAAGTCTAGTAAAAAATGCAGGGATAAAAAACTAAATAAAGTTATTTTGTATAAAAAGCAGAGTTTGGTTCATCCTTGTTTAGTTGTGCATTACTTGCCTGTGTGTGTGTGTGATTTAGCACCTTGAGCTGTGTTTCCTGTAAAATGCATTTTACCTTTCCTGTTTTGGGAAAATACCTGTTTATTCAATGTTTTTGTGTTTATTTTTATTTAAAGGTTTTTCACCTGTTACTCCCGATCCTGATCTTGTTACACTGGTACCAAATAAATATTTTTCTGAGTGACTTGACAGCGCCCGATCAATTGGACCACCCTTACATAACAGTTAAAAGTAGTTAAACTAATGTAGTTCAAGAATTGTTTTAGTATCTGATTGTGACTTCCAGAATCTAAATCCAATCGAATGATGATGTGCTTTAAGATTCCCACCACTAGCAGCAATTGCAGTGTATTTGTCTGTGTTGTACCTCACATTCGGGCATGCCCATGAAGTGACAGGCCTGGAACGCTGATACAGCCTGAGTGAGCGCCACAGGGTCCGCCAGACCTTTAGAAGAGTCCACAACAGATCCAGTCTGTCAAGACGTTAACTTTTGGATCACACTAATTATGAAGTAACTATTATGGTAAAACAACACAGGTTTTGGAAACAAAGGACCAGCTACTTACCAATATCCTCACTAGCAAACCGGACCAGTCTGCGAGCCACATACAGGGGGTCTTCACCTCCCTCCAGCATTCTTCCCAGCCAATAGAGGGCAGCATTGGTTTCTGATCCTCTCATTGACTTGTGCAGGGCTGAGATACAGTTATAGTGCTCCTCACCTGTGTGTCACAGATTTGACATTTCTAGTGAACTGTGGATCTGACTCAATGTATTGTGTGTCGGTGAGAGTTTGAGTACAACTACTTGTAAACATGTATGTGCATAATGACAATATGCAGTAAACATAAGCGTTAAGCTCAAGACTGACTGTTCATTCTGATTTTAAAGCATGATCACTCTGTGAACACGGTTACAATGACTTATTCAAGTCAACTCACCTTTATTTATATAGCGCTTTTACGATACAGATTGTTTCAAAGTAGCTTTACAGTGATAATAGGAAAATAATGCAACAAAGTTTTTTTCTAGAAGAAAGAAAAAGTCCAGCTTAAAGTAACACCAGGTAACTTTTGCTCTCGGGGTCCCCCTACAGTTGGGAAACAGTATTGTCCTCTACTACTGTCGTAAACTCTGTCATCGTGCATTTGTTGACAACCATGATAGCCCTGAACACTGTAGGAGGAGGTCACATGCAGGTGTTCTGCTTGCGTCGCATGTGAAATGTCTTCATCCCAGGTACAGTGGCATATATTTCAGCATGTCATATGAATATAATTTCATGGGTTTTATTTTTTTTTCTAACGACAAATGATCGCGATGATCACGTTTACAAGCCAGTGTCATTATAGTAGCCTAGTCTATTGGTTACCGTTTTACTGAATCTATATGATACTTCAATGCAATGTTTGAGTGGTAGATAATAACCATATATCGTCAATATTATAATATCAAGCTACCATAAATAAATCTGCAAATTTTACAAATCGATTTGCATTATAGCTTGAGGCAAGACAAATAATCATTACCTGATTCATGAAGATAAACGGACAAAAAAAAACACCCCAGCCGACGGGGTGTCATTGGTTGTTGCGTTAAATGTTACCCAGATACAATAGTGCTATTTTCTGATTGGCTAACAACACCAGACAAACAACACCAGAGGAGACGCGCTTGAATTCATGCCTGTTCCACAGTGAGAGCGGCGCGGCCAGAGCTTTGGGCGCCGCGGCATATTAACCCTCTGGGGACCAAGGGGTTTTTGGGGCCCTTGGGATGTTTTGACATGCACTGACATTTGTGCTTTTTTCAGTTATTTATAAACATGTTAATGGCAAAGGTGTAAATTCACTCTATATAGCACAAACGGGGCTACCATAATATATGAGCAACATGTATGTACATGTTTGTATTTTTGAGAGAATATTATTTATGCATGGTTATTGAAAAAACTAAAAATAAAAGTTTCTGAAATAAGGCCACAAAACACATATTGATTATTTCTTCACAAGACTTTTGAAAATTTTATCACATAGTCTAGAATATTTGCTCCAAAACTATGTGAGAATCATCCTGACTACTCATTCAGATAAGTCAATAAAGTCTTTTAGAATGTGTATGGCGTGTTTTGTTTGAGAAAACTTTATGCGAAGGGGCGTGATCTCTCATTAATATGTGTGGCATTTCACACCTGAGAAAGACAAAGACCCTCCCATAATGGCCCTATTAGGTGTGCCATCAGGCCATATCATTATGAGGAGCCTTGCACAAAGAATGAGGAGATTTAAAAAAGAATGGCTTTTAGATTGTTTGGATTTATTTACAACACACACACACACACACACACACACACACACACACACACACTGCTTAGAATAAGTGAACACACTCATGCTAAAGTTGACTAAAAAGAGGAATAAAAAATCTTAAAATACAGGGTGCATACGTCTGGACACTTCTAATCACACACCCTTCACCATATAGACATGGTTTTATTTCAGTTCAAAGTTCAAAGTTAGAGTTGGAAACATCTTGAAAAGAAAATTGTCCTTGTCCATAAATGTCTCAGTTTGATCATACATATTTCAAAGTTGAGGATTCATTTTTTTTTATATAGCTTGCATTGGAACAAACACTATAACATCTTGGTTGATTAGTTTATTGACAAAACATACTATATATTTAACATATGAGCAGAAACTCCTAACAAAAGCTTATTTGATGTCTATTTTAGACTAGTCAACGAAATGTTGTCTTTTATTTCGTCTGTAACAGTGCGTATCTGTGTGTTCATTCATTCATTCATTCGCTCACACACACACACACACACACACACACACAGACACACACACACACAGAAACATGATTCACATTTAAACGGTAACGCTATTTTTCCGTTTACAGACACTAACGTTATTCTATATCGCGATTAGAACAAAGCACAAGCATAAAACACTTACACTTCTCAGCTGAATCTGTTGCTCCTCCTCGTGGTGAAAATAAACCAGCACTTGTTCTGAGGTAGGTAAATGTCCCAGGATTGTTCCTCATATAGCCGCGCAAGACGACAGTAGATTAATCTGACTAAAAAATATAGTGTGTTTTCAGAGTGTATGGGCGTTAACGCGTCTCAATGTGTTGCTTCACATATTTGCGTCTGAATAGCGCGTGCTCTCCGTGGGCGTGTCACATTACCAGAATAATGAGCTGAGAGGAAGATAATTAGACCGGCTGACACGTCTCTCTTTTTATATAGATGACATAAACGGAGAATATTTATTTTAGTTTTGAATCGGATCATTTAAAAGTACAAAATCAAATGATTTAAAAGATATATTGCTTATGGCTGGGTGAATAGTATTTGCTGAGTTTTGTTGAAGATTAGAGACGTGCTCCAGAAAAAAAGTTCACGGTGACTGAGAGGCAGAACGCACACCCTGTTTATTTTCTTTATTTTACAAAAGCACAATATTTTATTTCGATTGTATGTGGGCACATACAAAAGTAGACATTTAACAGATTATTTTCTCATATTTCTTAACTCTATATGAACAGAAATGATGGTAGTATTTTAAGTCTATTTTTCTGCTATGTGAAAAAAAACAAGCAAAACACGCGGCCGCGTTCTTGGTCCCCAGAGGGTTAAATATATTACAAATAGTTTTTCAGCGTGAGGAATACAATGTGTGGCGGGAGAGCGTGACAAAAGACCGAAATGAGTGACTGTCATGCTCAATGCGTGACACTTGACAGCCCTGCGATTTTAAGGAAGTGGGGGTGGTGGTGGAAGTGACGTATATGCCGTAAAGCAGTCGAGTTTTGTAGTTCTCTTTGTTCGCCGGTTACTACCCGAAAGTAGTAAAAAGTTAAGATTAAAAACGCTACAGACCCCGTCAGGCTATGGCAGACGTGTCATTCAACCTATTGTAAGTCGATGTACCATCACAAGAGACTTGGAAATATATTATGAAGGTTGAAAAGTTACCTGGTGTTACTTTAAGTAAGTGATGTCTGACTGAGTGAACCGTGATTCACACTGACTGAGGACAATTACCATTATTATAGAAGTTTTTGGCAATAATTTACTTAAGACAAAACATGGGAGTACAAAACGCTCAACCGCTCTCATGAACCAGTCCTATTGATATACATTTCATGTTTATAAATTCCTAGAATATATTTCTTCATAGTAACGCTCACTTACCTGGAATGTATTCTTTTTAATAAAAATGTGCAGAAAAATTCTGAAAACCATTGCAAGTAATGTAGGGATAATCTGGGATTGCTTGAACTTGCATTAATTCTTGCAACTACACATTCCTGAGGGATTAAATCAATAAATTCAAATATATTTTTTGACAGTTCAAAACCATAGTGAGCTGCCTGCATGCAAAATATCTTATAAATAAAAATTATTATAAATAAAATGTTTACATCAGCATGTTGCTAAACTAGTAAGCTAATGACAAAATACTTTAATAAGCTTAAAAATATATGACACACAAATTCAAGACCCTAAAAACAACACCACAATGGGAAACGGCTGCAAATTTGTGGTAGCCTAATTCGTGGAAGTGCAACAACTAGACATCTTTTGTTACAGGTTAGTTTAGCCACAATAACTGCATTAGATGAAATGGACTGATTATTGAATAACTTCAGTGCAAACCGGACATACCTGCTTTGTCATAAAGAATGTGGGATCTCTGAAGGCCCTCTTTAATGTGTTGCTCACGCACGATTATCTGCGGAGGGCCGCCGTTGGGTTTGGAGGAAGCCTGCACAACACACGCCTGCACCGCCAGCTGAAGGCCGTTCAGAGCGGCTCGGGCATCACCATCACACAGGTGCGCCACAGTGTCCAGGGCTTTCTGCTCAACACACACCTGAGATCTGAAGACAAACGGCACATTGAGTTCAGGCCTCTTTAACAAATAGTGTTTTCAACAAACAGTGTTTCCCAACCCTTTTCATTTCAACGTTTTCAAGATTCAAAAAGTACATATAAAGACATTGCAAAAAGTAATCCATAAGAATCGAGCAGTTTAATCTAAGTCTTCTAAAGAGGCACTTCCCTACACAGAAGACAGTCATACAGGTTTGAACAACATGAGGGCGAGTAAATGATAGAGCTATTCTTTTTTTTAATCAAAGGGACAGATTATCCCTTAACAAAATCTTTCCAAAGACACCTTGGCAATCACGTAAGGTACACATAACTAAGCTCAATTATTAATGATATATTAATATTCTTCACAGTCATTCATCTCAATTAACTGTGTGCAGATTGCATTATCCATTGCTTGGAATACAGAGTCTGTGCTTCTAAGAACCTACATTCACTCCAGTCTTTCTGGAGGTAATATGGTTTGCTCAAAGGTACAATGGTTTTATCACAGTATCAATAAGAAAAAGGTAAAAACTAGGGTTGGGAATCAAAAAATCAATCTCAATTCTGAAATCGGATACATTTTAATGTGATTTCAAACCATTTTGAAGTGCAAGTCGACGAGAAAGAGAACTCGCGCTGTGTGGTGTTTACACATTCAAAGAGCGCACACAGAGAGTCGCTTCTCATATAGAACACGATACTGAATTGAGTTCTTGTCTGCGTCTTCTTGCTCTTAAATGCACAAATACACACGATCGTCAAAATATCTTTATAAACACAGTCAGTTATGTCTTAAGTGAACGTAAACAGTTGAGAAAGAAAACACGTGCAACAGAAGATTGGATCCTGCAAGAGGTCTTAAAGTGACAGTAGCCTAATAAACCTGCTGCCATCTGTCATAAAATTAATAGTTGTTAAAGTTGTTAAAAACCTGTATGAATTTCTTTCTTTTGCTGAACACAAAGGAAGATATTTTGAAGAATGTCGGTAACCAGACAGTTGATGGACCCCATTAACTTCCATAGTAGGATACCATGGAAGTCAATGGGGTCCATCAACTGTCTGGTTAACGACATTCTTCAAAATCATCTTCCTTTGTGTTCAGCAGAAGAAAGAAATTCATACAGGTTTGAAACAACTAGAGGGTGAGTAAATGATGAAAATATTTTAATTTTTAAGTGAACTATCCCTTTAATGTTAATCAAAGAGCAAAAGACTGATCTTGACTAAATAACTTTTGTTAATAAAGATTTATTTTACATTTGATTTCAATTTCTGTACCTGAACTTTGTGCAGTTGTATTTATTTGTGCTATTGCTAATTTGTTTATTTCTTCTTATTATTACCGTTTACTTGTCTTTATTAATCTCTGACATTTATATTAGTTAGTCCAGTTGTTTTTGTTGTGGTATTTATGTTAAAACCATAGAAAAATATTAGTGTTCTTTAGGCTGCTGATTTTTGTTCATGAAAATCAGCTGCAACAAATGTTTCCAAAAGACACAGAATAAATATGTTTGATATAAATGTTTGACTAAATGTTTTTACCTTACTGGAATCGAAACTGGGAAACAATAAGAAATGGAATTGATAAGCAGAATAGGAATCACTAAAATTCAAACAGTACCCAACCCTTGTGAAAACACATTTGCATTTACTCGCTGTGTTGTCAAGCTCTGTTAACTTATCAGTGGCTTTTCCAAATCCCAAACCACTTTTGATGCAGGCCAGGAAGTAGGGGTGGCACGATCCACCTTTTTTGCCTCCGATACCGATTCCGATACCTGGGACTCATTATTGGCCCATACCGAGTTCCGATCCAATACTAAAATAATAATTAAAAAAACAGTGCCGAATTACCTAATAAACTGTATCTGTATGCCTCACGGTGGGGAAGAGACTGTGATTATTCATTTGTTAAAGGCATCAAGCTTGACTTAAACATCAATTTCCTTACTGTAAAACAAAATACAGACAAAATATATACTATATAATTAAAAGACATTTATTTTAAAATTTTAAGTGCAACTTTTTAATGAAGCAGCAACATATGATAGATTGGACAGAACAACTAAGGCTATCAATAAACTGCCATTGCGCAAAAGTATTGTAATATGAAAGGCTCCAATTCAGAGCGGCACTAAACACTTATGCGCATCCCGTGCGCAGAATGATGCGCTCGAAGCAACATGGAGTCACGGCACGCAGCGCCTCGCATTGAAAAGTTCAAAGCACAAAAGTAAGATATACATATATTTATTTATTTATTCATTAGTTTGAGCCTTTTAACAGTTTTAAATTTCAGTTAATGTGCGCGTGAAGAACAATTATATCGCTCTCTACTCCAGTGTTGTGATCTAACAGACACCCGGGAGAAAGTAACATGTGAAACTCCAGCAAGTTACAGTCATTTTATGCAAACCATAGACCTTTATCTACAGATCTACAGTATAATAATAGGAACATTGAATCATCTTGGAGAGAGTTTCATCGTGTTGACTGTCGTAACCGAGCGCGACGCGCTGTTTGACGCTGAATGGAGAATGACTGACAGCCGCAGCGGAGGGAAGCACTTAGGTGAACATTAATTTAACGATTTAAATCTGTACCTCACATTAAACTATATGTAATGGTTTCAGAAAACTTGGAATATAGTACACGAAAACATTATGGTACTTTATAATGTTTTTGTGCCTTTTGTGTTGTATAACAATAACATACGCACAATATCGGATTTGGATGGTCTCGTCCGGCCGATCCCCGATCCGGCAAATATTGGTAGTATCGGAGCAATAGTGATACTGAGTATCGGATCGGTGCACCCCTACCAAGAAGCAAACACAAACCAGACAACAACCCAAATCACCACTGAAACAACATAGCAAAGCCCTGGCTCTAGTGATGGTGGAGTCAGAAAATGTGGAAATCTATTTAATTAAGCATGTTATAACTTAAGATCTGAGACATTGCTATTTTGCTTACAATTTTACTTTGTTTTCGTTATTACCACTTAACATAATAACTGTGTCTCAAAGATGAAGTTGTCTGTCCTTAAACCATACACCAGCATGGGTGAAGGAAGGGACTGTAACACCCAAATCCAACCAAAATTATACCCTGACCTTCAGCAGATCATTAATGAACTGTGGCGCTGGTTTTTCTTAGGCAGTTCTCAGTTCTAACATTAAAATATTGTCCGAGTGCAACAACAGAGCGTCCTACGAGACCAGACCAGACGAGAGAGAGTCTGGATCTTTGCCCTAATGTTTAACTGGAGCACAACTCAGATCTCATCTTACCCGCATTTATGACAGCGTCTGTCCATACATGCAAGTTAACAAAACATTTAAATCTGACTTGGCATGCAGGGCTACTACATTTTTATTATTAAATCTTATTCTGAATAGTTGTATTGCTTTCAGCTTTATTACATTCAATTACTGTTTGCGGATGCCATTTAAATTAAATAAAATGGAAACAAAAAACTAAATTCTCTGTGACTTCTCTCATAGTTGCCATGAGTTCATATGCACGGAGCAATAAAGACTTTTTGCCCAAAAGTCTTGGACGGGTTGGAAAAAGTGTCCTCTTAATTGTCTTCTGGGACATCTCACAGGCTTATCGCACATTATCAAGTTCAAGGAGGCGGTCCAAAAGAGTGAATCCAATCACAATATAGGCAAAAGCTCACTTCAAGAATGAATAAAGTGGAGTTAATGAGTTTGAATTAAGGTATTTGGGGGAAAAAACAGAAAGAGAAAATGTGATCCATATTATTTCTTTAAATTAAGCATATTTATTCAAGCCACAAAAACAAACTTGTTACTGAAAACTGCATAATACACAATCTCCTATGGTGATATATTTGTCCTGAATTGTTGTATCTTAATGGAAAACAATGTGAGTGACTCTGTGGTGCGGTATGATTATGAACAGTCATAGTTGCCATAGTCGTTTCTCTCCTTACGTCTTGTTTTGCTATTATTTGTGGCTCCTTTAAGGGAAAGGGCTCTAACAGCGATACCATGCAAAGTGATAGAACATAATTTATGAATCATAACCTGCCCAAACTATAAAGCATGGATAGAAAATCATGATGTTAATGTTTATAATATCTATATCATCATGATTTTCATAAAAGCTGCTTTGAACTTGACTAATAAAGCAATAGGTCAATAAATCAGTATGCTGCAGATTATGAAGGGTTGTTCATAGGCTTGACAGGGAGCAGAAACTGGAGAGTTTTCGTGGGATATTTAACAGCGATTAAACAATACTACATAGCTGTCATAAAACATCTTCAGATCTTTCCATTTCTACACTAGTGGTCCTACTCATCAAATGTTTTATACTCATCCATAAGATCAAAGTCACAGATTGCTCTTCAGACTGAGTCTCATAAAACAATGAGAACATTCGGTTCATTGAAACTCAACACCGGCTCCAAGCGTTTGTGTTTACAGCAGACGCTTCCATGACTCCTAAGGACCCTAAAACCTGATCCGGAGCAGTTCACAGCTGGTACACTTGAGGTCAGGGTTAGAGACAACTGTTTGTCCTACTTACCAATCCCAATGACTAACAAGCCAATAAATCATCAAAATGAGGCATTAAGGTGGGTGGAAGAGCCATCTCTGTTTCGGGTGATATGCTGTGATAACAAGAGCACAACTGAAACTTACTCTGAGCAGATCTCCGAAGAGTCCCGTTCCACTGCATCCCCATTCAACACCTGCAGTCCGAGAAAGTCTACAGCCCGACGCAGAATCAAGCCCATCGCTTCCACCGACAACCTTTCCAGCACCAGAACCCTGCACCGACTCAGCAACGCGCTGTTGACCTGGAAGGACGGGTTCTCAGTGGTGGCCCCGATAAGAGTGATCGTCCCACACTCCACGTGAGGCAGAAAGGTGTCCTGATGCCAGAACGGGAAGAGGAATATTGAAGTAAGGTAACATTGGAGGGAAAGAGAAGATACCAAGCATTCCAAGAAAATGGCTAAATATCAAAGGTGAGTCTGTTCTAGAAGTAATGATGATAGTGTTGATATCTCTGTCTTTAAAAAGCTAAATTTTTCTTTTTGAATAGGCTAAGAACTTTTTCAGACTAGTGTTGTCAAAAGTACCAAGTTGCTACTGAAATTTTAAAAATGTGACGCTTTGAGCGGAATCGTAAACACTTCAGATTGACAACACTTTTTCAGACCTATAGACTGTTCTAAAGCTTGCACGATTCTGGATGAATTGCGAATCACAATCTTTTTGTTTCAATGATGTGATATTGTAACGATAACTCGTGCAGCTCTAGATTGTTCGTTTTGTTCCGAAACAGGGACTTACATTTTTGCGATGTTGCATTTTCGGTCCCACTTTATATTAAGTGGCTTTAACTACTATGTACTAACATTGAAATTAATAATTTGATACAATGGACTTTGTTTTTACATTGTACTTATATTTTCAAAATACCTGCATGTAATTACAGCTGTAATTAATGTATGTAATTACACTGTTGACCCAACCCTTACACCTTAACCTACCCTTAAACCTACTCATTGTTTTCATGTTGCATTGTAAAACACTAAGTACATTGTACTTATTTTTCGATGCAAGTACATAGTACTTAAAGCCACTTAATATAAAGTGGGACCGCATTTTCTTCTTGGTTTGGTTCGCTTTTACAAGGCAACATTTCAAAGAGCACCAAAATGTGTTTATGCAGGTGACGTGAGCAAAACTGCGTTTTCATTGGTCAGAGTGCACCTGTTCATGTTTATTGTGGCTTTAGCTGTCATTACACTAACTTGTACAAATGTATAGAAGCATTTATACCCTCTCAAACTGATATATAGAGGGGGAATCAAGGCTTTGTCTGGACAGCATTGTTGCAATGCACTGGTTTCAATTGGTTGCAATGGATGGAGGCGCTCTTTGGTTTTCAATCATTTTAATTGATGTGCTCACCCAGAGAATTAGACACTGCTTGCTTTTTACGGAACACATTTCCCATTATGAATTATAATAACGCTCGGTTCATTGGTGTGTTGGGTCTGATTGCTTTGTCACCACAAGCGAACCCCTCCAGAGCTCGTTTTCAATCAGGGCGAGACCACCTTGTTCAGACCGATTGTTATGGAGCAAATCAAGAGAGTGATTGCCTTGTTCTTTTACTGTATGCCTAAACGACACAAACTAAGGGTGAAAACGTGGCATCTTCCAAAAACAAATGCTCTAAACTCGCCAGGTGAGAAAACGGCCATAATGAATTATGCAGAACTCAACATTGCATCAAGGTGGGTCACATTTAGACTTTTTCAGCAAATATTTGTGGTCGAAATAAAGTAATTTCCGTCTATTCTGGAATTTCGCTTCAGAGCAAAAGATTTCCCCATGAAGATTTTGCATTGTATTCAAATTGAATGAATAAAAAATGCTTGTTTTTAAGAAAGATGGTTGTATGGAAAGGAGCTATTTGTCTGATTAACTGGTCATCGTCGCTGACACGGATGAGGTACACAATTATCTTAATCTTCCTGTTGACCTCATCTTTTTACCACATATTCTTTGTCTAATAATTTCCAGCTTGAAAGCCTCATACTCACTTTGGTATTCTGGCTGCACACAATAAAAAGGCGCAATAAATTCCTGTATAAATATATTTCGCTCATTTTTTTGTCGTGGGGATGCGGGATATGTTTCAGGTTCTTTGAATCCAAGCTAAATAAGAAGGAATGAGAAAGGTATCCCATGCCTGGCATATTGTCTGCTGCATTTAGAAATATAATTATGAGTGTATTTTAAGGCCACTGGCGCTGTCGTGAAGGATAAACTGTACTGGCTGTCTGGAATAAATAAACATGATTCCAGGTAGTGTTGTCACGGTACCAAAATTTCAGTATTCGTTACCAATACCAGTAAAAATCCATGGTTCTCTGTACCAATATCGATACCAAAGCGTAATTTAGAATAAATTTACATATATTAAAGTGTATATCATGGTTACAAAGATGGAAACTGTACATCTGTATTAAAAACACTTTACAATAAGATTAGATAATATGACCTAACAATAAACAATAGTTCATAATGTATAATATACTGTAGCAATTATTCTCCTTGTGGTTAATTTAAAAATGTACTAACACATTTTTAAAATCAAAAGTTTTATCTGTTAACATTATTTAATGCACAATTAATGAAGTGAACAAACATGAACAATCAAGTGTTTGTATTAAATAACATTCATAAACATTAATTAATGTTGTAAAAATCAATGTGCTGATGTTAGATAACGCATTAAGTAATGTTAATGAATGGTATCTTATTGTAGTGTTACCAAACTATACAGGAGATAAAACGTGTTTTATTTGACTTGACTGTACTTTTATTTAATCCAAAACTGCATTCATAATTCATTTTAAAAGGCCTTTTTAAACCTGCTAAGAGTTATCCAGCCAAGAATAAGCCTAGAACTGCTTTTCTGATGGACTGATATTAATGACATAAGTATGGATGCACTGATACTGATACCAGTACTCTGGTGTCAGTCCGATACTGTCCTCATGTACTGTAAAATTACCCCGATACAACCGCACCTGATACCACTTTAGAGGACATTCACATATTGCGTTTTTTGCGTGTGCAAATTCTTTCCACGAGCGCTTGCTCTCCCGCGGCGTCTGTCGTTGCTATACAACCATGAACAGAGGCGTGCCTGGTATTATGAGTGCGCTTGCCGTGCGCCTACATTTGAAATTGCGAATTTGCATGCGAACGGCCCCTTATGGAAACGTGACATAAGCCTAATCCAAAATATTTCCATATGTGGCTCTTTTCTCCTTTCGTGTCAACAAGTGGATTCAGAACCACACATTAGCAGCGCCGCCGGTCGCCATGTCTCAGAGTGTTTTTATGAAGAGGACGCAACTGTGCACCTTTCGGACAGCGCATCAAGAACCGCATTAACCTGGTACTTCGGTACCACCGGTACTTAAGAAAAGCTGGTACCGTAACAGTTAGGGCTGAACGATTAATTGCATTTGCGATAATATCGCGATATGATGAAACACGATTTTGGAACCGCAAAAGCTGCGATTACACTGGTCACGTGACACGCGAGAGAAAAGCAGTCTGCAGATCAAGCATCAACTTGGCACGCTACGCATATAGGTCTGGCATACAGGAAAGAACAGCTTATTTTTAATGTATGTGATATTGTGTTATTTATTCTCTCTCCAACAATTCTGGATCGATTCAGAGAATTTCAGAATCGAGTCTGAGCTTATAGTTTTTAAACACAGATGCGTGATGACGCTGCGCGTGCTTCTAATTTCTCTCTCTCTCTCTCTCTCTCTCTCTCACACACACACATGACACCGCTCGAACCTTCCGAAAAATAATCTTTCATAAAGTTCGGGCTTTAAGCGAATTACAAGGACAGTCGCGGGCTTCATTGCACAGGTTTTGCCGCTTTGATGTTACTCTTGCAGTGCGCGGTCTTGGCCGCCGGAATTTTCCTTACAAATGCTCCACAAAGGCATTATTTATGTCTTTTGGAATGCAGTTGGCTTATATATTAAAAATATGAAAATCACTGAGAAAGCTGCTTTCATTTTAAAATACTTGCGCACGCTTTGTGAAGAGTGCTCGTGCATGCGGCTGTGAGTGACTCATTGGTTAAATGTACTTGCATCTCAAAATGCTTTTATGACGCGAAATTAATGTAAACACGGTCAGTTATATCTTAAACCAACAGGACAAACCACATTTACAATTTCAAAAGAGATATGTGCATTAGTGTGAATCGAGCTTATCGTATCTAAACTGAGGGGGGAAATCACTCCAGCTCTTGAATGGAAAACGTTCAGACAGCCTACTTTTAAATACTGAAAGCACTCTTTGTTTATTGCTTGTAATGTTTTTTTTTTGTTCCTCTTTATTGACTAGCTCTATCTTTTCGAAGCTATATTAGTTTATAGCCTATTTAAAATTCTTAACATGTAATTGGTTTAATTAAATGTGTTTATATATATATATATATTTTTTTTTTTTAAGTATGTATATTTACACATGTAATTAAATACATATTTTAAGTGTTAAGATTAATTAATAAGAAAAAAAGTAGATCGGATCATGAGCTGCCTAAAGATTCCCATCCCTACTGTACAATGATTTATTGCTTGTCTTTGTCGACTAATACAGAAGGTAAAGAACTTAAAAAGTAATCGCATATTAAATCGCAATCGCAATATTGGTTAAAAAAAAAAAGCAATTAGATTATTTTCCATAATCGTTCAGCCCTAGTAACAGTTTAATTTTTTCAGTACCGACTTGGTACAGAAGTACCGAGTCTTTTGACAACACTACTTCCAGCAGGATCCTGTGCCAGCTGTACCTACACAAGACATCTAACAAACAAATTTACATTCAATGACATGCATTGGTCACCAAAAGTACTTGGAGAGCTGCACGCAAAAACATCTCAAGCGTCTGTATCTAAAATGCTATGAGGAATCAGCTGGCGTTTTAGGGTTTTTTATGGATACACCGTATGAAGTCAGTTCTCTCAGAGAATTACACAAACTATCATCATGTCGCACTAATGTTTTACAACCACAAAATGGCACAAATGTCTCGTCTTCAATTTCAAAAACAGATCTATTATGTTTGATTTTCTAGTGTTTTTACCTAATGTGCAGACATTCATAATTTCTATGGCTTTAGCATCCAAATACTGTATCTCTAATGTAAAGTAACTGACCTGCTGGGATTTGTTGAAGCGATGAATCTCGTCGATGAACAGAACAGTCTTTCTTTTGCACAGACGAAGCTCGTTCTGGGCCTGTTTAATGACCTCACGCACATCACTGGTTGACGCGCTGGTGGCGGAGAGCGTCACGAAGCGTCCTGTACCCTTTTTCTTAACAGAACTGGCAATAATATGGGCCAGGGTGGTCTGTAAACAACAAACAGGACAGGATGGTGATATTTACATGATTGCATCAAATGTGATCACTTTTGACTCAAGATCAAGTTTCAATACATGTTTGTAACGTATCACTTCCATTTGAAATAGTTGATAAAGACAAAATGTGACACGAGCAAACTCAAGTAGAGGGGAACAGACCCCCAACATGTGACACTGGCTCTGCTGTAGATCCATGTGACAATCTATAAAATACCAAAAATAAATGAGTGAAACCAGATAGTTGACACAGGAAGATCCCTGTTTCTGAATCCCCCAAGTTAGTTTTCCATTACACATCACAAAGTGAACTATCCATCACAGCAATCGAAAATAAGCTTCTAGTCTACACTGAAAAGAGTACCTCTCGACATCCATAAATTGAAGGCAAGATAATAACAGGGTGAATGTCACAAAGAAATGTCTGAGCCACTCAAAAATCAAAAGGAAAATAAACAGAAAGCACATTACATTCTCATTACCACAATGCAGTAATGAAAATCATCCTGTCCCACCACAGAATAGTATTAGTAAGTTCACTTAATGACCCCTAGGGACATGATTCTAGCACATGCATCTGTCAACAGCTAATTTGACCCTTTTCGCGTGTCTTAACAAGTCACTTTAGAATAGCATACAATTGGGTCAACTAGCTCAAATGAAACCAATGACATTCACGTTGTCATATCTCAAATGTCATTACTTTTGACCAAAATCAATTAATAATCTTAATAACAGTACTGAAATATGCTCACGTCAACCATCTACAAAAGATCTTTACTGTATAGAAGACATATAGAAGACATTAAATGCTCTATTATGGCCAAAACATTGACACACATATGACTTTTTATAAACTCTCTGTTTAGCTCCTCCTGGCATTAAGATGTGTTTTAGTTGATCGGATCACAAGTAGACGAGGGAGACACATTCCCGTTTAAAAAAGGTGTTTTAATTCCTCTCTTTTGTCCACTTTCACCCACTTCTGTCCTGATTTATTCGAGGGGAGGGTCCATGGTCGGGTAAATGTAGGAACTTTTTCTGATCTTTCAATCAAATGGACGTATTAAGCTCACGCAATTCACATATGAACGGCCCGGAGATGACGGGAAAAACACACAGAGAGCAGCCGCTTCAGTTTCTGCTCTGACAGACACAAGACCAGCCGAAAGCTGTGAGTGTGTGTTAGAAATCAGGAATGGTGAGAGAACATTGTGCTTGGGACATTTTTCGTCTTCAAACCAAACTTGGGTCTCCAGCCGACAAAGTTTAAATCTAGTTTGGCCAGAGCTCAAAACATTTTAGACTCCGTTTACACCTATATTTAGTGTCGTCCACTTGTGATCCGATCGACCAAAACACATCTTAATACCAGCTGTAAACAGGGCCATAAATATAAAGGTTAAAAAAGGGGGTTTTGGTAGCAATGCATTTTTTTTTTTAAAGAAGAACCTTTTTTTTTAGTATTATGAAGAACATTTTAATAATCTAAATAACCTTTAGTGCAATGAGAAGGTTCCATGTATGTTCTTCATGGAACCATCAATGCAAATGAAGAACTTTTAAGTAGGGATGGGGCCGATCCAATCCAGTATCGGGACCGATACCAGCGTAATTCACGTATCGGAGTTTCCCGATCCAACCTGCGGAGATATCCGATATCCATGAGCCATGTCTGCGCTTTAACGTTGTCTGCTGAAATGACTCCAAAAGTGGTAGCACACTTCTATTTGATGTAATATTAAAATCTGGAAGACGTATTTTTAAGAGTGTTTGCTCATCTGCAATACGTCTATAGGACGTTTCCTGTCAGATGTAAAATAGACGTTTAGAAGATGTCTTGAAGATGTAATGATTTAGAATGCATGTTAAACTGACATCTTCTAAACGTCTATTTGACATCTGACAGGAAACGTCCTATAGACGTATTGCAGATGAGCAAACACTCTTAAAAATATGTCTTCAAGATGTAAATATCACATCAAATAGAAGTGTGCTATCTGGGTGCCGGCTAGTCTGCTAGCTGGCTGCAAACTGTGGAATGGATTTCCTGAACGGAGGTGCGGCTCAATGAGACACAGAGACCCCTGCTCAGGAAATCTATTCCGCAGTTTGCAGCCAGTTAGCAGGATAGCACTGAGCTGAATACTTAACACTGGAAACACCGCAGCAGAGCAAGACAGCAAAATGCAATGTTTGCAAAGCCGTATTAATTAAACCATTGGTCTGTGATGCTTTTTTGCTATTCGCAGTCCAGAAGAGAGAGAGAGAGATCTCTCACACGGTGCCACAGCGCGCACAACACGACAGCCCTGGTTAATGAGTGACGACGGAGGACAGAACTAAACATTCAAACGTAGCCTATATGATTTAGGGTGACCAGAAGTCCCGAAAAATTCGGGACAGTCCCGAAATCTAAGCTGTTGTCCCGAATCCCGAATCCGGCCCTGATTGTCCCGAAAATTATACTAAAGCAAAATCTTGAGTAGCCTAGTTATTGTCTGCTAAAACATTAAAAACTGTCCGTGGAGGTTGAGTCGTGAAGAGAGCGCAAGTTGCAGCAGCCGCGAACTCAATGAATGAATGTGCAGGCAGCCAGTCGTAAAGCCCCGTTCACACTACAAGCGACTTTGTCGCTGCATGTCGCCAGTGGCTGGCGATGAGGTCGCTAGTGGGCGTTCCCACTACTGGTTGCCTTTATGAATGACATCCAATGATGTGGAGAAGGATCATGTGCGCTCCACTCCTATTGGTTGTCGCTCCCGAAAGTCGCTCTTCATTTGCATAAAGTTAAACAGATCTCAAATTTGTCGCGTCGCCAGACACGCCCTATCCGGTCGCTGTCGCGCGTGTCGCCGGAAATCGCCCGCCCCCCATTGAAATGAATGGTATCGTGTCGCTTTGTCGCTTGTAGTGTGAACGGGCTTAAAGGAGTGATTGATTTGTTGCGGCAAAAAAAAAAATACTTCGGCAATGAATAGAGACAGAGCGTATTTATTTAAAAGCTGCTGTGTGACAAGGTGTACAGCAAACAAGCTAAATAACCCAGAAATAAAATGTTATAAGCTGTCGTCCGCAAAAAACGGTTTGTTTCAGGACATAAAAGTGGATCAATTGAGACAGAGCGCAACTAGTTCTCGAACTACTCTGAGAACTAACGTTACGCCCACTGGAACGCGACATGATATTGTAAAAAAAAAAAAAAAAAAAAAAAAAAAAAAAATCATAATTTTAACCATGTCGATTGCTTATTTCACCACCCTATGTGAACCTGAGAGGAGATATAGCCTATTGTGCACACGTAGCCATACTGAGTGCCAGGATCCCACAATTTACCTATTCTTCCTGCTGATGCTTCACGTCTTATTGCCTGTATTTTTGTCTCCTTAAAGGCTGGCTTTTACGGTTTGGAAAAGGTTTTTACGGTTTTTTAGCTTGTTTAAACATTTCAGCCAATCTCATCTGGTCACCCTAATATGATTACACTTTAGATCTGTGACATTAGTCTGATTTTATTTTAGATTTCGGCTTCCAACGATTATAGAATATATTGAGGTAAAGCCATTCAAAACTGTAGCCGCATTCTGTCTAGCGCAACTTTCTTCCCATCGTACCAGTGCGCTGTCATCTCCTTAAAACTCAAACTTTAAGACAGAATCAGCACAATCGGTGATTGTTGTAAAATGCAGTCTCTACTGTTGCTAAATTGCGGGACGCTTTTAATAATAAAAAGAGCAATTAAAAGCACAAAAATCTGCGCAAGAGATGCTGTTCCCAATGCGGCCCACGCTCCGAAACAGACCGCAACGAGACAAGCAAATTATACTATGGGCTTCGTGTGTGCGTCTAAACGATCAAATGTACACAAAATATGTCAAAATGACCGGCTTGGAGATTCACTTAAACAGTTTATGTCTAAAATGGACGTAGTTATGGAAATAGTTGGGAGAAAATATGGTGCGTCAGTAGACTATTAGATCTGCACTCGTTCTTAAAGGGGAAGCAGTCTAATAAACATGCTGACGATTGCGCCATTACTGCGAATCAAACAACAAAAGGCAAAGAGAAAATCACTCACAGCTCTTGAATGAATAACTTTAGCTTTAATTAGCATAAATCTATCTATGATAAACTTTGCAGTGCTATTTTACTTTTGATTACTTTATTATAATTCTTCTTAGCCCATACCTGAATAGTAATGTAAGTAGACCTTCCTGAAATTAAAGCACTGTGTAGGCCTGTATAATGTGTATCTTTGTTTAATTGTCTATCTTTTGTTTATCTATTGTTTAATATATATATATATATATATATATATATATATATATATATATATATATATATATATATATATATATATATATATATATATTGTGACATACATGCATATATACGTACATATCATACTTGCCTGTAGAGAGGAGTTTATTTCAGCATCATATAAAATCAACAATATTGATAATAATAGTAATATTAAAGCAAACACAGCTCTGGTATCGGAATAGTATCGGTATCAGCCGATATCCAAATTCAGGTATCGGGATCGGATGTGAAAAAATGTGGATCGGTGCATCCCTACTTTTAAGAGTGTAACTGTAATGAGACTGTTGGGGGAATTATGCTTAACTATTAATAAAGCTGCATTTTCTTCAAGTAAAAATGTCCTTTTATTTTTATTTAAATTCCACTGTGAGATTTACTCACATATGCTGTAGGCTATATTATCTGAATAATACCTACTTCCTGGGACAGGTTCGCATTCATATAGTGACTATCACATGTGCAATATTCTTAAACATAAGACCATTACAACTAGGCAGCATAAAGTATTTCAATCCACAACAAAGACTCTAAACAAGGAATGGCATTGGAGTCAGATATCAAACAGTAAGCAGAATGAAACGACAAGGCCTTGGGAAAGCATCATTCCCTCTGCTGTGACATGAATCACTGAGGAAGTATTTCACAAGTCTCGTGTACCGAATAATTCCTATAAAATTCCAGCTAAAGAATCTGAAAATGAAAAGTAACTTTAATAACAATGATGACATGACAAAAATGTGACAAGCATTTTGGAGAAATAGGCCTAATTAGAAATGTAAAAACAAAATTATGTGTAAAAAGCCTAATATATTTTTTGATAAATGCAAATATTTTAAACTTAAATTTTTTGTAAATATAACGAAGGATCGACCTGATATTTAAAGTTAAAATGTAGAGTTCAGCCAAAAATGTTAAATTCTATTATTCTACATCATTTATCGAATGACATTTATAACGCAAGTCTTTTGTTTGTGGAACACAAAAGAATTCTGAAAAATGTAAAAAGTATTCTTTTGTGTTCCGCAGCAGAAATAAATCCATACAAGGAACAACATGACACTTACATAAATGGTAACAGAATTGTCATCTTCGGGTGAACTATTCTTTGGGATATTGTCAAGCTGTTAAAATGATTTTTTTGAGGGTTAACTACTGTAAGTAAACAATCAGTCTGTAACATCCATTAAATCTGGAGTCCCAGAGACCAGGATAAAGGACTTTTGAAACGCATTCTAAACAAGATGTCTTACTTGATGATATGTTTTATTTACTCGATACCACACGTTTGTGAGTATCTCCTTTAAAGTCAGCATGAAATTAAAGTTGCGACTTTGCTTCCCAATTGGGAAAAAGCTCATAGGAAAAGAAAAAAATTAGGTTTTGTGTATGGGATATTTATGTGATCGTTGTTTGCTATTGCCGTGATCTCGTGCGACTGCGAGAGACAGGATGTAGCTGAAAGTGGAAGGCAAAGTTATTTTAAATAAAGATTATGGGCACATTAATAAAAAAAAAATACAATTATAATGACATGTGCACGGATACATAATTGATAATAAATACTGCAATATTTCATAAAAATAAGAATTATCCATTTTGATTTCATGGTGACTTTAATATAGCACAAGGCTTGAAGGTAGCCTATATCTAGTGCAAATGGGTGAATTAACTACAAACCAGAGACCTTTCCACAGCCTGGCGGCCCCCAGAGTATCAGAGATGGGATGTCCTGTGACTGAAGCAGGGGTCTCAGCAGGGTCTGCTCTCCAATCAGTTTATTCTGCCCGAAATACTCCTCCAGGGTGCTGGGTCTCAGGACTTCTGCCAGGGGTTTGTCATTATTCAGACGTAATGCTCTGGGCGAAGATGCAGCTGGTGCATCTGGACACTCAGGTTTCACGTCTGGACTAATGGACACTTCTGTAACGTTACTCTCTGTGACCACAGATCCGGGCTTCTGTTTCTGATGATGAGTCGCTTTAGATCTGGTTTGAAACACGGAGAACACTGCAGAAGGGCTGGTGTCAGTAGTGCCAGAGCGGGGTTTTTTGGAGGGTGGTCCAGATGTGTGATGATGAGCATCATTGCCCTGTAAACACTCATCCAAGTGCGCATTGATTCTGCCCGGTTCAAAGTCACACGCGCAAACCGGACACTTCACGGCACGAACATCTGACGCATTCTCCGCCATGCCCAGACTGAATGCCTCTGCTTATTCACCGAATATGGTGTATAAATCAACTGTCGTGCCTTCTTGTTGACATTCACCCACATGTAGAGAAAGAGCGCTCTTCCGATAGGTTATTATGACGCGGGAGAATGAAATCTCGTCTCGCGAGATTCTGTAGTGACAGCAAAGTTCACTTGAGTTCCACTTCCACGTGGAGTTCGAAGTTGGAATTTAGAACGTCGCTCTTCATTCGCGAAACAAACACACTGCACGGTGTCCGTTTCGACGGAGTTTATTTCGATTCATAATGAAATGGCTCTTGTGAGCTGGAAACGGTGTAGAAGAAATTTAATTTAACGTAGCCTACTTCATATGTCAACATTTTACGTAAAACAATACCTATATCAATTATATTAGCCATGTGACAAGTTGCAATTAAATATCATGTCGCAACTTTAGGAAATCGTTTTTTTTTTGTGAATTTAAAAAAAAATCTCTACAAATTTTAAACCCTAAATGCAGGGTGTAGTCTAGTCATGTTTTAATAACCATAATCTTAAGAACTAGGCTAAGTTATAATATCTGATTAAAAACAGTTTAATTCATAATTATGTATTTGTATAGCGCTTTTCACAATACATTGTTTTAAAGCAGCTTTACAGAAAACGCATGTGTCTGCATTACAATTTAGAGTAATCTTTTATCAGAGGTGACTGTCAAAGTAATTTAATACAACAGTTATTAACAATACTAAGTTAATACAAACCATACATTTACTAGATAACATCATGCATTCATTTTAAGAAGGAACAATGAGCTCATGAAAGTAATTATTACAAGTTGTGAACATAATGATTACAATAGGCTATAGAACATTTGGCAGTGGTGCAGAACTGAATACAAGTGTTGGTTTGGTGTCCAGGGTCTCCTGCGTGACTGTCTTTTTGTTGTCTGCTTTGATAATTTTATTAAACAACAGAAAGTATTGTACAATTACAGTTTTCATCATGGCCCGTGTCTAACAACTAGCGCAAGAACAAGATATAATAATAACAACAACATATGAATGCTTTTTAATTTCTTTATTTGGAATTGAGTGCATTCACTTCCTGCTGCAGAATTTGACTGATGGACTAATTAATTTCAACTTTCTTTTTACGCATTTTCTAGCCCTAAAAATCAACCAAGCCACGAGAGGCCAGTGAATGAGGTGACCCGGCTCAAAAACACAGAGGCTCCAGATGAATCTGCTCAATTCAAACAGGCCAGCATACATTTGGGAAAACTGGCCTTTTTCCACTATCTGGAGAGGGTTGAAACCATGCGCTGCTTCTGGGAGCTGAAGCATATTGAGCTCGAGGGCGAACAGGTATAGGCATACTGTGCACACAAAGACTGTTCACCTCAAACAACGTTATTATTTACATGTGATTTAACTTAAGCTTTTGAATTCCATGCCAGTCGTGCCCTGTCTTCCTTTAGCTGTACTCACTATACCGCTATAGCATGGCACCATTAACAATAATGTTACTGGTTTGAATCTTATAAAATGTTTAACTTAAATTCAATTAGCTTCAGATACAAGCATCTGCCAATCCATGAATGTGTATTACCATATAGTTTGAGATTTCTCTCTCAAACCTTGGTTCCACAAGTGATAAAACATGGCACACGGCTGCCATCTAGTGGAGTGGGTTGTGTAACTTCAATGACTACACTTACATTAAGCACATTAAGCTAAATGTGAATACATGGAAATCAACTATTGATAAATGTATTAGGTCTTTTTTTCCATTGTTTTATTTTTATTTTCAATGAGTAAGAGTGCATTCCAATCCAAATAACAGCACAGATATTAAACAGGTTGTAATGATAATAAGATAAACTTAAATAATTGTTAGATTAACTTTGTAGATTGCACTTATGCACTGTATAACATCTGCACAAATTAAACGCATTAGAAGTCTGGAAAAATTGTACTAAAAATTATTTTTTGAAAGAAACAGTTGACTGGATCTGTATGCAGGGCCAGATTCAGCGAAATTGTGTATTTCTGTTGTGCCTGGCTTGTTATGAATAAATAGCTGATAATAAAATATATGAGAAATTAATTAATAGATTAATGAGTAATAAATGAAGAAAGTAACCTAAACTGATTTGTACGTATATGTTATAAACAAAGTTGAAGTGCAGAAATGCTTGTTGAAATGCAACTACCGTAAAACTTCAAATAATAGCCGAGTCCCAATTAGACGTCTGTCTCTTTTACACGCCTGGTGTGGCTGCAGGTTTGGGTAAATAAAGGCCGGTCTCAAATAGAGGCCGGGTCTGTTTTTTACTTTCGGGTTGTATTTAATCTTCTAAAACCCATCAGATCGTCCGCTTTTTGGCGGCCGCCAAAGCAAATTTGTGTCCCGCCAAAGCCTTTTGATTTGGGAAAATAAAAGCCCGGGCTATTATTTGAAGTTTTACGGTATTACATCTGAGCCATGCAACTGTATGTGATTGTATGTGAAGTTTTAGCTCAAAATACCCCACAGATAATTTTTATAACATGTTAAAATTGCCACTTTTTGGGGGTGAGCAAAAACGTGCCTTATCAGTTTGTATTGTATCCCTTTAAATGCAAATGAGCTGCTGCTGCCCCACCCTTTTAAGAAGAGGGCGGAGCTTCAAGAGCTCATGCTCCAGTCAGGACACACTGAAAATATCAGATATATCTCTCAGTAGCGGCGTTCACTTCAAACCAGAGTCGGACAATAATGCCTCCAGAGCCAGAGAATACTGTATAGAGATAGAACGTTTAATTTCGGTAATAACGTATGTTGTCACCTTGCTTTTATCCACTACAAGCCTGCTGTAGTGGACCCCTTCCGAATGATGGGCAAAACTTTACTGATGAGTTTTATGAAGTTTATTGTACATCACACAAAATGTGTTCGTTTTACTCCAGAAAATCACAGTAAGAGCTGGATAAACACAGTACAAGAAGTGTGCATTAAAGTCTTATCTATAAACTCTTTCTCTCACTTACGGAAAAGTAGACTTGGAGTCAAGACCGCCTAAACCGAGACCAAGACACTACCAAGACCAGAGGGTATCGAGACCAAGACAAGACCAAGACCAAGACGAGACCGGAGGGAAAAAAAACAGACTAGTGTTGAAGCTAAGCAATAACTTGTATGAATTCAAGAACAGCAGCATACTAGGGTTAAGCCGCAGTTTACATTCAATACATTTTAGACGGTATTACTTCAACTACACAGGCAGAACAATACAGAGACCGACCATGGCATGTGTGTGACTGTGAGCTCACTGTAAATGTTTTTGCAGACTGGGTGAGATCAACTATGTGTAGCAATTGCATGACGGCTGTTACTGCACTATTAGAGGATTGAGACTCCCTTAACTTTTGTGTACTGTTGAGGACTGACATGACTGGTACTGACTGGTTCATCTGACAAAACATCAAACACCTCCAACACCATCTTGCTCCTCCAACAACTGTCTAAAGAATGAGAAATATGTAACCAATTGAAATTATACTTAATGTGTAGATGAAATCGTAACATCAAATTAAAGATACACAATTACACAGATACACAACTCCGTATATTCACCAGGCCCACCTATTAATGACGTTCTGTATCCGCCACTGACGTAACGTAGGAAAGGAAACGTGGAAGTTAAAATACTGAAATAAATACCGATAACATATTTTGAGCATTTAAGTGCTTTATATATATATATATAAAATTTTCCCCCGAACCCCCCTAGCATTTTCTGTCCCCCCCATCCCCCCATAACCCCCCCCCCCAGGTTCAAAATTGCTCCTACACCCCTGGCCAAAGTAACGTTAACGTTAGTAAAATGTAAAATGTTGATTTAAGTAGTGCTAGCCGCCGGTAGCCACTGATAGAGCTAACTACCTGTACTTAGCATGTAACGTTAGTTAAACTCTTCACCAGGTTAACGTTAGTTATGTCCTTAGAGAGGCTTGCAAAAAATATGTCCCTAAATAACTTATACCGCACGTGTGAGAAGAACACATGATAAACAACAATAATTCAGCAGAGACATGATCTGTTTGGTCATGGTAGGTTGGAAAGGTTTTACCTCAAAGAGTTTGAAAATGGGTAGATAGCTTACCTTTCCCTGTGTTTACGCTCCAGGTGTCTGGTGAACGTTGAGGTGGTCCCGGCTGTCTCTGTCAAGCAGACTTTGCAGAATCTACATTTCGCCGAATGCTTCTTTTTATTTGACGATGTGCAGAAGAACTCATTGTGTTCTACGAAAGCTAATTTTATGACCAAGGAATTCGCTGACATACTACTGACTAGTGATCGACCGATACTGATTTTTTATAACTGATACCGATACCGATTATTTGCATGTTTATGTGCCTGATAACCGATATGAAGAACCGATATTTATTTACTGTTATACTTCTGTTTTTGACACAATTATTACAACACAAATGAATTGAACAAACCATTTTATTTAAAACAATCACTCCCTCCTATATAATATATATATATATATATATATATATATATATATATATATATAATATAATAATATATAATATAATCACTCCCTCCTATATAATATATAAATATAAAACTTTATATTTATACACAAATAAATAGAGGGGTCTGAGTCCAAACAATAAAGTGCCTTTGTTTGAAAATAAAAGCTTTGATGAGGTAAAAAATAAAGCACAAAAATTATTCTAACATACTGGGGGGGGGAAATATAAATTACATGAATTTTAGTAGCTATTTTATTAGTGTAACCTAATACTCCCAGTTAAGCAGAACTAGGTTGTAGTGTAGAAAACAGTCTCTCAGCATTCTGCTCTGTAAGCCTGCTTCGTTTGTTTTCATAAATGGTAAATAAATCAAATTACAATAAAAACATTTATATTATTACATTATATAATTTATATCTAAATTATACATATAATTTATAAGCATCAGCAGGAACAACGTTAACAATAGGCAAAATAAATGTTAAAAGTCTAACGTTTTCATATGGAGAAAATAATTGACAGGGGAGTCATATCACCTTTGCAGAAATGTAATTCATTTTAAACAGTTTTAGAAGGTTTATGTGCCGTTTAATAGGTTTAAACTAAGAGTGAGGAATAATTCACTGGGTAATATTAATTCACTGAATAATATTAGCTAGAATATAACATTTTCAGGAAAGTAACAAACAAAACAGCATATACATCATTGCTGTCACGATACAATTTACAAAAAGTGGAGAAGAGGACTCAAGTGCAGTAAAAGGATATTTATTAACAAATGAAAACAAAAACACAAAGCAAAAACCCACAAGGGGGGAAACATAATCAATGAAACATAAAACAGAACAGAAAACAGTACATATACCTAAACCTACCCATCTCCGCCCCCTAATCCCTAAACCCACCCCTAATCCCTAAACCCACCCCTAATCCTACCCATCTCCACCCCTTGGATCTTGATCTGACTCCTCCCCGTGGATCTCATGTACTGCATTGATGTGCTACTGAGACCAAGACCGGTCTCGAGACATACATCACTACGGAAGAGTAGGGGGAAATATGGATCTGAGCGTTTGGAGAGATTGTTAATTATTTATGAGGATTATAAAAAAGTATTGGATGGATTTTTATAATTATAGGCTGGTTGTTTACACACACTGTAGACACACATCTGTGTTCAAACACCTTATAAAAATGAATTTTGCATAATAGGTCCCCTTTAAAGTTGTGTATGTGGTATTTTTGATATGCTTTAAGACAAATCATGTGTAAATTCATGTCGACACCATTGGTTCACTGCAGTTTTAAGGAGAAAATACTCAGCAAAGACAGTCTCAAAAACACGGTTTGAAATCGCTGGTGTTTCTGACGTGACAAACTACCTTGTAACCAATCAGATCAACCTGTGATCATCAACGAGTGGATCTCTGAGCTATTGTGAGTGAGTGGAGGCGGGGCTCATTTGCATATTCATAGAACCACGAATACAGGGGAACTTTAAGTCTAATTTACACTGCGAGGACAACTGATATTTTCATTGTGATCAGTGTATGTAGACTGTACGACATGTATGACACGTATGTAGACTGTACAATTGTAGCATTGTTATGGGAAGAAGGAGGCGGGAACCGGCGAACATTTAAAGACTTTTAATTATAAAATAAACAAATACAAAATTAAAGTAAAGATGGCAGCCCCTCACGGATGACTGCCGCCACATATAAAAACAAAACATAACATAAAACATAATGGCTACTGGTTTGGACACCCGTGTCATAGAAGTAAGGTTTACTTTAGTAAGAGAACAGTGACAGATAGATTACTGCTTACTTACTCTGTTTCACACTCCATGTACGACTCACGAGTCCCAGATCTATACATTAATAAAAATAAATAAAACACACAGCACAAAAATTCAGTAGCTACCGAGCAGAAAGCATTACTGTGGTACACCTGACCAAACAGTGTATAAGTTATAAGGCAGGCCTTGGTGATAATTGATTACTAATCACACCATATTAAATTACTGCAGTATTATAGCAACTCTTTATTTATAACCATTGTAACAGTTTCCTTCCAAACTATGCTGTTACTGTAATCACACCTAGGCTTCCATGCTGAAGCACATCTAGCATATAGTCTTACATAAACACATTGAACTGACATTACTACTGCTCTAATATAGTGCTTAATTCCATGTAACTTCTTCACATAGCTTATTTCTTTACTGTACACAGAAAGGTAAGTATAACATATTTGCAATATTCTTTGCTATAATATTCATGACCTTCATACAGTATTCAAGACATTCACTTCAGTTGCTTACTTATTGGTTTCTGTTGGGCTAGCTCCCTTTTCTTCCAGTCATCTCCTTTGTGACTCTTCAAATCTTCTGAGAAAAGACCACAGTCTTTCCATTCCTTCCCCGTCTGTGAGCCCAAACCCATCGAGCCGCCTAGTGCTGTACTTGATCTGTGATTAAAGCAGAGTGGTAGATATCACAGACACTGACACTGAGCATGGTCCTAGTACAGTGTAAACTGCTTATAGTGATCACGGTTACAGTGATCAACCACTTATATGGATCAAAAAGCTTGGGACAGAATCATTCCTATAGAAATGCTGTGTAAATAATTCGTTTATAGTAATCAAGTAGTCCACTTACTGTGTTCTTATTGTGTGTGTTTGGTGTGTGTACATACGCTTGCTGTGCGCAGTTGTGATGATTTCCTTTTCTCACACTGCTGTGGTCTAAGGAGTTATTTTGCCCTCCTGTTCATGCTCTGCTGGCTTTTTTGGGACTTTTATGGTACATAATTATTGTCCCGGCTCTCTCACAGCAGCAGGTACTGTAGGCCTACTGTATGTTACGTGAGCGGAGTGTAATGCTTTTACCTTGACCATTCAGACAGGGCTTGGAGCAGGACAGGGCCTAGGTGTAACTTTACCTTTAAATCAGAAAAAATAGCAAAGCTGTTCATTTTATTACTTTATATTCATGTAATAATTATACAAATTAGATATTAATCTGCATAAAACATAAAGAAAACAAATTTGGTTATAACAATCATCCGCTTATAGTGATTTGACCCAGACAGATCTGAGATAAGCGGTTTCCACTGTATTATCCTAAACAGTGCATCTCTGAAACACCAGATGGGAAAAATGCTAGATTAAAGATTACTTTTAGGCACTTAAGAAGGCACTCTTCTTATTTCAGGTATGCAGTTGATAGACAGGAAAATGGAGGCCAAACAGGGAGTGAATGATGTGTGACAGGTCCTGATGTCTCTATAAAGTAAATGAATTACCTGGCAGGGCAATGTGTGTCGATAAACGTGAAATGCTGGAACGGCCAAGATGTTGTGTAGAATGCCCTCCCATGATTTCTGATTTTACACAGTATGGCATCATTTTGATTAAATGTGTCAAGGTCTTTTTCTCAAAACAATAATTCAGTTTTACACCGAGAAAAAAGAAAAGAAAAAAGTACTTGCATGGAAATGTGAGGCAACAACACAGGCAATGTCATAGACTACTTGCAGGTGTATGTTCGTGTACTCACATCTTCGAAGTAGCTCATAGATAACATAGAGGGGATAGGCTAATCCATTTCAACACAAATGTGAATGATGACGCTTTATACTGAGGAAAAATAAAAAAAATAATTATACAAACAATCTCCAGCATCAAATTCAATACCTAAATACTCAATAAGGGCACTCAAAATGATCCAAACATTTTTCATGTTTTCTTATATTAGTGAAGATTATAGAATGGTGGTATAGTTAAAAGTTCGTAATGTTTTTGAATCTCCCATATACTTTCCATAATGTTCATATTTGGTGACTTAAAAATTAAAATATGACTTATGTTAGGGTCATGCTATTCAAAGCAATTTATGAATAAGTGGAATCAAATGGGAATTATCATTCTGGAACACTGGGTCAATAGTCAGAGATGCCTTGCCGTTCTCCTTGGCTCATGTTGACAAACATTAGGAGCATTTCATGACAACAAGAGGCTCCAAACACTCCTGTAACATCCAGTTTCTTTGCTTGTTTTTGTGACCTCAGCACGTTGCCAGCCTTGAAGTTACTGCAGTCCTAAAGATTGAAGGAAAACATAGATTTATGGGAGGAATAATGATAAGTCTTGACTGCTTTTCCCATATCTGAAATCAAAATATTTGGCAATTATTACATATAGCAAAGTGCAACCCGTACTTCTTATCACAGCCTAAATGGCAGAAACACATCAGTGAACATGGGATGCAGATTAGGGATATGTATTTGGTGCCATAGATAGATCGATAGATACACAGATAGTTAGATACACAGATAGATAGATACACAGTTAGATAGATAGTTAGATAGATAGATAGATAGATAGATACATAGATAGTTAGATACACAGATAGTTAGATACACAGATAGATAGATACACAGTTAGATAGATAGATACACGTAGATAGAAAGATAGATACACAGATAGATAGATACACAGTTAGATAGATAGATAGATAGCCTATATTAAAAACACAATTACAATACAGTTATCTCATGTCAACACTCATGTCAAGCAACATTAAAACACATTTTATGTATTGTTTTCCCTTATTGACTAATTAATTACAGTTTAAATGCTCGGTTTTATCATTTAAATGGTCTTACCTGAAAATATCAAGCGGGAAATATCGCAACGTTGCCGCGTCATCCATTAGACTTTCGATTACCCGCGAGCTGGATTCCTCAGGGATTGGATCTGGAGTCTTCTCTTGTATTTATCGGTGATCAACCATGTGGATGGATGATAACAGCCTTCTGAGTCTACCAGTAGGTGGAGCAGGCCCCTTCTGGCCCATATCTATGAGCTGATAACCACTGATAACGCCAATTCAATCGAGTGATAACATTCGAAGCGGGTGGTTTTAAGGAGAAAATACTCAGCAAAGACAGTCTCAAAAAGCGGTTTAAAATCGCTGGTGTTTCTGGCGTCACAAACTACCTTGTAACCAATCAGATCAACGTGTGATCGTCAACGAGTGGATTTCTGAGCGGCTGTGAGTGAGTGGAGGCGGGGATCATTTGCATATCCATAGAACCGCGTATACTAAATGAGGCAAGGGTGTAGAGTTACATTCAAGCTATTTTAAGGCATGAAAACATTCTTTTCAAGGAAAAAAACGTTTGAATGTGTAATTTTGGTGATCAAAGATGAGTTTTAAGGGATAAAATTATTGACTACAGGGGTACTTTAAGTCTAATTCACACTACGACGACAACAGATACTTTCATTGTGATCAGTGTGTTAACCATCGCCACTGAACAATTTCTGCAATTGTCAGGTTGTGTAATATCTGACAAATGACATACTGTGATTGTCAGCATTGGTCGGCATCTGTCAATGCAGTATTAATAAGCCTTCACACCACAGCAACAAACACTCACTTGCAACTGAATTTTCAACCTGTAGTTGAAAGCGCCACTTTCTCATAGGATAAGGCCATGCAGTCTCATGAATAATTGTGATTTACCAATGTGTCATCTAGGTACTGCCACTTTCTTCAATTCTGTCTTTCTTCAATCCCTCTGCCGTCTGCCTGCACCTTAAAAAAAGATTCCCCATCTGAGTCCTGGGGCCGGTTGCATAAATCTATTTAAGACTAGTCTTACAAGTTAGTCATCTAATTGTTTTGCTTCGGGTCGTGCCTTCAGCCGTGACATCACGATACAGCACAGCTGATCATATCTTATTGCTACACTGTTAATCTGTTTTTAACTTAAAAACATTATTGTAAGTTACAGTAGAGGGTTAACTAACTAGCTGTAAGATTGTAAGCATAGCTTTGCCTTCACTTTGTGTTGTTTGGTCCTGGCAGGGATTCCCCAAAACATCGGAGATATCATTTTCGTTGTCCTTTTCAATTTAGGAGTTGGTCCTCCCCCTGTTGCTGGGTTTTTTCGCTTGAATATTTCCTATTATGCCTCTTGAACCAATATACAAATAAACAAATATACGAGGCCGTTCTCTCACGGCCCTTGGCCTCGTCCTGCTCGCCACAACAATGATGACACCTATTGAATCGTAGGCTCTGACGCAAGTTAGTATAGAAGAATAAAACAATTGTGTTTATGTGCGCTGAAAAAAAAAGAGGAGGAAGCGAAAGAGAAGAATATGGATGCGGTCATGGCTAGGGGAAAAGAGGACAACTTGGCATGACGATTCTGCAAATGGGAGCTTGAGGTAAATATTTTTAAGTTTTAGCACCATGTCGCATTGATCAAACCAACATTTCATGCTGCATTTTTATTGGCTAGTCAGTAGACGTAGGTTGTAGCAGCAAACACACTGTGAGATGATCATGCTAAATTGATGACACTGTCAGAAAATCATTGAAGGCTATTTTTGGTCTCAAGACCGTAACAATAGCCATCTTTAAACTTATCTCACTGTAGGACGTAGGACCAGCGTATAGGAGCCACGACCACAGAAATCACCACGATTGGTGATTTCTGTTTCGTCTGGGACAGACCAAAATCATACAATGTGTACCGGGCTTTACTCATCATTGCTGGTCCTCCACTAATCCATCCCTGTAAATGTGTTATTCCTCAATGTGTTTGTTCCATCCACTTGCCATTTTCCTGGATTAATAAAGATCCATTTGAGCCTAATTCCTGACAATAGCACTCAGAAAGTAATTTAGTGGTAATTTTGCAGCATTTCACTACATCTTCATGCTGAGTTCCCTTTCGTTGTCACTCCGAGTTACGTCGGATGACGACGAATGGGGTTTCGCTTAGAAAGCCTATCAACTTCGAGTATTACAAAACGAGCCAATGGCAAAGAAATGCCATGGGTCTGCGGAATTTGCATGACGTAACTCCGCCCCACCTCATGGGTATAAAAGGTGGAAGTCCGGAACAGCAGTTTATGTTTTCGCTTCGGAGCCAAGTGTATTCTTCTCTCCACAAGCCAACTCTGAATTATCAGCTTCACGAACGAGTGCCTCGAGTGTTGGTGTGACGGCGATCTCCGGCGAGTGCGTGCTTCCTGCTTATCTCTGCAGTGGTTCATCAGAGAGTGCGTGCTTCCCCGGGCGCTTCAACACTTGAGTTTTCTCTCTAAAAGAGTGCACGGGGCACGTCTTTTTAAAGACGGCTCGCCCGTGCATTTAAAAAAAAAAAAAAAAAACGAATGGTTGCGGCAGCTTGGTATCGGACTCTGATGGGCACGAGCGTTGTCTGGTATGTTTGGGCTTGATCATACTAGAGCAGCGCTCGTGGATGACTCATGTTCTCTCTGTGGGAACATGATCATCGCGTCATAGAGGTCGAGACTCGGTGAACTCGCAAGAGTGAGAGTCCCCTCATCCACCCCCCGATCTTCGGCTGATGGCCAGGGTGACCTGAGGGTGTTGGTCTGGAACAAGGCGCCGACTCCGTGTCCGTGACCCCAGCCTCCCCTCAACGGCGGTGCCCGCTAGTGAATAGGTGATTCCCACGAGTCTACCCTCTGGTGGCCCGTGTGTTTCATTTAAAGCTACAGAGGATGATACTATGTTTGTAGCAGCTTCACAAGGTGGGTTTGATTCTCTGCGAAGTGACGACTCGTCACAGCTGCCACCCTCTGGTGTGCATACGGCTGTGCCTGAGTCTGATCCAGAGATGACGGCCATGCTTTCCTGGGACGATTGGTTTTTGGGTAAGGCCGCCGACCCTCGTCCACGGCAAACCCCAATACCTTCCCTCCCGGACGTGCATGATGAGATCTCGAAGTCCCAGAAGACCCCCTGGTTTTCTCGGGACCGCTCGCTGATCTCATCCGCCTTTCCCCCCTCGATGGGGCCGCTGTCACGGGTACACTGGGGTTCCCCCGGCTGAACGCTCTGTTGCGATGCTATGTGTCCTCAGAGTGCTTCTTCTCGGCGCAATCCTAAGCACCCGCCCGTGGTCTATGGTTTTCGTCTACATTTGTGGCGAGATCCTATAGCACCACGGGACTGGCAGCCGCCTCTCTGCAGGCCATGGCCATTCTGCTGGTCCTCGACCCAGATGCTCATGGACTTGCACGAGGGCGGGACTGACCCAGGGCTCTTCACTGACCGCCACTGACCTTGCTCTCCGAGCGACGAAAGTGGCCGTACGCTCCCTGGGTCAGGTGATGCCTACCATTCTGTGGCTGAACCTGTCTGATGTGCTGAATGTCGCGCGGCCCCGTCTGTCCGACCTTCCCATATCCCAGGTCGGCCTCTTCGGCGGTGCGGTAGAGAACTTCGCCCAACAGCTCTCAACCGCCCATGTGCAGACTGACGTGATTCTGTCCCGATGGCCCGCCGTCCGCTCAGATCCCTCGGTCTGCCCACTGCCGAAGGCGCCCCCCCCGCGGCTCCCACCCCGCCCGTTTAAAGAGACGGGCCGGCTCTGGAAGCCGCGGGCGGACGCCACAGCCCTCTCCAGCCCCGCCCCCCGCTACGTGCCGGGTTAAGCAGCGCTCCTGAGACGGGCTCCACAGAGATGGGACTCAGTTCTTCCAGGAGTTGGTAGCAGGACCACTCCTTTCCCCGGTGGAGGGCCGGGGAAAAATCCTTATCCTCCTAAGAACTGACTCTCCCGTCTCTGGGAAGACAGAGTTCTCGGACGACACAGAGCGCCGCCCACAAGGCGTGCTCTCCTCGTCCCCCTCTGTCCCAGAGGTGCTTGACACGGCGTGCCATCCACGGACCGCTTCGCCCCTGTCCCCCTCTGTCGCCAGACCCCTGCCAGAGCAGGCCCCCGCGGGACGACCAGCATGGTCCTCCCCTGGCCCCCTCTGTCAGGGCGCGGTTGCTAACTGTTAGCGTAACCGCTATGCCGTCCACGTCTGGGCCAGTTACTCCGCTGCGCTGCCCCTCCGGGGGGACGCCTGTCGTCCGCTTGATCCCACTGGTTCAGTTCCTGGGAGCCTGGTTAGAGCGTCCCCATCTGTCCCGCTGGATCGCGCGCACCATCAGGCTCGGCTATGTGATTCAGTTCGCACGGTCTCCTCCCCGCTTCAGGGGAGTCCGCTCCACTTTGGTCGGTGGCAATGCCCCTATCATGAGAGCAGAGATTGCCACCCTGCTGGCGAAGGGTGCAATCGAGACTGTCCCTCCAGCCGAGATGAGGTCCGGGTTCTACAGCCCCTACTTCACTGTCCCCAAGAAAACCGGTGGGTTACGGCCAATCCTGGACTTGCGCGTGCTGAACCGCTCCCTTCACAGGCTGCCGTTCAAGATGCTCTCCCCCAAACGCGTTCTCGAATGCGTGCGGCCCAGGATTGGTTTGCAGCGATCGACCTGAAGGACGCCTACTTTCATGTCTCCATTCTTCCTCGACACAGACCGTTCCTACGGTTTGCTTTCGAGGGGCAGGCATACCAGTACGCGGTTCTCCCTTTCGGGCTAGCCCTGTCTCCTCGCACCTTCACGAAGGTCGTCGAGGCTGCCCTTGTTCCCCTTCGGGAACACGGGGTTCGCATCCTGAGTTATATCGACGACTGGCTGATCCTAGCTCACTCTCGAGATCAGGTTTGCGAACACAGGGACCTAGTGCTCCGGCACCTAGCTCGTCTGGGCCTTCGGGTCAACTGGGAGAAGAGCAAACTTTGCCCCGTGCAGAGGATCTCTTTTCTCGGTATGGACATCGACTCGGTCGCCATGTCCGCGCAGCTTACGAGCGAGCGCGCGCAGTCACTGCTGACTTGCCTGAGACATCTCAGGAGCAAGAATGCGGTTCCACTGAAACATTTTCAGAGGCTCCTGGGGCATATGGCATCTGCAGCTGCGGTCACGCCGCTCGGATTGCTTCATATGAGACCGATTCAGCTTTGCCCTCGCGACCGAGTCCTGAGGTGGGCATGGCATCAAGGCACGCTCCGGGTACCAGTTACTCCGACCTGCCGTCAGTTCCTCACCCCGTGGACGAACCTCAGTTTTCTCAGGGCGGGTGTCCCCCTGGAACGAGCTTCCCGGCATGTTGTGGTCTCCACGGATGCCTCCACCACGGGCTGGGGCGCCATGTGCAATGGACATGCTGCTGCGGGCTCCTGGACAGGACCCCAGCGGCTATGGCATGTCAATTGCCTTGAGTTGTTGGCAGTACGCCTTGCCCTGCACCGCTTCCGGGCGTTGCTCAGGGGTCAACACGTACTAGTCCGCTCAGACAATACCGCTACTGTAGCGTACATCAACCATCAAGGTGGTCTACGCTTCCGCCGTATGTCACAACTCGCCCGCCACCTCCTTCTATGGAGTCAGAAGCATCTGAGGTCGCTTTGAGCCATTTTCATTCCCGGAGCCCTGAACTGTGCAGCCGACGAGCGCTCACGTCTTCAGCCCATCCCTGGAGAATGGCGACTCCATCCCCAGTCGGTTCAGCTGATTTGGGACCAGTTCGGGGACGCACAGATAGATCTGTTTGCCTCTCACGACTCGACCCATTGCGCCCTGTATTTTTCCCTGACCGAGGGCACGCTCGGCACGGATGCACTGGTGCACAGCTGGCCGCCGGGCCGCAAATATGCGTTTCCCCCAGTGAGCCTTCTTGCGCAGACCTTGCGCAAGGTCAGGGAGGACGAGGAGCAGGTCATTTTGGTCGCGCCGTATTGGCCCGGCCGGACCTGGTTCCCCAAACTTGCACTCCTCGCGACAGCACCTCCCTGGCCCATTCCTCTGAGGAAGGACCTTCTTTCTCAGGGACGGGGCACCCTGTGGCACCCTCGCCCCGATCTCTGGAGCCTCCACGTGTGGCTCCTGGACGGCTCGAGGTAGGTTTGAGTACCCTTCCACCAGCGGTGGCGGCTACCATCACTTCCGCTAGAGCGTCGTCCACAAGACACGTCTACGCGTTGAAGTGGAACCTCTTCGTCGTCTGGTGCTCTTCTCACCGAGAAGACCCCCGGAGATGCTCGATCAGCGTTGTGCTTTCCTTCCTTCAGCAGGGGTTGGAGCGAAGGCTGTCTCCCTCCACCCTTAAGGTCTATGTTGCCGCCATTGCCGCACACCATGACCTAGTCGAAGGTAAGTCGGTAGGGAAGCACGACCTGGTCATCAGGTTCCTGAGAGGAGCGAGGAGACTAAATCCTCCTCGCCCTCCTCTCGTTCCCTCTTGGGACCTCTCAGTGGTTCTAACTGCCCTGAAGAGTGCTCCCTTTGAGCCCCTGCAGTCAGTCGAGCTTAAGTTCCCGTCAATGAAGACAGCGCTCCTGGTTGCACTGGCCTCCATCAAGAGGGTAGGGGACCTGCACGCATTCTCCGTCGACGAAGCGTGCCTGGAATTCGGACCGGCTTTCTCTCACGTGATCCTGAGACCCCGGCCCGGATATGTGCCCAAGGTTCCTACCACTCCCTTTCGGTACCAGGTGGTGAACCTGCAAGCGCTGCCCCCGGAGGAGGCAGACCCAGCCTTGGCACTGCTCTGTCCAGTACGCGCTCTTCGCGCCTATGTAGACAGGACGCGGTGTTTCAGGACCTCAGACCAGCTCTTTGTCTGTTATGGTGGGAAGCTGAAGGGAAAGGCTCTCTCCAAGCAAAGGTTGTCTCACTGGATAGTGGACGCCATTGCCTTGGCTTACCAGCAGCAAGGTCGACCGTGCCCCCTTGGTGTGACGGCCCACTCCACCGGAGTGTGGCATCCTCTTGGGCTCTAGCGCATGGCGCCTCGCTAACAGACATCTGCAGAGCTGCAGGCTGGGCGACACCTAATACATTCGCCAGATTCTATAATCTCCGAGTGGAGCCAGTGTCCTCTCATGTACTCGCTTCAACTAGCTAGTACCGGACCCGCTCAGGTGTCTTCGCTTGCTCGCCATTCCACTCCTCGGACTGGATACGTGCGATATTCTCCTCAGGTGAGCTTTTCCGAAAGCCCTGAGTTCCTCCAGCACTCCTGACGTCGGCGCCAGTGTCTCTTGCCTGCGCGTCGGCTAGGTGCCTCCCGTGTGCATGGTCCCTCCCCTGAGCGACCCCCACATGTGTATTTCCACTGTAAGCCTCTCTGAGCATGTGTCTTTCCCTTGGCAAGCCACCTTGCCACCCCTGGGGTTGAAATATTCCACCTGCGGCTGGACACCCCAGTGTTCTCCATATGTTTCCTTCGGGTCATATGTGTATTCTCTAAGTCCCCCCCCTCTGGGTTGGCATTAATTGCATACTTCCCCTAGCTTGGGATATGCTTCCCAGTGTACCTTGGTATTCCTGTGTTAAATGGAGTCCTTCGTCCAGTCTATGACAGGGATCTCGATTTACGCAGGGCACTGGAAGACAGCTGAGAAGGTGGCGTGATTAGACTGGTAACCCCATTCGTCGTCATCCGACGTAACTCGGAGTGACAACGAAAGGGAACGTCTCGGTTACGTATGTAACCCTCGTTCCCTGAGTAGGGAACGGAGATGTTACGTCTGCCTGCCACTTTCCGCTGTACCGCGGGGATCGCCTGAGCTCAGTCTTGGCTCCTCAGCGAAGAAACATAAACTGCTGTTGCGGACTTCCTCCTTTTATACCCACGAGGTGGGGCGGAGTTACGTCATGCAAATTCCGCAGACCCATGGCATTTCTTTGCCATTGGCTCGTTTTGTAATACTCGAAGTTGATAGGCTTTCTAAGCGAAACCCCATTCGTCGTCATCCGACGTAACGTCTCCGTTCCCTACTCAGGGAACGAGGATTACATACGTAAACGAGACGTTTTTCTTGCTCTTGTCTATATCTAAGGATTCATATAGGATGAAGAAACCACAAAAAGGAATGTAACATGACACTCTTTGCCGTACTTATACTTTAAAAAAAATGTAACTCCATGAACCAGCAGCTAGTTCTTAACCTTATTGTATCATCCTGTCAACTGGTGAACAAAACGTTGAATTCCGCTGTATTCCCTAATGTTCAGTAAAGATCTGTCACCAGTGTACAAAAGGAATCAGATGGTCTGTCTGTGAGCTTAATTTGTGAGTCTGATTGGGACTATTTACCTTTTTCCTCACTTCTCCATGGGGGGCGCCATAGCGGCGAGTGACATCCAGTAGGACGCTCTCAACTTCCGTTTAGTGATTGTCATCAGCTAGATGACATTACTGGTGATGGCAACTGGTGGAGGCTCTGCTAGAATTTGCTACTCCAGGGCTGCCAACTCTCAGGCATTCAGCGTGAGACTCACGCAATTGACACTTTTCATACGTTCTCACGCCACACATTCATTTTCTCACGCAGAGAAAAATCGCGGAGCAAAGAGGACACCGACAGACAAAACAGAGCAGGTTACTTTTGATATGAAACAAATTCTCAGCTCTCAGATTCTGTAAATTTTATTACGAAGTTCAAACAATAAATACCGTTTTGGCGCTTGTAAATGTGACGTGACAGATTGCTGTAGCGGCAGGTGAATTTCACTCTTCTTCACTACTAATTAGTCAACAAACACGAATGAACAATAGGTAGCCTATGTTGAAAGATACAGTAGCCTACAACTTACCAAAATGTATATCCCTCATACATAATATCGATCATTCAGTGTTTTTAAACCGTGGAAAGAGGTCAATAATACAGCTGGAGAACAATATGTCATGTAATGTTACATTTACCTCAGGAAAGCCATTAAATGACCATATATAGCAAGTTAGTTGGTTAGAAAAAATAGCTATAGAGAGTATTTTGCTAAATATGTGTACTATATTACATATTTATTATATTTTTATGCAGGAGCATCCAGCTGTTTCCACTACTCCGTTATTTTGTAACATAACCCACGCAATGTGATTGGGTTTATTTATAGTCTGACTCGGCTCTACCTCCGCTTTTAAGAATGTGAACTGCTGATGATTATGGCAAAAAATTCATCCAATTTTATTACTAAGTAATTATATGCTTCCATGCATTTTTAATTTCTAAGCTCCTCGCCATCAGCCTCAGACAAAACAAGATCATTGAATATGTCAACATATGTGACTGCTAGCCTGTCAACTTCGTAGGATGAGGGACAGACAAAGTTACGTTGTTTACGGTCTTCGTTAAATAGTCTTGCCCGTTCTGCCACCTCAAACTAATGTTGCCATGGCTTGTTGCCATTATAGACATTGAAATTAAGTAAAACGGATTACAACCTTTGTTTCAGAGCTGTCCAATAACTCTTACCTAAACCATAGACCTAAACGCGTTAAGCTGCGAACCTGAGTAGTTTCGCGTCCCGTGAAAAAGGTCAATATGATATAATTGTCTGTTTTATGTAACAGGGGTTCCCCACAAACTTTTATTTATAATAATAAAAGACAACTTATTATAGCTCAACCTGAAGGGTGTCTATGTAGTATTTGTATTTTTATGACATTAAATGTCCAAACAAAGAACTGCAATCTGTGTATATTTGGTGTTTACAGAATGATGTTGAGAGCATACTTTGTGAATGATAAAAATATGTTTCTGTTGAAGGAGCTGAGATATGACGCCTCATATGCACCTAAAGCTTATCATTTCATGTGCACTTAACTGTAGCATTGGTGTTTCAAGTAGAGGGGAACTGTCTGCCTTGTCAAGCATGAGCTCATTGCATAACAGTTGTTTAGATATCACAAGGATGTTAAGTGAGAGTGAAAAGAGGGCAGCCAATTCAAATAGCCTTATCTCTCCACCTGTCACTCTTGTGTCACTAGAGACAGATGGGTTTGTCCCCTTGGTCCTTCCAGTAATCACACAAGGTAGGGAAAAAAAGGGGGCGTTGATTTAAGGGAGGCCCTCACTGCAAAAGCCACGTTCTGTGCTTATCTAGACACCCACATAACAGTGAGAAGAAATAACAAGTAGTCAGTGACAATGTATTGTTTCTTCAAGGGCAGAGAAACTTGGATTGTTGGCAGTGTGTGTATTATGGCATCGTATCTTTGGCATAAAATCTGGGACTTACTCTCATACCGGAGAAAAGCCAGATCCTCCTCTTCCATCAATGAACAGGTAAATGTTTGTTTGTTTGTTTTCTTTACTGTAACAGCTGAACAACTGTATTTTCTGTCCATTTTATAGCTTTAATTTTCTATCTGATGCATTTGCAGATGCTTAAGCAAATCATTTTCAGCGTCAGGTGGACAGGAACTCAACCTGCCAGCTGTATTATTACAGATTCAATGGTTGCTCAAGATAGCAACTGATTTGTTCCTTTCAAGTAGTCCATACCTCTGCTTTATAAACATTGTGCCTTTGGGCAGATGAAAAAAGTACTTCAAAACACGTGGTGTTTGTTCAGTGTGATGCAGTGATATTTGAATGAGCATAAACAATGAGTGCACACATACACATTTTTTAATACATTTTAATACATTCAAAGACTTTTCATTTTTTAAGTACAGACTTGAACATTTTTAAATAATTAGTTAATAATGAATTTATACAATATTTGATTTATTAACATAAGTTAGTGCAAAAGACACTTTTCTAAATTATACAATGCTATATTTAAACATATCAAGTGTAGTCATGCATCTGGAAACAATGTAAGCATTTGGCAGTGCACACCATGTCAATTAATCACAGACTAGATGTGTAATAGTCGTAGAAACTCATTCACCTGTTTCCCAGAGAGAAGTTCAGCAGCAGTGACGTAAAGAAGTTGTCAGCACCTGATGCAGTGAGTCACGTAGCTTTAAGACTTTACAACATGTTGACAAATGCCTTGTGGTGAGGTCGGAAAAGTCTCTCGTTTCATATGACTATGAACTGGAGTCATATATAATCCATTGATCCTTGAGATCTGAGTATCTGATCGTCCATTTGTTAGCACCTTTATTGCAAGCACATTCATCAGTTCACATCAGGCTCAATCTGTAAACAGTTACAGAACAAATTAAGACTTTCTTTGCCTCAAGTCATGTTTAAGTTAATTTCTTGAATGTACCTTACTTACACGAAAAGTGGAGTTGCAAACATTTGGAAAGCAAACTGCTTTTCCAAATGTTTTATTTGTCACTTATTGTGGCTATATGATTAGCGTTTGATTAGTTTATATTTATTTATCTGTTTGTTATGAGATCATTTTGTTGATTTGTCGTATTTAGCTTGCATGGCGAATACCATTATATTTTTTTCTCCCAGGGCCACCAAAGGGAGGCTGAGCTATGTAGTGTCAGGTGATTTAGTGCTGTCATACAGTTGGTATGCTCATTGTCTGCAACTAGGATAAATGGGATGGCCACCCTATATTGTCATGAGGCTGAATTTGAAATAGTCACCTATTCTGATGGTTGCACAGTTGCACCATCCATCACCCAATTTATTTATTTATAACTGCTGAGTCACAGATGCAACATTCCACTGTATGGTTTTTATAGTAAACACAGACCCGTCGCCAGACCTCAGTCTTAAGGGGGGCATATGAAATGCATGGGGGGCACAATTATTATTAGCCTACAGTACGTATATTTATAATAATCAACTCTAGTCGCGCAGCACGTAATCATCACTTTAAACATATAACCAACAGCAATATGACCAGGTCGCCTATAGCCTACACCACATTACATAGAAGCAATGTTATGAATATCCATAAAACACTTGACTATATAACATATTAGATGTAACACCAGAAGCATCTCTCAAACATTGAGAGATATGCATTGCCATGAGACACACACACGCACCCACATACACTCACACAGAGACTTTGAATCTACTGGTACTTTGAGGGGAGGCAGCGCTGTCCACTCTCCATCCTGTCAGTACAGCGGGAGGCGGCGTTTCTCCGAGCAGAACCTCCTCATCAAAGTATCCTTCCACTCGGAAGGAACTGAAGCGAGTAAGCCGGGCAAACCTCGTTTTGAAACAGCTTTCAAAAATGCGCGGTAACTGTTGAGCGGCTTAGTTGAACGTCACGTACGTAGCCTAACGTTATTTTTAGTAAGGCCGTGATAGGCTGTTGCAGTGTAGATTCCCACCAATCAAACAAAATCACACCATTGTTTCTTTATATTTTTAACGTTTTAATGATAAAGTATGCAACACAAAATTAGCAACTATGATAATATTAAAATTAAATTATCTGTGCCTCAAGTGGGGGGGCACAAGCATTTTTTGGGGCGGGCCCGTCCCCCTATGGCCGCCCATAGCGACGGGTCTGAGTAAACAAAAGGGGTTTTACATTTACATTTATTCAGTTAACAGATGCTTTTATCCAAAGCAACTTACAAAACGAGTAATGCAACAAAGCTATACAGTACATCTTAAGTAGATTTAGATCTTTTAGAAATAAGCTTAAACTGACAATTACATCGAGAGTTGTCTAGAGGGATTCGTTATATTCCAATAATTTTTCCAATGTAATGTGCTACAAAATGTTTTTACAAACGTTGTGCAATGTAATTGTCATGGGTTTACCAGGTTCTCTTGATATCATACAACGATCCCTGTCACCGGAGTACTACTCACCAGCATCTGTCAATCGTTACGCATCTCATCAGTCCCCACTTATAAGCACACACCTCAGTTCAGTATTTATCTGACCCAACTCAGCGATCTCCAAGCAAATCTAAGTGCCATGTTAAGATTCCAAGACGTAATCCTTCTGTTTATTCCCTCTCGTTTCTAACTCTGCTTCCAAATGTGTATTCGCCTGCTATACTTAACTACTCAATGCTCCGATGCTAGTCGACTAAGTTGTGTGCTTCATCTGTCAGCTCTCTATCAGCCATCTGTAAGAAAAAGGACTTCCATTGTCATCACATCATCACCCACAAACTATTTCATTTATTTATTACTCACCTGCTCTTCCTGCACCCGCTGTGTGTCAAAAAGTTTTTTTACTTGGATTCACTTACAGTACCACCCTGTTCAGTGTATGTTTCCTGACAGAAGGCCAGATTAACGCTAATATGAATCCAGATATTCCTGATCCATTAAAGTACCGGCTGAAAGTCTTCACCACAAACTGTCCAGACACACATCGGCACCCATCACTTCCTCTGACACTGCTCCTTCACCAGTCTTCACTGGCAGTCCCATGGTCACCCCAGAGCCCTACTCTGGCTCAGTGGAGGACTGCAACGCTTTCCCTTGCAATGTTTGCTGGCGTTAGAGATGCAGCTGCAACGATTTCCCACTAAACGGTCTAACATTTCTTTAATTATTTCCCTGTTGACAGGACTGGACCAGTTACACAATCATTCAGCAATTTCTTTTGATTCACTTTCAGGAGGTGTTTGGCCGTTCAGTGAGTGGCTTCACCGTCTGTGACCAATTGTATCATCTTCGCCAGGGTAAAAGCTCAATCTCTGATTATGCTCTGAAATTTAGAACGCTTGCTGCCTGAAGTGGATGGAATGAAAGAGCACTACTAACCACGTATCCCCAAGGATTAAATCCATTGTTGCAGTTGCAGCTCTCCATTTATGATGACAACGTGGGACTTGAAAGATTCATCCAACATTCTATCCGAGTCACAGTCAGTGCATTTACATACACCCTCATAATGTGATTATAATGGCATTAAACTACGTGGCGTACGCCAATTTTAATCGCAATAAGCAGGCAAGTAAACACTTTAATCGCATTATTACCGGTCTGACCAAAGTGCACATGTGCTCGCTTCTATACGGATTCAGTGTTTTGTTCACACAACTTCATGAATGAATTCTGTGACATTATTCTGAAGTTTTCTCTTCTCCAAATTGCTAAACTCTGTCAGCACAACTCCCTGCAAAGTCTCTGCTCTGTATCTTCATCCAGATGGCGCAGGAAAACCTGTCATTACTATGTTCATCATGGCGTTGAATAATATCCAGAACATCCATAAAAATTTATTTTGAGTTTGATGTTAGTAGGTTAACTGTACTTGCTAATACTGTTATACTGTATTTGCTAATAAGTATAGTGATACTGGGGCAAGTGGGCATTTGATTGCTGCTCGTCCCATCCGTCCACCACATCCCATGGTGATTTCAGTTACGAGTTACAGTTACTGTCCTCCTCGACTCTGGGTCAGCCAATAACTCAATCTCTGGAAACCTTTGCAGGCAGCTACAACTCCAGAAAGCTACAACTAAAACCCTTTACAAGATACAGTCAGTGACTGGAAGAGTCCTGGACCGAGGTTGCGTTCGCTATCAACCTGTGATCCAACGAGTGGGCTGCCTGCATGAAGAGTCTTTTGCACCTCTGGTTCTGGAGGATTCCACCACCGGTGTAATCCTAGGACGCCAATGGCTCATTCAACATCAACCGGTGCTACCCTGGAGAACGGGTGACGTTCTTCAAAAAAGCCAACCATGTTTCCCTGAATGTTTTCCTTAACTCCCTCAATCTTTTCCAAGACAACTTTCAGGGATTCCAGTCAACTCAACCTCTATTGAGACCCCTATCGCTCAGCAATCTGTGGATATCCCAGCCTCCTTTGCAGACGTCTTTTGACCAAAATAAGCCTCCAAATTACCACCATACTAATCAAGGGACTGTGCCATCGACCTGGAACCAGGTAAGCCAGTACACTGTAGATGAGTCTATCCACTCTACATCCAAGAACAAAAGGCCATGGAGGAGTACAAAGAGGCTCTAAAGCAGGGTTACAACTGTCCTTCTACTTCTCCTGCTGCTTCCAGTTTTTTCTTTGTGGCCAACAAGGACAGAGGCTTGTAGCCCTGCATTGATCACCGGTCACTCAACAAGTTCACAGTTAAATTCAGACACTCACTTCCCCTCATCCCAGCAGCTATGGAGCAGCTTCGCGGGACCAAGCCGGACTTTCCGAAGAGCATACAACCTCATCCGAGGGGGACGAGTGCAAGACCACCTTCATTACACCAACAGGGCACTATGGTTATGTCGTATGGCCTGGTCAACTCCGTATTCCAGGATTTTATGAATGAGGTGCTCCGGGACTTCCTGAACCACTTTGTGGTTGTTTACATCGATGATATCCTGATCTACTGGATCTCATAGCCAAACATCACCAGCAAGTTTCGGAGGTCCTCCAGAGGCTCAGTGAATACCACCCTCTTCCTAAAAGCTGAGAAATGCAGTTTCCACCAAAGATCCGTCCACTTCCTTCGATATCAGATCAGCCAATAAGGTGTCTGTCAAGATGGAGGAGGGGAAGGTTGCTGCAGTCAAATCCTGGCCAACTCTCACCACAGTCACTGGATCACCAGGCTCTCTACCACCATACAACAATCCCTGTCACCGGAGTACTAATCACCAGCACCTGGCAATCATCGCTCACCTCATCAGTCACCACTTAAAAGCAAAGCACACACCTTAGTTCAGTCTTTATCTGGCCTTGAATAAGAACACGGACCCAACTCAGTGATCTCCATGCGAATCCAAGTGCCATGTGAAGATTCCAAGATGTAATCCTTGTGTTTATTCCCTCTTGTTTCTAATTCTGCTTCCAAGTGTGTATTCGTCTGCTATACTTACCTACTCAATGCTCCAATACCAGTCGATAGAGGTGTGTGCTTCATCTGCCAGCTCTGTCAGCTGTCCATCAGCCATCTGTAAGAAAAATAAATTCCATTACCACCCACAAACTATTTCATTTATTTATTACCCACCTGCTCTTCCTGCACCTGCTGTGTCAAATAACGTTTTTATCTGGATCCACTTACCATCCTGCTCAGTGTATGTTTCCTGACAGTAATGCATTGTAGCATATTTGCCTTATGTTTTGTATGCTATTTGTAATGTGCAGTGTTGGGCAAGTTACTTTTAAAAAGTAATTAGTTACAGTTACTAGTTACTTCTTCCCAAAAGTAACTAAATTAGTTACTCAGTTACAAATTTTAAAAGTAACTAGTTACTTAAGAAAGTAACTATTGCGTTACTTTCAAGTAAAATTAAATTTTAAATGCTCAAATGTGACCCCACCTCTACCCCTCTTTAATGGAACTTAAAATACATGTGCATGTTCAATTATTTATGATAAATCTGAATATTATAATGAAATGGACACTTAATACAACACATTATTAACAGAAACATGAAACATTGTACACACATCTAAAAAAAAAAAATGTTGCTGTGGGACAAAGTGAGACTAGCCTCCAATCAAATGCCATGTATGTAGATATTGTGTTTATATAGTGGATCAATGCAAATAACACAATAGATGTTTTGGAACTTTTGATATGTATTGCCCCTCAACAGGCCACAACTGGGCAAAATTAAATTAAGCTTGTTAAGCAATATACTAAAAAGAAATAACAAATATATACACTCTTTGTAGTGCAAATAAAACAAAAAAGAAATTACTGAAAAAATGCTGTACTTCAAGTACTACAGTGTAACAATATTAGGTGCTTTCAATGTAACTGGAAAGTGCAATGTATAGCAAAACTTTTACTCTACCTCAACCAATCGTCAGCATTTATGCGCTTGTCTCGTGCCCTGGCCACTAGTGATGCGCGGGTCGACTCGTGACCGGCGGACCCCGCGGGTAACCCGCGGGTCGGGTTGGGGCGGGTAAAGAAATTGTCACTTTATTTGCGGGGCGGGTCATTAGTTTTTTGTTTTTTAAATCCTTGTATGTTGCTTGCAATTTCCAGCCTATATTAAATATTTGGGAATATCTATTTTCATATTTTATTAGGTTATTTGAATACGAATGCCGTAGTAACTTGCATGAGGTTCCCACGTCACGTCATTCCCCTTTGGCGTCACGTGACACGTCACGAAAGCGGCGCGCCAAGCAGCTCCGCAGCTCCCGCCGCCAGCCACAACAACAACAACGGAGAAATAAAAGTGAAGATGGAAGACGAGGTGCGGGAGAAATTGAGGTCGGGAATTTACATGATTAAAAGAAAAAAAAGGTCAGGCTGCTAAATCTAATGTTTGGGAGCGGTTCTCAGAAGTAGGCCTAGTTGCAGCAGGAGCCAACAGTAGTATCGGCTACCTGAAGTGCAACTCGTGTGGAAAATATACAAACAGTAGCGCCACAAAACGGGCACTTCCAGCATAAAGACATATTTGTGGGGGGGTCTAAGAAATAAAAAATGGTTTAGCCTATTAGATGAATACAAACGCTGCTTTGTAAATGTTGAAAATGTTTATTAGTATCTTATTAATATGACCTGATTTATGGTTCATATTCATAATCATCTGTTGTTGCTTACTGGGTGATGTTTCCAAGCACTTTCAGGCTGAAATAAAGGCTTCATTTACATTACAATGCCTAGTACTATGTCTATTTAACGGTCGCGGGTGCGGGGCGGGTTGAAAAAATAGATACAGTGGTGCGGTGCGGGCTGGGGCAGGCCAAATAATTTCATAAAAGCGGGACCCGCGGGTTGGAAAAAAAGCCGACCCGCGCATCACTACTGCCCACTAACCACGGAAGAACAGTAAAAAAAGTTTTTGCCTCTCGCTCAGAGATCTAGTTGGTCTGATGAAAAAAAAACAGCTTCATCAGTTATAGTAACGCGCCGCATTTTTTGGCAGTAACGGTAACGGCGTTATTAAGATGAGAAGAGTAATCAATTAGACTGGTAATGTGTAATGAAATGGTTAAGTTACAGCTGGCAAAAAATCAAAAGGGTTCAGTCTGAATGGCTGGCTTTATGCAGTTTTTATTCAGTTTTTATTTTATATGCAGTTTTTATTTTATTATTAGTCAGAGCACACAGGTTTTTATTAGTCCACTAGGATGTTTTTTTTTACCAGTTACTTGGCTGATATAATTAGCTCTCCTCAGAATGAACCAGTCACTGCATTGTCTATAGTTTGTCCGTTTGGGGGCTGTGAATATTTGAAAGAGTCCAAGAGTTTTCAAGAGTTTTGTTTCAGGCAATCAATAACAATTAAATGGCTTATTTCCTTAAAGACCTATTATGCCCTTTTTTAAAAGTCTCGATTTTGTTTTTGGACTCTACTTGTAAGTTTTCATGCTTGAAAGTTAAATATATATATTTATTTTAAAGATTATTTTCCTCATATTTTACTTTTGTTCCAGCACCTCTCTTCCCAGTCTGTCAGTGACGGATTGTTAAGTCCCTGTCTCTATAAAGCCCCTCCTTCTAAAAAGCACAATGTGCTCCAATTGGTCGGCTGGAGCAGTGTGTTGTGATCGGTCAAGCGCTTTGAGAGTGTTTGGGAAATTTCCTGCCCCTTACCATAACCGCCAGTTTCAACAAAGTAATTAACTCAACCAGACCCCGCCCCTTTATTTTGCTTATACTTTGGGTGTGAAATTATTTAAATGAGGAATATTGTGTTACTGTTATAGAGATTAATTTCCGCTGGAGGGGCTTTGTGCTTTGTAACTTGCAGACCTTTTTCATTGTCAAACAGCAACTTTAAACACACTAAATAAAGTTGAACAAAAAAGCATAATAGGACCCCTTTAATATAGATTAAAATTTAATGTTGTTTATATTACCCTTTTTGGCGGTAGCTGTGCCATTAATGGAATGAATACTTTTGGTTAATCTGTGGTAGCATCTGTTTCAGATTTTTTTTTATTTTAGTTAAGCTTTTGCTCAAATAAAACTATTGTAAACTGGACAGTTGAAGCAATAACTAAAAAGAGTAATAAAATATAATATTCAGAATCATTATATACTGTTGGTAGTGCAATGCCGTTTGCCGTACAAATAAGCTATTTGTAGTCCTTACATTAGCTACTCATCAAATCTTGGGGGTTTTCATTCAAATTTTTGATTTTTTTTTTTTTTCTGCTGAAAAAAAGTCCACTCCAGATCACAACAGCACAAATGTGTTGAGGCACTAAAAGTCAATTAGCTCAAGCTTTTTAACTACTGTGCAATGACATGTGAAGACAGTTCTTCTCCTCTTATTTGATATTAAATTCCATTCTTCTACTAGAAAAGCATACATAGGTTGTATGTGTACTGTATCCACATGAGCTTCAGACTACTAGCTCTGAGCACAGATATATTACCTGTCCTTTGGGCACGTGTCATGTCTTAGTTCTGTCACTGGAAAGTTGAGTGGTTGGCAGGCAAACTGATACTGGAACTGAGGGCCAAGGGGTTGCAAACCACCCCCAAATGTCCTGGGACAAAGTGTTCTGGCTGGATGGAGGGGGCTGCTCAAGGCTCCCCTGCTGTGAATGGGTGTTGTGACGTCACACTGAACTAACACACACTCTGTGTTTATACGTGTCCATCTCTCGCTCTCTTTGGAACTCTCTGTAATTCAAAAATCAACTATTATAAACAACATAAAAACTGATCTTCTCTCTATCCATATACATACAGCATATTTACCCACCCTCATTCTGTTTTAAACTTGTTTTTTTTCCTCCTGTGGGACACAAAAGAAGATACAGTATTTAAAGGGATAGTTCACCCAAAAATTAACATTCTGTCATCATTTACTCACCCCTAAGATGTTCCAAACCTGTATGAATGTATTTCTTCTGTTGAACACAAAGGAAGAAAGTTCACAAGCAATTTTTTATAAGAGCCAACAACATCCATTGTACACAATGCCAAGTTTAAAGTATTAGCTAGATTATTACAGAGATTTAAGAGTGAATATTCAATTTAAGAGTCAATAACCACTTAAATGTACCTGTTTTCATTATACAAAGTGATTGTATCACCTCAGAAGACTAAGATTAAACCACTGGAGTTGTATCATTGCTTTTTCTCTATTTTTTTGTAGGCCTACCTTTTGGAGCTAGAAACCTTTGGACCCCATTGATAGAGTTTCTAGCCAAACATGCCCACTGTACTACTAGGATGTACCACAATCAGCTAATTGATGACCACAAATTACTGTCAAACTTAACAATGACTTTGGGGTATAGAGCGCATGCACTGATGCAACAATTTCGTCAAAATTGATCAGAGGGCCATTTAAAATGGGCTACATTTTGCTCGCAGTGACAATAAATTACCAAAAACGCTGTCACAGTAAATGGAATTTCCAAAAATAAACAATTTATGTAATACTTATTTAAGTTGTCCGTTAAAAGGTGAGATCAAATATTGGTTCAATATTTTTTTATCTGCATTTCAGGACTACACCTGCCTTGGTAAACCTTGGAAGCTTTCATTGTAAATATACTGTAATTGACATTTTATTGTGTACAGTATCAATTCAGTGCATAAACTGTACAGTAATGTTAACGGTCAAAACATTAATCGGAATGGTCATCTTAATCAGGTTTTCAAAAAGACATTTAACATTGATGTTGTCTGATGGGTGACACAGTATGAAACAGATACTCAAACCCAAGTTTCCATTGGATTTTTTTTCTAGCACAGGGTCTTCATGTGCTTTCATCGTCCTGTAGCAATAGCCCTCTTGTGTGTATCCGTTTACCCAACTTAAACTTTTCATCTTGCCAAAAGAACAATTTGAGCTTGGACCTGTTTGGGGATTTCAGCCCTAGTTCAAGCTTCAAAACATTTGTCTCACCTTGTCCAAGAGGGGACACCGTATGCCTCAATCTTTGTAGCTACGTATTCATTACTGCACAACATGTGTTATTTAGCTTTCATATCAGTAAATGAATGGCCTGAATGCAGTGTATGTCATCTTGGGCAGCTGTGCAGCATTTTTTTCCACACTGCCATAACTCGCAGCGCAGTCACTTGCTCACCGCAGCACCGCACAGTAAGACTTGGCTTAATTCTCAGTATGACTGTATTACCTCCTATCTATCAAGTTTCATTGTAAACTGCTAGTAATATAAACTCAAGAGAGTTCTTGTGCTAGCTCGTGTTTACGCATCAGTCTCACGGTTTTGTTGTCTTGAAATGGTACTGGCCTCTGCCGTTTTGTGTTACTCTGACTCGGACTGTCCAAATTTATACTCTGGCTAAGATAGCTGATGTGTTTTTCTTGGATATGCTGATGGGCTGTACATATCAAAATTTGCTGTCAATCAAACTCACACTGGAACAGTGGCGTCCTTGCCTGTACGCAGAGTACGCACATTGCGTACCCTGACAGTACCAACATTTAGATTTGATTCCTGTGACCATTGCTAAATCATTTATGCCGTTAAGAATCATGTATGTCAATAAATATTTTTGAAAACTGTGGGTGACTTTTCCTTTGCCATGTTTGTCTTTCGTATGATTCAATGAGAAGGTGATAATGTTTTGTGACAGTCTCTCATTTAAAGATGGAGTAAGTCTACTAACTATGCTGAACATTTTTTCCCGTCTAGTTCTCATATGTTAGTTTGCCCTAACAATGTTTACAGGTTCCTATACAAGGGTGCATTTAACTAATCATTTTTATAAAGCAGGTGTCGATTTATTGCATTTTGATTCCTTGAGTTGTCCTTGAACATATTCGTGCTGCATTGTCACACATTATCTATTTTGTCTTAGACAACATGGAGTGACTGCCGTCTACATTTCTACTTTGTCATCTGTTAGTGTCCAAGGACAGGTGATGCCCACCCTGGTCTCACTTTGATCCCGTTGTTCATATCACTGTTAGTCCAGATGTCCACTGCCGGTACATTATGAAAATAGAGAACAGAAGTCTTTTTCTCCTGAGACTCGCCCAGCCCTGGTTTAAACATACAATTTTGCGAGTTGCGAGTTAATGGGTCAAATGATGCCTGTGACTTTGAAACGGTGACTATGGTGTTGGGACGGCACCTCTGAGTGTTCTAATGCTATTCTGGGAAGAGACATTTTAGTCTGGTGAGAATGGCATTTAAGAAATATAAAAAAGGAACACTGAGTTGAAATGCACAAGGGATTACTACACTATAACTAGGTCAAGTGAACTGTATTATGGGGCAGAGTTTAAGAGGGTGGAGGGCGGCTTCGTCTTTCAACCTCTTAGTTAAAATTGATACGTAACTGTCTTAACTGTGGATGAGTAAGCTTTACTGTTTTTGTTCTGTGGGTTTCTGCTCCAAACCCCCTGAACGTACAAATTCAATGCTCCGACCAACCCACCGACGGAGAAAATTGCATTGGGCTAATTTTGATTGGCATTTGGCCTAGTTTTGTTGCACGGACCTGGCAGCCTTGGGAGAGGGTGAATCGGTCAGAACACTGGCACTAGCTCTAGTTTCAATCGCGAGAGGGTTAAAAGTCTTTCACTTACTCTTCTTTTCCAATAGTAGTGTGATACCATTTAGCTGTTTGTCTGTACATAAGAGGATACATGATCTTATTCAATAAAAATAGACTCTGGTCTTTTTGTATGTAGCCCCTAATGGGACATACTGATAGTAATTAAATAAATAAGTAAATAAGTGAATGAATGAGATGAAAAAAAAAAAAAAAAAAAAAAAAAAATATATATATATATATATATATATATATATATATATATATATATCAGTGGTTTTGAACTCTTTTGCAAAACTTTTGTCTTTACCCAAGAAATTCTCTCACAAAACATTTGTGGAAAAACTATATTTCAGTGCTTTTGTGAGGGAACACTACGTTTCTCATCGTAATGCAAACATTTTGCGAGAGAATGCAGATGTTTTACAAGCAAACCCAATTGGGGGAATTCCATACTTTTGAGAGAGAACAAAGTTTCTCAGAAGAATTAAATAATTTTGCGAGAGAATGCAAAAGCATTTTATCTCCCATCTCATATTTTTTTCCATCACCATGTCCCCTTTAGGGGGCTCCGTATTTTTGTTCAGTTTTTTCCCATAATTGTTTTATTGACCTCTTCATGTGCTCTTGGCTTTCCCGACTCCTGGCTTCATTCCTGCAGAATACGAGCCCTTGGAATTTCTGGGAAGTTCCATCAACGTGAAATCTTAAATAACATGAAGTCTCTGATTGAACCTCTCAAGGTGAAAGAGAAGTCAGTACTCAAGTTTCTTTCCATTCATTTTCTGAGCAGCCCTTTCTGGAAACCGAGTGTCTCCGGGGCCCCTTTGACACCTGGCAGGGAGGCATCTGCCATGGCTTTAGCACTCAAAGCTTCTAAGATATCACACAGCAATTCCTGAGCCAAACATAGCCCCTCCCGGGGAGCTGCTGACGCAAAACCCCATACCAGTTACATTTACTGAGACCGGCTCATTCCATTCTTAATGTGATCTCCCCTTTGTAGAGGTACATAGAGTGTTCAATGAAGAGGAAGAGATGGACGGATCAACTTGTTATTGGGGGATTTAAAATTTCTTGCTTTTGTCTGACTTTGATGTCATATGAGTTTTCTGCTTGGCTCATTGTTGGATTACTGACGTCTTTTGAGTACCCAGATTGAGCTGGCTTCATCTTCTGCAGGTGAATCTCTGTTACTGTAGGTTTTCTAGAAGTCTGGCTGGTTTTAGTTGAGATCTTTAATACTACCATGAGTTCTGCTGACTGTAGCACAGGTATTGACCTGCTTCAGGTCAGGATTGAGTCCTTGAGTAGCAAAATGGACAGGCTCATAAGCATCCAGGAAAAAGTGCTTAGTCGACTCGATGGCATGTCTCTGGACATTGATGGAATTGAGAAAGATGTAGAAACTCTAAAAGTGGAAAAGGAGGAGATCCATTTTCCTCCAGTTATCCGTACAGGACCAGCCAATGAGATGAAGGAAATGTGCCAAGAAATGAACAGCATCATGTTGGCAGTAAATCAACGCTCAGAACAGCAAACCCAAAAGCTGGAGGGAATGGAGAGACTGGTGACTAGCATTCAGCAGGTTGTCAGCTTTATTGGAGAAACAGTGAAAACTTCCAAAATCATGGATATTATGTTCAAAGGGCCGGCTTCTCGAAAAAGTAAAACTGCCCTCAGGTCCAAGGATAGTAAAATCAAACTGATTGCCAAATGCCAAGCGTCAGATAACAGTGAGCCTCTCCTTACCAAGGTGAGTTAAATCTCAAGTATGGAAGATTAGACGATGCTCGATTGTCTGAGTATATACAGTACAAAGAGGTGAAATAGTTGCATTTCATGGATAAAATGTCATCATCATCAATATAGTCAAATAAGCAATGTCATGATTTAAACATTTCCATTCATTACATAGAAGCTTTCTCAAGTAGACATAGAAGGTATGTGCCATTTTGAAAGGTCTTTAAAATGTAGACAATCGCATGGTCATTACACCAGACACTGAAGTTAGATTATCTTTGAAGCACATGACTAATTTGGCCTTCATGATGTGAATTATTGGAAAGTAGATTATTACTTAGAAAAAGGAAAAAGATAAAGTCAGCTGGATTTGTGTGTTGGGCTATAGTTTCAACTAGATGAAACCCCACCCCACACTGTTTGGTTTTCAACATAACATGTGTTGTGCTATTGTAGATAGCCCATATATCAACAGCCAAGCTATGGAAAGGAAAGGCTTCAACTGATGGTGCCACATTAGGGGAACCATGCCATTTATGCCTTCATTATTGGTATTTCATATGACAGTCAAATGAAACCCACACTTTTATGCCCTAACAATTTTAGAATAACTATTGTATAAGTGACATGTTGTGCATAATTGTCACATTTATAATTATTTTGAACAATATATTTGATTGTTTCATAAATTCATTTTATTATTAATTTACTACTGTGTTTTATTGTATCCATAGTTGTATAGTTGCTTCCTGCATCATTGCACGAAGAGAAGCCAAGAGTTTATTTTCATGTAACATTTGGCTATCCCAGACTAACTGTGCTTCCTAACAACCCATCCCTCTTATATTTTGTCTGTGACAGAAAACTACCTCTACTAAAGGCTCTAAAGGGACTCGGAAATCTGACCCCAACATTCTGAGTCTACTTACAACCTCAAGCATCTTGGATCAAAATATTTGCTTCAAATGTACTAACTTTGTAGGTTCATGAACCATGCATTTTACACAAATTATTAGCGACCCTGAAGAAATGCATAAATTCGGTGCACATTACTGTTTTGTTGATGAGAAAAACAAATACTTTTCACTTTAAACTTATTTTCTCATCTTATTTCTTTGCAATATTTTCATTTTGCTCCAAAGCAAAAAGATCATAAAGGTAAAGATGGGAAGTTTCATCTGAGCTTCAAAGGCCTCAAAGCACAGAAGAAGAAGAAACCACCTGATTCAACTGGTAAATACAGCACAAAACAAAATGCAAATAAAGTGTGACACATTTAACACAATTTTCACTTTTTCTTTATTATGTTCATATTGCAGTTGATCCAATATCTTTGAGGAAACAGACACTGTTGCTTGAAGAGGTTCAGAAACTAAATCAAGAGAATATAGATCGCTCTGAAGCATCTCAACATCAGGAAATATACGTGCAGAAATCTGACGATGGCTCAAATACTCCCATTCCGCAAGAACTTATCCTGGAAGAAGCCAAGATGCTTGAACCTGAACAAGACAATAACTCAGAAGAAGAGAAGGAGGTCACTCCGGAGCTGACAGAAGATGAGATAAAAGACACAGAGCCAAAGATAGAGGAGATCCAAGTTGAAACACAACAATTAGCAGAAGACAAGACTAAGGAAGAGACTAAGGAGATGCCCGTAAAGGCCACTGACATACTCAAAGATCAGGAGGAAGAGAGTACAGAGGACCAGACGTCTACTGAGGTTCCTTCAGAACCTGACATTACTGACACAGAGCCGCCTACGCCAACTGATCTGCCTACACCAACTGATCTGCCTACACCAACTGATCCGCCTACACCAACTGATCCGCCTACTGATCCGCCTACACCAACTGATCCGCCTACACCAACTGATCCGCCTACACCAACTGAGAACTTAGCGCAAAGGTGAGCTGTGAATCTGCTGGGGTTTCAATGTCATACACCACATGACCAAAAGTATGTGGATGAAACCCCCCCCCCCCAAGTAACATGTTTGGTTATTCCAATAATTCAAATAATTACAAACCTCAATCCTACTGCATTCTAGAGCAGTGTTTCCCAACCTTTTTATAACAAAATTGCACAAACATGCATTGCTTTAAATGGCATATTAAAACTGGATATAATATTAATAGTACTCACAATTAAGGTGAAACTTGATCTTAAAGCAACACTAAGTAAGATTTTTTAAAATAATAAAATAATGTTTTCAAAATCGTTTCAGTGGTTCATCAAGTCGTGACATGGTGAAATGCACTTATGCCACAGCTTTGCGGTCCTTTATCTGATATATCCACGCTATGTACAGTAAAATTGCCAGATCGGGTCGCGTTTCTGTAGTTCTAATGAGACATAAGAAAACTACTAATTTGACTTGCTTTACGGCAAGCGTTACAATTGCTACAATTGCTCGTTTGTGATGTCGCAATACATCATACTTTCATAAAATCATGCATCATACTCTACCTTGTCTGTGGCCATTGTTGATTCCAAAGCCGGTGCTGGATAAACAGAGAGCATGTGCGTGCGTGCCCGACAGTAGGCTGCGGTAGGCCCTTGCGATACACACCCAGGACTGAAGAGCCTTGGCTGTGAGTGTCTTGTGGTAAATGGCCGAAACACCCAAAGAAGCCAAGCTGCACAACTGAAGATATGTTGTATAGGAGGAAACATAAACCAATAGAATTAATAATAAAAAAAGATAAAACAAAAATGACTAAATATAGAGATATGAGCTTTCCATCTGACAGCAACAATATATTCTTATTTGTAGCATTTATTATTATATATTTTTTGGAATCTAATAATTTTCCACGGCACACCTGATAACCTGGCACAGGGGTAGGGAAACACTGTTCTAGAGAATTGTGTGCTTCCAATTTTGTGACAACCCTTTTTTATTCTGGCATGACTATGTCCAGGGGCGCAACTCCTCAGTGTCAGAGGGGTATGCAGCAACAATTTTGGCGCCCCACAAAAAATAAATAAATAAGTGTGCCGGACATCATCATGTATGGGCTTTAAATAATAAAGGTTTATTTTAAAGTATATCAGCCACTGTAGGCCTACCATAATTATATGGTATATACAGGTCCTTCTCAAAAAATTAGCATATTGTGATAAAGTTCATTATTTTTCATAATGTAATGATAAAAATTAAACTTTCATATATTTTAGATTCATTGCACACCAACTGAAATATTTCAGGTCTTTTATTGTTTTAATACTGATGATTTTGGCATACAGCTCATGAAAACCCAAAATTCCTGTCTCAAAAAATGTGTTTATTAAAAAAGTGTTTTTAATACAAAAAAAAAAGTCAACTTTCAAATAATTATTTCCAGTTATGCACTCAATAGTCAATACTTGGTCGGGAATCCTTTTGCAGAAATGACTGCTTCAATGCGGCGTGGCATGGAGGCAATCAGCCTGTGGCACTTCTGAGGTGTTATGGAGGCCCAGGATGCTTCGATAGCGGCCTTAAGCTCATCCAGAGTGTTGGGTCTTGCGTCTCTCAACTTTCTCTTCAGAATATCCCACAGATTCTCTATGGGGTTCAGGTCAGGAGAGTTGGCAGGCCAATTGAGCACAGTAATACCATGGTCAGTAAACCATTTACCAGTGGTTTTGGCACTGTGAGCAGGTGCCAGGTCGTGCTGAAAAATGAAATCTTCATCTCCATAAAGCTTTTCAGCAGGTGGAAGCATGAAGTGCTCCAAAATCTCCTGATAGCTAGCTGCATTGACCCTGCCCTTGATAAAACACAGTGCACCAACACCAGCAGCTGACATGGCACCCCAGACCATCACTGATTGTGGGTACTTGACACTGGACTTCAGGCATTTTGGCATTTCCTTCTCCCCAGTCTTCCTCCAGACTCTGGCACCTTGATTTCCGAATGACATGCAAAATTTGCTTTCATCCGAAAAAAGTACTTTGGACCACTGAGCAACAGTCCAGTGCTGCTTCTCTGTAGCCCAGGTCAGGCGCTTCTGCCGCTGTTTCTGGTTCAAAAGTGGCTTGACCTGGGGAATGCGGCACCTGTAGCCCATTTCCTGCACACGCCTGTGCACGGTGGCTCTGGATGTTTCTAATGTCTTGTACTTTGAGAGACTCTCGCTACACTGCTCTCCAAAACCAAGAAATTATGGATTTGATCAACTGGTCTCTCAACGCAATTGACACCATCTTCTCGACGAGAAGCTTGGGTTCGGGGGAACCTGACTGCCCTGCCGGAACGTTTGCGGCTGGCTACACGATGGACGCGTGGGAGAGGTGGCGTGTCGTGTGTCTGGCGGCTCTTTCCGTGGGGGACATTGAAGATATCTACCTATTCGGCACCATGATAACAGGTCTTCTGCTGATTGGATTAGGGATTGCCCTGGTTTATTGTTTTAATACTGATGATTTTGGCATACAGCTCATGAAAACCCAAAATTCCTGTTTTAAAAAATGAGCATATTTCATCCGACCAATAAAAGAAGTGTTTTTAATACAAAAAAAAAGTCAACTTTCAAATAATTATGTTCAGTTATGCACTGAATAGTCAATACTTGGTCGGGAATCCTTTTGCAGAAATGACTGCTTCAATGCGGCGTGGCATGGAGGCAATCAGCCTGTGGCACTGCTGAGGTGTTATGGAGGCCCAGGATGCTTCGATAGCGGCCTTAAGCTCATCCAGAGTGTTGGGTCTTGCGTCTCTCAACTTTCTCTTCACAATATCCCACAGATTCTCTATGGGGTTCAGGTCAGGAGAGTTGGCAGGGCAATTGAGCACAGTAATACCATGGTCAGTAAACCATTTACCAGTGGTTTTGGCACTGTGAGCAGGTGCCAGGTCGTGCTGAAAAATGAAATCTTCATCTCCATAAAGCTTTTCAGCAGGTGGAAGCATGAAGTGCTCCAAAATCTCCTGATAGCTAGCTGCATTGACCCTGCCCTTGATAAAACACAGTGCACTAACACCAGCAGCTGACATGGCACCCCAGACCATCACTGACTGTGGGTACTTGACACTGGACTTCAGGCATTTTGGCATTTCCTTCTCCCCAGTCTTCCTCCAGACTCTGGCACCTTGATTTCCGAATGACATGCAAAATTTGCTTTCATCCGAAAAAAGTACTTTGGACCACTGAGCAACAGTCCAGGGCTGCTTCTCTGTAGCCCAGGTCAGGTGCTTCTGCCGCTGTTTCTGGTTCAAAAGTGGCTTGACCTTGGGAATGCGGCACCTGTAGCCCATTTCCTGCACACGCCTGTGCACGGTGGCTCTGGATGTTTCTAATGTCTTGTACTTTGAGAGACTCTCGCTGCACTGCTCTCCAAAACCAAGAAATTATGGATTTGATCAACTGGTCTCTCAACGCAATTGACACCATCTTCTCGACGAGAAGCTTGGGTTCGGGGGAACCTGACCTCCCTGCCGGAACGTTTGCGGCTGGCTACACGATGGACGCGTGGGAGAGGTGGCGGGTCGTGTGTCTGGCGGCTCTTTCCGTGGGGGACATTGAAGATATCTACCTATTCGGCACCATGATAACAGGTCTTCTGCTGATTGGATTAGGCATTGCCCTGGTTTATCGAGGAACTAAGCAGACGGTGACAGCTGTCAAAAGCCCTGCAAGGCTGCCCGTGATGATTGAAGCGGTGGGCAGAGCTGTCAGCACTCAGACTGGGTCTATGAACCACAATATGGAAACATCATGGAGAAGCTCACAGCTTTGCAAAGGCGTTTTAGAGACCAAAATGGACCAGGAGAATAGCCTGTATAAATTGAATGCGGCTACTCGCCCCAAGACCAAACAATCCCAATCTTATCTGTTTCGGCACCCCACTACCAGCACTGGCCTTGGCCAAGGCCGCTGCTGGAACAACAACTCTCCCGGAAGAGCACTTCCTTCCCCGACTCCTCAGACACCTGGTGATTGTTGACTCTGCCTGGGACATGATCAAGGTTGTCTCCATGGCAACTTGCTGTGTATCGCTATGACAATCCTGCGGACTGAGGCTCCTAGATTATGGTGCTGGCTTAGCGACTCTCTCCAGGCCTACACACACATGAACTTACACATACACAGATATGCACCTGCCCCACACCCCATCCCACGCCTTCGCCGCTTCGTACCCCCAGTTTGGACAGGTGGGTCTGTGACCAGCGCCATAATGGCTGCAGGACCGGATGCTGCTTGCCTGGGCTGGACTACCTCCATCCCCCCCTCCAAACCGTGTTGCAATGTCGTGTTTGTAGAGTGTACTGTTTATGTGCTAATGTTGCTGAGGTGTTTTTTCCTGTTCCCAGACTGTTCTCCTTACAGGAGCATAGTCTGGGGGTTGCCTTTTTTTTCTCCTCACCTCTCCTCATGTCATGCTGTATTTTTTTTCTCAAGTTGGCGCTGATTATAGCAGCCTCGGTAACACTTTATTACCAAAGCAAATTCCTTGTATGTGCACAACACTACTTGGCAATAAAATGGATTCTGATTCTACTCCAGACTCAGTCCACTGCTTCCGCAGGTCCCCCAAGGTCTGGAATCGGTCCTTCTCCACAATCTTCCTCAGGGTCCGGTCACCTCTTCTCGTTGTGCAGCGTTTTTTGCCACACTTTTTCCTTCCCACAGACTTCCCACTGAGGTGCCTTGATACAGCACTCTGGGAACAGCCTATTTGTTCAGAAATTTATTTCTGTCTTACCCTCTTGCTTGAGGGTGTCAATGATGGCATTCTGGACAGCAGTCAGGTCGGCAGTCTTACCCATGATTGCGGTTTTGAGTAATGAAACAGGCTGGGAGTTTTTAAAAGCCTCAGGAATCTTTTGCAGGTGTTTAGAATTAATTAGTTGATTCAGATGATTAGGTTAATAGCTTGTTTAGAGACCCTTTTCATGATATGCTAATTTTTTGAGACAGGAATTTTGGGTTTTCATGAGCTGTATGCCAAAATCATCAGTATTAAAACAATAAAAGACCTGAAATATTTCAGTTGGTGTGCAATGAATCTAAAATATATGAAAGTTTAATTTTTATCATTACATTATGGAAAATAATTAACTTTATCACAATATGCTATTTTTTTGAGAAGGACCTGTATGCACACACACACACACACACACACACACACACACACACACACACACACACACACACACACACACATACACACACACACACACACACACACACACACTCACACACACACATATATATATATATATATATATATATATATATATATATATATATATATATATATATAATAAACAGTTACAAATTGACAAATATTAACATTATCATTATAACCAATGCAACATAATGCCTTAAAATGCAAAAGTAAGCCTACAAAGATCCTTTAGAACCCTCTCTGTTAACTATAATGTAGTTGTTGTCAAACAAACAATATGTAATAGATTTTCCATATTACTTTTTCCATATTAATAATATTAAGAAATTAATCTGTTGGTATCAAGTGGCTCCCCCTACACTTCCAGCTAATGTTAGACCTACCTGTTGCCTTCCCCTGTCTTTCCTGATTCACCATCCTCACACCTGAATGTAATGAACTCACTGTTAAATATAGCAGCCTAAATTCAATTCTTAAATCAGCCTAGTGATGGCATCAGATAAGACAACTATTATGCAGTAAGGTTGTGCTGCTGTTGAAATTACAATGACATTTCGGATTTTAAAAAGTACAAATATGGCACACACACACACACACACACACACACACACACACACACACACACACACACACACACACACACACACACACACACACACACACACACACACACACACACACACACACACACATATATAGCACAGACATTTAAAGAGAGAGATGTGACCCTGTAATTACAGCTTCCATGTCACACAGCAGATGTAACTATAGCCTGTATGTCTGACAGCACTACAAACATGAACAGCTAATGGTAAAACAAAATCTATTAATGATTCCATGGTAAACCAGACTTATTGCATAAGTTATGTTTTCCAGTTTCTATTCATTTATTGTGCATGCTACCTTATATATACCAGTTGTTATTTTACCTTAATAAAATTGAGATATTTCATGCGTGGGATTGGTACCATAGGGTTTAACCAAAATCTAAATGTAGCTATCGGCAACAATAGTTTGCATTAAGTTAGCAAACACTAGCCAGTCTGTTAACATTTGCAAGCCTAGAAGTTTGGTAGCAAATCTATCCATGATTCCATGGTAAACCAGAGATATTGCATTAGTTGTTTTCCAGATTCTTGTAATTTATTTACATGCTATCTTATATTTTCCGGTTTTCAGCTCAGCAACCTCAGTTTTGCATATTCTCACGTCACACTTTAAATCCTACCTGTTGCCTTTCACCATCCACTTATTTAGACAGCTTTTTTGCTTTATCCATCTTTTTCGACAACTCACTACTCGTTCCTGCTCGCTCAGCGCTCACGGCGCCCCCACCCGCTCGCAATATTTTATTTTTTTTACCATCGCTTTGGCGCCCCTATGGTGCTGCACCCCTATGCGCCGCATATAGCGCATACCTACTTTTTGCGCCACTGACTATGCCTCTGTTCATGAGGTGAAGTCCATATATAAATGGTTTATTCAGAACTTGATTGGCCTTCACAAATCTCAGACCTGAACCTTTATTGAATACCTTTTTAGATGAATTACAAGGCTAAATGTGAGCCAGACTCCATCACCAGTAATGCTCTTGTGTAACCGGTCTTACTCGACCCCCCGAGATTGGGATTCGATCTGGCATCTCCGGCATAGGAGGCGGGGATGCTAATAATGTTGCTAGACTGCAGTCTTTAGCATTAGTCGCTAATGCGCATCTTGGGGCCAGGGGAGTGAGGTTTTACCTGCAGCAAGGTTTTTTAATTGTGCTATTCTCAGAACACCTTTATTATATAGTATGCCTAGACTACATGTGATTGGCTGAACTGTATGCAGTACCTAACCCAGATTAACCTTACTCTGAAAGTGTTGGTCGCTTATTCAGTTTATATTAGTATTTCTAAAATACATTGTTAATATATACATATGCAAACACATAGCATGTTTTTAAGACTACCTGGTGTTATGAAAGGTAAGAGAGGACCCAGATGCGAAAGTGTGACATAACAATGTCTTTAATTAAACAAGGAATCAGGCTCCAGAAAAGGGCATAAACAGAAATCCTCTTCTTATTAGGATGATGAACAGAAACTGTCGACAAACTGGGCGTCAGGCAAAAACAGAAATCCTCTTGTTAAATGAATACACAGAGTAGATCACAGCAGACTGAACCCAGGATCTGGCGGCGACAAGCCTCAGGTCTCTCAGGGAGGAACAGGTGGACAGCAGGCTGCGGCAAGGCACTGACCAGCCTTCAGCAGCAGGAAAACTGGGCAGAGTATAGAGCAAACTAATTATTCAGCATACACAAAGTATAAACGGTACAGACCAGATCCCGACAAGACATAGACAGACAGGAACGTGAAGGAAATAGAACGAGAGCTCCTTGCATAGCGATTCACGTAATAATCTGGCAAAGAAGCAGGAAAGAGGAAGCTAGAAGTAGCAAACACAATCAGAAGGGAAAAGAGAACAGGTGTGGGGGAATTAGCGTGATTGCTGGTAGAAACTAGGATCAGCTGAGAGTAATTGCCTGTGATTATGTGTGTGTGGCCAGAGGAGGGAGAAAAAAGAAAGATACCAAACTATAACAGTACCCCCCTCTCAATGAGCGCCTCCTGGCGCTCCCAAGGGAGGGGCCTGGCGAGCGCGGAGGAAATCATCAATGAGCGAACGGTCCAGGACGTCCCAGGAGGGAATCGAGCTTCTCTCCCCAGGACCGTACCTCTCCCTGTCCACTAGGAACTGGTGTCCACGACCCCGACGACGAATATCAAGAAGCCTTCGAACTCTGTAAACCGAGGATCCCTTGACACGAACGGGAGGGGAGGGGGGAAAACGAGAGGGGGCACGCACGACAGGTTTGATGCACGAAACGTGAAAAACGGGGTGGATGCGACGGAGATTGGGAGAAAGCTTGAGCTTGACAGTGACAGGGCTGATCATTTTAGTGATCTGGAACGGTCCAATAAACCGGAGAGGTTTTTTTGGCGAAACGGACTGGAGAGGCAAGTTGAGAGTGGAAAGCCGCACTCTTTGACCAGATAGATATCTCGGACTCTTAACACGACGTCTGTTAGCGGCTCTTTGAGTACGAATCTTAGAACGACAGAGAGCTGATCTCACCCTTCTCCAAGTGCGCTTACAGCGCTGGATGAAAGCCTGTACGGACGGGACGTTAGACTTAGAATCCTGAGACGAAAACATGGGAGGTTGGTACCCCAGGCAACAATGAAAAGGCGAGAGACCGGTAGCGGATGTTGGAAGCGAATTCTGGGCATATTCGGCCCAGGGGAGTTGTTCGGACCAGGACTCGGGGTTATGAAAAGCCAGGCTACGCAGGACACGACCGATAATTTGATTGGCTCGTTCTGCCTGACCATTGGTTTGAGGATGAAAGCCTGACGAGAGGCTGGCAGAAGACGGGATAGGAAGGGGTCTGAGGAGACCGGCCGGAGGAGAATTACTCGACTTAGTCTGGGCACACACGACGCAAGAAGCAATAAAACGATGTGTATCTCGTTCACGAGTAGGCCACCAAAAACGTTGGCGAATAGTAGCGAGAGTGCCTCTGACACCGGGGTGAGCAGTCAATTTGGACGAATGAGCTCACTGAAGAACCGCGAGACACGCTGAGACGAGAACAAAGAGAAGGCCCCTAGGGCAGTTACGCGGGGTGATGGAATGAGAAAGTGCGTGCTTAACAAGCTTTTCGATTCCCCAGACTGCAGCGCCAACGACACGACCCTGAGGAATAATAACCTCCTAGGTTGAAGTGACTCTTGGGGAATCGAAGAGACGAGAGAGGGCATCGGGCTTCACATTCTTAGAGCCGGGACGGTAGGAGATGGAGAAATCGAAACAAGCAACAAAAAAAAAACCCAATGGGCTTGGCGTGTGTTAAGTCTTTTAGCGGAACGGATGTATTCTAAGTTTCTGTGATCAGTCCAAACAATAAACGGAACGGTCGCCCCCTCTAACCACTGTCGCCATTCTCCTAAAGCCAAACGAATGGTGAGCAGTTCACGATTTCCCACGTCGTAATTACGCTCAGCGGGCGAGAGGCGATGAGAGAAGTATGCGCAGGGGTGGACCTTGTCGTCAGAGGGGAAGTGTTGAGAAAGGATGGCTCCGACGCCCACCTCTGAAGCGTCGACCTCGACTATGAATTGTTTAGAGGTGTTGGGAGTAATTAGGATGGGCGCGGTAGTAAAGAGGGTCTTTAGGTGATCAAAAGCCCTCTGGGCGGAATTTAACCACCTAAAACAGGACTTGACAGAAGTGAGAGCCGTCAACGGCGCGGCCACTTGGCTAAAATTTCGTATAAAACGACGATAAAAATGTGCAAAACCAAGAAAGCGCTGAAGCGCGACGCGAGAGTCAGGGACCGGCCAATCGGTGACTGCCTGAACCTAAGAGGAATCCATGCTTATCCCCTCTGCCGAGATGACGGACCCGAGAAAAGTCACAGAACGAGCATGAAAGGTAAACTTCTCAGCTTTGACGAAAAGACGATTCTCGAGAAGGCGCTGGAGGACACAACGTACGTGTTGAACGTGAACTTGGAGAGAGGGTGAAAATATCAGAATGTCTTCGAGATACACAAAAACAAAAATATTAAGCATATCTCTGAGGACATCGTTTATCAAAGCTTGAAAAACGGCCGGAGCGTTTACCAGACCGAACGGAAGAACGCGATATTCGAAGTGCCCTAAAGGTGTATTAAACGCCATCTTTCTCTCTTCTCCCTCCTTAATGAGAACTATATGGTAAGCGTTACGGAGATCCAACTTAGTGAAAACCTTTGCTCCCTGCAAGATCTCAAAAGCAGATGACATAAGTGGCAAAGGATAACGATTCTTGACGGTTATGTCACTCAGCCCTCGATAATCTATACAGGGACGCAAAGAGCCGTCTTTCTTCTTCACAAAGAAGAATCCCGCACCAGCGGGAGAGGAGGAAGGAACGATAGTACCGGCTTCTAGAGAGTAAGAAAGATACTTCTCTAGCGCTTCTTGCTCAGGAGCCGACAGCGAGTATAGCCTACCACGAGGTGGGGTAGAACCAGGAAGAAGGTCTATACTGCAATTGTAGAGACGGTGAGGGGGGAGAGAAGTGGCCCGGGAGCGACTGAAAACCGCCCGCAGATCGAAATACTCCTCAGGAACCCCAGTCAAATCGCCAGGCTCCTCCTGAAAAACAGAGACAGAGGAAACAGGAGGGATGGCAGACATTAAACATTCGACATGACAAGACAGATTCCACGAAAGTATGGTGCCCTTGGACCAGTCTAAGTGGGGATTATGTTGTACAAGCCAGGGGTGTCCTAAAACTACTGGGGAAAAGGGAGAGTGAAAAATGAAAAAAGAGAGCGTCTCGCGATGGTTTCCGGAGACAGTGAGGAATAGAGGAATGGTCTCACGGTCTACCCTGGGAAGGACGCTACCGTCTAGGGTTCTCCTCAAGCTTCTTCAAAGGAATACCTTGTTCCAGAGCCCACCCCTCATCGATGAAATTCCCCTCAGCCCCTGAGTCAACCAAGGCCTTGCAGGAAACAGAGGAACCAAGCCAGTGCAAAACGATAGGAATGGTAGTGCAGGACTTAGGAGGAGAGACCAGAGAAGTTGCGCTCTCCAGTAATCCCTCCTCTACTGGTGAGCGTTGGCTTTTAACTGGCATGTAGAAACGAAGTGGCTGGCCGACCCACAATACATGCAAAGACGATTGATGATTCTCCGTTCTCTTTCCTTAGCGGAGATGCGAATCCCCCCCAGCTGCATAGGCTCAGACTCAGAACTGGCGGAGGAAAGTGCAGTGGCAGCGGAGAGAGACAAGAGAAGAGAGGTCTCCTTGCTGCGGGCACGGCGGCGGAGATCAAAACGCTTCTCTATGCGGATGGCAAGATCAATGAGCGGGTTTAGACGTGTGGGTATCTCACGGGCAAAAATCTCATCCCTTATCTCAGCAATAAGTCCCTCCAGAAAACGAGCGACCAGCGCTGGTTCATTCCAGCCGCATGTTGTAGCCAGGGTGTGAAACTCAATAGAAAAGTCCACAGCAGAGCGTCTACCCTGGCGGAGGGACGAAAGAATTCGGGATGCCTCGTCCCCGTAAGCAGAGCGATCAAAGACGTGTATCATCTCCTGTTTGAACAGAGCAAAGTGATTATTAACAAAGTGATAATTAACAACCCTCCGTGTTATGCTGGTGAGCCGACATTCCGTCGGCTCACCAGCATAACACGGAGGGTTGTTAATTCTGGGTTCAGGAATATCCGGTGATCTAGAAGAGGCAGGCAGATCTCGACGGAGATGATGGACTTGCAGAGACAGATCAGACATCTGAGCGGCCAAGGTCTCCACAGCATGTCTAGCGGCAGACAGTTCCTCCTCATGCCTGCCCAGCATAGCCCCTTGGAGTTCGATGGCCGCCTGAAAAGGGTTCTCCTTTGCTGGGTCCATGTTGGCCAGATTATTGTGTTATGAAAGGTAAGAGAGGACCCAAATGTGAAAGTGCGATATAACAATGTCTTTAATTAAACAAGGAATCAGGCTCCAGAAAAAGGGCATAAACAGAAATACTCTTCTTATTAGGATGATGAACAGAAACTGTCGACAAACTGGGCGTCAGGCAAAAACAGAAATCCTCTTTTTAAATGAATACACAGAGAAGAGCACAGCAGACTGAACCCAGGATCTGGCAGCGACAAGCCTCAGGTCTCTCAGAGAGGAACAGGTGGACAGCAGGCTGAGGCAAGGCACTGACCAGCCTTCAGCAGCAGGAAAACTGGGCAGAGTATAGAGCAAACTAATTATTCAGCATACACAAAGTATAAATGGTACAGACCAGATCCCGACAAGACAGACAGACAGGAACGTGAAGGAAATAGAACGAGAGCTCCTTGCATAGCGATTCACGTAATAATCTGGCAAAGAAGCAGGAAAGAGACAGCTAGAAGTAGCAAACACAATCAGAAGGGAAAAGAGAACAGGTGTGGGGGAATTAGCGTGATTGCTGGTAGAAACTAGGATCAGCTGAGAGTGATTGAAGGTGCGTGTGATTATGTGTGTGTGTAAAGGAGGTTGTGTGTGTGTGTGTGTGTGTGTGTGTGTGGCCAGAGGAGGGAGAAAAAAGAAAGATACCAAACTATAACACCTGGAGTCTTTGATTGAGAAAAAGGTTAAGCCTGATTTTTGTGTGAAAACATTCATACAGGCACAAACTGCACGGCTATAGTGAATGAGACCAGATGTCTTCCCCCTCTTTTCTGATTCTGTTGTTTCAGCAGTGAGCCTGAGCAGGTGAATGAGGTGACGACCAGCAGCAAACGACGCGTAACAGAAGAAGATATGGGTTTGGAGGACCACAAGAAGAGCAGGGTTGATGAGGGTCAAGACCAGGGTGAGCAAGAGTCACAGGAGCCACAGGAACCAGTGGATCTACATGGTGTTTTCAAAGCTGATGGTGTGGAAATCAAGTTGGATTTCAGCAAATTAAAGAAGGAGAGCTATGAGGATGAGAATGAAGATGACGATCACTTCTTCATCGGTAAGATTCTCAGTGATTCATTGCATAATTAATACAAAATAATGGAATATATATCTTACTGTCATGTAATCCACCAAAAATAATGGAATATGTATCTTATAATCACATTATATTATATGTCGCAACGATGGCTAACATGTCAAACTAGCGATCAGAAACTTCAGATTTTGGCCTAGGGTCCGAGGATTCTTTAAGGATTAATGTGTCTCATACAAATGTGCAAAATCATATAGTGTGTGAGTTGTCAGATCTCTACCGAAAATACTAATATTCAAACAGTATCTTGTTGGTTCAATGCTGGTTAAGGTTGATTTATGCTAGCTAGCAATCTGTGGTCGAACGATATGGCTTTTTCAATGGCTGATTATCTTTCTTTTTGAAAGAAATTTGTATAATAAGAATAGTTTTTTTGTGTGTACTAAACACATTTCAAGTATTTGAACACTTCTCAGTGAAATATTTTAGTTAAGTATGTCTAAATCTTTCACTGTATAAAACAACAACAAATATTTAAATTTTAATAAACATAATTCAATTTAAGTCTGTCACAAAGTGGTCCCAAAATTTCTGTCAATCGCCAATAATCGCGAATAATGGCCAAATTATCAGGTATTGCTGTTTGACCAAGAAAGTCTTGAAAACTAGTTAAGCACCTTATGTTGGGGAGCAGCTTTCAAAAACATAACATATGTGTCTGGTCGGCATGTCAACTGTTTGACCTCCATGCTTTTCCAGACATTTCTATTCATTGTTCTCCATCTTCTACTATCCTGCAGATTGCACCCCACCTCCAACAGCACCCTTCAAACACCGTGTTGTGTCTGCCAAACCCAACCAGATTAACAACTTCTACACTATCAATCGACAGGAGGTTCTCGGAGGGTCTGTAGAAGTATTTTCTTAATTTCTCAGAACAGAATGTTTTAGGGACAGTGTCAATTCAGGCAGTGTAGTCTGCTAATCCCCTCAACGGCTAATTGCGTAACATTGCAGTCAGTCTCCACTCACCCGATTCATAACTTCAGAGTCAAGCCAGTTATTTTTACATAGTGATTTCAGGGTATGTGAAATTGTACCTCCACGCCAGCTGGAAACTAATCACTAGGTGTTAATCCATCTCTTCAAAGGGAATGTTCTTCTTGTTGTTAATGGAATAGTATCTGAAAAATATGACACCCTCTGAATTACAAAAGTGTCCCTGAAGTCTTTACTGGTCTGCACCTCTAAGTCTTTTAAAATGTCGTTTTGCATATACAGTGGCTCAAAAAAGTATTTGGACACTTAAGCCACACTTACACATGTGGGAATGTCATTGCAGATGTCTATATCTGTGCTCACATGCTGCAAGATCTCTTTTCTCAGAACTAATGTCAATTTCACTGTTTCTTTATAGTGGGGGGATAAATGTGATTCTCAAAATTTGGATTCTTCTACTTGTCTTAATTGTCATCGATTACTGCTTTTATCTCCTTCCAGAGGTCGATTTGGTCAGGTGCATAGATGCATGGAAAATTCCTCTGGACTTACTTTGGCTGCCAAGATAATCAAAGCTAAGAGTCAAAAAGAAAAGGTACTAAGAACCAACCTGCATTTTTTTTCAAATGTAAAGGTTTCTACATAGAGCTCAGTTGTAAAATAATAGCTTAATGTGCTTTATCTGATAGGATGTGGTGAAGAATGAGATTCAGGTTATGAACCAGCTCGACCATGCCAACCTGATCCAGCTTTACGCGGCCTATGAGTCCAGGAACGACATTATCCTTGTACTTGAATAGTATGTACTTTTTATTGGTGCATTTTTAATGGCTGGTTCTTATTACATGCATTTGAAACAAAATGCAGTGGGTCTGGTGGGATTTTCACTGGCGTAAATGCACTATGTCAATCAAGAGATATTATCAACTTTAGACCTTTGCTAGACTGTAATATGATTTTGATGAGCTGTGGGTTATTAGACATATATAGTCTTTCCAGTGTTGTAGAATGACTGACTAAAAGTAGAGATGCTACTATCTTGAAGCTTCGCCTTCATCCTCTTTCATTTGTGTTATTTATAGTTTTAATCACTATTTAATGTAATGTACTGTCATAATCAGGGCTTGACATTAACAACCACCAACTCGCCAAATGCGGTCGGATTTCATCAGTCACTCCTACTAGCCATTTTTGCAGGTTGAATGTTATGCATAATATATGCATTTTTCAATTGTAGTCTTTTAAAAAAGCATCTGAAATAATAAACTAAGTGCAATGTAGTGTTGTCAAACATATTGATTTTTCAATTGTAGTCTTTTAAAAAAGCTTTGAAATAATAAACTAAGTGCAATGTAGTGTAGTGTCAAGAATATTGATTTTACGATACATATCGATACTGAAATACCTGAAACGCTTCCAATACTCAATTTCCGCAGAATAGATACACGATACCAACTGCTCTTTCTCGCTCTCTCATCTCTCTGACAGCCAGTGACACACAAACCTGCCTCCCCTCATTCACTCGTTTCATTTGCTCCGGAGGAATATTGTTGGAGTTACAGGACTTGAATTTCAGCATGGGATTGCTTGTATTGTGCATAATTTTACACATTCCCGCAGATTTTGTTCTCACACCCAAAGTGCATCACAAAAAGCCGCCACTCAGTACTAAATTGAGTTCCCATCCAAAAGGGAACCAGCGTTGCGTCCCCTTTGGGCCGCTAGGTGGAAAGCCTTGGGCGTGACTGGTGTCTGAAGTGGAAATCTAAACAAGACAATGAACTTGACATTGGCAGGCGGCAGCCCCGTTTTAATTTTGGTTGGTTGTTTTTGGTTGTTTTCTCTGTGAGCCTCCTTGGTAGCTGACCTGCGTGTGGGACGTAGTTAGGCTTCCTCTCACTTCAGAGAGCCATTATGCTGAGGCCTCCGTTCTCAGAGCTTGATCAGGCAGCAACACTGAGTCGTTAGGCTCCCTCTGAGCCTCCCTGGCTACTGCCTCTTGTATGGAGCGTCGCCAGGCCTCCTCTCGCTTAGAGAGTTGTTTTATAGACGCCTCCGCTCCTCAGAGATTCGCCCGGTTAGCGATGTCAAGTAGATAGGCTCTCTGTGAGCCTCCTAGCAGCTGTCCTAGGGGTAGAAAGTAGTTAGGCCTCTCACTTGGGAGAGCCGTTATGCTGAGGCTTCCGTTCTCAGAGCTCCGCCTGGATAGTGATATCAAGTAGAAAGACTCTCTGTGAGCCTCCTTGGTAGTTGTCCTGGGTGTAGGATGTAGTTAGTAGCGCAGCAGCGCCGATTTGTTAGGTTCCCTCTGAGCCTCCTTGGCTACTGCCTCTTTTAAGGAGAGTTGCCAGGCCTCCTCTCGCTTAGAGAGTTGCTTTTTTAAAGGCCTCTGCTCCTCAGAGCTCCGCCCGGATAGCTATGTCAAGTTGTAAGGCTTTCTGTGAGCCTCCTTGGTTGCCACGAGCGTCGTTAGGCCTCCTCTTGCTGAGAGAGTTATTTCCTGGGACCTCCGCTCTTCAGAGCTCCGCTAGGATAGCATTGTGAGTAGTAGGCCTCTGTGAGCCTCCTTGCAAGATGTCCTGAGCGTTGGGTGTTGCAGACCTCCTCTCGTTTTTGAGAGTAATCAATACTGAGGCCTCTGCTCCTAGAGCATCGCTAGGCGGTAAGGTAGTATGCTAGGTATTTAGGCTCACTGGGAGCCTCCATTGCTATTGACCTCAGTGAGGGTTTCTAGACCTTAACTTGTTATGAGAGTCATCGTATTGAGGCCTCAACTTACGAGCCAGCCAGACTGAGTTTAGCTCCTTTCTGAGCTTTCTCTGTACTGCCCTGGAGTTAGTGTCGTAGGCATCTTGTTGAGGCTTCCACTCTTCAGGGCTGCCTATAAAGGTTCTGAGTGTTAGCCTCTCTATTCTCCAATAGGGCCCTCATCCCTTCAGCATGGCAGCATGGGTATTCCGTTCCCCATAGCGACCCCAAGGGGACGCAGCTTGAGTTCCCTTTCGATAGGGAACGTCCAAGTTTACACATGTAAGCATGGTTCCTTGAGAATAGGCAACAAGACACTGCGTCCCTTTGCCATGCTTCCGGCATTCCTGCACACGTCTCCTGAAGACAAGAAGTGGATGACATATTGCACATGTGCCCTTTTATACTCTCGCCTCACCTGTCTCACCTGTAGTGTCGTGATGGGCTGCCGCCTGCCAATGGTAAGTTCATTGTCGTGTTTAGATTTCCACTTCAGACACCAGTCACACACAAGGCATTCCCCATTGCAGGATTCCCTAAGGCAGACCCCAAGGGGACGTAACAGTATAATGAATCCGTGCGTCAGGTCTTAAAATGACAGCAGCCTAATATACTTTTTTCCCTTTTTTTATTCCATAATTATAATACAGTACAAAAGGAAATAATACAGAACAATGAACACGAAGATGTGGGGATAAAGAGAAAAGGCGAGAAAAAAAAGGAAAAATTACAATTTACATAAAACTTGTTCTATAATATAGGATGTTTTTTGAAGTGATGACAATAATAACTGTAAATCATAAGCAGCCTAATATACCTGTTGAGATAATATTAAAAATATCTATATGGGCGTGTTTTCCCATGGTATCGATGGCCAGTGAAAATGCTGACTGGCTAGTAACTTTGGAAAACCGCTAGCCACAGTGGCTGTTGTTTAAAAAAACAAGGATTGGAAAGCTAATTTTGTGGTGATTCTCCTGAACAGTGTTGATGGAGGAGAACTCTTCGACAGAATCATTGATGAGAACTACAAGTTGATGGAGCTCGACACAGTGATGTTCATCAGGCAGATCTGCGAAGGCTTGCGCTACATGCACAAAATGTACATCCTCCATCTGGACCTAAAGGTGCAACCACAGATCCAAAGCAATGCAACAATAAAAGCACTTCAATCTTAAAATATGGCCCTCGCAGGAGGGAACCAGCCGACATTACTCTTAGTTTTAAAACAAATAACCTCAGTAACCTTTATAACCCATGTTGTTTCTTGTGGCCGACAGCCAGAAAACATTCTTTGTGTCAGCAGAGTAACTAATAAAGTCAAGATCATCGACTTTGGACTTGCGAGGAAGTAAGTATGGTCACGGCACTGTTGTCATTGATACAAAAATATGTGCAACATCATGGATAGTATGTAGTGTGCATTTAAATTGGGAAACATTCATTCTCCTCAGGTATCAGCCCAGGGAAAAGTTACGAGTGAATTTCGGCACGCCGGAGTTTCTCTCGCCTGAGGTGGTCAACTATGATTTTGTGTCGTTTAACACGGACATGTGGAGTCTGGGCGTTATTACGTATATGCTGTAAGTTGCATAAGCTGTCAGGTATACTCTGAAAATGTTCTAGCTCAATTAAAATGATCACTTTAACAAAACTTCCCCTTCATTTTATTTTTAAAAGATTCACTTAAAAACATTTTTTTTTTTTTTTTTACATTTTACAATAGTACGTTTTACAATAAAATACTACAAAAGTTCAGGGTTAATTCAATGTGTTATTTTCCATTTATCAGTATTTTTTGTGTGTAAATGTAAATTGCTTAAAAGAGAATCCTACACCATTTTTTTCAGTGTATAAATTGTGTTTTATAGGCTCAGTGGTTTGTCACCCTTCCTTGGGGACAATGAGAATGAGACACTAAATAACATTTTGGCCTGCCAGTGGAACTTTGAGGAGGATGAATTCTTAGAAGTCTCGCCAGAAGCCAAGGATTTCATTTCCAAACTCCTTGTGGTAGATAAAAGGTATACAAGAGAGTCGTACGTGAATTAAAGGGGCTATATGTAAGAATGTTCATGTATTAATCACTGTATTGCCAATGAGTGAACAGCTTGCAACGAAGCTTAAAAAACGAGACCTTTCCCCCGACTTTCTGGGTTGTCTATGAAAACCTGTAGACTGATTAATGTGAAGGACTCTGTTTCATGGGCAAAATCCAAAGGATGTGGCGTTTACGCTCCTGAGAGACTCTCTTCTGTTCAATGACATATGAAATGAATGCCTATACAATGTTCCAGATAACGCCAAAAGATGTATTCTGTACTGTAATGTCAATGTGCCATGCAAAGAAACGGGATTAATTCATTTAAACTATTTTCTCACATAGCAAGATCTGTATAGTCTATAGTCTCAGATATACTTTATAATCAAGCTATCATAACAGTGTAATTTTAATGACCTCATCTCTCGACATGATTCCGGTGAATTGCAGAGCTGGTGCAAACATATAGACATCGCTATGATCAGATGCTTTCTTTACTGCTGTTTTCTCACCGCTGTCATTTTTGTTGTGATTACTTTGTTATTGAGAGGAAAGAGCGCAATACCTATTTACATATTCATCTAAACGTCGCTCTCAGCAGTGTGGACAGCGTCTCGATATCCGTTAACAGTAGGCTATATCACTGGTATTTTTAACTTATTTTGACTTCTAAGCAAATAATGAAAAATAACTTTGCCGTGAGTATATCGGGGCCTTGAATCACGTTCAGTCTCTTGTACGTTACATGAGCACGAGAGCAATACGTTGCTGGCTGCAGTTCACTTAATGGCCACTGGTGTCGCTAATAACAAGGGTTTCTGAATTCTGCATATATCACCTTTAAAGAGACATTAAACTGGTTTTGCATTATTTTGCTATCCTAATGGTGCAGTCACATTAGGGAAATATTATTCTGTTGGTCAGCATGGCGAATTCGCATGACCAACTTGAACATGAACAAAATCTGAGTGGTGTTTGTGTTTTTTTGGTCCTCATGCAAACCCCCTGAAATTTCGCTACATGTGACCTCATCTTAACTATGCATGAACTATGTTCGTTATTATATGCATCGTTATTCCCTCCGATCATGTCAGAACATACCTGTGACCCATTTTGGATTGCATTCAGCTAGTTTAGAGCCACTGTCTCATACGATAATGGCATTAGTTCATGGTTTGGAACCTAAACCCTTTCTTTTATGTCCATGGATGTTCTTTCTGTGTTTTTGTGTAGTTGGAGGATAGGAGCAACAGAAGCGTTGAAGCACCCATGGCTGTCGGATTCAGTCGTCCATTTCCGCCTGCATGAGAAGGTACAGTCTGCGTTTCATTGTCAAATTGTTCTGTTGAAGTAAGGGATTTCTTTGAGCTTGTAAGAGTGACTTGGTTTTCTTAACAGAAAAATATGTGCCGTTCGCGCAGAAACTCCTGTCTGCCTCCACCAGAGAGTTAATGTAAGTCCATTGTCAATATATCGTAGTCTAGAGAATATATTGTTAAATGTATGCTATTTTTGTGTCCGGAAGCGACATTATGATATTTGACCACTTTTTTTGGTTTCCTCTTTTAGATGGACCAAGCCTGCTGTGGAACCATGAGGATTACTGGACATTATATTATATACAGATGTATTTCATAAACTGCCATTTCACTATATGTTTCCCATTAACATGTTGTTAGTTGATGGAAATTCTTAAACTACAACTCTGTCACATGCAACTGATCCTATCCCAGAATTTGAAATAATGAGAAGGTGGAATTCGATTAGGCAGATTCCAGGTTCATATATGCTGATTTTTGAATATGCCCGTTCACTTGTTTTGAGGCACTAGGAAGTTCAGTTCAAATGCCAATATATATATAGAATAGGAATATATGTAGGAAATAAGCAGTATAGGAAATATACACAAAAAAACATACTTGAACCATAAAGCAATATAAATCATAAAGTTTTATTAAGGGCATTTAATGACAACATAGCTTTTGACTATTATAAATCTAAGTTCAACAGCACACAGCTTTTAGTTATGGTTTTCATATCTTGTGAATTTCAGCAGTTTACGTAAACATTCTATGACCAGCACACTTTACCTCCTCTTTAAAAAAAAAAAAACACAATAATGCTTTATCAAGCTCCATCTCTGGAACATCATGGTTTTCAAGCTTCATCAGTGTTATGCTGATTTTTGAATATGCCTAATATAATAATTGAAATATACCTGAATTATAAGGGAATATGAGAGATTATTGACTCAACATTGTTATCACAAATGTTGTTTTAGGTTTTACATGTTCTATGGGAAGGCAAAGGGATGCAAGCCGTGATTTTGACAGAAAACAGAAAAATTATTACGTTAAAGCTAAAATATATTCATGTATGTATCATTACATTATATGCACTTTAGAACATTATTTATTTTTAAAATAATATGTAAACGATCTTAATAGATTTAAATGCAAGTCTAGTTTTAGGGAATTTGTTTTATAACAATGTCTGTTTCATGTAAACATGAATGAAGAATATCGTAGAATTAAAAAAATATATATAATAAGAGAAAAGTCTTACCTTTCTTTTCCTTTATTCAGCTGGTCTTGTAAATGAGATATGAGACAAATATACAATTCAGTTAACACTACTCCAAGTCTCTTTTCTAATTAGGCAATGAAATTATTTTTGGATTCAAATCTGGATTAAAATTGTATTTTGATTGCTGTTTAAATGATTCACATCGCACCTTAGTCAGGGAATAAAAATAATTTAAATTAATTATTATTTTTATTTTTTTACTTTATTTAGTTTAGGCAATATTATTGTTTTTGACTTATAAAGCCAATGCTCTTATTTTACCTTTTTATTTATATATGTAATATGTCTATATATTCGTTAATAGGCCCAATGTAGAAACATATTGAATGACACTTTCATTTACATTTTTGACACTTACTGTTACGAGACAAAGAATTTCTCCATGAACTAGGGTAAGAATGTAATACGGCATACAAAAGCATGCTAAATAAAAGCACGACCTACCAAAGATCCGCACATTCTCTTCCATCTGGTTGGTCTCATGTGAGTTGCTTCCATGTCTGTGTTGGATTGTAACACAAGCTTTCAGAGGCACTGAATCCTAATGAAGCAGAGTCGCTTTGCTCCTCAACCCATTTTTACAGCACTTGCTTGTGTCCAGCAGAGGGCAGGACAGAAGACACTTTCCCACCACAGTTATATGGTTTGTTTTGTCATTCATTACAGAGCTGTTGTTAGACTTCTAAAACTCACTTATAGCATCAAAAGAATGTTCTTCTACCTTTAAAGTTATAGTTTTAATCAAAACAATGATACAAATCATCAAAAGTTCTTGAAACATCAATTCTCAGTCCTGACAGATTAAGGTTTGGCTGGTTAGCATGAACAATTAGCCCAGCTAGTAGGATGCTGCACCTTTCTGTGCAAAAGCCTGTTCCTCTGTTAATGGTCATACAGAAGTGGCCATGGATTCAGATTAGTAACAGAATATTTAGGCTATATGGCCCAAACTCAGTTCCATTGGATCCCAACATGGAAATAACCACTACAATTTTGCAGTATTTCTAACTTTTTTTTACATGGTGTGTTGATTGTGCTGTAGGTCCTGCATGATAGGTAATTCACTGGTCTTTATGCGAAATCTTCATGTAATTGCATCTTTATTGGTTGAATTTCTCATATTTGTAATTTAAAGGGGTCCTTTAGTTAGTGTGTGATGTTGCTGTTTGAGCATACAAATATCTTCAAAGTTATAAAGCTCAAAGTCCACTCCAAATGGGAGATATTTTATTTAACAGAATTCACTTTTCAAGAACTACAGTGAACCGCTCATTTGGACTACAGTGCAATTTTTCTGGATCTTATAAAGTCATAATGTTACTCATTTAAATAATCCCCACCCACAGAATACCCAGAAAAGTTGGTGAGGCCTGGTTGAGCTGCGCTAGAGAAGACAGTGACTGTTGTCGCTGTTTTTTCCACCCCGGAGAAAGTTTGTCCTAGGCTGACAGAGTGGCTAAAATTTATTTTAAACAATGTGTCACGGAACGGGCAAGGTAAAAAGGTGTGAGGACTCAAATGCAGAGTAAAGATGATTTATTACAAAAAATAAACAAACACAAAGCAAAAACCCACGAGGGGGAAAAACACAATGAATAAAATGAAACAACAACTAAACCTTAACATGAAGTGGATCACGGGGGACGGGGGATCACGGGGAACGGGAGATATTAGACAACAATCCGACAAAGACTGCAAACAAGAGGAGACTTAAGAAGGGAACAAATCAAGAGGGGACAGGTGGAAGAACTCAAACAATAATCAGGTAATGAGGGGGAGGGATCAGACAACGACAAGAGCACATGGCCCAAAATAACAAAACACCCATGTGCAACACAAGACAGGACAGGCATGTGACATTACCCCCTCCCTACGGAGCGGCTACCAGACGCTCCACAAGACCAGGGCGGGACAGGAACAGCAGACACCGGCTCAGGAACAGCAGACACCGGCTCAGGAACAGCAGACACCGGCTCAGGAACAGCAGACACCGGCTCAGGAACAGCAGACACCGGCTCAGGTACAGCAGACACCGGCTCAGGAACAGCAGACACCGGCTCAGGTACAGCAGACACCGGCTCAGGAACAACAGACACCGGCTCAGGAACAGACACAAGAACTGTAACAGTCACAAAAACAAACACAAACACAGGAACAAATACTGGCTCTGGCGCTGGAACAGGCGCTGGCTCTGGAACAGACATTGTCTCCAGCTCTGGAACAGGCCTTGGCTCTGCCTCCGGCTCAGGAGCAGCAGACACTGGCTCCGGCTCTGGAACAGCAGACACTGGCTCTGCCTCCGGCTCTGGAATGGGCACTGGCTCTGCCTCCGGCTCTGGAAAAGGCATTGGCTCTGCCTCCGGCTCTGGAACAGGCACTGGCTCTGCCTCCGGCTCTGGAACAGGCACTGGCTCTGCCTCCGGCTCTGGAACAGGCACTGGCTCTACCTCCGGCTCTGGAACGGACACTGGCTCTACCTCCGGCTCTGGAACGGACACTGGCTCTGCCTCCGGCTCTGGAACGGGCACTGGCTCTGCCTCCGGCCCTGGAACGGGCACTGGCTCTGCCTCCGGCTCTGGAACAGGCACTGGCTCTGCCTCCGGCTCAGGAACAGGCATTGGCTCTGCCTCCGGCTCTGGAACGGCAGACACTGGCTCCGGCTCTGGAACAGGAGACACTAGCCCCGGCTCTGGAACAGCAGACACGGGCATGTCCAGGATCCGAGCCAGACGCTCCAGATAGTCCGTAAGTGCCTTGGCGGCCACACAAATGGGCATTTCTGGATCTGTCTCAGACTGGGCAGACTGGACGTACTCAGTCTCTGACTGGGCAGACTGGACGTCCTCAGTCTCTGACTGGGCAGACTGGACGTCCTCAGTCTCTGACAGGGCAGACTGGACGTGTACTGTCTCTCGCTGGGCAGACGTGACGTGAACAGTCTCTCGCTGGGCAGACGTGACGTGAACAGTCTCTCGCTGGCCAGACGTGACGTGAACAGTCTCTCGCTGGGCAGACGTGACGTGAACAGTCTCTCGCTGGGCAGACGTGACGTGAACAGTCTCTCGCTGGGCAGACGTGACGTGAACAGTCTCTCGCTGGGCAGACCTGACGTGAACAGTCTCTCGCTGGGCAGACGTGACGTGAACAGTCTCTCGCTGGGCAGACGTGACGTGAACAGTCTCTCGCTGGGCAGACGTGACTTGAACAGTCTCTCGCTGGGCAGACGTGACGTGAACAGTCTCTCGCTGGGCAGACGTGACGTGAACAGTCTCTCGCTGGGCAGACGGAACGTGAACAGTCTCTCGCTGGGCAGACGGAACGTGAACAGTCTCTCGCTGGGCAGACGTGACGTGAACAGTCTCTCGCTGGGCAGACGTGACGTGAACAGTCTCTCGCTGGGCAGACGGAACGTGAACAGTCTCTGACTGGGCAGACGCAACGTGAACAGTCTCTGACTGGGCAGATGGGACGTGAACAGTCTCTGACTGGGCAGACAGAACGTGAACAGTCTCTGACGTGGCCCCTCTTCTCCGCTGAGTCCTCATTAGGTCGGATCGTTATGTCACGGAACGGGCAAGGTAAAAAGGTGTGAGGACTCAAATGCAGAGTAAAGATGATTTATTACAAAAAATAAACAAACACAAAGCAAAAACCCACGAGGGGGAAAAACACAATGAATAAAATGAAACAACAATTAAACCTTAACATGAAGTGGATCACGGGGGACAGTGGATCACGGGGGACGGGGGATCACGGGGAACGGGAGACATTAGACAACGATCCGACAAAGACTGCAAACAAGAGGAGACTTAAGAAGGGAACAAATCAAGAGGGGACAGGTGGAAGAACTTAAATAAAGCCAGGACGTAAGGATTCACCTTAGGATTCACCATCCCTAAAGAAAATGAACTATGGTTTTGTGATCGATTACTGTTTGTTTTACCATAGTTTTCCAACAAATATAATTGTAACGAATAAAGTTCGGAAGCAATTGCAAGTAAAACTCTGTTTATTTAAGTGAAAGTCAATATAGATAATCCAAGGGCGGCAGGCTAGCGGCGCAGGGACTCCGATGGTCAGATGTAAACCAGGTGCAAGAAGTGGTGAGAGTGACGATCAACACAACGAATCCAGGACATCCACGGGAAACACGACAGGAACAACGAAGGACTGAGACTGGAAACGTAGAGGGATCAACACCAAACACCAACAAACAACGATCTGACAATGGAGATGAGTAGAGTCTCACGAGCTCTAGTCCAAGTGCGGTGACACCTCTGGACGAAGGCGTGGGCGGAGGGGACCGCGACTTCGGATTCCAGACTAGGAAAAATAGGTGGCTGGTAACCTACGCTACACTCAAATGGTGATAGGCCCGTGGATGACACTGGCAATGTGTTGTGGGCGTACTCCACCATAGACAGTTGCTGACTCCAAGAGGAAGGATTCTTGGACACTAAACATCGCAACGTTCGCTCCAAATCCTGGTTGGCTCGCTCAGTTTGACCAATGCTCTGGGGATGGAACCCAGAGGACAGACTGACAGTCGCCCCCAGAAGTTTACAAAACTCTCGCCAAAATTTGGGCACAAATTGGGGTCTCCTGTCAGAAACCACGTCTGTCGGGAGGCCATGAATCCGAAAGACGTGATCAACGACAATCAACGTTGTCTCCTTGGCTGAAGGTAATTTGGGCAAGGGAATAAAACGAGCAGCCTTCGAGAACTGGTCCACCACGGTCAAAACTACCGTGTGACCCTGGGAGGGTGGGAGGGCGGTGATAAAATCTAGTGCGATATGGGACCAGGGTCTCGAAGGTACCGGTAGCGGTTGGAGTAACCCATCTGGAGGTCGATTGGAAGTCTTGCCCGTGGCACAAACTGAGCAGGCCTATACAAAATTGTGAACATCACAAGGCATGAGAGGCCACCAGAATCGTTGCTTGACTAAAAACATAGTACGATTAACTCCCGGATGACAAGCCACATTGGAACAGTGTCCCCACTGAATAATGCTGGACCGTAAACTCTCCTGCACAAACAAACGGTTCGGTGGGCAACGAGTCGGAGGCGTTACCCCTTCTAAGGCCTTCTTGACCTTCGATTCGACCTCCCATGTGAGTGTAGAGATAAAAAGGGTCTCTGGTAAAATGCACTCGGGAGTAGACGGGCGATCGGAACAGTCAATAATGCGCGATAAAGAATCGGGTTTGATGTTTTTAGAACCCGGGCGGTACGAGAGAGTAAAGTCAAAACGTCCGAAAAAAAGAGCCCACGAATGTATTCCAAATTTTTGTGATCGGTCCAGACGATAAAAGGTACCCCCGACCCTTCTAACCAGTGGCGCCACTCCTCCAATGCTAGCTTGACCGCCAACAACTCTCTGTTGCCAATGTCATAATTGCTTTCGGCAGGGGATAAACAATGAGACAAAAACGCGCCAGGGTGCATCTTGTCGTCTGAAGGAGAGCACTGGGATAACACTGCACCTACCCCCACCTCTGACGCATCGACCTCCACCATGAACTGACGTGATGGATCAGGGGTTATCAGGATGGGGGCTGAAACAAAGCAACCCTTCAGTTTGGCAAACGCAGCTTCTGCTGCGTCTGACCACCTGAACGTCGTTCTGGGGAGGTCAAAGCGGTCAGAGGCGTGGCTAGTCGGCTGAAATTGCGAATAAAACGCCGGTAAAAATTGCCGAACCCCAGAAACCTCAGTAGCGCCTTACGGGAATCTGGACGTGGCCAATTTACCGCAGCCTTAACTTTGTCAGGATCCATGCGCATTCCCTCAACCGAGATGATGTGACCTAGAAAAGGAACAGACTGTGCATGAAACACGCATTTCTCCGCCTTGACAAACAGCCCATTCTCTAGCAACCTCTGAAGCACTTGTCGCAAAACGTCATTGACAAGTGCTTGGAAGACCGCTGGGGAGTTGGAAAGGCCGAACGGCATAACCAAGTATTCAAAGTGCCCCCTAGGGGTGTTAAAAGCGGTTTTCCACTCACCCCCCTTCCTGATGCGGACCAAATTATATGCATTTCTTAAATCCAATTTCGTGAAGATAGATGCTCCTTGCAACCTCTCGAAGGCTGAAGACATCAACGGCAAAGGATAAGTATTCTTTACCGTGATGTTGTTCAACCCCCGGTAATCAATACAAGGTCGCAACGATCCATCTTTCTTCCCCACAAAAAAGAACCCCGCCCCCGCTGGAGAAGAGGATGGGCGGATGAATCCCGTTGCTAGAGAATCAGAAATGTATTTCTCCATGACCTCTCTCTCTGGGACAGAGAGTGAATATAATTTGCCCTTAGACAGAGATGTACCTGGCAATAACTCTATAGCACAGTCATAGGGACGGTGTGGAGGAAGAGAATCAGCCCGAGACTTACTGAACACCTCCTTCAGGTCCCGATACTCCGTGGGCACGTTAGATAAATCCACTGTCTCCTCCTGCAACACATGAACAGAAACAGACGGACAGGCAGACACAAGACAGGACTTAAGACAAAAATTGCTCCATGCCGCTACTGATTTGAGCTGCCAGTCTATTTTGGGGTTGTGACGAGTGAGCCATGGGTGACCAAGAACGATGGGTGCAAGCGGAGTGTCCAGGATATAAAAGGAGATGGTTTCTGAGTGGTTGCCTGACGTGATGAGGGTGATGTCTTCAGTGACCAGAGATATAGTGGGAAGTTCTTGGCCATTGAGGGCGTGTACTGCAATCTGATGGGTGAGGGGTTTGAGGGGAACTTGGTTGCTGAGTGCAAAGGTGTGGTCCATGAAGTTACCTTCGGCGCCCGAGTCCAGAAGTGCGTGACAGTCGTGACGATGGTTGGACCATCGGAGTCTAACCGGAAGGAGAGTCGATGTTGATGAGGTCTTCTCGGCGGAGATCCCACCCGACAGTAGCCTCATACTTACTGCCGGGCTGGGCCTTTTAAAGGACAGTTGTAGGCGAAGTGTCAAGTCAAGTCAAGTCAAATATGAAGTGTCCAGTTCCTCCACAGTACATGCAGAGGCCCTGGGATCTCTGCCTTTCCTTCTCCTCCCGGGAAAGCCGGGCTCTACCCACGTGTATGGGCTCGGGATCGTTGACATGGCTGACCGCGTCCCCGCCTCCAGAGCGTTGGCCTCCGGATTCCGCCGAAGAGCGGATAGTGGGCACTCACCGTTCCGCTCGTGACAGCCTGGCGTCCACTCTCAATGCTAAGGCGATTAAGTCTTTGAGTTTAGGGGGTAAGTCCATGGCATATATCTCCTTCTGGACGCGGTCAGCCAGCCCATGCAGGAACATGTCCCACTGCGCCTCCTCGTTCCATTGGCTCTCCGCCGCTAGAGTCCGAAACTCGATCGAGAAGTCCGACACGGATCGCTGTCCTTGACGCAAATCGGCCAGCACTCTGGCTGCTTCTCTGCCGGCCGGCACGGTCAAAGACTCGCTTCATCTCGCTTCACTTCATCGGCGGTGGGGTTGGCGCAGCGGGAATGCGCAGCTGTTGGACTTGCTGGGTGAGCCCGGACACCTGCGCCACTAACGCCTGAACAGTGCGAGCTGTTTCGTTGAGATTTTTCTCTTGGTTCTCCATCCGGCGTCTGCTGTTGTTGACGAACTCGTCCAGGCTCTCTGCAGAATTACTCGCTGCTTCCATCTTTAGGGTCAGATCGTTCTGTAACGAATAAAGTTCGGAAGCAATTGCAAGTAAAACTCTGTTTATTTAAGTGAAAGTCAATGTAGAAGATCCAAGGGCGGGAGGCTAGCGGCGCAGGGACTCCGATGGTCAGATGTAAACCAGGTGCAAGAAGTGGTGAGAGTGACGATCAACACAACGAATCCAGGACATCCACGGGAAACACGACAGGAACAACGAAGGACTGAGACTGGAAGCGTAGAGGGATCAACACCGAACACCAACAAACAACGATCTGACAATGGAGATGAGAAGTTGATGAGAATATATACACAGGAATGGATAGACTGCAGCTGGTGATGAGGTAATGAGTGATTGCTGAACGAGCACTGATGAGCGGTCACGCCCCTCTGATCAGCGCACACACATACAACAACAGAGACACGAGACAAGAAGAAGACATAGGATTTACCAACCGTGACAATAATTAAATGGTGGATAACATAGCATCTATAAGAAAATTACAAAAACAACATACTTCTCTGAAACGTCCTGTGAAATACGTTCTGTAAATCAGGCTCGAATTGGTCTGAAATTGACGTCATTGTTAATATTTCTATCTGAGTAGAGCTCGTGCTGCCAATCTAACCAATCACAGCACATTTCGTAAGGGGGGGCTTAATCGAAAACGACCCGTTGGAGACAGACTGGGAAGAGAGGAGCTGTAATATTGTAAAATATTTAAAAAAATAATGTAAAAATATTCTAGTACACCCCAAAAACAAAATCACGACGTTGTAAAAGGGCATAATAGGACCGGTTTAACTTGTCACAAGTGAGACTTTATTTTTCACAATTGCTACATAACTTCTTGTTAGTTCTTATCTTTTGGTTCATTTCTTAAGAATAGTTTTATTTATTTTACTTTATTATTTATTTGATTACAATTATGTTACATTTTTCATCCTATAATCATGGCTTCTGCACGTAGCGCTTTGATCAGTACACAGACGGGGGAGGTACAAGAACAATATTGAAGGCCTAAATAAATTTTTATCAGCACTTGACTAGTCACATTTGCAAAAAATTCTATTATTGAAGAGGAAAGGTAATGCAAAGTGTTTAGGTCTGAATTGTGAGGTATTAGGAGGTGCTTTTCTCTGAATATTTTCCAATAGTTATGACCATTTCATTTAAGGCAAATACCTTTACCATGCATAACTAACACATGTTTTTATTAATTATAACATGACTCCCACATTCTATGTCCTTTCTCTTGGACAGTATGTACTGACTGTTATAGGGTTGCGTAAGCAACATATTCAGACTTTTTCTCACCCTGACTCTGTGGTTGAAAATAAACTGTGTAAATTTACTTTTAGGTCAGACTAGATGGACACACAACTTCCACAGCCTCCAAATAATATACTTCAAGTTCTGAAGAATAATTATTTTTAGTCCATGTGCTTCTTTCTCTCCATCCTTATAAATATCTATAATACACCAGAAGGGCAACAGTATTGGGACTCCTGACCATTACACCAACAGGGACTTTAATGACATTGTATTCTAAATACATAGACATTAATAAGGAGTTGGTCCCCCCTTTTATTGATTTCACTTTTCTGGGAAGGCTTTCTACAAGATTTTGGAGTGTTTCTGTGGGAATTTTTGCCCATTCATCCAGTAGAGCATTTGTGAGATCAGTCTGTGATGTTAAATGAGAAGGCCTGGCTCACACTCTCCATTCCAGATCATCCCAAAGGTGCTCGGTGAGGTTGAGGTCAGGGCTCTGTGTGGGCCAGACAAGTTCTTCCCCACCAAAATCATCCAACCATGTCTTTCTGGATCTTGCTTTGTGCACTGGGGCACAGTCATGCTGGAATAGAAAAGGGACCTTCCCTAAACTGTTCCCACAAAGATGAGACATAGCATTGTCCAAAATGTCTTAGTATGCTGAAGCACTAAGATTTGCTAGGCCTAGCCCAAAACCTGAACAACATCCCCATTACATTATCCCTCCTCCACCACACTTTACAGTTGCCACAATGCAGTCAGGCAGATAATGCTCTCCTGGCACCCGCCAAATCAAGACTTGAAAGAAGCTTGATGCATCACTCCACATAACACATTTCCACTGCTCCAGAGACCAGTGGCAGAATGCTACACACCACTCTGTGAAACGCTTGGCTTTGTACTTGGTAATGTGAGGCTTGCATGCAGCTGCTTGACCATGATAACCCACTTCACGAAGCTCCCGCCACACAGTTTTTGTGCTGATATTAATGCCAGTGGAAGTTTGGAACTCTTCACCTATGGAATCAGCAGAGCGTTGGTGCCTTTTACTCACCATCCACCTCAGCAATCGGTGACCCCGCTCTGTGACTCTACATGGTCTTCCCCTTCGTTCCAGAGTTTCTGCTGCTCCTAAATACTTCCACTTTCCTATAATACCACTTACAGTTTACCATAGAATATCTAGCAGGGATGACATTTCACAAACTGGCTTATTGCAAAGGTAGTATCCTATCACTGTACTATGCTTGAATTCACTGAGCTCTTCAGAACAACCCATTTTTTCACAGATGTTTGTAAATGCAGACTGCATGGCTTGATTGTATACACCTGAAGCAATGAGTCTGATTGAAACACCTGAATTCCTGAATATCCATGTAGTGTATATGTAATATGGTGACATATTTGCCAATTAAAGACCATTATTTCTGTGAAAACATTTTCCAAAATAGTCTGAACATCATTATTGGCATTGATGAACTCATTGATGAGTCCTCTACACTTTCCTCCATCCTCATATTATGTAGAACTTTTACAACGTAAAGGTAGCAGTAACGGCATAATTTAACAATGATTTTGATACGAAAAATTGAGAGAAGATAAATGTGGTCAATGAGGCAGGGCGAAGTTCACGTATCTAAACCTGGTCATGTTAATGCCTTATTGTGATTGAATATACAAACTGTCACTAACCTAAAACAGGTGAAATTATTTCTGTTCAGGGGATTCTTCATGTGTCTGTTTCACAGGTATGAGTGGCCAGAATGAAATTAGAAGTTTGTCCACGGGATCCCTTTCTTTTTTTCTGTCAGTTCTTTCTTGGCTTCTCTCTCTCTCCAGGGTAAAAGGGGGTTCTGGAAGCACAATCAAAACCAGATGAACTTATTATGGCCTAAAGACAATAAATAACATTGTCAGTGGGACCACCAGCATTAAGCCTTCATGTGTATACTGTGTTTACACACACAGGCGCGCATACACACACCCATATATATATATATATATATATATATATATATATATATATATATATATATATCCAGCATTAAGCCTTCATGTGTATACTGTGTTTACACACACAGGCGCGCATACACACACCCATATATATATATATATATATATATATATAAGGCTGGTTAGCATGGGCAGACTCTCACCAGTGGCATGCTGTTTCTCATGTTTTTATTTTTTTATTTAATTATTTATATTATATATATATTAATTTATAATTTATATAATTAGATCTAAATTTTAAAGGGGTGGTAAAACACTATTTCACTTTTCTAACTTTAGCTAGTGTGTAATGTTGCTGTTTGAGCATAAACAACATCTGCAAAGTTACAGCGCTCAAAGTTAAAAGGAAAGGGAGATATTTGCTTTTAAAAAATTAAATTTCTATGGACTACAGCAAACGACCGGTTTTGGACTACACGACATTCCTCCGGGTTTGCTGACGTCAGCAAATCCTATTATTTACATAAACCCCTCCTCCAAGAATACTTAATAAGTGGGGCGAGGCCATTTTATATTGCTGTTTTGGAGATGAGTTGTCACAATTCCGTCGAAACGCTGCTGTTATTTTCATCCGGATTGCAGGTCCACTTTGTTCAGCCTTCATAGGGACGAGGGAGTTAGGGATCAATGGTTAAAATTTATTTTTAACTCGGTCCCTCATAATTATGACCCAAATCTCGCTCTCCGTGCTGCACATGTTACGGAGGAAAGCTTTCACAAGCTTTGCGAGCTCAATGCAGGATTCGCACATCGGCTTGTCCTGAAAGATGGAGCAGTTCCAACTTTAAGAACAGAAGCTGTTATTTACGGGCCACAACCTGTAAGTATGATTTATTTTTCATCGATGTGTTTTCCTGTAATAGTTTGTATTGTTAATTGTACGTTGTAGCAAGGAAGTAAACAAATGGCAACGCTGTTTGGCTCTGCTGGTTTGTTAAATGCTCATTCATACTTAACGTTATCTGACAAACACCTAACGTTACAAACTTTTTTTTAATCTCAACAGCGAACTTGGAATTAGTGTAAATTATTCTTTGATTAGAGCTTTTATGTTTATCTACATGCTTGTTTATCTACAGGCATACTAAACATGGTTCTGTGTTTGATTTGGCAGCCAATGTTTAGTGTTCGTTTTGGGTTAATAGTTCTGTCGACAGATATTTGGCTACAATCGTTCTAAAAATACAAAAGTAATGGTGGCATACAGTCAGAAACGATCACTATAGATCCGCAGTCTTTACTCAAAAAAATCCCTTTGAGGACTATAGTATAATTTGTTAGAACGATTATATGAAATTCTTGTTTATGAAGCTTATTTTTTTGTAATTCTATAATAATTAGTACAATTAAATAACAGCATATCTAAAAAGTAATGAGAGAACAACAAAAAACAAACCTTTCTGAAACGTCGTTTAACAGCCGTTCTTGAACAGGTTCTGCTCGATCATCTTCACTAACGTTTCCCCGAGTCCGATTGGTTTTATTTACGCCATTGTTTATAATACACCAAAGCACAAAGTACCGGTAAAGGTAAGGGGGGTGACGTTTCCGGAAAACGTGCACTAGACGGTTAGCAGACATTTCAGTAGTATTTCAATTAAATGTATTTTAAATACGTATTTAATTACTTTAGTGTATTTTGTAATTTGTATTTTGCAGGTGTGGAAAAAATAAAATGTAGTTTGTAACAAAATATTTTGAGGGAGTGTATTTAGAGTATTTCAAATACTTAAATACTTAAGAAAAATCACCATAGTAAATGATTTTGCCATAGTTCGGTCTGATGTTGGCAATGTCCAGGTTAGATGCACGAAAATCACGTGATACCCTGTAGACCGGGCTCCCTCCAAGAAGTAAATGAGTTTTGAACACAGGAGAAGAAGTGGCGCTGCTCCTCTTAAAAACGGCATTAAAGGTGGTATCAGCGATTTCAGCCCCAAAAAAGGCCGAAACATAAATTATCACATTCATTTAATTTTTCCTAGCGATCCGCTAGCTGCCTGCCCCATAAGCATGCCGTCCAAAAAACGCGTCTCTGTAGGCAGCCTAGGCTCTGAGATCTGCACACAAAAACAATGGGTTTCACCAACCACCAAAACCTAAATAAACAGTGTTCCAACCAATAGTGATGGGGACGAGACCGCCTATGCGGAGTCTGAGTCAAGACCGAGTCTTTGAAGGGTCGAGTCCGAGTCGAGACCGAGTCCGTTGGTTTTCAAATACAGTCGAGTCCGAGTCAAGACCGAGTCTTTGAGGAAGCAAGTCCGAGTCGAGATTTTGTCTCGACATGTCAGTTTTGATATTCATGATTTAATATCACCCCAGTTAATAATCAACAGTTAGGCCTACAGACTAAGCTAGATTGGGAATTGTTTAGAGGAGCAGTCTTAACGTCTTAATATGGACTATGCTTTTACTAGTGATGGGGACGAGACCGCCTATGCCGAGTCCGAGTCAAGAGCGAGTCTTTGAAGGAACAAGTCCGAGACGAGTCCGAGAAAGCAGAAATCGGTCTCGAGACCCGAGTACTACATCACTACCAACCAATTACCGACAGGGGGTGGGTGTTGTCATTCATAAAAGGACATCATAGGCCCTACCTATTATGAAACAGCGCATCTGTCGTAACTCCACTGAAATCTCCATGCTAAGCAAGCGTTCACAATATAAACATATTGCATATGAGAAATATTGATCGATTTAGTATAAAACTACCACACCATTGATGTGAACTTAGCTATACATGCCATTTACGTCAGAGGGAGCTATTTCAGGCCCTGTAGAGATTTAGTGAAATGGCCATACTTTTTTATTTTGCTACTTCCCCATTTTGAATTTACACATTTATCATATTTGTGTTACTGACCTTTCAGTAATAAAAAAAAAAGACTTAAGATTATTGTGGGAGTATTTTTGTATTTTCAAAATACTAATTACTTGTATTTGATGTAAATAAATTTTTCACATCAGTATTTTGTATTTTATTTTTGTTACATTTCATGAGCCAGTATTTGTATTTTGTAACAAAATAGTTTTTGATGTATTTGTGCCCACCTCTGACGGTTAGTGAATCACAACACACTGGGCCAGCTAACCAATCTGAGCCCATTGCGTAGTTTTAAGGGACTGGCTTCATAGAACCAGGAAACCATCAGAGCGTTTTTACAAGGAGGGGCAGAGCACTGTAGAATAAAGGTAAAATATATGAAAAATAATGCAATTTTTAAAAAACGAAGCATGAACACATGTTACAGTGCACCCCACAAACACAATCAAGCCTTCGAAAAAATGCGTTTTACCACCCCTTTAAACCTATAGGCTAATTGGGCAGAATCATAAATTCTATATGTATAATGTATTGCTATAAACAGCCCTTCAATTAATGCATTTAAATAAATAAATAATAGTCTTACAATTTAGCAGGAAATGCAGTTTTGTACAGTAAGGAATTTAAAGCAAAGTGGACAGTGAGGTGATTTAATTACGGATTGATTGCAGATCCACCAAACTGTGGCATGTTGCTCACTCATAGAGCTCATGACCGGTGCATTCTCATTGTATGACCTAAATAGAGGTTCTCCCAATTGCTTCCTCTTTCAACCATGTTTAAATTGAGTTTGACTGAGATTTTATTTATTAAAATTGTCTGGGTTATGTATGTAACCTAGGCTCCCTGAGAAGGGGAACAATTTGCTGCGTCAATGATGACACTATGGGAATGCCTCCAGCGTGAGCCAGTGTTTGAAGCATGTCATCAACTCCAAATTATCTGAATAAAGAAGTGTGGAAGTGGCTAAAATATGGCAGTGATGCAGCTTCTCCTTCTCAGGGAAGTGTTGCATACGTAACGCAGACGTTCCCTTTTGAAGTTCAACTCAACGCTGCTTTGATGATTATGCTATGGGAATGTTAATGCAGAACAACAGCTTGCCCACTGTGTTGTGTAGGTTCAAGCAACGAGCCCGGCCATGTCCAAAAGTTGCCACACTGTGCACCTAGTGACCAGGAGCTATGAGTCCGAGGTTTGATATTAGCATCTCAACCCCCTACTAGTCATCCCCAACCTGGAGTTGGAGCCGTCTAGGTGAACTGTACTTATTGTGCCCCCAAGAAGGAAGGGCAAAACGGCTGACCATTTAAAATATAGACCCAAACCCGTACGGGTCCCGGGTCCTTGGGTCCTTGGGTCTCGGGTGCTCCGTGTAGACCTCTACTTTGAAACTCATGCAGCACATCTTTCATCAGTGCAAGGTTTTTAACAAAACCTGGGCTGCTGAGTTTCCTCAATAGTCCACTGTATTTTCGTCGATCCAAATCAGTGCTGGAAATTTTCTGTGGCAAGTGCTGGAAAGTCCTGCCAAAACAGCTCTGACAGTGCTGGCAACCCAGTGAATGGAGAAAATCTGCCAAATCTTCAGCAGTGAGATGTTGATGTGAGTGGCAGCATCATAGAGCAGTCTGGCATTTTTTGGAGATTGGTGGTAAAACTTATACAACTTTGAAATCAAGATTTCAAAGTGCTTACATCCAGCTGAATACTTGCATGCATCGTCCACTGCCAACTCTAGCTTGTGTGCAAGACAAGGAATGCACTTCAATGAAGGGAAGTCTAAACTCAACTTTGCAATCAGTCCACTCTGTCTGCCTGTCATGACTGATGCTCCATCCGTGGCAATGCTGACCGGGTGTGATTTTAAATATTCATTGTCCAAACTGCTGTCAAAAGGGTTTTCTTAAGAGCTTAATGCAATGCCTCTGCTGTTGTTCTCTTATCTAGCTCTACAAGATCCAAAAACAATGTTTTCAATACCCTCTCTGTCTGTCACATCTGCTCTCAAATAAATGATTAAATAGCTTTTCCCAAAGTTACTGCTTTCATCAACTGTCAAACTCACAAAACAATCAGTGTACTTCATAGCAGATATCAATGACTGTGTTCAACCATGGCGATACAAGTATGATCCGATCCGTATGAAGGGTCAATTTTTGCTGGACTGACCTCTTGTAGGCATAATCAGGCTGCTCATTTTACTGAATGCTAATCTCTCTTTTGCCTCAAAGTAGGCAGTTATTAGACTGTTGGCTAATGGGGAGTATTGATTACTCCATACTTCTAACTGGTGTCTCCTGGTATCTGACTTGCTCTGCGCTTTCGTTGGTGCTGACCTGTTCAGAGCTGTTAGTGGGGTTTTTCTGTTCTGAGCTGTTGCTGACCTGCTGTTCGGTCTGTGCTGAGCTGCTGTCGGTACAGACCCATATAAAGCTACATTTCCCCTCTTCTGAGATCTTGTAGCAGCTGAGCTCCTGCCACTGTCCTCTGCTAAACTGAAATGGACTGTGCTTGCCTTAGTGGAGGGCCTCTTTACCTGCACTCCAGACAATGCAACATTTTGGTCTCAATATATATATATATTTTTTTTTTTATAAATATACATAAAATGAAATATACACTGCCATTCAAATGTTGAATAAGATGTGTTAATGTTTTTAAATGATGTCTCTTCAGCTCACCAAAGCTGCATTTATTTAATCCAAAATACAGTAAAAAACGTAATATTGTGAAATATTATTAGACTTTAAAATAGCTGTTTTCTATTGTAAACTGTAACTTATTCCAGTGACCAAACCTGAATTTTCAGCATCATTACTCCAGTCTTCAGTGTCACATGATCCTTCAGAAATCAGTCTAATATGCTGATTTGCTCCTCAAGAAACATTTCTCAAGTCAAGTCAAAATGTATTTCTATAGCACATTGAAGAGTTGCACCAAAGTGCTGTACAATAAAATGTTGAGCATATAAAAAGGAAGCGTTAAAGGAAACAATGCAGTGTACAAAAGATAAACACACTAAACAGAATACAAACAGAAAAATTCAGCATAAAACCCTTAAACTAATCTCAATCAAAAGCTGCTAGAGAGAACAAATACGATTTAAGAGCCGATTTAAAACTGGCTAGTGAAGGAGCAGACCTCACATTTAAGGGCAGACTGATCCGAAGTTTAGGTGCTGCAGCAGAGAAAGCTCGGTTAGCATTTTCAGTGATGAATTGGGAGAGGAATTTAGACTTGGCCTCTTTCACTGACTTTTGGTAACTGGTTAAGCATGCAGTTACATTTCTCATTATTATCAATGTTGAAAATGTTGTTGTTTTTTCAGGGAAATTTTTTTTTTTTCAGGATTCTTTGATGAATAGAAAGTTCACAAGAATAACATTTATCTGAAATAGAAAGCTTTTGTAACATTATAAATGTCTTTACTGTCACTTTCGATCAGTTTAATGCATCCTCCTGAATAAAAGTATTTATTTCTTTAATTTCTTTCCCAAAAATAAATAAATAAATAAATTCTAACCCCAAAAGTTTGAATGGTTATATACTGGATAATGTTACAAAAGCTTTCTAGTTGATTTCAAATGATGACAATATTTAAATTTTTGGGTGAAACCCTTTAAGGAAAGTAAATGTTACAGTAGACACTTGAAAATATCTGAATGCCATTAATTTAGATAAAAAGGTAACACTTTACAATAATGTATCACTTGTTAAACAGGTAATTTGAACTAACAATGAACAAATCTTTTACAATATTTATTAATCTTAGTTCCGGTTAATCTCAACATATGCTAATACACTAGTATCAGTCAAATCAAAAGTGTAAGTTAACATAGTGAATGCACAATTAATAAATGCTGTACTTAAAAGATATTACTTCTTGTTAGTTTATGTGGTAACATGTTACAATAAGGTTAATTAGTTAACATTAGTTAATGTATTAACTAACATGAACTAACATCGAGCAATACATTTGTTACAGTATTTATTAATCTTTATTAATGTTTGTTAATAAAAATACAGCTGTTCATTGTTTATGTTAGCTCACAGTGCATTAACTAATGTTAACAAATACAACCTTTGATTTTAATAATGTATTAGTAAATGTTGAAATTAATATTAACTAAGATTAATTAATGCTGAAGAAGTATTGTTGAACCTTATTGTAAAGTGTTACTGTTTATGTTAGCTATAGGATATAGTATTAATGGAAAATATAGTTATATTAACTCTTTTTTTTTGCCCTCATGTCCTGATAAAACATCCTACCAGTGGAATTCAGGCACATCTGTCACAGCTGATAAGCTAGACCCAAATTGAAAGCAGAGATTGTTGTAAGAACCGAGATGTGTTTTATGATCATTTTCATCTGTATCAGTAACTCATCTTGGATATAACAGGATACTGGATTTCTGCTGAGCTGGGTTCACCACATTAGAGCTGTGCACAACCATACAGCACACTTCACTTGTAAAACAATCATTCACTCTCTCGCTGTAATGGCAGTGCTTTGTGCAATCTGTCAAAAGTGACTTATGAAATCCAAACAAGGCGTAACGTACGGTCGTACGGGGGAGCTCTGGGCTCAGGCTGTGCCTGCTGTTCTTCAGAGGCCTGATCAAATGTAGAAGGAGAACCAAAACCATGCGGTTCCAACAGAGCCGTTGCTGTCAGAGTCAGGCTGTGTTTGGGCTGTGGGCCCGACTGGTGGATCTGATGGTGTTTGTGTGGCTCCAGGGGTCCGCCGCGCTCACTGTGCCCAGGGTGGAGTTCTGTTGGCGGGTCTGACCCTCAGCAGTGTGGATGTCTTGGAGAGCAGAGTTAATTCATCAGGCAGTCTTGGTAACGTTTGCCTGAAGCTCTCGGTTCTCGAAAGATCACGGGTGCAACTGGAGGCCAAGAGATTGTGAACATATGAAGAATCTTAATATGAAGACGTTTAATCCTCGTGTCCCAAAGACAAGTTCAGCGGCATCAAGCACTGTCAATGGAATCTTTGTAGCACTTACAAGAATACGATGGTACCATGTCCATGATTCCATGGTATTGTCATGGTACATGTGGAAAAAAAGTCCAAAAACCCATAGGGCCCTATTTTAACGATCTAAGCGCATTGTCTATAGCGCACGGCGCAATTGCACTTAGGGCGTGTCCGAATTCACTTTTGCAAGTTTAACGACGGGAAAAATGGTCAGCGCGCATGGTCTAAAAGGGTTGTCCCTATTCTCTTAATGAATAATGGGTGTGTTTTGGGCATAACGTGCAGTAAACCAATCAGATTCTCATCTCCCATTACCTTTAAAAGCCAGTTGCGCTCGCGCCATGGCGGATTCGTTATTTACATGACGGAATTTGTCTTCTCTAGCGAGGAAATGGATATTAAAGCGCAAGCAGACCACCTACGGGACAAGCCAGATTCAACAATATCTTCATGTACACTATAATAATCTTTTTAATATTTGGCTTGCTTGTGTGCTGCTGCTGTGTGTGCAATAAGCAGAGTCTACGCGCGTTTCAGTTGGTCAATGGCTCAGTCTATTTCAGATCCTCAAAATAGCAACGCGCCAACAAATTCGCCTGAACACACTGAGAATGCTCAGACCAGCAGCCCATGGGCGCACAAATGGGCACAAATGCATTTGCTATTTTAACAACGTGGCGCAAGACGTGAAAATGATAACTGCGTCGGGCTGAAACTAGCAAATTACACTTAACACTTAGCTACATTGCGCCAAGTATATGATAGGGCCCATTGTGTCATGTCTAAAAATGGGTATCATGGTATATACCATGGTATCATGACTATAAAACCATGATAATACCAGAGTATATGTCTAAGTACCTATAGTATTACCATGTTATCATGTACAATAACTCTGAACTACCATAGCACATGTCCAAAAATTACCGTACATGGTACCTTGTCTAAAAAAAATTAAAAGCATTACGGTACCATATTTAAAAAAACCAACCAAAACACATCATTGCCATTGAACCATGTCTAAAAAAAGCATGGTGTTATCATGCAATTTTATTACCATGGTACCGTCCAAACACATCACGATAGTACTATGGTCCTTTCCCTTCCCCATCTCTGTCTGTCCAGCGCTGTGTGTCGTGATGGATGTGAGGGCTGGAGGAGATCTCATAGCTGTGTTCTGTCTGACTCCCCCAAGAATCACAGCCAACTCCGCCAACACAAACACAAGCCGCGGCACCCAGAGCGCCAATGCTCCGCCGCTATTGTGCTGTGAACGGTTCCCACGGAGTGACTCAGACGAGCGCGGACAGCCGTGCTGCTATAAATGACGAGACTGTGGTGCAAACCAGGGTCAGCAACTGTGCGACTGTCTCGAGTGTTGAAGATTGGGTGGTCAGAGGCCGTATTCACTGTAGAATAGACTGATTCAGTTAATATGGCGTTCATACAGGCTTGCAGTGCACATCAGCAAGGAACATTGGATAAACAAATCATCTTTCATATGTTTATTACTATTATAGTGAGTTCAGATCAGCAGAATCTATAATATCTGTCATTGGATATCCAAATCACTCTTTTGCATCTGAACATTTTAAGCTGAGTCATTTTTTCTAAGCTAATATCTGAGGAAAATTTGTGAGAATTGTGTAATGGACTTAAAGTTCCCCTGTAGTGAAAATCAAGCTTTTAATGTTGTTTATATGTCTATGTGGTGTTTTTAATATGCTTTAAGACAAACCATGTGCAAATTCGTAAGTCAACACCATTGCTGAGTATTTTCTCCTTAGAACTGCAGTGAACCAAAGACAGTCTCAAAAACATGGTTTGAAATCGCTGGTGTTTCTGACGTCACAAACTACCTTGTAACCAATCAGATCGATGTGTGATCGTCAACGAGTGGATCTCTGAGCTGGAGTGAGTGAGTGGAGGCGGGGATATCATTTGCATATTCATAGGACTGCACATACTAAATGAGGCAAGGATGTCAAGTTACATTCAAACTATTTTAAGGCATGAGGAATTTTTTTCAAGGAAAAAACATTTAAATATGTATTTTGGTCATCAAAGATGACCAAAATGACTACAGGGGGACTTTAACCAATACAGGCTCATTGGAAAAACACAACTGTGGCAACATTTTTGCAAAACTCAAAATACTTATTAATACGTACATATCACTGCAAGTTCCAACAGAAATTATGGATTTATAAAGACTTGTTTTCATGCGGTTCCTTGCACAATTATGTTATGGCCTCAAAACACTTTTTACCATAGTGCATGATTTGTAAACAAATATATTTTGTTTGCATCATTAACCAGCTCCATATGTTCAGTTTTACTGATGTACTAAGCTTGCCCGGTAGCTCAGCTGGTACAGAATTGTACTTGTGATGTGGAGAGCTCAAGTATGAATACCGTGAAAGAGCTCAAAGACAGGAGTTCAAAAATCAAGCTAAAATGGCATGGTTACGATTGTGTTTTATGTCACATTTGCTTTTGTTAACACTATCGGGTAGGTTTAGGGTTTTGTGTAAGTGTACGTAATTTTAAAATGGAGCATTAAAGGTGCTCTAAGCAATGTCACACGTTTTTTAGGCCAAAACATTTTTTGTTAAATACAGCAAACATCTCCTCACTATCCGCTAGCTGCCTGTCCCCTGAACACACTGTAAAAAAACACGGTCTCTGTAGACACCCCAGGCTCCACAAACGGCAACAAAAACAACCTGGGCTAACCCGCACCACGAAACATAACAAACTGTTCCAGCCAATAACCGACAAGAAGGATTTGGGGGTGGGGTTTGGCGGGTTAGTGCGCGGATGAGGAGGAGGGAGGGTCTAGCTAGCCTCCGTTTTGTTTGACAATACTTTGAACGTCAACACGAAGTAATATCACCCGACATCGCTTAGAGCACCTTTTGTCACGGTGTGTGCAGGCAGGAAGCACGAGGAGACTAGGATTTCCAAAGACAAACACTTTTACTAATAAATCAAAACAACAAACAGATACTGGCAGGCAGAAAGGCAAAGTATACACACTGGTAACATAAGACAACGACCGACAAGGACAGGCTGAACAGAAGCAAACTAAATACAAGCATGAATCAAACATAACAAGGTGAAGACAGGTGACACTGATGAAGATAACGATAAACAGGCTGGTAAGTGAGGGAGTGAGTTCAGGTGTGGAGACAAGGAGGATTCTGGGTAGTGTAGTGCAGACAGGTGCAGACGAGGACTGTGACATTACTCCCCCCTCGCGCTAGGCGCGACCCGCGCCGTACAAGACAGAACACGGGAGGGGGGGTGGGCATCCTGGAGTCCGTGACGGGAAGGCGGAACGGGTGCAGTAGGACGGACTCCAGGATGGACCAGGCGGCCATGGCGGAGCAGGACGTGGGCTAGGCCAGGGCGGCGCAGACGAACCCTCGGGCGTCCAGGGCGGAGCTGTTGGACCCTCGGGCGTCCACGGCGGTGAGGACCCTTCGGGTGGCCATGGCGGTGAGGACCCTTCGGGTGGCCATGGCGGTGAGGACCCTTCGGGTGGCCATGGCGGTGAGGACCCTTCGGGCGGCCATGGCAGTGAGGACCCCTCGGGCGGCCATGGCGGAGACGACCCCTCGGGCGGCCATGGCGGAGGCGACCCTTCTGGTGGCCGTGGGCCCTTGGGCGTCCACGGCAAGGGTCTATGCCCCCCCCCCCCCAAAAAAAAAATGGGGAGAGTGACTGGGTCAGCACAATGTTCTGGGCTGGACGGAATCAGCGGAGAAGGAGTCTCTGGACTGGACGGAACCAGCGGTGAAAGGGTCTCTGGGCTGGCCGGAACCAGCGGTGAAGAAGACTATGGACTGGCTTTAACCAGCGGTGAATAAGTGTCTGGGCTGGACGGCGCCAGCAGGGAAAAAGTCTCTGGGCTGGACGGCGTCAGCGGCGAGGGCTCTGGGCTGCACGGCGTCAGCGGCGAGGGCTCTGGGCTGCACGGCGTCAGCGGCGAGGGCTCTGGGCTGCACGGCGTCAGCGGCGAGGGCTCTGGGCTGCACGGCGTCAGCGGCGAAGGAAGCTCTGTGCTGGACGGGACCAGCGGCGAAGGAAGCTCTGTGCTGGACGGGACCAGCGGCGAAGGAAGCTCTGTGCTGGACGGGACCAGCGGCGAAGGAAGCTCTGTGCTGGTCGGGACCAGCGGCGAAGGAAGCTCTGTGCTGGACTGGACCAGCGGTGAAGGAAGCTCTGTGCTGGACGGTACCAACTGTAAAGGCTCAGTGAAAAAGTCTATCGGCGAGGGCGTCAGCGGCGAGGGCTCTGGGCTGCACGGCGTCAGCGGCGAGGACTCTGGGCTGCACGGCGTCAGCGGCGAAGGAAGCTCTGTGCTGGACGGGACCAGCGGCGAAGGAAGCTCTGTGCTGGACGAGGACCAGCGGTGAAGACTCTGGACTGGACGGGACCAGCGGTGAAGAGGGCTTGGTGCTGGACGGAACCAGCGGCGAAGAGGGCTTGGTGCTGGATGGGACCAGTGGTGAAGAGGGCTTGGTGCTGGACGGAACCAGCGGCGAAGAGGGCTTGGTGCTGGACGGGACCAGCGGTGAAGAGGGCTTGGTGCTGGACGAGCTGACGTGGAGCGCGGATGGTGACATGGCGTGCCACGGGATGAAGCTGTCCAGACATCTAGAGAGGGCCTCTCTCCAATCCAGACCAGCGATGTCTGGGAGTTCCCGTGGATCTACCTCCTGGGCCCCAAGCCGGTAACAAGCCTTTATCACCTCGTCGCTTAGAGAGGAAGAAGCAACTAGGGGAACGAACCCCCATGTGAATTGGAACAGATCGCGGCTCTCCATTGCCAAAGCCGTGATCTGTCCAATAAGCTCCCAGCTCATCTTGTTTGTTTGGTCGGTCGTTCTGTCACGGTGTGTGTAGGCAGGAAGCACGAGGAGACTAGGATTTCCAAAGACAAACACTTTTACTAATAAATCAAAACAACAAACAGATACTGGCAGGCAGAAAGGCAAAGTATACACACTGGTAACATAAGACAAAGACCGACAAGGACAGGCTGAACAGAAGCAAACTAAATGCAAGCATGAATCAAACATAACAAGGTGAAGACAGGTGACACTGATGAAGATAACGATAAACAGGATGGTAAGTGAGGGAGTGAGTTCAGGTGTGGAGACAAGGAGGATTCTGGGTAGTGTAGTGCAAACAAAGACAGACAGGTGCAGACGAGGACTGTGACACCTTTAAGCTTTTAGCGCCACTCACCGGACATTTCAATTCAGAATTGCGGTGATACATACAAACTCCAATGTGATAAAATAGTATATTCACGTTCATCTGTTCAGGAACAAACTAAACGCTTTTAGCGCCACTCACTGGACATTTCACTTCGAAACTGTCATGAAACGTGCCGACGCAACGTATTTTGCGTTTTGATTTGTTTCAATAAGCCTGGGCTGACTTTAACAATGAGGACATTTCACACACTGAAAAAAGTGGTAAGCTAAAAATGGTAACTTAAATTAGTTGGTTTTATTCAAGTCAAAAATATGATTTATCATCAAATAGCTCTTTAAGGTACTTTTTTTTATTATTACAGTGTACCATTAGGGTACCATCCCACGTCCCACGGGCACCAAATGGATTATCTTCCTTTTTCCCTAATGCAAATTCAAGATCGATAATATTTGGGGATCTAAAGTCAAGGTATTACATTTTAAAGTAATCTTATTTATTCATTATTGTGTGTGTATGAGCATTTTAACATATTTCAGAGCTAAATTCTAATTAACATTTCTTGGGTCAAATAAAAAAGAACTTAGATCAGACCAAAATACTGAAAATAAGTCAGTTATAAAACAGATGAGCCAAGTTATGTACAATATAGAAAGTGTATTTTATAATTTTATATAGAAAGTCTTACTTTGTTAATGTTAGCTCATTTCCACTAAATAATATTAACAGATACACTTTTGATTTTTAGCCTATTAGTAAATAATGAAATGAACAATAATTAAGATTTTAAAAAAGTAATTTTCATGTTAACTAATGGTAACAAATGGAACCTTATTGTAAAGTTATTTAATATTTTGCTGCTATTGGTGTATTGAGGTTGTCATTGAAACAATTCATTTCTGAGTCTGAAGATGTGAACATCTCAGAGCAGAAACTCGACAATTGCGATGTAAAGATGTGAACATTTGTGCACATGTTTGAGAATATGTACGACTCTAGGGTTGTGTTTGCCAATTCCTACTTCTATCTGATTAGCTAGAGCTCAGAAAATCTCTTCCTGTAATGTCTTGTTTTCTTTCTTTTTTCTGCAATGGCTACTTCCAACCTTTATTTAGACAGGGAAAACAGGAAGAGTGAAATTTTATGGCCTATTCTTTCAAAAAGACTCACTGTCTGAAAGAGACATTTATGTGTCGCTCAAGCCTGCAGATTTACTGTACCAGCGTTGCACAGGATTTATTTCTCTTTATTAATCTTTTTCCCCTCCTTTCTTTAGCTTCAAGTTTTTCCCATGCGTGTCCCATGCTTGTCATTTAATGCTTCACCTAACAGGATTTTGGCATCATATATGAAATAATCTCCCTTATGTACTGTTTGTCAGCAATTATTGTGACTGAAGAGCATTACTCATGGGCTCTGTGATGTCTAAGAACACTGTACTGAAGTTGACTTGTGTGATTCTGTACTTTTTCATTTTGATTTACTGACCTCAAGTCTAGTCGTCAATTTCCATTCTTACAATTACACGCTATACTGAGAAAAACTATGAATGTCAATACATAAGACAACAAAATAAAATGTATTTTAAAGGCAGCACAAGCACACTGTACAAGGAAAATATTTCACACAAAAAAATAACAAAATAAATGACTGAACATTCCAATATGCAAAGCACAATCCCAGGAGTGATGAATACCATCTCTTTTCAACTGGTCAGGTCTGCCCCAAAAACTTTTCCAATTGTCTATGAGTTATATATTATTTTGCGGACACCACTTAGACAGCCAGCCATTGGGTGAGGACAGTCTACTAAGCATCTCATCACTCCTATTACATCTATTACAATAGATAACATTTAATTTAAATTGAAATAATATTTCACAATAGTACTGTTTTTACTGTATTTTTGATCAAATAAATGCAGCCTTGGTGAGCAGAAGAAAACATAAAAAATAGTATAATTATTCCAAACAGTTGATTGGTAGTGTACAGATTAATACTGTGTACATATTAGGTGTTCGTGGTTTACCTTACATGTTCAGTAATCTCTATCATTTATTTGTTGATGAGTCTGTGTGTGGGCTGACAGTCGTCTCATAGGAGAGCAGGAAGAGAGAGCAACAATAGCCCACACACACATCCTGTGAGTAACAGAACATACCCAAGACCCTACGCAAACAATTTACTGTCACATTCCCACATCCCAGTCTCTCCAATAGGGTTCCAGGTTTTGTTTCAGTGTTGTGTTTCGCAACTTTGCATGTGGCTCACTTGGGTGTGTGTGTGTGTGTGGTTATTTTTAGCTGCTGTCACCGATCAGACAGAGTAACAGATGGTCTGGGTGGAAGGAGTGTCAGGAATGAGTCTGCGTGGGAACTTTGCTCGCTGGATTGGAGGATCCAAATAAGGGCCTGCAGCAGTTACATTTGGTGGGAAAAGTTATTTGAACTTAATTCAATTAAGGAAAACGTTTCCATACAATTAATGTACTGTAGGTTCCACACAACTAGAACAAGCCCGCTAGCTAGCAATAGCACGTTTCAGTGCATGTTAGTATGCTAACTTAATTTATTATTAAGTGTTAAGAATGGGATGCAAGTAAAAGAGACACAGAAAAGCACATGCAAGCTCCACTCTTCAGCACAATGCAAAAATCCAGCATCATTAAACATTAAACACTATCAGATATTTCTCTTTACTCAAAGACACATAAAATAGCACTTTTATATTGTAACATTTACTTCCAAGCATACTGGGAATTAGGAATCACCTGTGATGTTCATGTAGGGATCCAATCAAATGTATTACTTTATAAAGTGGATAAAATATAATAATTTTTTTTGTTTGTTTCTGTAGTCACTTTAATCATAAATTATCTACACTCACGACAATAAGTGTGCTACTGATGTAGGGTTCTATTCTATATCCACAATTCTAAAAATGTCTATATCCAAAATATATAAATGTCAATGATAACATGCATGCAGCAATTTTATTATCACAAGGTTCAAAATATCCACCTAAAAATACCACATGGGTGCTTATATCTTGTAAATGGGTTATTCTTAAAACAACAATTAAAATGAACTTATAAAAGTATTTTGTTACTGCTAATAACAAGATAATATTCGTTCCACATATTTGTGTCCAGTTTTCCCTGCAATATTGAACACACGTCACACAAAGCTTTGTGATGGAATGAATGGAGGGATGGTGAGTGGAATGGATGGAGGGATGGTGAGTGGGATGGATGGAGGGAGGTGGTGGGATGGATGGATGGACAGATGATGGAGGGATGGTGGGTGGGTGGGATGGAGGGATGGATACAGGATTGGATAGATGGTGGAATGGAAGGATAGAGGGATGGTGGATGGAATGGTGGGATGGAGGGATGGTGGGATGGATATATAAATGGATGAAGGGAGGGAGAGAGGGGTGGAGGGATGGTGGGTGGAATGGACGGATGAATGGATGGATGGTGGGTGGGATCTTGGGATGGTGGGATGGATGTATAAATGGATGGAGGGAGGGAGGGAGGGAGAGATGGTGGGTGGAATGGATGGATGATAGAGGGATGGATGGATGGATGGAGGGATGGATGGATGGATGGAGGGATGGTGGGTGGGATGGATAGAGGGGTGGTGGGTGGGATGGATGGATGAAGGGGTGGATAGAGGGAGAGATGATGGAGGATGGTAGGTGGGATGGATGGAGGGAGGTGGTGGGATGGATGGATGGACAGATGATGGAGGGATGGTGGGTGGGTGGGATGGAGGGATGGTGGGTGGGTGGGATGGAGGGATGGATACAGGATTGGATAGATGGTGGAATGGAAGGATAGAGGGATGGTGGATGGAATGGTGGGGTGGTGGGATGGAGGGATGGTGGGTGGGTGGGTGGAATGGACGGATGAATGGATGGATGGATGGATGGTGGGTGGGATCTTGGGATGTAGAGATGGTGGGATGGATGTATAAATGGATGGAGGGAGGGAGAGATGGTGGGTGGAATGGATGGATGATAGAGGGATGGATGGATGGATGGAGGGATGGATGGATGGATGGATGGAGGGATGGTGGGTGGGATGGATAGAGGGGTTCGGATGGAATGGATGGATGGATAGAGGGATGGATGGATGGAGGGATGGTGAGTGAGTGGAATGGATGGAGGGATGGTGAGTGGAATGGATGGAGGGATGGATGATGGAGGGATGGTGGGTGGGATGGAGGGATGGTGGGTGGGATGGAGGGATGGATGGATGGTTGGATGGTGGGTGGGATGGTTGTATAAATGGATGAAGGGAGAGGTGGAGGGATGGTGGGTAAAATGGATGGAAGGAGGGAGGGATGGATGGATGGATGGATAGAGGGATGATGGATGGTGGGTGGGATGGATGGATGGTGGGATGAAGGGATGGATGGGTGAAGGAAGGGAGGGGTGGATGGATGGAGGGAGGGATGGATGGATAGAGGGATGGTGGGTGGTGGAATGGAGGGATGGTGGGTGGAATGGATAGATGAAGGGAGGGAGGGATGGATGGATGGTGGGATGGAAAAATGGATTGAGGGATGGATGGAGGGATAGATGGAGGGAGGGATAGATGGATGGAAAATTACTGGATGGATGGATGGATGGATGGATAGAAAATGGATGGAGGGGTGGGATGGATGATAGAGGGATGGATGGATGGATGGTGGGATTGAAAAATGGATGGAGGGATAGATGGATGGAGGGGTGGGATGGATGGATGGATGGATGGATAGATGGATGGATGGATGGATGGATGGATGATGGATGATAGATGGATGGATAGATGGATGGATGGATGGATCGATGGATGAATGAATCAATGAATGAAAATAAGAGATTAAATAACAGGCCAGTAATTGACTTTGACATTTTTCATATTCTTTTTCATTTGATTAGTTTGAAAATGCTGTTTTTATTGTTACATATCATTTATTTGATGTTATTAAAGTGCCCGAACCCTTTATTCTTCCAAACTAGGAATATTGTCTATGACATTTGTACCAAGTTTTCCAAGCAACACCATTTTTTTTTTCAGGTTTCCTTCAGTTAAAAACAATCAAAAAAATATAAACAGTAATACAGAGAAAAAGAAAAGAGAATCCTTGACGATATAGCACTCTATGATTTTACTGGACAGGATATTAACATGAACTGGTTTTGATTTAGAGTATATATCAAGGATATTGTCAGTTTGAAGTTGAGATGAGTTCGCTCTACATAATAAAACTGATCTGGACAAAGTTGTTTCAGAAATGTGAGTGAAGGAGTTCTTCCAGCAGAGGGAGACACTGAGAGACTCGACTCCCAGAGAGACCCGTTCCCTGTTCACATCCCGCTCAGTGCTGTCACTGCAGGACCCCAAAACTGGCATTTCAAATCATTTTAAAAATGTTGATATTAACATTAAAGGCTAAATGCTGTATTAGTATAGTTTGTTCTTAAATCTTGTTAATAATAGTACGATTAATAGTTCATATAAATGTATAAATGACCCAATTTGTCTATAACAGTTGACAGATTTTTCTGTTAGTACATTGATTTTCAGAATTTCAGAAAAAATGGTGTATATATATATATATATATATATATATATATATATATATATATATATATATATATATATATATATATATATATATATATATGGTGGTCAACTCTGTTATTGAAATCGACTCTGTTACCATCAATGTCAACTCTGTATGTTTAAGGTTTTGATTTAAACAGTACCATTATATTTGTTTTATTGTTAACAAATGGATCAGAAGCTGAGTAGCATTATTCCTACGTCATGAAAATTTTGAAATTGTAAAGGATTTCGTTCACTTTTAAAGCTATATTTAGAGAAATATTTTTACGGATTTTTACTGTTAGTACAATTATTTTCAGAATTAATATTTTTAATCTTACAAGTTTATAATCAGCATATATTAAGAAATTTAGCTTATTCAAAAAAATGGTTCAGAAATAAATTTATACTGCACTTGGATTCAAGTAAGTGCATTTACTTAATTTATAAGGGGGTTTAAAAAATTATTTATTTTCCTTTTTATTTTTTTGCTTTTTGGTTTATGGTTGCTGTTCTTGTGTATATTGTATGTACTTTTGCTATTATTTTAAATTCTCCTTTCCTTTATTTTGAATTCATGCGGAGTGCTGTTTGAACATAATTTGCATCACATGACAGGATTTGTATATCTCCTTTTTGTTATTTCTTAACTTTTTTTCTGTCTCTGTTTGCTGCATGGTCCTTTTTATTTACAAGAGGGAATTCTTATACTTACTAAGGACTATAAATACATAAATGTGATATTTCAATGGTTTCTGTAATTGTTTATGTGGAGAAAATCAAAATAAAGCGAGGTTAATAAATAGCAAAAGCAACGATAGCATGATTGATGTGAATCTCAGACAGACGTTCAGGGTTTGATCTGAGGCCACACACACACACACACACACACACACACACACACACACACACTCATCCCTCCTGGAGCTCAGGATCAGGAATCTGGGGTGTAAACACGCTGGGATATACCCTGACCCTGGATCAGAGGAAAGCTCGCTAAACATCAGGGTTTTATGCGCTGAGGGTTATGGGTGGTCAACTCTCAAATGTTTTTTCTGTTTTCTTTTTTATATTCCCCGGCTGCATTCAATGACACAATGTGTTATGGCAGCATATTTTCTGCTGGGTCTCCACAGCGCTGAGCTCCACTGCTGAGTTTGCTTGATATTCCACCAAACACACATCTGGGCAACTTTAGCACCCTGAAACACACATGCACTTCTGAGAGAGAAAAAACATCTAATGCGCTGACTTACTGTTCAAGAAACAGGTCTTATTATTATCAGTGGGGCTTTATATTGTATAGTTGTGGAAACCATGAACATTTTTTTTTTCAGTATTTTTTAATGAAGTAAAAAAAATATATATATATATCTATATATATATATATATATATATAATTCTGTACATTCTGTACATTGCATTTTTCATAAACTATATACATGAGAATCAAAGTCATTGTTTCCCACGAATGTGATTCCTGTATAAACACATTTATGCCACATCTGTGTCTCATTATAAAGTAAACGATTTCCATTACATGCAGTCTGACCCCAACACATTTTCACAATTCAATGATTATCATATTTATATATTTATATCTGTAAAGTGGCTTAGTTTTCAACAACCTGACAATTAGGAAACAATCTACATGTCATGAATACATCTTTATTTATCAAAAATATCTTTTAGGATGCTCAAAGGAATGTGGAGAAATAAAGTTTTTCTTTACTCTTGATGTGTTTTTTTGAACAAAGGTCCAAAAAGGAAACAAAAGCACGGTATAATAAATATATAAAATTAAGGGAACTAGTTACAGATACATATATAAAGGTGTTCCAAACTGATCACAGCAGTAACATCACAAGTGTGTGGGAAAAAAGAAATATATATATATATATATATACCAATAGTTTGGTAAATAAATTAAGAGTTACAAAGATATAATGCAGTATAAAAACGACTATAAAGTTATCACATTCCCAAGTGATCTAATACAGGCTATTCTTGATGTGTTTAATATATAATATCCAAGTAAATTTAAGCCAAGAGGTCAAATCAGCCTTTGGTAACACTTTATCTTAATGTCCACTTTAGACATTCTGCTGATTATAAATAAGTTTGCTACTACATGTCAACTAGCAGTCATTAGAGTATTACTGTTATAGTCAGTAGCATATCTAAAGCGGACTATTGAAATAAAGCGTTAGCCAGTCTTTTGTAGGACACTGAACAGTCGACACGCGGCGTCCCCTCTCAGACATAATCAGATCATATTTCAGACACGAGCTCGGTATGATACTGTGAGAATGACTGTTGTCTGTCAGTGTGAATCGCTGAATCACAGTGACTCTGTCAGTCAACAACAGAAAAAGAAAGACAGAAAGGAAAAAGATCTCCTGCTGTCAACCAGATAAAACACACAGAACGTGGATAATTCATCAGAGTCACAGTTCTGTGAAATATTAGAGTTACAGGCGATGACAGGGAGAAATGCGATCACGGGGAAATATTTGAATGTATTTATTTTTCCAGTTGCTTTTCTGCCATAGATATGATGACCACTGAAGTGCTAATTCTTTTTGATCTGTAAACCAAAGTGTGTCAATTGAATGATTTATTATTTACGTTCTTATAAAACAAATCTCAAAATCTTAATAAATCATTCATCATCTGTCTAAAATGTCTAAAACAGAAATGTCATACTACATCTAATCACATTAAGAATAACGGTAACACTTTGCAATCATAAAGTCTCATTAGTTAACATTATTGATCAATACATTTACAATACATTAATCTTTGTTAACGTAAATTGTTCATTTTAAGCTTGTAAGAATAAGTTCATGTCAGCTCGAGTCCGTTGAATCTTGTCTTTAAATAATAACTTTTAAATGCTGTAACTAGTTAAGAAATGCTTTAGAAGTAGTTTCCGTTTTAGTTCATGTTAACTAAAGTAGTTAACTAATGTAAACCAATGAAACATTATCAGAATAACACCCTTTGTCCATAACCAGTCATCACGGCTCAAAAACCAACACCAAAGATATTAAAATCTAAATAACAGTTGGATAATTCACTGGACAAAGGAAGAAAAATATGAAGAAAAAAGGAACTTTACCGTTGCATTATAATCTGCTGCAAATGTTTAATAATTTAAATACATGGCTTTCTGATCAATCACCTCAAATAATGATGACTTAAGGTTTCTTTTGGTATGCGACAAATAACAGGAACTTACTAAAGTTCTTTTGAAAGACTTTTTAAACATTCAAGCAATATACGAGGCCATAAAAACAGCTGTCAGCGCTTGAAATGAATTCCCACGTACTGCTGTATGTTTATGAAAAAATATTCAATATCTGATAATTGTGTGATCAAATAATTGAATCTTGAAATCTTGATAATCTTGAAAAAACTAATTGTTAAAGGACCAGCACCAGTAGTGACCTATAGTAACCCTGTGGGGTGATAATATGTGCCATATTCTACATTCACTGTACATTTCTGCTCATTTCAAAACTGGCGTCTGTAGTCGACCTCAAATCCATTTACTGCAAACTAAGCATCAGATTCTGCTTCGGGCAGCGGAGCCTTGCTTTACAGCGGGACAGCTGTGAGTTTGCTCAAATCCAGCATACATCAGCCCACCACAGCAAAGTGTGTCTCTCTCTCTCTCGCAGAAACACAAATATGCTTCCCATACTCGGATATTGTATAGTATATATATCAAAAATGTCCTCCAGGAACCAATAGTCATGAGAGAAGAGCTTTGCAAACCTTGCGAAGGTTTGTGTTCAGCTGAGAATTTTTCATGACAAAACGCTGTTCAGTCTGCTAACCTGAAATCTGTATCATGTGTTTTATTTATAGAGGATTTTACGTGAATCCTATTATTTTATACAATACAGATTATTTCAAAGCAGCTTCACATTAATAAACAAGAAAATATCAGTGAAATATTTTTAAAACAAATAAAATTTCATCTGTACATCTCTACAAAAGGCAACAGGGTCATTGTTCAGATCTAAAATAATAATGTTATTATTATTATTATTATTATATATTATTATTATTATTATATATTCAAGTCTTTTAAATCATAATATAAAATCATTATATATACATAATGTGTCTGTTTGTGTGTGTGTGTGTGTGTGTGTAGACTTGGCCACACATATAGGGCTCATTAATGAATTCTCAGACTGGTTATGAACCTGGTTTGTGTGTGTGTGTGTGTGTGTGTGTGTGTGTGTGTGTGTGTGTGTGTGTGTGTGTGTGTGTGTGTGTGTGAGAGAGAGAGAGAGAGAGAGAGAGAGAGAGAGAGAGAGAGAGAGAATTTGCCAATGGAGTCAGAAAATACACTGAATTCAAAAAGAAAATAAGATTATTTTGCACAAATTTTGATGATTGTTGTCAGAAAACAAGACTTAATATCTTAAAGATGTTGTATCTTGATTTAAGGATGTTTAAATATTTGTACTGGAAAACAGTTTAGGGTTTGATTTCATGTTGATTGAATCCTAGCTAAAAAAAAAATGTCTATCCATTATGTGCTCTGTGTTATACAGTACAAAACTGGGATTGTAATTCCTTGTGTCCAGACACTTTCTGACCTGGTGTGGTGAACCAGTCTGAGAATTGATTAATGAGCCCTATATGTGTGGCCAAATCCACACACACACACACACACACACACACACACACACACACACACACACACACACACACACACACACACACACACACACACACACACACACACACACACACACACTAAACTGCCTCTGCTCTCTTTCACTGGACCCTTGAGTAAGATTCAATCCTGTATCCCCTCAGAGAGTCTGAGCACAGGGTCATTGGTTATTATGTGTGTGTGCGTGTGTGTGTGTGTGTGTGTGTGTGTGTGTGTGTGTGTGTGTGTGTGTGTGTGTGTGTGTGTGTGTGTGTGTGTGTGTGTGTGTGTGTGAAGTGAGAGAGTGATCCTGAAAGCAAAGCCAGCCAATAAATTATATTTCACCATTTGTGGAAGCTTTCCAGAATATTCCCTGAAGTATGAATTATATGAATTATGGTTTGGATGTGCTCCTTGGTCTCATTGTAAATTTACATTTCACGCATATCTCTTGTGCATTTCGATGCGTCCGGTGCTCATTTGTTAATGGCTGTTATTTGACCACCATGAGAGAAATATCTGCAGTGGACAGAAAATGGACAGAATCTGCCACAAACTGTTCCATATGTCATATCAAAAACGAATGGTTCGTTTAGACTTGTTTAGTACTGGGGTGTGTGTGTGTGTGTGTGTGTGTGTGTTTGGGAAATGAGCTCTATTACATATGTTTGTGTGTTTCTTTGGAGTAACTTGATACTGTCCTAATGACACCATTTTGAAAGTAATTTCCACATGGTGTGAAACCATTGTGAACTTTTTTACACACTATAAGAATGTTTTGTATCCTACAATGATGTGGTAACGACAAAATTAACTAGTTTTATTAGTTAACATTACTCGATGTGACTGAATCAACCTACTACTGTAGTTTACACCAGTGAAAGTCACATCAAGGGTCAGATCAAGCAGATATACTATAGGCATAGCTCTTTTAGGCAACAACTGCATGTTTGCACTTTCACAGTGCCACTCACAGTTTGTCCAAAATATATAAAGAAATGATATAATGTCACAAAATATATGGGAAAACTTTAAGGCGGTTGCACACCGGATGTCTAGGACAACAGACAGGTATCGCACACCGGACAAACACTATTGTCCATTTGAGGTCTATTGCTATGCTTAAGGACATAATGAAATTAAGATACTAGGGTTGTTTCCATTACCCTTTAAATTGCGCAAATTAAAATTGCGAATTGAAAATACGACAAATGGAAACACGTCAATTTTGCAAAAACTCCCATATATCGCAAACACATTTTTTACGCTCGCATGAGGTGGTTTTTCAGGCAATTACAAAAAGGAATATTTTGCAAAACTGCAATAGAAACAGTTTTTTTTTACATTTACAGGTCACCTGGCGTACGTACGAGTTTATCATTCTTTAAAGAAGGCACAGTGTTTAGACAGAAGACGAGACGAGTTTTTTATTGAACTCATAAAAGACAAAAGTTTTATGAGAATACTGGACTCTAAAAAACAAAGAAATGCCACAATTTATCAAGATCTCGAAGCAGAAATGAGGGAGAAACACCCAGAAACATCTTATATGTGCATATATCTTGTATATCTCAAGTATAAGGAGTTTCCTTGCCATTAATGCTTGAATACACGCCAACGTCTCCTTCCATTAAAAATAATGCCTAGTGCAGTGATTGCGATATATGTAAACCTACTAACGTCTGTTGCCATGATTTTTGGAATGACTTAATGAAAAAAAATGGCGTTTTATTCGCATAACATCAGTTAATGGAAACGCCATCATTTCACTATCGTGTTTTATCAACATTTAGAAAATATCGCAAAAGTTTTGCGCAAATCTGTAATGGAAACCCAGCTACTGTCTGTAATGCACGTTATGTTATTATGAATACACTGTACAATTAAATACAGTCGTTGCTATCCTCAGTCACTGAACATTTTACCTCAGGGCATACGTTAGCTGAATTAATTGAGAATCTCACCTGAAAATCCGATAACATCAGCAGTCTTCCTCCACGCTGATTTACGTATTTTGACTTAAAAGATCCTGAAGTGCAACTTCAATGAGTTTTTAGTCGTCCTTTTCATTATCACGCAGCCATCTTTAGACTTTTGTCTTTAAACTTCTGTTTTTGCGAAGAGAAATTATCTGGTGGATTTACTTGTTGTAGAGTTAACGAAAGTTATCATGAGCATTGTAATGTTTGAAGCAGATGTCATAAATGTCAGTAGAACAGGAAGATTATAAAACGAGAGGTTCATCCGTAAATCCGTAAGATCTTACATTCATGCTGTGGAAATACAAAACAGAGGACAGAACGAGCTCAGCGCTGAAAAGAGGCGGAGCTACAGAAGCTGTATATGCAACGCTATCTCACGACCAATTTATACGAATTCGTACGAGTGAGTAAAATGTGGCTGATTCGTATGAATTCGTACGACCTCACTCGTACGAATTCGTACGATTTGTCTAAACCCCAGTGACGGTTAGGTTTAGGGGCAGGGTCAGGGATAGGTCATTCATATGAATTGGGAAACTCGTAAAATATGTATGATTTAGCAAAAATCTTACAAATTCGTACCAGTGAGGTCGTATGAATTTGTACGAATTGGCATATGCTACTTTCTCACTCAAGCTAGTGTATAAGGGAAAAATGACACAACAGAGCAAAATGAAAGATTAGAAAGGGCTACGTTTATTAGGCATGTTCGTTTTTTAGCTATGCAGGAAGTAATGCAGGACAAATGAGGACAAAATTAACAATTCAGCTACTACAACTAATATGGAAACAAGCTAAACTAATCAGGAAGTAATATCAAAATTAGGACTGAGATAGTTCCTCAATAATTACTGAATGAGATTAGGCTCATTAAGAACTGTTAACTATGACAAATTATGAAGAATTACCAATTAATTGCTAATCTCAACATTAATGTGTGTTTGAGACGTGAGCGATTGTCCTTTTTTTAAATCTAAATATAGTCATAAAATGCATCACTATAATTACTCAAGTGTTTCCTAGTCACTCTTCAGGAACCATTTTATATAAAAAGCGAAGAAAAAAACTTTCAAATAAACGCCGTTCTTTTAAACTTTCTTTAACTTTCAAAGAATCCTGAAAAAATGTGTGATGGTTTCCACAAAAATATGAAGCATATATAATGTACAGTAATATAAAAATATGAGGAATCCATAATATGAAATGTGACATGTTTCTTGAGCAGGAAATCATCCTATTAGAATGATTTCAGAAGGATCATGTGACACTGAAGACTGGAGTAATGATGCTGAAAAATCACAGGAATAAATTACATTTGACAATAAATAACAGTAAAAAACATTTAAAAAAAATTGTACTACTATTTTACAATATTACTGTTTTTACTGTATTTTTGATCAAATAAATGCAGCCAGGGTGAGCTGAAGATACTTATTTTAAAAAACATTATACTAAACTTTTGAATGGTAGTGTAAATGACAAAATGTCACGTTATGTCATGATATTACAGTAGAGGTCTCAGCTAGACTTGCATTATAAGTGTACTGTAAATGTGCCTCTATTCATTTTTCTTCCGTGTACCACAGCAACATGTTCCCAGCGGGTGGTGCACTGGTGCTGCTTTACTCTTCACTTCGACTCTGAACTTCAGCTGATACAACATCAGTGTGATTCAGTTACAGCAAAACATCAAATGCTGTACTTCTATTGACCGATTCTTCATGCTCCTCCCAACCATTCTTTCACAATCTGAGCCTGATGAACCTTGACATTGTCATCCTGGAATATGGATGTGTCTTCCTACATGGCTTCTACAAGAACTGAAAAGCTACACACTCCATCAATTAGGGTTAGAAGAACTGTTACCAAACATGCTAGAAACATAATAATCACTGCAATAATGATATAATCATAGACTCTTAAGCATGTGCCTATTTAAATCCAAACAGTGACTTTTTTGTCGTTTGATTGTTTTTGACCGGGCAGATTATGTCATTTTGTAATTAGATATATTTTTGAACTGTAGCTATCATTAGTGCAGAGTGCTTGGCAAAGTATTCAGCATTGTAAGTATTTCCCTGAAATGAGGATTTGTGCCTATAAATTCCACAAGTACATAATGTCTTGATAATCTGGAGAAATCCAGACGTGCAAAAGCAAACCGGAGCTCAGCCCATCTCTGTCTTGCACATGTTTATGTAGCAGTACGAGGTTCTCTACCACCCGTGAGTTCTGGAGGAGGAGGGATCGCATCTGACCTTTTGTCCTGTTGTGCTTTGACTGATGGCTGGTGTGGGAAAACCACCCAAGACTTCTGAGCCGCTCTCTCGGGGACGCAAGTGACGGACAGCGACTCCAAATCATCTGCCTGCTTGTCAAAGTGGACAGCGAGAACACGGGAAGTCGCAAAAATGTCTTCCTTTATTGCTGATTACTGACCTACATTTATTTCAAGACAAACACGACCCTTTCATAAAGGCTTATGCTCTACATTTACAGGTTACTGAACTGAAGGAGCACTGATATGTGATATATGATTGTGATGTTGTTTCAATGTGTCATTTTGAGTTCTAAATGTTACGACATATTTACAGTTTAAAAAAGGACATGATATGCTATTAATTAAATAAATGATGTAACATGAGTATAGTATTTCAAAGGTTTTTTCCTTATTTAGCTGTATGTAACTCACTCTGCACTACATTTCACTTTATTCCCCCAGCTTTGTCCTCCAAACTCAAACATTTTTGTAACTATTACTGTCTATTTTGGGAGGTTTCAGACATTTGACACGTGAAGCTCCAGGTTCCACCTTATAAACTCTCTTAAGTACTTTCTTTGGCGGGTTTCTCCTGTGTTATGTTTGTGGCAGTGAAGCTTCTCCAAAATTAAAACCATGGGCTGCTTATACTGGAGGAATCTACATACGAGTGTCATCACAAAAATGATGGGCCGATCCGGACAATCCCATCAGCCTCTGCAACCTATTCGCATTCCAGAACCAGCGTATCTGCTGTATTCTTTCTCACTCCTTCTGTCAGTGTTTTTTGTGTGTGTGTGTCAACACAGTGCTCGTAAACACCATTGTGAGCATAATGATTTAGTTTGAGACAGTGATCCCAGAATGCACTGCAGTGAAAGAAAAAATAAAACCACCCACGGCAGACTGAGTTGACGGAAATGTTGATTATAAATGCTGTAGATTGTTTTAAATACAATTTTTTTTATTTTTTTTATTTATATATTTATTGGTATAATAAAAGGAATTAATTAAAGGTGTGAGGATAGAGCTCTAAAGTCTTTATATATCTTAATGATTTTCTTTGAACTTTATGCTGAAAACATGTGGTCAGTTTAGTTGTGCACTACAAAAAATTGTCTTACTCATGATTTTTGTCTTGTTTTCCGGTACAAAATCAAAACATTCATGAATCAAGATACATTTACTTCAGAAGTAAAATTGCAAAATAAACAAATAATATAATATAATATAATATATATATATATTTTTTTTAATTAAATAAATAAATAAAATGTAAGAGTTTAAAACAAGAAAAAAAAAACATTTGGCCAAAAACTCATTTTCACTTTGTATTAAGTTATATATATATATAGATATATAATGTGTAAAAGAGAGTTATTTGTGTTAAACATTAATATACATTAATGTACTTTTATACATGGAAACCAATTCTTATGTCTTGTGTCATTATATATCTTAAGTAAATCTTTTTAAAAATGTAAGAATGTTTAGGTATTTGTACTGGAAAACAAGATAAATACTGAGATAGAAAATATTTTTGCAGTGTTTCATAAACTGTTGTTCTGATAAAATGTACTCTTTATTAAAGCATCTCATTTTTAAATGAATAATGATAATGATCTCATTTTAATAATGTACTAAAACTACTTCAAAATGTAACAGCAAAATTGAAATCAGAGAGCTTATTTTTACCTGTTCTCAAGTTGCACACATTACCATAACAACAGTAAGCTGCGGGTACGTTTCTCATTCTCCGGTGAACAAGAGGAAGAAGTTTGGAACAGAGCATAAATGTTGATGATGAACTGGCCTACTTAGTTCTCTGCGGGCCTAAATTGACTCATTCATATCAGATTTGTGATTTAGTCACTTTGTAAATCTTTCTTTTGTTTATCTCTCATCACATATATCCTCAACTGTAAATATGCCTTTTGCAAAGTGTCTATGTCTGGATAGAGGAGTATGCATCACTCCAATCCCACTGAAGGCAGATTCTCCATGCGCTCCAAGTTCACTGAGCAGTCATATAAATCTCCTGCTGGGATCAGGGTTCGCTGTGTGGGCTGGAAACGACCAGGTTCCACGAGAAGAGAAAAGTGCACTGCAGTAGTTCTCCAGCCTCTGGTCCAGCTGGCCTCGAGACCTGCAAGATGTGTTTGTTGTACTGTCGGTGTGGCCATCTGGGTATAGACCTCTGGTCACCGCTTTGCAGAAGTGAGCGTGGCGTCAGTTGCCAGAAAAAACACTAATAAAGCAAAAAGACCGTTCTATGGTCGTCTCTCCCCCTCAAAGATGGATTTCCCTTGCTGTAATGATATTCGGGAGGGTGTGGGAGGGATTTGGAAGCACTGGACATTCTACAGTCTCTCTTTTTTAATCTCTTGTCATGGTTTTTATGGCCATCTCCATACAAGCAATGTGTCTAAAGAGGTGGGGAGAAGAAAAACAATTCTAAAAACGAAAATAATAGGGTAATGTGGAAGTTTGGGTCACACACAGGCAGTGACACGGCGTATTCAGCGCCATCAACTGCCAATTTACCAGTCCAACTCTGATATAACCCTCAAACACAGGTGGAATATGATTTGACGTCCTAGTGCACATTCATTTGAGCAGAGGTGGAAAGAGTAATAAAATATTCTACTCAAGTAAAAGTACTACTACTTCAATGAAATTTTACTTAAGTACAAGTAAAATTACCAGTCTAAAAATCTACTCAAGTAAAAGTAAAAAGTAGCTCATTTAAAATTTACTCAAGTAAAAGTTACTGAGTAACTTTTTTAACAGTGGGTGGGGTGGCTCTCCCGTGAAGGGTTGTAACGGTATGAGATGCTGGACGGGACCAGCGGTGAAGGCTCGGCCATCTTGGGTGAAGCAAGGGACACGGAGTTCTTGGAGAGGTATGCAGAGGGTTCCGGATCGAGGTGAACTGGGGCGCCGACATGCTTCCGGATAGGGACTGAAAGATGATTTTGACTATCTTCTGCGTCAACGAGGAAATCAGAACCATGTAATTCAAGGACATAATTAATAAAGTCCGGGATGGACTTATAACAATTATCCACGGAGATGAAACGGAATAAATTATCATCATCCAGTCCCATCCGGAAGCAGGCATTAATAGTGGAATTACCCCAGTTCACAAGATGGGAAACATCCAGGAACTCCTCAACATACCTCTCCAACGAACGGCCATTCTGCTGAATGTTGAAGAGTTTGTCTTCAGCCATCATGTTTGTTTTTTTGGTCGGTTATTCTGTCACGGATGGGTGTAGGCAGGAAGCACGATGAGACGAGGAATAACTACTAACAGGAATTTAATGATCAAAAAACTCAGAAGATGCAACACATACCATATAAACGCAACATATACAATAACCGACCAGAAGTGAGGGAGAACACTGGGTTTACATACACAGAGAACGGATCATGGGAACAAGACACAGCTGGGGCAAATCAACTCAACACAGGTGAATAAACTGAACACAAACGAGGAGCGGGAAAACTGGAACACAGGACTGAACCAAAAACACTAAGACAGGGGTAAACCAGATCACAAAACAGAACTAAACACACTGAAACGTGACAATAGTCCTATGAAATGTATTTTATTCAGAAAATTTATGTTTCTTTTTATGATTTAATCCAAATATATTATCGAAAACTGTGGCAATCAAATGAAAATTTAAACTTGTGTCCTTTTATTTTTTGGGGAAGAGCTGCAAAAAACAGATTTACTAAATTAAACCATGGACAAAAAATATATGCCTTAATTAATGTTTAAATAAATTGTATTATTATTGTTGTTGTTATTATTATTATTTTGAGAAGTACGTTCTATTGTATGCCTACAATAGTAATATATTTCTGTCATAATGATATCTCCTAGTTAAACCAAACTTTTTATTTTGACGGGTTGTAGTGAAGACCGGTTTCAAAGTGTAAGCCTATTTGACAATGGTTTTTCTCAAATAAAATGATGAAAATGCTCATTATGCGTTCTCTCAGAGCAGCTCTGGAAATGTTCATGTATTCATCATGTACTCAAATTGTTTGTGAGACGCTGAAAACACCACGCGTACTTGAGTATGTAGTAGACAAGGCGGAGCAGCTCATTCACACCGATTCAAAGAACCGCAGAACAAGCAGGTTATGTATTTACATAGCAGTATTTTTGCGCTTAAATATTCACAGACCATGTCGCGATTGGATTTATTGCACAGTTCTACTTTCCATGTATTCATCCATCCATCATTTTGCGTGTTTTACGTGACATCTTCTGCGTTATGTAAATTCCATTTTCATGACTGGATTCCGGGATTCCCTCTGCATCACGTAAATCATTCGGCCTTACGTTATAATCGGGACATACCTTTATCTGCAGGAGGGATGGAGTCCTATGTATCCTCCTTTTGCAGCCACTTTGTGTCCACATTTTTTGCAAATTGGATATCTATCCTCGAGGACAACCACACTTGTTTACATCCAAAGTATTTCCATACTGGCCATAATTCGCTTCATAAAAATTCGAGGGCGCTTCGCTTTCAGCTTCAGCTGGGTCTGCGTCACCTTTTTTGCGCGTTTGTTCTCCCGCCTTTCAATCAATGCAGTAGTTTCCGGAGTGTGATTTTTTTTTTCCTCCCTTGTATTATTTTTTACTCAGTAACGGATATGATTTCAAATGTAGCGAAGTACAATACTTCAAACAAAACGTACTTAAGTAAAAGTAAAAGTACAGATTTTAAAAACTACTTAAAAAAGTAGAAGTACACAAAAAAACGACTTAATTACGTAACGCGAGTAAATGTAATTTGTTACTTTCCACCTCTGCATTTGAGCTATGTTCACCTTGCAAAGACATACATGTAAACAGATGAATGTGTGCATACTACAAATGTGCATGTGTACACATTTATAAACATAATCAATTTAAATTTTTTACACTGTAAACTAAATAAATAAAGTTTTTTTTATATATTTTAGAAGAAAGTATGGCCCCACTTTAAATTAAGCCTCTTTAACTACAATGTACTAACATTTACATTAATCATTTGATACAATACACTTATTGTGAACATGTTTTTAAATTGTACTTCTTTCATTACCCCTTAACCCACCCTTAAACCTACCCACACCAAACCTGTCCCATCCTAAATTTACCCATATACCTCAACAGCAGTGTTTTACAATACAACATGAATACATCATTTAATGCAAAAGTACATTGTACGTTCATGCGAAACAGGACTGTAAAACAAAGTGCTACCCAATTTTTTTTTATGTAAGTACATACAGTAGTAGTTAAAGACAGCTAATATAAAGTGTGATTAAAATCCTATTGCAGTATTATTACTTCAAAATGTAATGTTCAATTCAATGTTACTTGTCATTTTGTTGTGATCATATCTGAAAATTTCTATCAATTTCTGAGAGGAAATTATTTTAAAGTAAATCCTGCACCATCTTTTTTTGTTTGTTTTGTTTTCGGTGAAGGACCCCAGACAAATAGTAATAATAGATTATATTTTGTACCTCCTGACCTGTAGGGGGCAGATTACCTGCAGCATTAACCTCAGTATGATTACTGTTACATTGTTCCTATAATGGTACTTGAATTTCCAGCTGGTAACTTGCTCTACATTCATTGTAGGAACAGGATGGCTGGCTAAATATGTTTCTCAAGAGGCCATTAGCCACTTTTCTACAGTTGAGCCAGTGCGAGCCAGGGCTAACAACGTACTAGGCAGGGTCAATAGCTCGGACTTCGAGCTGCAAGGCCAAAATTCAGCTGTGTTACCATTGTCGGGCCAGTAACCCTTCCTTTACATGTATCCATAGAAAAAAGTCACTAAACTAGCTGACTAAAGCTGACTGAAAACTACATAGATAAAGAACAGAACAAAGAACACATATTTATAAATTCATGCCTGCTTCCATTTATTTGTTACCAAATGAATGCACAAAAAAACTCTATTAAGGTTTTTAACTCCAAAGTCTTACACATTCAGACAAATAATGACAAAATAAAATATATTTCCGTCACATTTTATTTTTAGAAAGAATGAACATTTCTATAAATTTTCCACAAAAATATGCGATCTGAGGAGGTTTGAGCAATCTCTTCCGTCTCACTATACTGCTATCCGTTCAGCCGGAACCAAGCGGGCAGTTAACTAGGTCCAACTGGTGATCATTTCACCATGAAGTGAAAACTATCCACCTCAAGCCATACATGTTCCTTATGGAGGGAGGTCTACAGTTAAGAATGGTCTCAACAACCTCAGTTGAGAGACCAGAGATCAGGAGTTGGTCCCCTTCAGTGGCCAAATCCACTTTCCACAGGTCTGGGTGGGGGTGGAGTATAGCACCCCCTACATGAGACAGAATGTCCCTACTGATGGGAATCTCCCAGGGAGAGCTGTTGAGGAGAGACATCAGGTCAGAGAACCAAGCTCGGCTGGGCCAGAACAGCAGTAGACTGATGCAGTCCAGACGAACTCTCTTTAGAAGCCCCAGGGAAATGCATATAGGCGCTGCCACTGGCAAGTCTGTACCATGGCATCCAACCCCAGCGATGACTCCTCCACAGACCTCAATTCGGGTGACTGTCTAGGATTGCTCCCCAGCCTGTGAGGGAAGCCTCTGTTGTAAGCGTTCTGTGATGACAAGGACCCCCAACACAGGACCTTGGGCTAAGAACCAAGGCTTGTTTCAAGGCTTGATCTTGCAAAACGGGTTGCCTCTTAGGGAAAACCCCTTGGTCTTGAGCCACCACTGTAATGGTCTCATGTACAGAAGGCCAAAAGGTATCACGTTGGATGCAGCTTCCTTGAGTCACAACAGTCTTTGAAACTGTTTCACAGTGACGGCTTGGCCTAGTTTTAATCCTGCCTATGATTAAATGGATCAATTCGATACGAGCAGGAGAAAGCACACTCTTCTTGGAGTTCACTCTTAACCCCAAGCACCTTATATGATTGAGGAAGATATCTCGATGCCAAACCACCATTTGCTCCGATTGAGCTAGAACTAACCAATTGTCGATTGTAATTGAGTACACAAAAGCCCTGGAATCGCAGCGGAGCCAGAGCGGCGTCTACACACTTTGTGAAGGTGTGCAGTGACAAGGCTAGGCACGGGCTAGGAAAGGAGGAACCGGATTCTGGTAAACTTTGCCCCCTGAAAGCAACCCAAGGAACTTCCTGTGATATGGAAGTATGTATCTTTGAGATCTATTGTGACAAACCAGTCATTGGATTTAATTTGAGTCACAATTCACTTCAGAGTTAATATCTTGAATCTGTACCTCCTCAGAGAATGATTAAACTGGCATAGGTCTAATATTGGATGCAACCCTCCTTCCTTCTTTGGAACAATAAAATATTGGCTGTAAAACCCTCTATCAGGAGGAGGAACAAGTTCTATGGCCTCCTTTACTAGAAGAGACTTGACTTCTTGTTCCATCACCTGAGCCTGCTCGGGGTCAACCACTGCGAGTAAAATCCCAAAGAAAGAGGTGGACGAGAACTGAATTGAATTATGTAACCACTCTCTATAGTTTGCTGGACCCATTGAGACACAATTGGCAGAAGCTTCCATCCTGCCAGATAGTCTACTAAGGGAACCTGCCTCTTGAGACTCTCTGGTGTTTTTCGAGCAGTCTGTCCAGCACCCTGAAGCAGATAACCGTCAGGGAACAGGCTGAGAGTGCTCCCCTGACCCCCCTTCTGCAGAACGGCTCAGGAGGCGACACTCTGCCTCTGCTGCACTCTATGAGAGGAGCTGGTAGATGGCTGGGGCTACTCCCACCCAGAAGCCTGTGGGACCTGGGCAAGGCGAGGGAGAATTTTCGGGAGCACAACTGCCTCATTTTTTCCTCCTGAAATCTCTCAACAACTGAGGTGACAGCGTTGCCGAAGAGGCCAGGAGAGGACATCGGGGTTCAAGGAGCTATATGCTTCTCAGCTGGCCATTCGATATTTAATTTGGCCACACACCACTGATAACCTCCACAAGCTCCTCATAAGCAGGAGAGGGAGGTGGCAAGTCCTCTATCTCCCGTGCCTCGATACTGAGCACATCCACCTCCTCAGACCTGGATAGCAAAGTACCAGGCCTTCACTCGGGGAGGAAGAAACTGCAGAGGGTGCTTCCGTATCCAGAGAGAAAGTGTTGGATTTAGCAGGTGAGGGTCGAGAAAGGCAGAGCCTGTCTCAAGCCCTTCCACTAAACCCATTTGCATTCTCCATGATCTGAGTTGCCACTCTACCTTGGCAGCAGCGGGACCAAAACCTCTAACAAGTCCCGGAAGTGTCTGCGGAAACGCGACTGGCCCTGGCACGCACTAGCAAGCTCGCTATTGACCCGACAGTAGAAATGAGACTATTGATGATTGAGAGATCTCAGTATCTCTCTATTTTACACTATCATCTTGTTTTAACAACACATGTCCTTATCATAGCTGGTAAACAATCTTTCCCATGACAAAACTTTGTTTATTTGTATAAATCTGTTTCTGGTCTAAAATATAAAAAAATGATTAAACAAAATTATTTATTTCACATAGTGACAAGCTATGAAAGGTCACAATATTATTTATATTAATGATAATACATGCAGCATGTTTACACAAATGCATTTTCTATTGTATAAATACATGGATAGCGAACACAGATAGCGTAGTTCTATCACATACCAAAAAGGGCTAAGACGCCATGCTAGCCATTGAAAACTTTGAATCTCATACATTTCTTTTAAATCTAAAAACTTTAAAGAGCATTTAGTACTATTTCAAAAGAACACATGAAAAGAGCACTTGACTCACATGTAATCTTAAAGCTCATTGTTTTTATTTCTATGCTTTCACTTCCCTCCAACTCTTTTTTTCCTGAACTATGTTTTTAACTTGTGGCTTTTGATGCCATCTGTGGCATTGTGCTGGGCATCCGTGACTCTGAACTGAACACAGCGTTTATCAGTACCAGTGTGTGTGTGTGTGTGTGTGTGTGTGTGTGTGTGTGTGTGAGAGAGAGAGAGTCCCCTGCTGTGTCGGCCAGGCATGCAGGGAACAGATAACCAAATCTGTGAAAAAAAACAGACCTAAAGGTAGAAAAAAAAAATCAAAACTAACAGGGTGAAAATAATAGGTTCAGTAATCTTACTTCACAGCAGAATTCCAGCAGGGTGTGAAGAAAAAAAACACGTTCTCATTGTTTTGTGTATTTGAGCAGAGATTCCTGAGTGTGAACATGAGAAAAAGCAGACCAGACAAACTATGTCTGCTCATCATTTTACATTATTTCTATAGCTAGAAATGAACATCATACACTTTAGAGGTATTTTAAATGTTTCACCTGAATACTTATAAAATATACAATTGGCAATATATATAAAAATGTACTTAAATTAAGATGTTTTCACATAAAGTACACTTGAAATGATCCCAGTTCAGTTAAAGTGAACCAGACAGGGAACATGCTGCAAGTGAACCACAAAACGACCCACACGAACCATACCCAAATGACGAATGGTTAATTTGTGGGTTCTTTCAGGGGTGTCTGAGATTATTTGGGATGCTCACATATGTTATATAATCCCAAGACTGCTTGGAATGCTCAAACATACTATAGGTGAAAACGGCATTAGTATTTGAGATGTCACTTTTTACTTTAATGACAGCAGAAAATTGTGCTGACGTGAACAAGACCTCATGATCGTGTTCTATGGCATGATTTGAAATTATTCAGAAGAGGATCTTGTGTGCTTAATTAAAAACACGGAAATCTCACAATAGCTATGTTTAGATGCACTAGCTTTCTGTCAATCCGAAATAAATCAATATGATTTCAGATTTTGAAAGGGCTCTGGTAAAAAAACAAACAGATAATGGGCACTGCGTATGTGCACTAGGTATTTTTGAATCCGATTGAGAAGGTTCAAGCATTTACATCAGGGGTTCTTGATGTCCACTTTCCTGTGCAGTTTTTCTCCATCTCTAATCAAGCATACCTGAACAAGCTAATTAAGTTCTTCAGGATTACTAGAAAATTATAGGCAGGTTAATTGGATCAAGGTTGGGGCTAAAATCTGCAGGAAAGTGTACCTCAAGGGCCAGAGATGAGAACCACTGATTTACATGTTTAGTTTTCCCCCAAATGTTCAGATTATTTTAGGTCTACACCACCCCTTTCCAATCTGATCAGAATTAAGTCAAGCTCAGTTGGATTGATCAAGCTGGTTTATAGCTGAATGAAATTTGTTTAAAAAAATGGCAACATCGACATTGTTATTTAACTGACTTGAGTTTCAAAATCATAAGTCCAGGTTTTAATAATAAAAAACCCTTAGATTTTCAATGTGGTGTCAGACTTTTGGTCCCCACCTGGTTTGAATGTCTAAGTAGCATAGCATTATAGTTATAGTATCAAAGCTCAGTTTATCATAGTACAGGCATTCCACAGGGCTATGTGTTCAGCCCTCTTTGAATCTTAATTAAAGTAACACTATGTAGTTTTTCAACCTTCATAATATATTTCCAAGACCCTTGTGGTGGTACATCGACTTACAATAGGTTATATGACACGTCTGCCATAGCCTGACGTGGTCTGTATCGCTTTTACTGGCACAATGTAACTTCGGGTTTCGGGTAGTAACCGGAGCACAAAAAGAACTACAAAATTCGACTGCTTTACGGCATACAAAGTTTTTCTTCGTTTGTGATGTCTTTCATAAAATCATGCATCATACTCTACCTTGTCTGTGGCCATTGTTGATTCCAAAGCCGGTGCTGGATAAACAGCGAGCGTGCAGCGCACGTAGGGCTGTTGAGGTCTGCCACTAGGAAACAATTAATTGAAGTGTAGGGCAATCGCAGAGGAAAAGTTCCTTGGTGTTGCTTTAAACACGACAGTAGGCTGCGGTAGGCTAAATAATTTACGACAGCGGTAATGGACAATTCCGCTTCCAACCTGTAGGGCAAGCGCAGAGGAAAAGTTCCTTGGTGTTGCTTTAAACAGGCACGTAGGGCTGTTGAGGTCTGCCACTAGGAAACAATTAATTGAAGTGTCCACTCCAGCCACACCACAGCGAGCAGCATGAATCATCTACAGACAGCACTGATGGACCTGCCAGGATGTGGTCTTTCAAAGAAAGTGTTTGTTATTGCCGGGCCTGAGGTGAGGAGATAAGATATGAAGTGGCAACAAGAAGATGGGTTTTGACCTCTTGGCCAGATATTCTTTGGAAAAGGACGTGTTGTAGGGTCATTATGAAGAAGTAATGGGAAATGAAAGTACAGTGGATATGAAAGATTGTGTTGCAAAGTCAAAACTGTAAACATTGGGGTGGGGGATTGTGTGTCCTAGTCTTTTGGTTGCAAAGTCGCAAAATATACCCAATTATTATTATTTTTTTTTTTTAAATCAGCCTGAAAGCTACACTGGTACATTGAGTCACTCGTTGTTGACTAGACAGTCTGAGGATGTCAAACTCTGAAATGTAAACTTGTTTGTGTCCCCATTTATTAATTTAGCTATTTATTTTATCCCTTTGGTATGTTCATAACCTGTCAGTGTGTTAAGTAGCCTTATCAACCAGAAAGAAAATGTGAAAGAAAAGTATCTGAATTAGTTTGGTGGAATTCCACTAAATCCCGCTTGCAGTCCGCCTTCCTGCCTGCTAATGTAATCAGAGGGAAACAGAGGTGCTTCCCAAAGCTACGGCTTCCAGATAACACTCATTTATCACACGTTGTTCCACTCGCTGGCCTATTCAGACCTCCGGCGACTTTCAACCCCAGCTCCCTTCACCCCCAGTCAGGATGGCGTAGCCGTTGGTCATGTTTGCGATATTGAGTCATATTTGTTAGACCAGGGGTGTCAAACTCAGTTCCTGGAGGGCCATAGCCCTGTAGAGTTTAGCTTCAACCCTAATTAAACACACCTGATCAGTTAATTAAGTCCTTCAGGCTTATTTGAAAACGGCAGGTGTGTGTGTGTTGAAGCAGGGTTGGAACAAAACTGTGTAGGGCTGTGGCCCTCCAGGAACTGAGTTTGACACCTGTGTGTTAGACAATACAGTACAATACAATACATTGTTAGACAATGTTATTGACAATACAGTCAAAACAATAAACAAGGCAATTATTAAATCTTTTCACTAGCCTTAGTGAAACCAAACTCAAAAATGTGATTGGCTTTCAATCTAACAAGTAAAAAATTAAAGTGCAAGTGTCACAGAAAGGCCCCCTAATCTTATAAGTGAAATGCCTTGAGCTAACAAATGAGACGCTTTGCCTGCCATTTGTCAAAGTGCACCAGGGGAAAAGTATGCCGGAGCTGAGCTGATTTGTCTTCTCAGACAGTCGACAGTGGTGGCAAAAAGCCAGAAGCCTTATTCCACACACCAACACACAACACACACACACACACACACACACACACACACACACACACACACACACACGTTGGGTTTTCATGTTTTATGGGGACTTTCCATAGACATAATGTATATTGTTCTGTAAAAGCTCTACATTATATACCCCTACACTAACCCTACCCCTAAACCTACCTATCACAGAAAACTTTCAGCTATTTTAGATTAGCAAAAAGATCATTTTGTATGACTTGTAAGCTTGTTTCATCATAGGGACCAAAAGTATGTCCCCACAAGGTCCAAATTTACTGGTATTACTATACTTCTCCAGGAGATTCCCATCTAGATTTCTTGCTTACGCCTGGGTTTTGGCATTCTTGATTGAAGCAAACAAGCTCCTCAGAGGGTAAACCCTGCGTCTCCTCAATCCCACAGAAAGCATCTATGAGAGCACTAGTTTAAGGGCAGTCAGTGAGGTGTGAGTCTAGTGTGTCCAGAGCCCTGGCAGTATCAAAAGAGGTCTTGTGTTTGAGGCTCTTGACTCAGCTGGACCTGCTGCCACTTTTTTCTCCAACCTCCTTCCATGGAAATATTGAAAATCTTGGCACAAGTTCAGGAAAATATTACCTGTGGATTGACTTCTCTTTGGTGGGTTAAGAGATGCCAATCTTAATTGGTGGCCAATGCTTCAGGAAAGCCGGGTTAAAGCTGTCCATCGTTCTGGAGCTTCCCGTCAGATCCAGTTCTCTTAAAGAGGGCTGAAGAGCTGAAAATATGTACTTCTAACCTTGAAAATAAAAAGTAAAAAAACTCTGCTGTATGTGCAGTCAATTCACTTAGTAAACCATAAGCCAGAAAGACGAATAACCAGGAGACATGCCTGTTAAAAAATGCATTGCTTTGCTCAATATGGCAGTTCTAGGAAAGAAGTCCTACTTTTCAATTAAAAGAAAGCAATACATTAGCATTCCCATTTATCTCAGTGGCAATTGCTCAGCTGATGCAAGCAGGCATTGAAATTTGCAACCTAATTTGCACCAACTTTACTCTGTTCTCTAAGTTCAGCTCAATTTTATTTATTTAATCATGAGCCATAAATGTCCTGTGACTGCTCATTTAAAATTAAAAATCCTTGCAGCATATAGGGAAAATATGGCAGCCATTGTTTCTGTGAGCTTATTTCATTGTTGGATAACAAGTGACCTCACTTCGCCCAGGTTCAAGGGTTATTTGCTCCCAGTAGCGAGTTGCGTTTCGTCAGTTAGAGAATCAGGATGCTTTCTGGGTGTGGGAAGTCCATTATAACTTTAACAGAGGGGTTTGGCTCATCGTGTAAACATGTATTCTCTAATAACCTGTTTTGAACTCAGTGTCGTGATAATACACAAGATGCTGTCATCACAGAAACTTGATTTATGGAAAAAAATTATAATTTCAATTTCAAGACCTTGGTTTCCTTTTGCTCTTTTGGGGGGAAGGTCGGCAAGCAATGTTTTGGAAGAAATTGAGGTGGGAAACTGGTCATTGTTACGATGGTGGTTGAAGCAAGGAAGCAGGATCCACTTGCAGCACACACTTTATTAAACAAACTCCAAACTTGACAGACTCAGGCTAGGAACATGACTCAGGGAAAGCACAACCAACATCAACAGTATAACACACAAGAACTCACAAGGACTGAACTGAAACACAGGGCTTAAATACAAGGGCAAACAAGCTGAACACGATAACAAGGGGGCGTGGTTAATCTGAAACACCTGGGAAGACTAATAGACATGATGGGGAACTGCTAAACAAGAAAGGACATGGGAACACAGACAGACATTACATCAGTCATACAGAACAGGACTTTATTGACAGAATGTCTTATCAATTAGTAATTGATAAGTAATCCCACAAAAACCAATACATTTGCCAATACATTCAGTAAAGTTTAACATTCTAACTCAAATAAAGGAATAGTTCTCGATCAAAAAAGTAGTCCATTACACTGAAATGTTCTTATGTGAAATAGACTGAAATTTAACTTTAGCGTCCCTACTTTCCATAAATGTCAAATCTTGTGAACTGATGCTGTTGCATACATAAACATCTACTGTGTAATTTAGTGTTCTCGTTAAGGCAATGTGCTTATTATATTATTAGAAGATAGATTGAATGACTGAACATTTAAGGATTTTGTGTAACATGAAGTGATGTTGTTTCTACAAGATTGTCTGTCTTTCTGTTCCTGTGGCTGTGATACCACAGAAAAGTGACAAAAAGATAAGCTCACGTCTGAATAATTCTTAATGATTTAACAGACACGTTTAAATATTTTGAACGGAACACTTTGATAATGCTTCAGAGCATCTTGTGCTTCAGTAGAGAAGGAAATCTGAGCATCTGTACAAAGGACAAAGGATAAATGTATTAAATAAGTGACTTAAGAATAAGGAATAATATCCTAAAACTGTTTATTTCCAGGATGAAGGTAGGATATCAATGCCATCTCAGACTTTTGGACTCCACTGTATTTGATATTCAGGAATTCAGGCTTTTCCAGATTTGATTACACCATGGCTCTCACATGAGAAAAGGAAAGAGTGATGAAAATACTTTCCAGAAGAAAGAGATCGTCTCTGTTTCACCTCAAGGCCACTGCATTCACTAAAACTGAGCACAGAAGGCCCACAGTTCACCGCACAAGCCCAAACAAACAGAGGAAGAGTGCAGAAGAACAAAGAGAGACAGAGGAACGCCAGTAGCCTGATGTGGGTTGATCAGTGTCAGTGGCGAGTCAGTCATCCAGACCTCTGTTTCATTTAATGTGGGAATTTGGAGGGACAGGGATAAAGAGAAACAAGGGAGAGAGGAAGAGGTGAAAGAGTGCAGTCTGATGAGAGCTTCCTCTGGGACGCTGTGTGTTTTCCAAAGGAAGCACATGAGGGCTAATCTCTGGCCCCTGGAGAAGACGGCAGCTCCTGCCGGCCCTCGGCACATTGTTCCGTTATCATCAGGCATGGCGGATGAGTATCGACGCATTCAACCTCTTGCTTATCATGAGATTTGGTCAACAACACCCAAATGAACACATGCAGTTTAAAATGTTGAGATCTCACACACAACAACATGTGTGTTGTGCCCAAGCAAACGCATATAGGCTAAAATCTTGTTCTATTCTCAGCTGCACAGTATACGGCTCACTTCCTTCCCATTCTTCCTACACTCTTGCGTGTGTTCAACTAGAGGAAGTGCTGAAGAAGACAAGGATTCCATGTGGTCAATATATACCAGCTCACATCTTTCCTCAGGGACTCCTTCATTTTCCACTGAGTGTCCGCTGGAAGTTACATCTGCAGTGTCACAATGACCAGAACGACCTCGACCTGCTGCTGTAATCATCTGTAATTAATGCAATCATTCGTAGTCAGCAGCTGCAGAGCACAGACTGCAGTGCACTGTTCTAGTTTCGTTGATTGAGTGATGTGTGTAAGGAAAGGGAGGGTTATTCATAGGGGTGTTGTTACAGAATTATTGTTTTTCAATATGTTGAGCAGCACAGAGGGTTAAGACTTAAGGAATGTGTTTAAGGAATTGCCAGATCGATATACTTTGATGAATGGATGTAATTATGTAATTCAAGTTAATGAGTAACTAAAGTAATTATATGAACTAGTTTTCTAAATTTTATGACTTGAAAAGCACATGCAAATCATCACAATGTTAAGGGTGTTGTTGTCGTTGTCAGGGCATTGCTATGCCGTGACTAAGGCAGGGGTGTCCAATCCTGCTCCTATTGGGCCACTTTCCTGCAGAGTTTAGCTCCAACACACCTTCCTGAAAGTGTCTAGTAGTCCTGAGGATCTTGATTAACTGGTCTAGGTGTGTATAATTAAGGTTGGAGATAAACTCTGCTGGAAGGTGGCCCTCCAGAAAAAGGATTGAACACCCCTGAAGTAAAGTCTGGCAGTGTCATAAGATTTGACGCACAGTCCTGCAATGTGGCTTCTCCTACAACAACAGTCAAATAAAAAAACAATGGGAGCATCGAACCTAATGACACAATTAGTGAGAGAACAACAAACCACCACTTGCTCCACACACATCGTCTTTGTTATTTTCCATTTTTCTTTTCAAGACGAGCCATGAGCAAAATTAACGCTAGAGATTGTTTTTGTTTGCTAGCCACCATTTCAATAGCGCATGTAATGCAGCTCACAGTCACAGAACGTGTCACGGATTGATGATGTAAAACTCTAGACGAGTCTTCTTCATCCCACAGTGGGACATGGCTTACAGGCGCTGTGTGGCTTCTAGGGTGTTCTGGTGGACACCCACAAGGGGGTGTATTGCCTATTCACCTTTTTCTTGAACAGTATGTGGAAGTCTTTACATTTCTCGTTTCCAGTGCTCCTGGTAAAATTGTCCTAGCTGATAATGTAATGCTAAAGCTATAAAAAAAAAATGGCTCCATAATGCCAACACTTTAAGGTGTTTCTCAGCACTGCCTGACCTGTCTAATTTTAATGGTAGATAGATGATTGAGAGATGCCAGAAGTCCCAGGTTCGAATCCCAGACGAACCCCCATTTGTCACGGCCGGCTCACTAGCTGCGATAAAGAAGGACAACACATTTTATTAACATAAGAAAAAAAGGAAATAAAAAGCATACATAAGAAAACTCTGTAACACTTTATTTCGATAGTCCACTTTAGACATTCTACTAACTATAAGTAACTTTGCAACTACGTCAACTAACTATCATTAGAGTATTAGTATTATCTGTCTGCTTAATATCTGATAACACTTTATTTTGTTGGTCCCCCAACAGACATTCAACTGACTATAAGTAACTTGGCAACTACAAGTCAACTTATTCTCCTAACCCGAACCCTAAAACCTTACCATAACCTAACAGTCTCCTGATAGTCTACTACAGCCTACTAATACTCTAATGAGAGTTAGTTGACATGTAGTTGAAAAGTTACTTATAGTTAGTAGAATGTCTGAAGTGGACTATTGAAATAAAGTGTAACCTTAAACTCCACTGCATGAGGAAAGGAGATAGACTTCCCAAAGAATGAAGGGAAACTGCTTAAATCACCGACATCAGCTCCAACACAGGCGTAACTCCTCAATAATAATTACAGATCATAAAATCAAATCACAAATATGGTCCACGCAGGGTTTATAACAATGACCTAAAGCAGTCCGAAATTTACTACGTTGATAACAGGTGGGTGTTCATATTTTGCATACATCTCCGGAATTGCAGTGAAGTTCAGAGGGCTTTTCATCTTTAAAATGATAAGTGCACTCTTTGGGGAGTATTTTGATTCAAGCACTGCAAGCCATGCTCAAAACTCTCATCAGTCTTTGGCATAAATACAGTGCATACAGGGCAATTTCCAGGAATTCCTTCAGTTTATATCTGTTAGCTGTTTTTAACAGCAATACTTGACCTTTTCTTAGCGGTGTTTAAAAAGTTTGTTTAATTAATTCAGTCACTATTTTTACCCACTATAACATGGAATATGACAGAAGTTCAATGGAAATTAGAATACATCATGAGGGTGCTCAGGAAAAATGATATGTACATGTTGCAATCAACTACTCATAAGTTAGCTGCATGACAATATTTATACTGCATTTACTTTTAACAGTGACCAAAGCACCCTTTCTACCTTTTTTTCTGAGTGTATTTCTTCACAGTGTAGGTGCTGCAGTTGAAACTGACTGATTCAAGATTTTTGGTTGTTTTGCTGTGAATTGTGGGTTTACATGACAAATAGTGTTGAAACGATGCCTCGTAGATTTTAACAGGATGACATCAGGTTTTGATGCAACACAGGCTCATTGTAAAAACGTGCCTAATTTGCAAAAATGTGCAAAACTCTATCTGAAATAATAGATGAAATAAACAAGGGCAGTAAAAGGCAACCATTTTTATTATTAAAAATATATATATATGGTTACAGTTGAAGATTATCTATTACCAAAGACTTATTTTTGTACATTTAACAAAATAGCTTAATTGTACAAAATCATACATGCACTGTAAATAATTAAAAGAAAATTGCGTTTTACTTAAAGGGATACTTCAGAATTTAGCATTAAGCTTTGTATCAGTAGAAAACCACTAGTATTTTCAAATTACTGTGCTTCCCCCCCTCATTTCCCCCTGATATGAGAGATTTATGTATTTTTTGTCTGGAAAAAATCCTCCGATGACGCAAAATCGTCATTTTGCGTCATCGGAGGATTTTTGGGCCAGAGGCTTAAAACTACAGCCAGTACTAGTAGCTAGTTCCGCATGTTTTCACCACGCCCATATGGGGCGGGATCTCACGCACAGAAAGTAAAGATAGTGTCAGCCATCTTTCTGTAGAAGCTAAGCTAACAGGCTCTTGCTCTGTGTATAAAGTTTGTATAGTAGGCTAATCACGATAGCGGAAGGTAACGTTAGTTTAGAAGTTGAAATGACAGAAGGGGATTTCGAAGATCTGTTGCGCGAATCTGATGCTCGCGGCTATACCTGTACGAGCCGCAATACAGCGACGAACAGTTGCGGGAGATGGAGGAACAAGAGGCGGCGGGAGCAGCTGCTGCAGCAGGGGAGCAAGACCTGACTCGAGGCCGGCCAGACTCCAGCTGGGGCGGACTGGTGGTGTCAGTGCTCTCGCTGTCCGCCTATGGAAACAGTCCTATTGCTGTCGCGAATTTCAGCGATCCCATTTTCTTCTGGACGAGATAAATTGGAAACGCCAGCCAAAGCCCGCAGGGACAAACGGACGGCTTAGTGTAAAGTGAGTAACGTTATTTGGTTTGTTTTTCTTTTTTTACCAAGACGTAATGTACAGAGTTTGGACACCCGGCATTATCACAATGTTCTTCCCGCGTAACGTTAGTCAGCTGAGCTATTGTTGTTATATTTACATCTATGATAGTATACTGTGTGCAAATAGTTCGCATTGCTAACGTTGTGCTTACTGTTTTGTAGACAATATCGCCTAACAGCCTACCATCACTTTATGGAATGGTTCCTGCAATGCGAGAGACTTTGTAAAGGCTATCGTCTCGTTTTGCCCACCTGTGTTGTCCAGGATATCAGACGGAGATATCCAGCTCCTGACGGGCAATACTGTGAATATAAGGAAACAGCTGAAGCTCTGGAAGAGCTTTGAGTGTAAAAGTGTTAATATTAATTTTTTTTGTTTTATTAAAAGTTATATCTCACATTGGTTGTGGTTCTTTTTATAAACCTTTACTGTTACTAGAGTATGTATTAGCCTAGAGAATGTGTGGAGAAATTTTTTGGATACTGCCGCCAGTAACCGGTAGGCGTGGTTAGCCTGGCCTCGTAAGGGCAGCAAAGCAAGTGCATTCTGGGAGTTGTTGTCTTTCAGCCACATGAGTAAAAAATACATTTTCTGCCTTTTCTCAGTCTAGAATGCTTCAATTTCAAAAATAATTTCACATTTCTACTATATAAATGATCACTATTAAATACACATTCATCTTCCCAGAGCTGAAGTATCCCTTTAAGTACCTCAGGCCCTCTAACTGATTGAGCTCACTCTTCTGAGATATCAAAACGGCACATTTTTATCCTCTTTCTCGTGGCTATTTATAATATACATCATCACAGTTAGCAATGTGTCTGTCAGTGAAGCATTGCAGTGTGACTACAAATGAAGACTGCATTAGGGAGTGTCTGGTTAAGCTTGTATACACAACTAGGGCTAGTTACGCTCACTGCAAGTCAATGTGTCTGATCACTGGAGTGAAAAGTTGCCATACGATCACTCTATCCCTTCAATCAACTCCTCATTGAGGAAATCTAGAAAGGAAACTGGATTTGGAGTTCTGACAGGTATGTTGGGGTAATCCGGTCAGTGGGACAGACCTTCAGAGCCATTTATCAGACATTCCTTACCAGATTAGCAAGTGTCAACCAACAAGAGAGAAAATCTCAGCTGTCAACAGACTAAATAGAGAACAAGGGATCAGGGCCCCATTGGATCTATAGGTCATTTTTTTATATATTGGGAACATGTCCTAATGCATGCTGTATGTCTACATTTTTTTTTATTGTGTATAAATGTGTGTAAATACCCAAACCAACATGAAAAGTTTAAGGAGTAGCATGTTACGTAATCAGATTAATTTTCTTTAGGTGTTTTAGTGATCCATTACTTGTTATATTTCCACCATAATATAATAATTTATTAATATATAAATATGTTTCATTACTTTTCTTTTAATTTACTTACGTTTACTAAAAATTTACTGAGAAATACAATTGAAAATGACTCCTTTTAGCATGTGAGGAAACATTCTTCTAACTATAAGTAACCTACGTACATGTCAACTAACTCTCATTAGAGTAATAGTAGACTGTTAGGTTTGGGTTAGTGTTGGTAGAATAAGTTGACATGTAGTTGCAAAGTTGCTTATAGTCATTATAATATCTGTTGAGGAGCATCAGAATAAAGAATTAGCAGATATTAGCCAGATAGTCTACTAATACTCTAATGACTGCTAGTTGACATGCAAATTTACTTATAGTTAGTAGAATGTCTTATTTCGGTATATTGAAATAACAAGTTACTACTACTACTACTAATAATAATAATAATACAACTAATAAGACAATTCTTGGCCAAAATGTAAGTAATCATAACAGGGAATGTGGCAGTGGTCTTTTCCCCACAGGTGACAGGTGAAGATTGAGTAGATGTGTGTTTGTGATGGTGTGATGTCCTCTGAGACGTGCGAGAGCAGGAAATCAGGACGGCTGCTGTCTCTTTAAAAGCCACTGCACAGACAGGATATGGCAGTGAATACAGGAAGTGAGGGCAGAGTCCTATCGCTCAAACAACACATACACACACTCATACTCAATCTCTCATCTTCTCTTTGGGGCTGTCTTTATTACACACACACATATACACTCCTGTTGGTGCTGTTATCTTCTTTTCGCAGGGTTTCCTATGGATTCACGCCCAGCCAAGTTCTCAAATCATCATCATGGGACACAGCGGTGCAGGATACACGCTACATGTCAACTCCAATTATAATTATGGTCATTGACTATAGTTTAGCATACGTGTACAACTACATTACTATTTTAGCCAGAAAAAAATGGGTTATCATCCTCTAGCCAAGTCTCTTTCACATCTCTGCTCTTTGAGATTCAGATTTTCCATCAAATCACAACATGAACTGAATTCAAATTAAAGGGCTAATCCACCGCTGGCAAAATGGCCTTTTAATAAATCTTGGCGGTCTCTATGTAATAAAAAAAGGGATTTCTTGTGACTACACTTTGACACATTGTATACATTGTATATATGTAATTTACATATACTATAGACATTATGAATCAATTGAAAATTGGCATAGTTAGCCTTTAAGTACTTTTTACATGTTGTGTGTCTTTTAAAGGGGGCCTTTTATGCAAAATACACTTTTATAAGGTGTTTGAAACCAGATGTGTGTCTGCAGATTATGTAAACAACCAGGCTATAATGGTAAAAATCCACCCAATACTTTTTTTTTTTTATAATTCATTAACTATCTCACCAAAGAGTGGTTCCAGATTTCCCCCTACTCCTACGTAAGAGTAGGGAAGCTCCAGTGAAGCTGACTGGTGACGTTCTGCCCTATTAGCAAAGATACCGTCCTGAGTGAGCCGCAAGAGTCCGCCATTTCTGTTTACTCGTTGTATCAGCTAGAGATTTACAATGTCTGCACAAAAAAAACTTTACAAATGTTCTGTTGTTGGATCAGGCCCGGCGTCAAGGGGGGGCTATGATAATCTCAAGCCCCCCTAGCTGTGATCTGAATTATGATTATGGTGACTGAGCGTTCGTGCAGGGTTTTTCTAAACACTTATAAATAAGATAACTATAAACGAGAACCGTCTGAACTGTTCTCGACTTTACCCCTTTTGTACACTGCACACGTCTGCAGTGCATTACGGCTCCGAAAAGATTCTATTCTGTCCTCCACGCGGTGCCAACTCACACCAGGCGCATTTCAGAAGAAACGCGACTGAATGCGCGAGACCATGTGATTTGCCTGTCCGATGTGATTTTTCTTGATTTTTGGGTTTCTACCTTACAGTCTATGGTTTCTACCAAGGATTTATTGGTGTGCAATACAATTGGGAGTCCTTACAGGGTGTTTATTTTAAAAATTTACAGTGTTTATTTACTGTTATTTTGTATTTACGGTGCGGCTTGGACGCGGCGTCCGTTGAAAATAGACTCGTTAGCACCTATCTTTAGTGAAGCAGTGCGGTGAGCCGCTTCTGGGATGCTTCTGAAACGCCGCGTCACGGTTGGTGTAAACACAAGCATTGAATAGAGTGGGCGCGATGAGCTCCGGTGCTCCGGTGTTTCTTAAGCCTAGTTCACACTACATGATTTTAAAACGTCGGGCTGAACTGTGCGGTTCACACTACATGACTTGCTCTCTGAGAAATCAGGAGTGTTCAAGTTGTTGAGCTTTTCACACCACACAACACAACGTGATTGATCCGCAACAGGAGGTAACGCACTACACGAGTTAACAACTCTGTCACCCAACGATTCTATCTTGTCTACAAATCTATCTGTCTAATGTCTATCTTGACGCGAAACAGCATGCGCGCCAATACACAGCGAAGAAGAACACAACACGCGAATATGGACGTCAGACAGAAACTAGTGCTGCAAACTGTTTGCGCGATGATTTGCTCTGAGAAAAAACGCAAAAAAAGAAAAAATAAGAGAGTATGGGCGAAAGAGTGGATGTGCATACGCGAACAGCAGGTCTGTGCTACAGAGAGAGTTGGAGGTGAGTACAGCATGTTTATATCGGAGATGTAGCTGCCTGTTTATGTTTGGCTGACGGCAAAAATCGTGTATTTACCTGCGTATTTACCGCGTATTTATTTACTTGCTTTGATTGGCTGTTGCTCATGACATCAGTGAGATTGAGTCGTGCGACAGCTCTGGATATCTAGCATGCCAGATATTTTTCTAGGCTCGGCGACGCGTCTGCGAGACGTCTGCGAGCGTCTTTGATGCGTTGTTGGCTCTTTCATACTAATGCCGGGCGTACACCAAAGGATTTTCACAGTCCCAGACTAAAGACCGGCAGTCTTTAGAAATTTTACTGGAGTCTCGGCGCGCTCCCGTCGTCTCGATCGTTAAATGTGAGGTGATAATCTGCAGCCGGCGACCCGATTTATGCCAGTCTTTCTCTAGTCTTTCATATCAAACATGTTTGATATTATCGCAAGTCTTTAGTCTGAGACTAAAAACTGTGAACCCAAGTCTTTAGATGTGAGCTGATAATCTTATAAAGTCTTTTCTAAATCTTTTCAAAGTCTTTAGGTGTACAGAAAGCATAACAGATTGGCGAGCGTTCATCGCCTGCTAATCCCCTGCGATTTGCAAGCGATAACACCCTGACCTGTCGACGAGCTCAACGATTTGCAAATCGGGCTTAAATCGGGATTAAAATCATGTAGTGTGAACTAGGCTTTAGTTCCGGTGTCGCAGCCGTAGCGCGCCACAAACTAGTGTTAACTAGTTTAACACTAAATAATTCTCTTTTTTTTCAATATGGGGCACGAGAGAAACAGAACACCCCCAGACCCCCCAGCGCTAAGAATTGTAAAAGCCCCACCAAGTCGTTTGTCCTGGCGCCGGGACTGTGTTGGATGTACAAACAAACATTGAAGTCTCCATAGACTCCCGGCATCCGAGCCACTGAGGACACCGTGGTTGAATTTAATTTTTAAAAGAAATGTGCCGAGGAATGTCGGTAAAGTGTTATACATTTGCGCAAACCATTTTTCTCCGGACTGCTTCACCAACGAGGGTCAGTTCAATGCCGGATTTGGGGAAAAGTTGTTTCTGAAGGATGGGTCAACAACAACGCTTTCTTGCTTAACTTCATATCCAGAACAAGTATGGCACTTCATATTTTGTGAATGTTTCCAAATTTCCTTTCTGAATGAGCTTTCTAGAATGCTGTACGGCTAATGTGGCTAAAGTTACCATCGTCTCTAACTGTATTCACAGAGACCATAAGCTATGTCATTAATTTTATCCCAAAAATGATCACTGTCTGCGTAATTCATAAACGCACATTTATTATGCACTGTATAGTCAGGTGACAGACTTTTTTACGTTTTCTGTAAATATAAGAGAATTGTACTGTAATGTTTATTTGCAAAGGTCAGCACATCAGAACAGAGCAGTTAGATTAGATTATAGATTACACATGCTAGTCGATGAGTTGAATCAACTTAACTCCCCAGCAACTATATAAATTTATCCATTAACCATTCAGAAACGTCCCGGTGCAATCTAAAATTTGTAACCTCTTCCCGAGTCTCTCTATCAGTGTCCGCCTCTGGTTCAAAACATGTAAGGCTGCACTCCGCTACTGGTAATTTCTGACATTTTGGCTGAGTGAGATTCGCCTGTTTTGTTGTTGCCGGAGTATCTGAAGCTCTGTAAAGGATCGGCCCTCTTCTGGAAGGGGGGCAGGGAGCAGCAGCTCATTTGCATTTAAAGGGATACACACAAAAACGGCGTGTTTTGCTCAAACCCAAATAGGGGCAAATTTGACAAGCTATAATAAATTATTTTTGGGGTTATTTTAGCTAAAACCTTCACAGAAATATTCTGGGGACACGAGAGATTTATATTACATCTTGTGAAAAGGGGCATAATATGTCCCCTATAATATACAGGTAGATGACTTCATATGTTGTCCTTGTCTTTTTTTTTTTGCCAACTTTACTTGTACTATACATTTATATTTACCATAGCCTCACTTTCAGAACATTTTGCATTCACTGCTCCTCTGGTCGAATGGTCTTCCAAACTCCACCAGTCAATCTCAATCATCAGAAATGCTTAAAACTCTATATGAGCATTTAAAACAAAACTATTAACACACTCATGTTATACTTCCTTCCAAATGCTTCCTTCCTTGCTTTTTTTTTTCTTTTTGTATATTATAGGATGTATAGCTTCTAAACTGAAATCTACTCTCTACTATTCCACTGTTATGTTATCTCTCCATCTATGGTTATTTAATCTGCATCAAGGTAATTTAAATTAGGTTTAAAGTGTCCAAGGTGAAAATAGAAAGGGGTGTGGTGTCCTCATTGAGCTGGGGAAGTGAACTTTGGGTCGTGCAGAGGGCCGTTTGGTCCAGAGGCAAAGGGCCAGTCAGCCATTGTCTTGGTAGTCCTTCCTGCACCCCGAGGACACCTCGTGCATGGGTGAGACAGGTCTTTTCGAGGAGATGTTTATGGCTACACTGATGACATACAACTACAATCGTATGCAGTATGTGCAGGTTCTGTAAGTCCTATAATGTACTGTTTAATATTGAATTTGTGCACCACAGACTGCAAGCCATCATGCTACACCCAGCGGCACATTAGAGTGCAATATCTTTATACTACTACAGTGATTTAGAGTATAAAAGTTATTTGTACAGCATCAGAATGTAGTATACATAAGTACTGTATGTGCTGTATAGGTTTTATTTATTTATTTTTTGCATACAATATTTGAGCTTGATGGTAGAGACGCCCTAAGTGTACATTGAATATCAATACATTTTTGATAAAGTTGGGTTTAACTGGGGCGGAAGAATTGGACAGTGTCCCATTGTGCAGTTGACACTATGAATTATCAGATTATACGCAGATGTACCCCACTGACTCGTATCTCTGCCTGACTTTCAGACATTGCAGCTTGGTTAGTTATCTGTTATGTTAGTATGTTATATTAGTTATTCTCAAAGTTAAGTGGTTGGAACCATAGGTGCCGATTATTTATGTTTCTGCCGATAAGTGCCCACACTCAATACACTGCAAATACGTTACCAACCAAATAAAACACATATTCTTGTTGTTGCCGCAAATCACTCTCTCGCTGATATACCTGAAGCTTTTGGAGTTAATTGCTTAAAAAGCACAAGCTTTTGTGTCAGGTTGTTATGTTGTAATGCTGAATTACGCCAGGAACCAATGTGAGATCCACCAATCAGAGGTTTCCGAATCTCAATCGATTTTTTGATTGGTTAAAATGTTTTTCTGCATGTGCTCGACTATTATATGGTGCCTATAGTTCGAACTGCAGCTGTAGTTAGTAGTAAGAGCCTGTAGTTAACCTCTTGGCAAAAGTATAGTTTCTTGTTAGTATGACATGTGGACCAACATCAAAGAACTAGTGGCGATAAAAAAAAAACATTACCATAAATAACAGAGAACACTGAACTGAGAAAACCAAGGGCGCATAAACACAGGGAGTCATCAAAGGAAAACAGAATAGGTGTGGAACTAATAAATAACCATGGAAACAAATTTGTAGAACAAACATTGAAAAAGAATGAAAATAAAACCAAAACAGAACACAATGAACCAAACATACTCCTGATATTAGTCCCCCATCCCGAAAGGGCAGATTTAAACCGCAGATAATAGTTCAACAGAAGGGAGAGGGTTCCGGTGGAGGACATGGAGCTGGAGAGGGTCAAAAGTGGAGTAACGTGCTCAGCGGCTGGAGGCAGAGCCAAGGGATCTCCTTGCCAAGGCGGAGTAGGAGATCGGAAGACCTGGGACAGATCCAAGTCAGAGTGGAGTGAGATGACAGGGTGAGGGACGAGGGACTAAAGAGAGCCAGAGAAGGCGAGGCTGAAGGACTATCTCACGTCGCCTGTGTCTGGGCCAAAAAGTTATGCTTAAACCAACCACAAAGACTACAGCTAACTAGCACTCATGTTCTGCACCTGTGGAAAAAAGAACCACAGCAAAACAGGTGGCAGTAGTCTGTATTTGTCATTCAATAAGGGAAACAGAAAGAGCCAGAACTGCAGATATACAAAAGACAGGCTTTCATCGTTTCCATTTCTCTTGGTGGTTCGCTAAACTGAACAGCCAATCAGAGGGTTCCCTTTCAAGGGAACTCGAGCTGCGTTGAGACGCGGTGGGAACGCTCTGCGTGATTGCGTCGTGAAGCACGTGTATAATCAGTCCAATGGAAGAGCTAGACGTCATAGGCGGGTGACGTCATAGACCAGGAAGCTATAAAGCACCCCTGAAAACAGACCGCGACAGCTTCTGCGCCTTCAGCAAGCGATCTGTGTATTCTGTCCTTGTCATATTTATTGTTGTCTGTCAAGTTGCAATATATATATATATATTATGGCAAAAGAGAGCAAGCAGCTTTGTGTTGTTCCCTGCCCACGTTATATCACGGGTGGGGACACACACATCAGCTTTTTGTTACTAATGGGGAGTGGAGCATGCCACAGTCAGTTCTCGAGGGGGCTGACTGTGAGCATTGCGAGAAGCTGTCCGTGAGGACGCTCCGCTCCCGCCGGGCGTTCTTCGAGGAGGACGTTTCGGTTCGCGCTCCCCGTGCGGGTCCCGCTGTTGCCGATGCACGGCGGCGACTCGCATTTTGGGGTTCGCAAACGGATCTGACAGCGAGAGTTGGGACGGGCCCCGCCCTATCTCAGCTTTCACCTGCCAGATCCAGTGCTGGCGATTTCCAGTTCCGAGGAATTGGTATCGTTAGTGTTTTGTTTAGAAAAAGAGAACAAAACAAATAAAGATATTAGAAAAAGGCAGATGTTTGAGTTTTCAATAAATGAATAAATAAGTCAGCTCATAACTCTGTTGAATAAAGAGGAGCTTTAAAAGGAGGTTTATCTAGTGCTGTTGCTAGTTAAATATTTTCTGGCCAGCTGAACATTATGAGAGTATAAGAGTTTATTAGATGAAATATATCTAAAAACAGAAAAACTCTGTATCTCAGCCTCCTCGTCGGGGACTGCCGTTTTTCCCTATCTCCACACCACACTGAGGTGTCGAGATCGTGGAATAAGCCGGTTTCTATTTTATGTGTTTAATGCCCAAACGTCTAACTATAGTAAGGCTATGGGTATTAAGTATCATGGTATGACAGTGCCTCGGGTTAAAGAGACGCTTACTAGCTTTCTCTCTCCCGAGTCGGCGTCATTATTTTTAACCCCGACGTTACCCAGCGCTGGTGGGTAAATTATAAGGACATGGATGAATGTGAGGTTGTCAGCACTGACGCTATTCGAGAATTGCGTCGTGCAAAAACAAAGAAAGAGATAAACTATACTGGGAGGGACGGTTTCGAGAAATCGTTTCTCCTCTGCGTCCTCTGGGGGGCGACTCTCTGAGGAGGGTCGCAGCACGGCCAGTTCGGTTGTTTTCCTGCTGGTGGCCACGGAGTGATATATTTATATATATATATATATATATATATATATATATATATATATATACATACGTATTTCTGATTTAAAAATAAAGAAAAAACAAAGAAATAAACCATTCAGCGGCGTTCCAGAGGTTTCTTCCTCACCAATCTAATGTTCCTGAGACTGCTGGGCGGAGCAGTCTCGGTCTACTAAGCTCCTCGCAGCACTGAGTGCAAACGAGCATCGCCATTTGGGCTCCTCCACAATCGGGGGACTTGGGTGGCGGTAGCAGTCTAGCCAGTTAGAGATATGCAAGATCTGAGGACGTTTTTATCTCTAAAAAAAAAAAAAAAAAAGCTTGGACAAATAGGAAGCCCTGACGCCGAGGCTATCAGGCTTCTAAAGGGTGGTCCCCTCCGGGGGTAGGGATGGTTTTGAGAAATCGTTTCTCCTCGGCGCCCTCTGGGGTGCGACTCTCTGAGGAGGGTCGCAGCACTGCCAGTTCGGTTTTCCTGCCGGTTCGCCGTTCAGGGCACCAAGGTGTCAGTGTCCCCAAACGATCCTCCGAGGGGGGTCGTAGAGCAGTCAGTTCGGTTTCCCTGCCGGTTCGCCGTTTCAGGGTGCCGAGGTGCCTGCTTTTTCCAATGATCCTCCGAGGAGGGTCGTAGGAACTAAGTTATTTAGAGGTAGGCAAGATCTGAGGACTGTCGTCATCTCTAATAAAGTTTAGACAGGAAGTCCTGTCGTAAAAAAAAAAAAAAAAAAAAAAAAAACGAGGCTATCAGGCTTCTGAGGGCTCCTCCGGGGCAGGGACCGTTTTGAGAAACCGTTTCTCCTCGGCGCCCTCTGGGGTGCGACTCTCTGAGGAGGGTCGCAGCGCTGCCAGTTCGGTTGTTCCCTGCCGGTTCGCCGTTCAGGGCACCGAGGTGTCAGCGTCCCCATACGATCCTCCGAGGAGGGTCGTAGAACGGTCAGTTCGGTTGTTCCCTGCCGGTTCGCCGCTTCAGGGCACCGTAGTGACTGTTCAACCAAATCCAGAGGCCAGTCTTGAGAGACTGGTTCCCCTAGTAGAATTTCTGGCAGCGTGGAAACTACTGCCACATATTTCTCGGTGGGTCCTGCACACTAAAGAAAAGGGGTTCAGAATTCAGTTCTTGTCCACACAGATTTCTAGGGGTCCTCCCCACTGTGGTGTACCCCGAGCAGGCTTTGGTTATGGAGCAGGAAGTACTGACACTTCTGCAAAAGGAGCTGTAGAAGGGGTTCCTCCTCCCGGCAGACAGTCAGGGTTTTACTGCCATTACTTCATTGTTCCGAAAGAGGATGAGGGATTGCGTCCTACTCTAGACCTGCGTCAATTAAACAGCAGGTCTCAGAATCTTAAGTTCAAAGTATGCTTACGCTAAATATGATTGTGTCACAGACTCAGTCCGAGGACTGGTTTGTCACAATAGACTTAAAGGACGCTTACTTATCTATCCATCCTCATCACAGGAGGTTCCTGAGGTTTGCTTTCAGGGGCGAAGCATACCAGTATCGGGTTCTTCCATTCGGCCTAGGTTATCACCCCGCACCTTTTACAATATGCGTGGATGCAGCTCTGGCTCCTCTGAGATTCCAGGGCATTCGCGTATTAAATTAAATCGACGATTGGTTGATTTTAGCTCAGTCCGAGCTTTTGGCAGTTCAACATCGAGATGTCGTTCTGTCCCACATAAGGAGGTTGGGGTTGCGGCTCAACACCAAAAGAGTGTACTCCTCCCAGCTCAGAGGACCACTTTTCTAGGTGTATTATGGGATTCGACAACAATGCAAGCACGTCTGTCTCCTGCACGTATTTCTGCGATTCTCACAGCCGTAAAGGAATTTAAAACTAGGTCAGTCACTCACTGCAAACAGTCTCTGAGACTGTTGGGGCTCATGGTAGTTGCGTCCAACGTAGTTACTTTTGGCCTTCTGTACATGAGACCCCTGCAGTGGTGGCTCGGGACCAAGGGGTTTTCTCCGAGGGGAAATCCGTTTTCGCATGGTCAAGGTCACGCGGCTATGCCTTCGTGCCTCGGTCATGTGGAAGAAACCTTGGTTCCTCGCCCAGGGCCCAGTGCTGGGGGCTTCTTGTCGACGCGTCACGCTATCGACGGATGCTTCCCTCACAGGATGGGGGGCGGTCATGAGTGGCCGTTCGGTGAAAGGCCTTTGGTTGGGGCTCATGGCAGTTGCGTCCAACGTAGTTACCTTTGGCCTTCTGTACATGAGACCCCTGCAGTGGTGCCTCAGGACCAAGGGGTTTTCTCCGAGGGGAAATCCGTTTTCGCATGATCAAGGTCACGCGGCTATGCCTTCGTGCCTCGGTCATGTGGAAGAACCTTGGTTCCTCGCCCAGGCCCAGTGTTGGGGGCTTCTTGTCGACGCATAATGCTATCGACGGATGCTTCCCTCACAAGTCGGGGGCAATCATGAGTGGTTGCTCGGTGAAGGGTCCGGACAACACACTGATGGTCTCGTATATCAGAGCAGATATCCTGTTGAGGCAGGGGCTGTGGCCCGGGGAATGGAAACTTCACCCCGAGGTGGTGGAGCTTCTTAGGGAGAACTTAGGTCAAACTCAAGTCGACCTTTCGTATCGCTTGTACAATGCATTGCCCTTTGTGGTTCTCCCTCATGCATCCAGCTCCGTTTGGACTGGATGTGATGTATTAGGTGTGGTTCACGCTACAACTGTACGCATTTCCCGATATCTTTGCTCCTGGGAGCTCTGGATACTGTGGGCTCGGCCTCTGAGGGGGCCCAGCTCATAGACTCAGGTCTCTCGACCGAGGTCTTGGAGACCATACTCCAGTCTAGTGCTCCCTCCACGAGAAGACTAAATATGCATTGATATGGAAACCGTTCTCTGACTGGTGCAGAGAACGCCTTCTGAATCTTGTTTCTGCCCTGTTGGGACAGTACTTGATTTTCTGTAATGAGTGTTTCTTTGCTGGGTTATCTCTGAGGAGAGATCCTTAATTTCGTCTTCTCCGTGGTACATGAGGCTGAGGCCTGCACGTACTTGGATTTGCACCTGGTATGGTGATAGTATTTCTTCACCCCAGGTCAGGTTGTATCTCTAGGTCCCTACTGAATGTGCGGGTCATTTGTGCTGCAGGCCTTCTGTCCTCCACCATTAATACCCCAGATCAGGAAAAACTTAATCTGTTATGCCCTGTCCGGGCTTTGGATGCATATGTCCACAGAGCTGCTCAGTGGCTTATATCAGAACAATTATTTGTCTGCTTCGGGTCACCTAAGATAGGTTGCCCTGCATCTAAACAGATGATGAGCAAGTGGGTAGTTGAGGCTATCTCACTTGCTTATGAAGCGGCCGGACAGCCTTCACCCTATGGCTGTTCAGGCCCATTCTACAGAAGTATGGCTGCCTCTAGGCTTTAATTTCGGGAGTTTCCCTTCAGGATATTTGTAATGCGGCAGGCTGGTCCTCACCACATACATTTGTCAGATTTTATGACTTAGACCTCTCCACTCCTGGGGCTAGGTTGCTTGCTTCTTAGTGTGCGCAAGACTTCACACAGAACGGGCATTTGTCTTTATGGCGTAGTGGGTATGGGGTTCCCACCGCGTCTCAACGCAGCTCGAGTTCCCTTGAAAGGGAACGTCTCAGGTTACGTATGTAACCCTGGTTCCCTGAGAGGGAACGAGACGCTGCGTTCTCCTGCCATACTTCCTGCATGCCCTGATCGACTTGCTTCAGGCTTATCAGAAGCTGTCGCGGTCTGTTTTCAGGGGTGCTTTATAGCTTCCTGGTCTATGACGTCACCCGCCTATGACGTCTAGCTCTTCCATTGGACTGATTATACACGTGCTTCACGACGCAATCACGCAGAGCGTTCCCACCGCGTCTCAACGCAGCGTCTCGTTCCCTCTCAGGGAACCAGGGTTACATACGTAACCTGAGACGTTTTTTCTCACCAACAGGCTCTGCCATTGATTCAACATGCTCAATTGTCCAAAAAGCCACTGACAGTAGTCCGACTAGTGCCAGCAGTGTGGAACTGCAAAAAACTTAGACATTCAACGTCAGTCTGACATTTGCGGGATCAAAGTGTATATCACTTGCAAAGTGCATGTTTATGTGAACACCTCTTGTCTCAAGTGGCATTCTCACAACTATGGATTTCTGTTGTTCATGCAAATAAGCTATAGTAATAGACAATAATGTGATCTCTAATCAAATAAGTAGCAGACATTATTACTCCACTACCTTCATGACATCATTAACAACAATTCTATTAATGAACCAACATGGTTCGAATAACAAATGTGCAACAAAGTTTCTACAGTTCTGTACAGTCATGACTGGCTGGTTAATACATATTACTACATCATACTAGGTTATACAGTGAATTACGTCATTTTATATAGGAAACAAAAAACATCGGAATTATCACAAAGGCAAGTTTAGTCTGAAACATGAACACCCTCTCAAGTCATATTTATGACTGGGAAACTGAGCTAATTTTAACTGAGTTTCCGAGTTGGGTGGGCAATGGACTTTGAACATGGCGGAGGAGAGTTGCTGTAGTTACTGTTAAGTTTTATAAATTTTCCCCCCAGTATCTACATTGCTTTCTCTTGCTGTTACAGTCATGTAGAATTATAAACAACCATTTTATAGATATTTAATATTTTAAAATTAAAACAGCATTTATTTGACTGAGACATCAGAATCTTCAAGGAGCTCTGTGAATGTATAGTGAAGGTAATGTTTATATGGTTGTCAACCAATGGGACACTACATTTTATACAAAATCTGTTATTTTATTAAATATCTTCAATACATTTAGGTGTTAATAAGGCAAAAATGAACCTGGTGTCCTCCATGATTCCTATTCTTTCCAATGACAAAGCACACGAATGTGACAATATCAACAACTTCAGAAGTAGAAGTAGGAAATTCCCAATAGCACATGAAGAGAGCATAAGTCTCTATAGATGATCCAGAATCCATGCAAAAGAGCCAGGAAGAATGAGTGAGATAAAGCCAGTGAAAGCTAGACCTTTTACAGCTGTGCTGATATTTAAGGTCATGGCACAATAAACCCCCCTCATTTATCAGTTCATGTTCATGACCCCTTTGTTAAGGACTTTGTGTGTCCTCAGTTTCTCTGTGGACGGTGGGGATGGTTTGACTCATATTCCTGCAGTGGAAGCCATTTCACGGCCTGATCCCCACTACAAAGCCACTGCCACTACATCTCCAGCCAAGAATAAGCCTGTTATTACCATATAAAAGTCTAATGTAATTGATCCCACATTCAGTTCCGCTGTGTCTCAGTGAATCTGGTAGCAGATATCAGGGCATGATAGCAGTTATGCATTTATTTTTATTATGTATTCATGTGGCACAGTGTAAGTGGAGAGCCTTGCAAAGACAAGTTATTTTGTGTTGAAATGGATGGACCTTTTAGAGCGATGACCAAGTCTAAACACTGAAAAGTGCTTTCACGGCTGTGTTCTCAATGAAGAAAACTTTTTGAGTTCGGAAAGTTGCAGTACGTTTTCATAGTACAATATATATCTTTGCTTTGTTAGGTGAATATGGTTTCAGAAACAAAGATAGCGTAGTTGACCACTTATTAAGTGTCTTATAAAACTATATTTATATGGTTATTAAATTGATAGATCAGTTTATTGTTAGTAATTGAAGAACTGAAGTCCCCCTGTAGAAATAATTTTATCCCTAAATATCATCTTTGATCACCAAAATTACATAATTAAAAGCTTTTTCCTTCATGGAAAAATTAGTCATGCCTTAAATAGCTTGAATGTAACTCTAAACCCTTCTCTGATTAATATTCTATGAATATGCAAATGAGCCCCACCTCCACTCACTCACTCAGCTCAGAGATCCACTCGTTGATGATCACACGTTGATCTGATTGGTTACAAAGTAGTTTGTGACTTCAGAAACACCAGCGATTTCAAACCATGATTTTAAGGCTGTCTTTGGTTCACTGCAGTTTTAAGGAGAAAATACTTAGCAATGGAGTTTTTTGCATTTAGTGAATGAACAGATTTAAAATGACGAAACATAGTAGTATTACTTAAGACAATTTTTAAGACAATCAGCATCAGCTCAGCAACACATTTTTATGTAAATATGGAGACAATTTCAATGAAATGGTAAAAAATGAATTACTTGCAAATAAATTGCATTGTATTGATTACTAAGGAAATTGGTATGTTTTAATAAGCAACAAAGATAACTGTTAATATTATGTTCATAATTATTTTTTCACTATCATCATTGCCATTTGTTTAATTATACAAAATGAAATATTGTTAGTTAATAGAGTGTAATTATAAAAGTGTTGTAGTACATCACACTATACTATAATACTATTATAGTATAATAGTGTAGTAGTACAATAGTATAATTGTTATAGTGTTATAATAGTGTTTATTAAAACAACAATCAATTAAATGATTGAATGTCTGTAAATTCTATAACAATTTACAGTCATGACCTATATTGGATGCAGCACATTTGTCACAAGTAGTGCTTATGAAACTCATCCCTTCTTTTATCAGGAGCCAATGAGACTTTAACACATGTATTATGCCTGTTCAACATGAGTATCTGCTCTTTCCGAGTGAACGTTTTACAACATTACTAAATAAAAAACCTAAGCTGAATTCTCAAACTATTCATCACTAGACAAACATTGTGGATATAGACTAAATCACTTTTGTGGACACAACTGATTAAATGTAGGTTGTTTACTATGGGCTAACTATGGGCATTTTTTTGGCCCTGTGGACTTTTAGAAAAGTAACTTTCAACTCACTCTCACTAGTTTATTTAATGTATCTACTAAAATTGTCATACATGCATCACATGAGAATTCTGTAATTTCTTCTGTGAGTTATTAACATTTTCACCACAGCTTCATTTCTGACACATCTCAAATTATATGTTGTGTTTAATAGCATTATGTGGTGGAAATGACAGTGACTGAAATAATGCGCTGCAGTGATGACGTGTTTTTGTAGGCCTACAGGTAAGTGAAACAGGTAAGTGTAAGTACAACACACACAAATCACAGTGGTTTTAACCTCTCTAAAAAACAAGGAGAAAACACAGGAGAATGAGAATACAGCAACGTGTGGAACTAATGAATAACCATGGAAACAAATTAGCAGAACCAACTCATTGAAAGCAAAATAGGGAACAGAATGAAAGCAAAAACAAAACAGAACAGAATGAACCAAACATACTCCTGATATGAGTCCTCGCACCGCAAACAATAGTTCAACAGAAGGAAGGGGGTTTCCGGTGAAGGACTTGGAACTGAAGAGGGACAAAACCAAGGAGGGGCTGGCAGAGAGAAACACCACGGTGGAGATTATGGAGGGAGGAGCAAGGTAGGCAATGACGGAGGGTGGATACAGGTGACCAAGAGTACTGCCACAACGAAGGCCCATGATGAAACCAATGGTGAGAGGAGCCAGGGCGGACTCAGTGGTCCAACCATCAGCGTTGGAGCCAGGAAAGTTGGAGACAGGAAAGTTGGAGACCTAGGCGGTGCCGAGGAGACACAAGGGGTTTTGCACCTGGTAGTTATAGGAACTTAGTTATAGGAACTACCCACCAGGGTGGTTCCCCGAGAACTATATGTTCCCCTAGGGCCATTTTCCTGGTTGCATTCGCACCGCTAGTAGGAACTCTCGAGTGGCGAAATCCGCACTTGTTGTTGTGACTTTTATTTTGATGGCGCGGCAGACCTTTATTTTGACTACACTGAGAACGCCAGAGTACTGTGTTCATTAGTTTACGATCTGTTTAACAGTCCTGTCTAATATGTTATTAGATATAACTGTTATACAAAGAAATTAGACAGTAAATGAAAAACTATTAGCATTTACCATGTGATTGATGTCCAGTGTCGTTAGCTGAGCAAAACAACATAATCGTGTTTCTTGGTCCCGTCAAAATTGTGTTAGATTTTCTCACTTAGCGTAAAGTTTCAGAGGTCCATCTTTCACTGTTTTCCATGTGACGGAGCTTTGGTGATGAGCAGCCAAGGTGGACTGAGGCAGAGCCAGTGGGACTGAGAACCAAGGCAGAGCCAGAGGGAAGGTGGAGCCAGACGGAGTCGGGTGGAGGGAAGAAGCACAGCTGAAGGCCTTGAAGTCCATGATGCAGGCAGAGCGACTGATCAAGGCGGAGCCTGGAGGAGCCATGGGGATGACGGACCCAGATGGAGCCGAGGGAGGGAGGGGCCAAGGTGAAGCTGACTCATCAATGGACCAGGAGGCAAAGCCAGGGGATCCCTGCCAAGGCATAGCTGGAGACCGGAAGACCCAAGGCAGATCCACACAGCAGAGTGGAGTCAACAGAGGGGGAGCCGAAGGACTGAAGGGAGGGAGCCAGCAAATTTGGGGCCAAATGACTGGCTGTCTTTGGTAGAGCAAGTGGGAGAGGGAGGCTTGGCAGGACCAGCGGACACACAGGAGACTTGGAGCTGGGCAGGACCAGCGGCGATGAGAGAGTTAGTGGTATATCCCTTAAACAATAATGCAGAGGCCAGACACAGCTCACCCTCATCGGTGGGAGTATGTGCGGGGTTCCACTCCATCCCTTCCAAGATGGCTTTAGGTTTTGCTCAGGTTCAAGCTCCATGGTGGACACAGGCTCAGGGTCTGTGGTGGGCTCCGGCAGTATGTCCACGCTGGGCCATGTGGACGGCTGGCTTGGCTCTGGGGCTGGAGTGGGGCTGGCAGGGTTGTCTTCAGCTAGGCAGACTGCGAAGAGTGATCCCCAATTCACCAGCACCCACTCCACATAGGTGGTGAAATTTCCCAGAGGACCGTCCACAGGCAGGCGTGCCTTGGACTGCCCATTAAGGCTGGTGTAAAAAAAAAAAATACGCAGAGCGAGCAGTCCGGAGAGTGGGTGAGGCGTGCCAGATCAATTCCCTTGTGTGGTCCTCAAGGTTTTGCTCTTTCTGCTTCAGACAGAGCAATTGGACGGCAGGTAAGTCCATTATTAATTGCCATAATAATCCACTCTTGGTTCTCCATTCTGTAACATGCAGTACAACACACACAAATCAAAGTATTTTCTTTAACAAGTTTGTTGTTAAGTTCTTTAACAAGGAGAAAACACAGGAGACTAAGAATGCAGCAACTTCACATTAACATAAATAACAGAGAACACTGAACTGAGAAAATCAAGGGCTTATAAACACAGGGAAACAGAACAGGTGTGGAACCAATGATTAACTACAGAAACAAATTAGCAGAACCAACTCATGCAAAGCAAAACAGGGAACAGAATGAAAATGAAACCAAAACAACACAATGAACTAAACATACTCTTGGCAGTAAGTTAACATCAGACTGGTTCCCTTGACAAATACAAAAGAGGATCTTTCCATTGGTTTTTGGATTATTGCATTACATTAACTCTGTGACCAACAAAAGTTCATGAATCTTTTTGACACATTTTGTTTATCATAATAATCTTCACAAATTAACTAAACTTTTGTGAATTTTGAAGCCTAAATACAACCGTCAGATGTGAAAAGCTAAACTTAGGCTATGAGCAAACTACACCATAGTCGCATGCCTTCAACATCACCCACCACCATTAAGCTTCAGTCAACTCTTTCAGTGTTTATTTTAGAAATATATTTAAATGTCTTGAGCTTGTGTTCACCACAGACCTTATTTCCGGCATTTAAACAAAAACATTTTTATGTACACTACTAAATTTTTTTAGACTTTTCAAGTCATTATCACAAACTCATGCACTCTTAAAATGGTTTCAAACTTTAATAGCATGATGATGTAAAAGAACCTTTTAAAGTTGATTCCAAAAATATAAATTCCAAAGAAATTCAAAACAGTTCCATATGAGGAGATATAACCTGCTACGACATCGCTGGAGAATCTTCCTGTGAAGAAGTGGCTGGTACTTTTCTGAAGAAGTGGCTGATAACTGTTTCCGGATTCTCTGATCTCACAAGAGGATATTTTTTTAGGCTGAGAAGCACTGAAATAAAGGAATAATTCATCATTATTTACTTAAACTTATGATGTTTCATTGCATCTTTCTTTCTTCTGTGGAAGTACAGCAGAATGTCTGAATTGCTCTTATCCACACGATAAGAGTGAACAAAGAACAGGGACTGTCAAGTTCCAAAAAGCACCATACAAGTCTCACAACTGTAGACTATATTCCAAGGCTCCTGCAATATCATAGATGTGTGCGAGAAGCAGAATGAAACTTAAGCTGGACAAACATGGTCATAATTCACTTTTATTGTTAGGAAAAGAGCAGTTTTGGATATTTTGTTAATAAAACCAAAAGGCATATTGGTGAGTAAATGATCATGAATGATTGAAGTTACACTTCACATAACATCATAATGTGCAATTTTTCAGGTCTCACCTCTCCTAACCGGTTCTGGAAAAACATTCATCTGCCTTTTAGCAGTAAAACGCTACTGGATACTGGAGAAACACGGATAGCCATGGATGCATAGTCCCATCGTTTGCTATGGAAAGCAACAATTTTTCATAAATTTTTTTAATTGAAGGATGTGCATGCAGGTATGGGCATGTATACATTAATTTAATATAATTAATATATTTATTCATATAATTCATTCATTTACTCATTTATACATTTTGAATGTATATAATAGTTTATATTTGGTTTATTATAAATCAAACACTATTCGATCATCATTGTATTATTATTATTATTATTATTTTTATTAAATTATAGTTTAATTTGGACAGTTGTTGCACTGATGTGACTGTACAGTACCTGCAACACCGGATGAATAGTTTCAGCTTGTTGAAAGTCTGTGCTGCCTGGGTCTGGGATTCATTTGAGTAAAACAAACTGCAAATTGTCCATAACGTGCTGTGAGAATTGCCTTGATTCACTTCGTTAAAATAGACGGAAATTCATCCACTAATTGATTGCTCCATATTCAGTAACAAAGCAGCTGATTGGTTTACTTGTGCTCTGATTGCTATTTATGTTCGGCTTTGATGCATTTCCTGCCAAGCGTTTCTGAGAGTCAGGTTTCACAGAGTTACTGCAGACAACGTTACTGGAGCTCCAGTAGCCAACAGTAAAAACTTTGTATAAAGTAGAATTATGTCATTTTCTGTGGAACACAAAATAAGATCAACATTGCATTGGGGCCCATTGACGTATAAGCCTACTATCTCCACACTTGAGACAAGTCATACGACAAGATGGAAGTGTATAAATAAATCGCTTGCATATGCATCATGTTCAAAACACAAACAAAACATAGCCTATATGGGGAAAAAGGTGGGGTAAATATTCCGAAAATGTGTTGTCAGTAATGGTAGTAAAATTATATGTAAAATACAAAAAGGAACATAATACTCGGTTTGATCAAATTACAGATACTGCACACAGATAAGATGATGCGTTTCTGGACGTCAGGCCTGTAATGCCGCTGTCTGCGGTTAGATGGCAGCGTTCAGCTGTTCTCACGCTTCACATCAACAGTTACCACTGAGAGACAGCCTGACTTTGCTGCTTGCGCATTTCATTGTCTTTATTCACTAGATTGTGAGGCAAAAGTCATTTAGAAAGTGACGAGAATTAACACCAGAGAAAGGAAAGCGCGCATTAATGGAGCTGAAAACAGACGTGTGTGTTTTAGAGTCGTACGGAAGGGGAGGAGAGACACAGGTGAGCTGATGCACATTATTGACAATCCTCACATGGGACTGTTTCTTTAACTATGGGCATTTTTGGCCTGTGGACAGAGCATTATGTTATTTCTTCTGAACATTTCCAACCCAGGATCATTTCTGTGACGTGTTGAATTATGTGTTGTGTTGAATAGCGTTCTGAGACGGAATGACAACACATTTTTGTATTAAACATGGCAGAGTAAATACAATTGCTTTGCTTTAGCTAATTTCATAGTCATTGTAATGCATACAATACAGTCAAATAACATTTTATACTTTTACATAATTTGACAAAATTACTGGGAATTGAGAATGATGCTTATGAAGTGTATTTAGATTTTTCTTTTGCTCATGTTTTGTTTGTCATATTTCAGTTCTTAAGTGACGCTGCAGTTTCTTTGCTAAACAAGGACACTGACTTTAAAAAAAAAAAAAATAGTTGCAACATTGATTTGGGGAGGAAATAACGGCACAGAATAAATATTTCAATAGTTTGTGCTTATACTGTTTGTTTAGATCATCATACATTATTTTAAAATATGTAATAATTCAATCATTTTTGTGTCAGGGACAAGGATAATAAAAAAAAAACAATACATAAAATACACCTGAAAATTAAAAAATAAAAACAAAATAATGCAACGACATGGAAAAATTGAAATCTTTTTTGTTTGAATTCACATAAACTCCTGTGCCTGAAGTTAACAATTATAAGAATAAAAGAGACACACATTTTTATTGTTAGTATTCATAATAACAAAGTCATACATGTGCATGGTTGTTTTACATAAAATGGTCCAAGCTGAATGAATTTTCGTTTATAAATATACACTATTATGTAAAACATAAAGCACCAATACAAAAACATATGAAAAAAAAAAATGATACTAAACATTGAAAATGTGTTGTTTTATTGCTCTCAGTTGTATAAAAGCGTCTGGTAATGATTAAATGTAATGTAATAGCTGTTAAATTAATAATATATAATTACAAAAAAAGTGTAATAAAAACTTAAGATCACATTGTTGAGTATTGTGAGTACTCTTATAATTACAGATACACACGGACAACTCTGTGATGATGTGATTGGTTCCTGAGGAATACGAGTTTTGCATGACTGTCCTTCCTCAGAAACACTTGCGTTAGATTGTTTCTGGTCATCTCTCTCTCTCTCTCTCTCTCTCTCTCTGGGAATGTTTTAGTCAGGGTTTCTGGCCTGCATCAGCAGTCCAGTGTTGAGGAGTGATTTAAAGGGGCACAGGGCCGCCCGACGGGCCCGGCAGTGGAAATAAACACATCCCCCTCCCCGTTCCACTTTTAATTATCCCGAGGTTTGGGCTGACGACTCCTCCTGACACCACGAAGCGCGGTAACTAGCTATTACACTAAATATTGTGAGTGTCGCACAGCTGAGACTGACAGCGTCGGCTTCCTAGGGGGCCGACGAGAAACGAAACGCTGAAAGAAATACGAGGGAAATGAGAACGAGTGGATTCATCAACACATGAAGGTTTTAAAGGCTGGTGGTGTGAGGTGGGGGGAGGAGGGGGGGGGGGGTTGCTTGATTGCGTGTTCACAATTTTAATGAAAGCCGTGAGGGATGTTGACTTGGCAGCGCTCTCAGAATGCATTGTGGGAGGGAGATGTGTGTGGGGTCATGACTTTACTGAGAAACACATCTGCCCACCTGCACTGTTGTTTTCTGTGCTGATAGTCAGATGAAGTTTGAACAGTGTCATTTGAATATGAACATGCTTTTTGTTTTCCATCTGGACACATAATAACATTCTCACTCAATATCCTTCAAATATGGTGAATTTAGGTTGATTGGGACACTTTTTTTAGGAAAAAGTCTCCCAATCAACCTGCATTTCCCCCCCATCTCCTTTTTTTTTTTTTTTTTTTTTGGAATAATGTTAATTTTTTTTAATGAATTTCACAATTTCATCATTTCCTCCTTTACTGACAACTCAGATCATCTTAACCTGACAAACCGTCATCGAATGATCCATGAAGACACTGGTTATCATCAAATTTTGTGTATTGTTAAACTAGTAACACTTTACAATAAGGTTAATTAGTTAATGTAATAACTAACATGAACTAACAATGAGCAATACATTTGTTACAGTATTTATTAATCTTTGTTAATGTTAGTTAATAAAAATCCAGCTGTTCATTGTTTATGTTAGTTCACAGTGCATTAACTAATGTTGACAAATACAACCTTTGTAAATGTTGAAACTAATATTAATAAATGCTGTTAAGTATTTTTCATTCTTAGTTCATGTTAGTTACTAACTAATGTTAACTAATGAAGCTTATTGTAAAGTGTTACCGTTTAACTCAGTCTGATAGCCTGTGGTCGCATCACTGAAACATTCATTTCATAATTCGCACCCAGAAGCCACTAAAATAATTCCTAAAAGAGGCGTTTGAAATATCAACCTGCTATTGCTGGTGTAAGACAGGTGAGAAAAGTGTGTTTCTGTAACAGACGTGTGTTATTGTGTGTGTGTGTGTGTGTGTGTGTGTGTGGAGAGCAGACCTGCTGGAGTCATAATTAAAGGAAAAAAAGAGTTGGTAGCACATACACTCACTACAATCATTGTTGTGCTCTGCTTTTGTTGTTGCTTTCTAATTGCTGGTTGCCACTGGAGCTTGTGCACCTGATGATAGATATCGCCAAGCATTCTGGGATTGATCCAGGTCAATGAGAGAGAGAGAGAGAGATTGGTATTCTCTTGGCATAAATAAAAGCCTAGGCTAATTGTTTCTAGGTTTGTGCATTCCTCTAGTTTTACGCAACGATAATAACAGATTCATAACAGGTATAATGCAAGGTCAAAAGTACAGTTTTCAGGATGTATGACTCGATCAGAAGCCATCATTGCATCATTGATATGTTCAGTCCAAATCTAATTAGGAACTAATACAGACCCACTTGATCCACTCTTATATTTGAGGACTGTTAATGCTCTCGTGTTCAACAGGTCCATCTATAAATGCCTTTCAGTGGTGGGTAAGTTACTCTAAAGTTATCAATCACTTATTAAACATTCGACAGTGTACTAATTACTCTCGAGAAAAGTAGGTTACACTTTATTTTAATGTGTCTGTGTTACACTGTAATTATAAATGTAAGTACTAAGTAATAATAATTAACTTCATTTGCATACTATAGGATTAGGTTTTGATTATGGTTAGTATCATGTAATTATGCATAATTTATAGTTATTACTATAAATAAAGTGTTAGCAGATTAGGATTAGGGTTGGTTTAGAGTTAGTTGCATGTAATCATGCATAATTTTATGGAACTACTGTACATGTAACAATGACACTGTAAAATAAAGTGCAGCCAAAAAGTATTGAATTGCTCATTGCTAATTTCTAAATTCCACATCAATCTCGACCAGTTGAACTATACAAGCATAGACATGAAATGGCTCTTTTAATTCTTTCAAATAAATAATATAAAATTGCATTCATTATTCTTGAATTGACCAAATTAAATGGAGACGGTTGCATTATAAACGTACATTTTAATGTTAAATTCACTGTTTTTTTTAATAATTGTTCTACATCAGAAGTAACTAATTCAATGACAGAGTAATCCCTTACTTTACTTAAGTAGGCTCATTCAATTACAGCAATTAATCCAATCCTGATTCTTATATGGAAATCAGAACAAATGAAAGCACTAATATGGATGAAAAACAAGTATTGCCTTTTCCTGTTACTTACGTCAAGAGCTTCTTTGGCCAAAAAAAAAAAAAAAAAAGGCTTACAGGAATTATTTATTTCCCACTGCTATATCCATTTTAAATAAGGTTAAATTGTTTTATTGATCGTCCCCTGGTTTCACAGACAGGGTTTAAGCCTAGTCCTAGACTAAACTGCATGTTTGAGCTGTTTTAACTAAAAGCGACGTGCACTAATATCTTGAAATATGCGCCACTTCCATCGTTTTGTCTTAAGATGCTGAGCAGTGATGTTTTTTTTTCTAAGGCACATTTGTATAAGCTGCTTAAATGTCCTAATTAAACTGAGGCCTATAATCCTGGCTTAATGTAAACCCTGTCTGTGAAACCATCTTCTATTTTATTTACTTATAGAGGTGTTTGCTTCATAAGAACAATAGTGTCCTTGTTTGATATATGTGATACACTGATAACAATGATTTTGTGGTGAAGTAAATATTACAGGAAAAAAAACCAATGTAATTTACATGAAAAAGTTAAGTTCAGGCAAGAATTTAAAAAACTAAATAAAAAAAACTCAATTCAAGCATGTAGAAATAAAAGCGTAATTATCAACGTTATAAAATTAAGTAAAATTACTCAACTTTTCTGATACTGGTGTTCCCATCATGCACTGGGCTTTGAATAATTACTGAGGTTGATTTGTCACTGTTTCCAGCTGTATTTACACTGTTTTATCATTGTTTTTGTTGTTAGGATTAGTAACTTGCCATTTTGTGACATTTGGAGTTCATTTTCTACTCAAAATGACACATTCAAACACAAAAACGATCCTTCAAATGTTACCGTCATTGTGTATTGTCTACCAAGTATTGAGGTCTCTGTGTTCACATTATGTGTAAATTCTGTTATGCATGTACATATGGTGTCTCACACAATATCTATTGTATTAATTACTTAGATGTTTTTAAGTAAAGCATAAAAAGTGTGGTTTAATTCCATGTTATATTGTTTGCGTGAAATGTATTGCAAAGGAAATTTCAACAAAATAGATATTACTCAACCTTTTACTTGCCAAGTTAAAATTCATTTTTTTCTTTGTTACTTTCACTTAACTTACTTAAGTAGAGTTTACTTAATTCCATATGTGAAATTTACTTAAAAAATATTAGTGCAAAAACTTGCCAAAGAAAAATGACATTTTACTCCTTTTTTTCAGTGTATGTATTGTATGTGGGCTTTTTTTATTATTATTAATTTTTTTTTTACCTAAGACTTTTTTTTTTACCTATTACTTGATAGACAATAAAGTTTTTGAATTTGAAGTACAAACAATGGGAATCAGTATGCTTTATTATCAGGTGATGTATTTAGTGCGTTATAGCATAATTATTATTAAATAACACTGAACTTGTCTATTACATCCACCACTGTTGTGCTTGGGTGATATTACCGTCAGCACGTGAAGTGTTGCTGTCACTAGTGCATGTGTGTATGGTCATTTCTCATCCCTGAAAGAGGAAAACAGGCCTCAAACCCTCCTTTCTCTTATCCCTCCCCGACTGGAGCGAGAGATTTCATTATGGAGAGCAGTGAAGCGTTGCTTGTTCTTTAAACTGTTTTAACGCCAGGCTAATATCAAGATGAAACGGGGGAGGAGTTTGTGATGAAGTACTTTGTGGACAGACTTATTTAAAGAATGCTGCACTTAATTGATTGATCCCATAAGTTTGGCAGTTGGAGCGGAAAGTGTGTGTGTGTGTGTGTGTGTGTGTGTGTGTGTGTGTGTGTGTGTGTGTGTGTGTTTAACCATTTACTAAATTTACCCTGGATGTTCTTCTGGAAGGTCGGCATATTAAAACATAATTTGTTCTACAAGTTCTTTGCTAATAAAGATTTTTAATTTTAAAAAGTAAGTTGTGTAAGAAAGTATACTTTTTTTTTTCAAATTTACTGTAAAAAGAAACCTGTTATATGCATATCATTTCAATCCAGTTTAAATCTGAATACAATAGACTGTATTTTTCATTCCATACTTTGTATATGTGTATGATAAAAAAATAAGTTGTTGACTTTAAAAAGATTTTACGTTTACTGAACAGAAATAAACGTACTAATCTCAAGATCATTTCAAAAACAAATGGAGCTTTTGTCCATATTCGTTTAATTAGCTTGAAAGACAGTTGATGTATTTTGATTTGAAAGTGTAAAATAAGCAGAGGCTTTTCAAGACATTTGCAAATGTAACTCTTTCAACATCATTTATATATGGGTGGGGGGGGGGGGGGGGGACATCTCGCATGGGAAAAGCATTTTTATAATTTTCTGTATATGTTGAAGTAAATGGTTTTATTTTGATTTTGGTTTTGTTCATTTAAATACTACAGTTTTCCTCTGTCAAAATCTCAGTCGTTCCGAGCGATTCCTGATTAAACGAGTGCCGATGCAGATCTCTCTTTGATTTCATTGTTTTATTATATTCCATACGATTGTATTTTAATTACTTTCTCATGCAATATAATTTCATGACATTTGCAGAAAATGACAACATTATTCTGTAATTACCATTGTGATTACATTTAAAATGTCAAAATATTATTTGAAATGTTGTTCATGTAATACAATTTTCAAAGGTCTTAAATCCACTTTTTGTATATATTACGTATGTTCTGATTCTATTTAAATTAAGTTTTAAATACTTTAATCTTGAATACATGTAATGCAACTGCAGTGTGTGTGTGTGTGTGTGTGTGTGTGTGGTCCTGGTAAACCCATATGTTATGGTGACAAAATGTCCACACAAAGATAGCAATATCCCTTGTTGGGACATTTTTTGGTCCCCATGAGGAAAACGGCTTATAAATCATAAGTGATGTTTTTTGAAAACGTAAAAATGCAGACAGTTTTGTGTGATGGGTGGGTTTAGGGGTAGGGGTAGTTTAAGGAGAGATAATATACAGTTTGTATAAAAATCTCTATCGAAGATCACCATAAAACATGAAAACACAACATTATTCCTTATTTTCTTTCTTTTCCATTCCATCTTGCATTTCGATTTGAATTGGTTTATTTCGATTAGTAACCCGGTATAGAAATTAGGTTAAATTACCACAAAATTCAGCTACTGTAGTCAAGCCAAAACCCAAAGACTCTTAAATTACAACTTATGTGGGAAAACCTGAACTAAAATATTTTTTTTGTGGTGATAATATCTACTGGACTTGGACTTACACTGTAGCTTATACATCATTTTAATTTAATTTCTTAGCAGACGATTGCCTTTCCACAAGTCAAGTGATGCTTTTCAGAAGAGTTTGATGTATTTATATATATATATCTCCTGGATTCAGATCATACATTGACCATGGACAGATGCTATGGCGTCTACTTCTCTCTCTCTACCTCCATCTGTCCATCTCTCTCGTCTTCATGTATATTTCTCCTGATCTATTAATAATCTCAGTGGCTGAGAGCGATCGCTCAGTGTCTACACCTCCTTTCATTCAAGCATTTACAAGAATTAAAAACAAAAGCAAACAGCCATCACGGCACAGAAGAGAAATGCTCACAAAGACTGGATCTGACAGAAAGTTAAATACTGGAGACTCGCGAGGGAGAGACAGAAGTCTACATTCTCCATTAACAGGATATTTATTGACAATCATTCATTTGTGTTAAAAAAAGTGTTTCGCCTTCGCATCAAACGGTGTCTTTTAAAAATATTGAAATAATGTGTTGATATTTGCACAGTAACACACACACACACGTGGGTCTGGTTAAGTGATTGTGAACACAGTTATGTAATAGTGGTGTGGATTTGGCAGTCAGAGGTCGAAGTGTTTCTGGATTCAGTGGCCAGACCATGAAGATTAAATACATCTATCTATCTATCTATCTATCTATCTATCTATCTATCTATCTATCTATCTATCTATCTATCTATCTATCTATCTATCTATCTATCTATCTATCTATCTATCTATCTATCTATCTATCTATCTATCTATCTATCTATCTATCTATCTATCTATCTATCTATCTATGTAGTGTCCATCCATCTGGCTTTCATATAAAGGCATTTGTCTTTTCTGACGTTTTAAGGACATTTTTAAGTTATACAATTAAATGTTTGTGTTTGTTTCTAACAATAACTACAAAAAGAGTCACAAGGACAGTAACTAATTAATTTGCTATCTTTGCAACTCCTTTGTTTTATATTGTCTAAAGTGAAGAGTGTGTATATTTATCAAGTATGTATCAATTTTTTTGTGCAAACATTAGTAAAGACCAGATAACATTGAACGAACGCTCTATTAACGTTACTGGAAGAACGTTTGTTCTTATACTACTGTGCTGTTGAATGCTTGATTCTGATTGGTTGAGAACGTTCTAAGGTGTGCAATTATTTTCAGGGAAACGCACGGCTAAAGTAGTTCCAGGCAGGTTTGACCGCATTACCGGTCCATATCACTGCGTGTAGTTAACTGTAATAACGGAAAATAGGATACAATTCACAACAAGAAAAAAAAAAGACGGAAAATTATGATAGATCATGTCTGTCACAGGGCACATGTGTGAAACAAGCCTGAGAAGCCACTGGGCACCTTCCGCTAAGGAAAGAAAGAAGTGGAGCTTGATCCTCTCAGGAAACAAAAGTACAAACGAAAATCAAGCCAAGGATCACCAGGAAAACCCCTCTGCTAACATGCAGCCCCATGCGCTCGATCTGCCATTTTCCATGTCTAACTTCACAATCAATGGAAACGTGCAGTTTAATTTTAACAAATAAAGTATATAGTCCTATCTATAATCAATAGAAAATTGACTGCGCTTTGCGTCGTGTGCATTATTTTTCTAATAATACAACGGCCTGTCGTCAATTATTCCTTACATATCTTTGAGAGAACTTTGCCAGAATGTTGGTTGTATGGTTGTATTAAAAATGTTTCAATTGTGTCCTTTTTTAGGTGAAACATAGACCAAGTCAATAGTTAAAATATAATATACCCATTAAGTCCTGTGATTTATGTGAGAGGAATCTATAGCAATAACATTTTCTTCAGAGTATAACATTATATTCAGAGTATATATTCTCATTTTACCCACATGTATATTATTAAAACCGTTACAGTGTCTATTTATTCAAATTTAAAAGCAGCCAAAAAGGAAGCCGTCATTTCGAAACCAACCCAAGCGATGTTGATTAATATCGCTAGAAAACATTACAACCCTGAAGTCATTTATGTGCATTCCACCGAGCCACTACATGTGACTAAGAATAATAGAGCGCAACACTGTGAGTCAGGTGTGAGTCTGTCCGTGGGCTCGACCCGCTCTGCTCTCCTCATTGTTCTGCTGGGAGGTTCCTCTGGACGGGAAACGAGCAGGTTGTTCCAGACGGAGGCTGAGAGTGGAACAGTTCTTTATTCAAGGGCGGGAAGTCATTCCATCAATGCAGAAAAACACCAAAGAAACGTTTCCTTCCCCCTCCGTTTCCCAGTGAAAGATTCAGTTGAAAAGGCACAATTCTTTACCCTGGAGTTGCGTGTTCACACACACACACACACACACACACACACACACGAGACGTCTAAATATCCACGTCTCAACAATGTCTTATTTGGATGTTGTTCTATTTACTGACGATGATGACATTAAAAAACTAAATGACAGTTTTATAGGCACAACATTTAAGACATAAAATAATATTAATAATGAAAAGAGGACTTTGCCAGACGTCTCAGTAATGCTGAGATTTGGTTGAAAAGTGAAAAGCCGTCTTTTTTAGGCTGATGATTCAACTTGAATTCAACCTGGCAGACGCACGTTATCATCGAGAAAAAAAACCACTTCTTTCAGTGTGATTTTTTTTATTTTGTTTTCATGGCTGTATAAGGGATCTGTCACAGACGTCCATCCTGGGCTAAATTTGGACCAATTCAGATGGACTTGACAAATCCCAAGTTTCAATGACTATGTTTGGGCTAAATTAAGGCCATGACGGGCCGACTAGATTTAGCCCAAAAAAAACAACGTCCAAAACGCAGACTCGTTGACCTATCCTGATATCGACGAAACTTGCGACCATAGTTGGCTAACGATGCTTTTGGGAAATGCACCCATGATTGAGGGGCTGTTTACACGACACCGTTTTCAACTAAAAACGTAAAACTTTTTATACGTTTTGGTCGTTCGTTTACACCACAATGGCAGCAAATTTCTGAGAACGGTCTCCGTGTAAACAACAAAAATCTGAAGACGATGACGTCATGCACATGCGTATTACGTGTTCAGTCTATAGTGTTTCATCGCCATCTAATGGTCTGGCAGCAGAATACAGCGTTTTTTATTCCTTTACGCGGATCCGTGTGAATGGGGATTGTTTTGACAATGGTGTCGTCTGTACGCGGAAAACTCAAAGAAAAAATGTCTCTGTTTTAAGCATATCATTGTCATATAAATGTAAATGTTTTCTCTTTATTATGATTGGTTGATCAGGGCACAATCAGTGACTTGGCTGTACTCATATTATAAAAACATACAATTTTATTGGTTTAATGTCAACATAAAATGGCATTTACGACCAATTATACTTCTGTAATGTGATTTGTTTCTGAGTGAAACAGGAAATTCCACAAAACTACCGTATAGTGGGACTATTTTACTGAGAGTTGGTTTGCAAGGTTGAAAAATTAGAGGTCTTGGTGACATTAGAACGAATTAGATCTGTTTTAGAGGTGAAGCAAGTTATCACATTTTAATGAAAGATTAAAAATAAAAATATTGTTTTCTTTGGGATCACGTTACGTGATTAATCACATAATATGTGGAAAATTTGGCTGATTTTTGATTCCTTTTAATGCAATTTCTGAACTTAAGGAGGATTCGGCTATTTCAATCTAGTTGTGAATGGGACAATTTACTGAATTTCAATTGAGATCTTTGACCGGTTTAAAGAGTTTCCACTGTTTACATATTATCCAGTCATATTTTCAGGCGTGTGGTGATGTATTCTGTGTACTGAGCATGTATTTCACAGATGACAGAGTCCAATAACAGTCCACAGTCTTGTGGCAGTGCTTGTACTCGAATTAGCAAACAGTGTAGAAAAAGAGCCCCTTGTTGTCAGCGTCTTGACTGACAGGAAATGGCCCATAATCAGAGCACATTTGAGCGCCGCAGCATTCCTGTGAAATGACACAAGTTCAGCCGGGTAATTAGCTCATTAGTTAACATAAACACATGGCAACCTCTGCCCAGCTGGTGGCGTTAGTGCCACACACACACACACACACACACACACACACACACACACACACACACACACTAGTCTTCTGGTTTAAGACTTTCACTGGCTGTAATCCTATAAGACTCAGATTGTTGATGTAAGTAATTCTGGCATCTGATACAATGAAGGTTTTTCAGTGACACTTTATTATAACTTCCACGAATAACAGTAACAAACATTCAGTTATAAAACACTTAACAGCTCATTGCTTATGCATACATTTAGAATGCTGGAAATGGCATATAGTCATATTTGAATCTACATCAACTACTGATCTGTGTGGAGCCAATAAAGGTGAGCTTCGGGTGACACGACTTCGATTCCCAGCTCGTGGTTCTGTCCCTCCTCTTTCTCCTACATCGCTTCCTGGGATTTTTTATTTAAAATTCAAAAATACAAAATTTTAAAATACTAAAACAAATGTATAAAAACTCAACACTTTTGTTGAGAAGTTTAGGAAGTTAAACTGTAGAAGTTTTTTAATGCATTATTTAGGTGCTCGTTCTCACAAATCAAACTTTAAAGTCCCCCTGTGGTGAAAATCCAGCTTTTAATGTTGTTTATTTGCCTTTTAATGGTGTTTTTAATATGCTTTAAGACAAAACATGTGTAAATCCATAAGTCGACAGCATTGCTGAGTATTTTCTCCTTAAAACTGCAGTGAACCAAAGACAGTCTCAAAAACACGGTTTGAAATCGTCAACGAGTGGATCTCTGAGCTGAGTGAGTGAATGGAGGCGGGGCTCATTTGCATATTCATAGAACTGAGTGTACTGAATGAGGCAAGAGTGTAGAGTTACATTCAAGCTATTTTAAGGCATGAAGAATTTCTTTTCAAGGAAAAAAAAAACGTCATTTTGGTGATCCAATGTGAGTTTAAGGGGATAAAATTAGTGACTACAGGGGGACATTAAGTAAGCAGAACTGGATACTTTTATTTTGTTCTCATACATTTTAATTACTCTTAACTTGAAATATTTGAGTAAGCTAAGTCATACATTTAACTTAAAATTAACTAAAATAATATATTATTTAATTTTTAGTAGTGGATTCTTGCCCAGTTTCAGTTAAATTTAAGTTAGTCTAAATGAAAGAAACATGTTTTATAAAACTTAAAACAATAAAACAATTCAGATTACTTAAAATGCATCAGTTTTGTGAACTCAAAAGAAGCAGAATGTTCTAAATACTCATAAAAGTTAAGTTGATTGAAGTAATTTGTTTAATTTCAGTTTACCATACTCAAACCAATATATTATTTTGAGCATTAGGGTTTACAGTGGAAGAATTAGGGGCTATGTACTGTACGTGACACCGTTTTCTATAAACTATAAAAGTTAAACTTTTCATGCATTTTGGCCGTTCATTTACATGTTAATGGCATTTTGGTGGTGTTTGATAATGGCATCATGTTTGTATGTCAGTATTTTGGAGTCGACAGAGTTTGCAGATGGTCGATGTTAGCTAAATTTGCTAAGAACAGTTTGATGGAGCAGTTCAGATGCAAGGGTGATCGCCTGCACACATGGAACAGTTTACGACATGAGGCCCTGTTGTGTGAACCTCAGATTATGTGTTAGGACAATACATGTCGAGTGCTTTTGAGATGTTATGTATTGTTTCATGTTTGGCCTTGAACTGGATATTCAGTGACTCCTGCAACAAGACAAGCAGAATTAGGCTACGTCTACATTAGCCCAGATATATATGAAAATGCATTTTGTTTCAATTCACAGTAGAGTTTTCAAGCGTTTTCCAAAAGCTGCATGTTCACACTGAGCCGTCTGAAACTCCTTAAATCAAAACCAGCTTTCTGTCAAGAGTAATATCAAATAACATACTGAATCATACATGTTCTACTAGCTACTTAGTAATATGTCTATTTAAGTGTTTTAAACCTACAATATAATATTGTACGATTTTATGACTTACATAAGGCATATTTGTTAAATGATGACTACGAAGGGAACAGAATTGCATTTTTAAATTTTACATTTTAGCTTGAATGTAACTCGACACCCTTGCCTCATTTAGTATTCGCGGTTCTATGAATATGTAAATGAGCCCCGCCTCCACTCACTCACTCAGCTCAGAGATCCACTCGTTGACGATCACACGTTGATCTGATTGGTTACAAGGTAGTTTGTGACGTCAGAAACACCAGTGATTTCAAACCGTGTTTTTGAGACTGTCTTTGTTTCACTGCAGTTTTAAGGAGAAAATACTCAGCAATGCTGTCGACTTATGAATTTACACATGGTTTGTCTTAAAGCATATTAAAAACACCACATAGACATATAAACAACATTAAAAGCTTGATTTTCACCACAGGGAGAATTTAATGGGAAAGTTAGCAAAACGTTCTTAGAATATATTTTTGTTTGCTGGTTAGAGACTGTGTGTATGGGTACAATAGGAGTCACATGACCAAACGTGTTGCCATTTTCAAATACCTTACATTTCACAGTCCACACTACAACTGGACAACAGCATTTTTGAATTTAGTCACTTTGGAGAGCATCATCGAAAAAGCTCTTTTTATGCTGGACAAAAACTGTGTAGATGGAAGGGCAAAATGTTTTTGGATTAATGTGGTCGTGGCCTTAAACTCAAAGACATATAAATTCACTCATCTAGTGCTAGTACTTGACGTGCCATTTTCTTGACCTGCAGCCACATCGCCACATCATTTGTTCATGTAACTGGGACGATGTGAAAAAGAGGTTAAGGCTCAGCACTGGTAGCAGTCAACAGCCGACTCTTCCATGTTCATCTTGTTGGCCACACTGCAGACCCTCCCACAGTAAAATCTGGTCCAAAATCTTGTTTAACTGAATATGAAACATGAAATAAGTTCAAACAGAAGTGCATATCCTCTCCTCCAAACACAAGTTCTTTTTTTTGCATCTCCTCTTCCTCAGCGTTTCTCCCTTCCTACTTCCAGATCATTGAGCGCTCTTGTTTCAGACATGCGGTTCTGTGAGTCGGGCCCCTGAGGGCCGGGGGCCGGGCTGCTTATCACAGCACTTTATCAGCATGAGGGAAGGGGATGTGGGTTACAGCCAACCAGCGGCTGTCAGCAAACAGGCGTTTTGTAACCTGTAACCCAGAGACGTGTGATTTGCAAGAAGAGAACGGGCTGTTTGAAGGTGTTAGCGGCTCTATGAGTGATCGCATACAAGCACTGAGTGTGTGTGTGTGTGTGTGTGCTATTACCTGAGTACTGAAGATAACATGTCTGGCCTTGCAAGACTAATACATGCCAAAACCATTTATGAGTACTTGTTTTTACATTTTGCATTGCCATGTAAACAGGACAACAACTTGCTTGTTTTGAAACTTGACATGATTGACCAAGTCTAAAATAATTTACCCCAAAATGAGAAATCTGTCATCATTTATACTCACCCTGGGCCACGTCATAAGTAGATCGTAGAACACATCGGAACCAATGGTGTCTATGATCTATTACGGGTTATGATCCTCTTTAGAAACATTGCCCTGATTGTTCCAAACCCAGATGATTATCATTTTTCTTTCGAAAACAAACTGAGATATTTTGAAGAGTGTCTTAGCTGCTCTTTTCCATATCTTGAGGATGGATGTGGATTAGGAATGTCAATTTAAAAAATAGCAAACATACTGTTTATGCATTATATCCCGTGTTGTCTGTAGCCATACAATAGCTCTTTGGGAAGAATGGATTATTAGAAATGTATAATTGTGTGTTAAAGGTTTTTTTTTTTTTTTTTGGGAACATTTTTGAAAATACTTAACTTAGTACAGCTTAAATACAGTATAATAAACTTTATAAAATTACCAAATGTGTTTTTTTTTTTCTCAAATTATATTTTTGGTTTGGTTCAAACATTACATTAAGATTTAATATTAATCAAAACTATTTAATTTTCCAAATACAAAAAAATGTGTTGAAAGATTATTTATTATAGACCATGTACTTAATTTAAATATTTCTTTAGACTTAAGCCAAAACATACTTAATGTAGGTCAATCAAATATATTTCTGGCTTTTTACAACTTAGTTTCACCACAAACAAAAGCTAAATTAGCTTCAATATTAAAGTAGAATTTTCACTTAGAGTCCCCCTGTAGTCCTTAAAACTCATCTTTGATCACCAAAATTACATATTTACATTTTTATTCCTTGAAAATAATTTTTTATGCCTTAAAATAGCTTGAATGTTACTCTACACCCTTGCCTCATTTAGTTTACTCGGTTCTATGAATCTATGAATATGCAAATGAGCCCCGCCTCCACTCACTCACTCAGCTCAGAGATCCACTCGTTGACGATCACACGTTGATCTGATTGGTTACAAGGTTTGTGACGTCAGAAACACCAGCGATTTCAAACCGTGTTTTTGAGACTGTCTTTGGTTCACTGCAGTTTTAAGGAGAAAGTACTCAGCAATGGAGTTGACATGAATTTACGCATGGTTTGTCTTAAAAAACACCACATAGACATATAAACAACATTAAAAGCTGGATTTTCACCACATCAATTTCACCACTTTAAGATAATTAGATTAGAGTTTTATTAGAGATAAGATAAAACTAAAAACATTTTGTTGGTTGATTTTCATTTCAATTATTTACTATAAATAAAGACAAATTTTTGTTGTGATGTCTTTCTAAAATGTGCACAAAAAATAATCTGAAAAAATGGAACACAACCGTAGTAACAAAACACAAATGAAACAGGAGGACTTAAGGAACAAACAACGGGATCTAATTAGGACACAGCTGAACAGAATGACTAATCAAATGAGTAACCATAGAAACTAACAACAAACTCAGGCAGGAAGGAAAACAAAACAGAACATAACTGTGACTTGTAGTCAAGACAAAATGCTAAAAATAGTTTCTTTAAAAAAAAATGTCTTTAGGGAGTGTTATTTGCACTAAGCCAAACTGAACAAAACAGGTTTAAACAGAAAACCATGATTTTTGATTAGATCAATTAAAAAGTGTGCTTTAAATAAACAACACGGTCGTTTTCTTTTATTTTTTTTTTGTCAGCGTGTCTTATGCAAACCACTGGTATGTGAACATTGGAGCATTGTAAACAAAGGTCTTTTGCTTGACAGATCTTAGCTTGTGTTACACACGTGGACAGGTGAGGCCGTTCACCAGAGGCCCAGGTACACACACAGGGGTGCTTGTTCTGCTGTCACACCTCGCACCAGTTTAAAGAGCTCAGGGCATCGGGTTACATTAGCATCCTTTTTTAGCTCCAGACCTCAGTCCCCGCTCAATGCGTATAATACACTCTTTCATCAGCACATCATTAGCCATATGAGACATTTTGTGAAGGAACATCAAGGAGGCCGTGTTGAAAATGGAAATTGCGCCACACCTCAAAGCCGCGGTGATGAATCCTTGAGAGGGCAGATTTGCTGTAAGTACGAGCCACACGGGGCTCTCGGGGCTTCAATGTGTCCGTCACAGGCGACTTTCATTTTCAGCCAAAGCTGAGTTTATATTGGCATCCTAGCGGATTAACCCATGGCCCTCTGTCTAATGACACGAATAGCTCCGCTCATGGCAGTCCGGGAAGGTTGTGGCGGCTTTGAGGAATTACAGGGACTAACATGTGACTTAGGCTGAGGTTTGTAAGAGGGAACCTCCTCTGGTGGAGGAGATATTCACTGGAAAAAGACTATTGTCAATCAATCTTGTTTGTGATTCTTTAATAAATTGTGACTGTAGTTGTATTTGCTTTGAGTTTTATATTGAAAAATAGCCAGTGAGGGGTTGGCTTAGGTGCTCAAAAATGTCTAAATCGTGTAATGTAAATACAATTTGGTAACACTTTATTTCGATAGTACACTTTAGACATTCTACTTACTATAGGTAACTTTGCAACTACATGTCAACTAACTCTCATTAGCGTATTAGTAGACTCTCTACTTAATATTTGCTAACTCTTTTTTATTATGGTCAACTTTCGACATTCTACTGACTATAATAGTGTTAATTTTGTCACCTATTTTTAATTTAGTCTTAGTCTTGTGCCAAATGTCCTTGTTAGTTTTAGTCATATTTAGTCATTCACATATCTTTTTTTGTTAGTCAAGTTTTAGTCGACTAAAAGTCTCGTCATTTTAATCTAGTTTTAGTCAAAAGAAAACTCAATGTATCTTAGTCAAGTTTTAGTCAAAACATTTTAGTCTTTTTTTAAATAACAAATTATTTCTGAGATTATTTCTGATAACCATTTCAGTCAAATAGTGTTTCACACTTCTCAAATATTGGTTAAATGTCATAATTACCTGACAAAATACACTTGTTGAATGATTTTTGTTGAATGCAACTTTGTTAAACGTGTCTGGTTTTCTGATTTAAGAGACGCACACATGCATGTATAGGCTACACACCAGAGCATGTGAGCAAAGCGGAGAGGTGTGACGCTTAAATAAAAACTAAAATATACGTTTCATATTTATGTTTAATAATATAATGTTTTTTTATTTTTTATTTCATAGATGTTTATTATATGAAAAGAGAACCGCATGAGATGAGTAAGATAGTATCATAAGATGCCCAATATATCGGAAAACATTTGGAATGTGTCAGACATTATTTTGACCAATTATTACGTTTTGTTTTGTAGTAAGCCTTTCTTTAAATTGAATTTCGTTTTGTATAAATTGTATCTAAATTTTAATCAATGTTTCATCAACAAATTGCCTGGATTAATAAATAAGAAGCAAACACAATATAATCAGGACACAAAGGCGCCGACGCGTGAACTGGAGCGCGTCTCATAAATGAACTGAAACTCAGCATATAAGATACTTGCCTCATAGACCTGATAAAGTATATCTATAGAAAGCTTGAAATGTCTACTTTTAAACAAAACAATTCAAAATGAACAGAAATTGGCTGCTCTCTGTTAGTGTTATAGGCTAATTCGTATGAAGTGTGCATTTCTCTCTATATCTCTCTACTGCGAAGATGGCGAGTCAGTCAACTTCATCTTTGCAGCCGACACTGACAGAAAACACTAGTTTATTAATAAACAAATCAAATGTTTAATGCATAATCATTACTTTTGCCGTTTTTTTTTTTTTTGTGGCAAGCTTTATTCGTGCGTTGAGATGCGGAATAGGCAATAACGAAAACGCTCATTATGGTTTAGCATTATCTCCCATATTTAAGTAATTAAATCAATATAAGTATGTGATTAGACTAATGGCTAAATTAACTACTACTAGTTGACTAGAAAAAAAACTTTAGTCATGCACGGGCAGCCCTACTTATTTCACATAGCCTATTATCTAACCAGCCGTGCGCCACTGCGGGCGTTCTGAATGAGCGTCGCGTAATCTTCAGAAATGCGCTCTCCGCTCTGGAGGAAATATTACCACTCCGCTCACATACTCTGGTGTGAGACAATGTGTGTCGTCTTCTGTTGTCTGAAACTTGATTGACAGCTTTTAGATGCATTATTGGCATCGCCACCCTCTGGTTACATAAACGTGTCACCGCATCAGAACCGAAAACATGGGGATTTTTTATAGACAACAATCGCACAACCTATTCGATATTCTATAATAAAATCAACTAATGGAATATTCGAAAATCGTGACTCATCCCTAGTAACCGCTGAATATTCTATCTCATGATGAAAAAGTAGAGACGATTGTAGACGAAAATGAAGAGAGATTTTATCTTAGTTTTTATTTTATCCAAAACATTTTAGTCTCGTCTTTTTTCGTCAACAATAATGCATGTTAACTTAGTCTTAGTCAGCGTTCTTGGACATTGGTGCAGTCTCGTCATCGTCTCGTTTTAGTCATGGAAAAAAAGGTCGTTGACGAACATATTTAGTCTCGTCTCGTCTGACGAAATTAACACTAGTCTATAAGTAACTTTACAACTACATGTCAACTTATTCTACTAACCCAAAATCTAAGCTAACAGTACTAATACTCTACTGAGAGTTAGTTGACATGTAGTTGCAAAGTTACTTATAGCCAGTAGAATGTCTAAAGTGGACCATCAAAATAAAGTGTAACCCAAAAAATGTAAAATCATAACATATATGTCTGTATAAAAACCATACAGTACATGTTGTAATGACAAAATTATACCTTAATGTATAATTTCATGATGACAACTATACATACCTTTCGCATCTATTGACTCCAAAGGTTTCTCATCGAAATCCATTGAAGGTTACCTTAATCGTCGCAGGAGTGAGTGAGAACGGTTGCCAGTGTCGGTGTTTGTGCACGCTATCAAATGGAGTATACTCTGAAAGACATACGCTAAGTGTTCAGATCAAAAGTGACAGACTTTGGGCTTTGTCCTCAGTTATAGAGAGAGATGGTGTAGTCAGTTGTGGTCTGCTACCAAGGCAATTTGTGTTTAGAATGACTTAATTGAGAGGAATCATCAGTAACGACTTCATAAATCATAGCTGGATGCTGCCACTCCTTTCCATCCACACTTCAGACGAATCATGTTCTGGCCCATTACAAGGGAAACGTAGCGAGAAAGAGAGAGAGAAATGACAAAAGCGCTGTAGGTACTATGAAAACATACTCATCTAAACAAGATTGGTGGTTGAAAAGAAGTAATAACAGTGCAGACAAACTTGGCCGCAGAGGATATTTCAGATTATGTTTGTTTTTAGAAACCACTTAACAATTCTGGAAAAACAACATGTTGGAGGGAAACATCAAGTTGGTGTTGAGCAATTAAAGAGATAACAATCACAGATTGTTAAAAGATGCTGTCACAGTGAAAAACTGTAAAAGCACTAGCGACTCCTGAAGATCAACACTCCCCGAATCAGATTTATGGAAACTTTTTTGTTTAAATGTTCAGTAGTTCATGCTTGTTTTTGTGATCATTCACAGACTGGGAAACTGTACATGTATAGACTTAATCATATAAGATTACAAAAAAAAAAAAAGATACTTCTATAATAAGTCACTATATTCTATTGTTTTTTTTTTCCCGACAATAATTGCACATGCTAGATTTCAATCATTGTTATATGGGAAATTGATCCAAAATGGATTCAATGACCTCTTTCAGAAAGATTCAGCCCTGTGATCTCCTAAACACTGGTTGACAGTGAGCACTACTGAACTGTTTCTCTTCTGTCACGGACCTGGCAATGCAAACCATCACTCTCAAACATTAGGTGTGGGTGAGCAACTAATACTGTTACTCATTCTATACCTGTTACTACTGCTTTTACTATTACTAAGACTTCTACTATTACTTCTACTACTATACCTCTAGTGTTGCTACTATTGCTACCACTATATCTACTACTTATAGTTATTACTAAAACTACTATTACTACCATTGTTATTTACTACTAGTAGACATGTAGGTGCAACATTACTCATAGTCAACAGAATGTGTTAAAGGGACCATCAAAATAAAATGAAACCACTACTACTACTACTACTACTACTACTACTACTACCACTACTACTACTACTACCTTTAATCATAAAAAGACTGCTGCCATTTTTACCACTACTTGTTTTTACTTCTATACAACTATTAGTACTAGGTCATATTTTTTTTTAAGGTGTCTGTGTTACAGTTCAATTATGCATTTGAGTACTAAATATTAATAATTAAGTACATGTACTTACTATAGGTTAGGATTAGGAATAGGGTTTGGTTTAGGGTTAGTTGCATGTAATGTAATTATGCAAAATTACCATCACCTCTATTACTACTTCACTTTTACTGCTACTTCTGTTACCACAACTACTACTACTTCTACTACTATTACTACAATTGCTTGTACTTATATACGATTTAGTTGGATTAATAAATGCCTCTATTAAAACTACTATTACTGCCTCCACTACTATCAACACTACTATTGCTACTTGTGTTATTACTACCACTTCTCTTACTACTACTATTGTTACTACTTCTACAGTCGCTACCATTGCTTGTACTGCTATACCTTTAGTTGTTTAGTTGTACCTTTACTATTGCTGTTATTAAAACTTTTATAACTACCACTATTATTACAACCATTTCTATTACTACTTCTGTTTTACTACTAGTATCACTACTTACTACTGTTATCACTACCTCTGCTATTTCTACTACTACGTGTATTTATTTTACTTAAATTACAACCACTGCTGTTATTAAAACTAATATTACTTTAGCTACTATTACTACTGTTATTACTACCATTTCTTGTACTACTATGACTACTACTACTTTAGTTCAATAACAAATACTGCTATCACAGCTACTATTACTACCCCTATTATTACCACCATTACTATTATTACTTCCGTTTTTACTGCTACTAGTATTACTACTATTGTTAATACTAGTATCACTACCTCAGGTATTGCTATGACTATTTATTTTAGGTAAATGAACTAATGCTGTAATTAAAACTAAGATTACTACTACTGTTATTATTCCCATTGCTTTTACTACTACAACTTTTACTCAATAACAAATACTGCTATTAAAACTATTATTACTACCAATATTATGACCACCATTACTACTGTTATCACTGCCTCTGGTATTGCTTCAACAATTTATTTTAGTTAAATTACAACTGCTGTTATTGCTTCAACTACTATTACTACTACTGTTATTACTATGATTGCTTGCCCTACTGCTACTACTACTTTTAGTTAAATTACTACAGCTGTCATTAAAACTACCACCACTGCTACTATAGCTACTTCTGTTGGTACTACTACTACTACTCTTTCTACCATTGCTTGTACAACTACTTCTTTTAGTACTATGATAACTTGTATTATTACCACTGCTATTACTACTACTGTTATTACTATTCTATTTAGTTCAGAGAGAGTAAAATCTGGTTCCCTGAAACTGAAGACCCGAGCACTGTCCCGCAGGAGCGCAGCAGTAGACAGTGGTTAAGTGCCTTTGACCCTGTGCCGGGGAAGATTGGCCGTCCTGAAGGCCCATTTCCTGGAGTTTAGAGGGGCCGTTCTCTCCTACTCTCACAAGGCAGAGCTTCCTGTGTTTAAGACCAAATAAGCTTCACTCCAAGAGACTATTTAAAGCGGTCCTGCACATTTTACACTTGGTTTATTCCGTGATAACAGCAAAAAACAAGTTAGATGATTACTGTCAGGAAAAAAAATGAAAATAAAAATAAAAATAAAAGTTGGTTGTAGTAAGATACCTTCAGTATTCAACCACATGAAACATTGGGTACGCACAAATGGTGCTGCATTGCGCTTTTCTAATCGTAAACTGCTCAAGAGTGAATAGAGGTTATAATATGATAACCTTTGCCCTTTACAAACAACTGAAATTGATTACAGTCACTCTCTAATGTGTCAAGAGCAAGGATGCAGTCTATTGGTTTTTCAAGGTTAACACACAATAACATTATCTTAAGCGCCGACACTACAAGGGCAGGTAAACACGTCCTTGAGCTTCTAGTATTTGTCAGTGAACAACCTTAAAGTAGTCCAAACACAAACACATACACTCATGAATACTACTCAAACACACACGCTTGAAAGGCTTGTTATCTCCTGGGTGTGTCAGGAAGGGCCAGAAGTTTTAAAGCACTTCAGAACTGTTTTTCCTGACACCTCGGCAGACGAGAGGAACGACCCCATCACCAACGACCTTCTCGCCGGGATCCTGCGGCTGTGGAGTCACAATGCTGAGTAATAACGTCAAGAGGGGTTTTATGCCACACAAGGAAACACGTTTTTCCGAAAACATGTAGTAAGGTTACAGTTACTATTATTGGGAGTCATTTTCAAATAACATCTATATATGATAACATTTACAGTTTATGTTATAAATGATTAACACAATACATTTTTCGAACACCTATGAATTTGCATCTGACATGCATGTTTTTAAGTGTAGTTACATAGTATTTACAGCTGTAATCAATTTCGGTTGCACTTTATGGTAACACTTTATTTTACAGTGTCCTTGTTACATATGTTACATGTAATTACCACAGTAATAACAGTAAACGATGATTAATTAGATGCAACTAACCCTCAACCAAACCCTAATCCAACCGTAACTCTATAGTAAGTACATGTACAGTGGTGGTCAGAATTAATGGCACCCCTGGTAAATATGATCAAAAATGGCTGTAAAAAATAAATCTGCATTGTTTATACTTTTGATCCTTCATTCAAAAAATTTGCAAAAATCTTGTCTTTCATTGAAGTAAAATAATTGAAAGTGGGGAGGAAATCACATTATGAAATAAATGCTTTTCTCCAAAATACGCTGACCATAATTATTGGATCCCTGTTATTAAATAACAGCTCTGAGTTTATAAGTACGTTTATAAGAGATATAAGTAATCTCTGCAATTCTCCATCTGTGATCCTTGGAGAGTCTTTGGCCACTCAAACTTTTTTCCTCCTCACCGTGTATTAAGACAATATAGACACACGTCCTTTTCCTGGCAGATTCGTAACATCTTTAGTTGATTGGAACTTCTTAATTATTGCCCTGATGGTCAAAATGGGGATTTTCAATTCTTTAGCTATTTTCTTACAGACACTTTCTATTTTGTGATGCTCAATCTTTTGATGCACATAACTAATGGCACATGCCAATAATTGTGGCCAACGTGTTTTGTAGAAAAATTTATTTCATAATGTGACCCATCCCCCCCCCCCCCCCCCCCCCACACACACACACACACACTTTTAATTATTTTACTTCAATGAAAGATTTGATTTTTGAACATTTTTTAAATGAAAGATCAAAAGGATAAACAATGCAGATTGATTTTTTTACAGACATTTTAGATCAAATTTACCAGGGATGCCATTAATTCTGGCCACCACTGTAGTTAATGAAATATTACTCAGTACTTAAATATATAATTACACTGTAACAATGACACATTAAATATAAAGTGTAACCCACTTTATCTTACAAACATAAGTGTACTTTCTACCTAAGAAAGTACTGGGTAATATAAAGTAACTACATGGGTTAAGGTTAGATTTATGGTTAGTACCAGGTTATTACCCAGTTATTACCCATTTACTATAATAAGTATGTACATGTAGAACAGGACTGTAAAATGAAGTGCTACCTCAATTTCTGTATTTAAATCTATAATTACTCTTTTGACCCTTCTCTTACACCATAACCCACCCTTAAACCAACCTATACCGGTCCGAAACTTAATCATATCCACAACAGTAGCAGCAAGTGTTTTGCAAAATAACTTTTAAGTACAACACAATAATTACATTCTACCTAATATCATTTATTTTAGTGCTGGGCAATGATTAATCGCAATTAATCACATCCAAAATAAAAGTTTGTGTTTACATAATATATGTGTGTGTACTGTGTATAATTATTTTGTATATATAAATACACACACATGCATGTACATATTTAAGAAAAAATATTATTTATATATAAATTATGTATATTTATATATAATATAAATGATGTATATAATATATATATATATATATATATATATACATACAAATATTTCTTAAATATATACATGCATGTGTGTGTATTTATATATATATACAAAATAAGTATACATAGAACACACAAATATATTATGTAAACACAAACTTTTATTTTGGATGTGATTAATCGCCCAGTACTAATTTTTTTTAATGCAAGTACATAGTAGTTAAAGACACAATAAAAAGGTTGACCTTTTTTTTTATAATTTTTTAAATAAATCTCAATTGAATGACCTGATTATAGCCTGTAGAGTCTATAACAATCACTTCTTCTTTCATAACTCATTTCTCAAAACGTCTCGTATAGCACATTTCCCTCCACGCTGTCCTGCCACAGAATCATGACAATCCAACGATCCTTCCAGACTGTAAATTACCGTAACCTAAAATATATATATATAACTCTGGGCAAATCTATGCAGGTATGTGTGGTGGAGGGTTGGCACTGCTCTGCGGTCAGTTTCAGCTCTTTTAACTCAGAGTCTGAGCATTCATGAGGGAACGGCCCAGCTGGTCTGGGATCATCAGCGCGCCGGCAGGTCTAGGACAGGATGCATATGTGGCCCTGCGTGTGGCTCATATTCCACTGAGCGATCCAGCCTTCCAGGAACACGAGGAAAAGGAGTCAAAGGAGGAAAACTGAGGTTTTGCTGCTATAAGTCCATCCACTCGTTTTTTGGATAGAGGGAATGTTCGTCATGCATCTCTTTCTCTCTCACACGTCGGCCCTTCTCGTTCTCTTTGTATCACTCTTTGTCTTTTTCCTTCATGTTGGCAGCTCTCACAGCCACCGCTGCACAAAATTCCTACTCTGCACATTTTGCAGACGCTGGTCTACAGGGAGGAAATAGAGAGGAAATTGTGCTGAAAGTGTAAAAGACTCTCTCTTTCTTTCCATCTCATATAAAAAAAATAAATTAAAAAAAATAAAAAAAATTTGTTGATGTACTATACACATAAATGGCTAAAAATAAGCATTTTGTTAATATGTTCTCTTTAAAAATAATTCCGTAAGATTAATTAGAAGAACTGCTATTTTTCTGATACATATGTGGTACATATTCTAAACTAAATGTGTTTTTCATACATGCTTTTTGGGTTCTTTCTGAAAGAAATTTGTGTAGTCTATTCTCCATCTCCATTTTATTTTTAAATACTTCATTGCTTTAATGGTTTAAATGTTTCATACTGTCCACAATTTTGATTGAAAATATATTTGGTAACATAAAAAAAAAAAAAAAAAAAATATATATATATATATATATATATATAAACAGCACAGATATATATATATATATATATATATATATATATATATATATATATATATATATATATATATATATATATATATATATGTGTGTGTGCTGTTTAAGTTTTCAATTTCATGTGATGATGTCATGTTATGAAGGTCTGAACTGTTTACACACACTGCTAAATTCACCTGTGTTTGACACAGACCATAGTGCCAGCCTGTGGGAAACGTATCTGTCTTTTTATAACCGCTGGCTCTGAGGTCACTGACCATGACGGACAGGAAGAGAAGCGTAAATCTGAGCTCAAGTTGATGCCTCTGAAATGTCCTGGCTCGTTTTCTGCCCCCATTAGACACATGATAGCAGTGCTCGCCGTACACACTCAATTTGTCACTTTTTCACTCCTGTCTGTGTTTGGTCTGGAGCTCAGTGTGGTTTGTGAAAATTACGGTGTGTGTTTTTAGAGGCAGGGAAATGTTGAGATGGACTTTTGCCATAAGGGTGCGTGTTGTTACTCTGAAAATATGTTTTTTTTTTTTTCTTTAGGACCATTTTATTACCTGTGTTGTGCAATTGTGGTTTTAGTTTTACATTTTACATTTACAGCTTAATTCTATTGCAGCAGTCCACCAGATGGCAAGATAAAAATAAATAAATAAACAAATCTGTTCAGCATTTCTTAGATATTTTATATAAATTGTTTGCCAGATTGTAACATGAAACAACGTTTATAACTTTTTTTTTCCCCTGGACTTCCATATTGTTACATATTTTGAAACTCGAAAAGATACTTGAAACCAAAATGGACTTGATGGCTACTGGCCCGACCTTTTTTTTTTACTGGACTTCCATAATGTTACATATTTTGGAATAATATGTTGTCTGGAATTTATTGGATCTTGAAAAGTGTCTTTCTATGACAGGAGGTAAGGGGGTGAAAAATCACTCAAAAAAGGATAGCAGAAGTTATTATATTTATATATAAATATTTTTTTGTAGTAACATCAGTTAATTATGCACACTAGAGAATAGGTATTAAATTAGTTTAAGTGAAGTTAAAGTGAATAGTCGCTGTATAGTGACATTCATCTGTGCACCATGGAAACATCCACTGTCAAAAGTGACAGGCTGATACGTTTACAATGACGATAATGAAATGTTTAATATTTTTTAACCAAATGACATCAGTATCCTGCAAAACAAAGTCTGCAAACAACCAAAGCTCAACAGAAAAAATAAAAATGGAATCAGTGTGACACTTTTACTGTTGCATCAAAAAAAAAAAAGAAAAGGTGAAGGTGTCAAATAAGATATTATGATTAAAAAGATAATAATTGCATCATAATGATTGAACCCGATGCGAAATCTGAGGAACTCTTTCACCCGTCACTGAACAATAATAAATGCGACCAAACCTTTACATATTGCACAATAATAAATACATAAATGTAATGATACTGAAATGTTACAATATGAGATATTGCATGCAAACCGTAGAACCTGCAGGTGAAATAATATCACCATTGAGTTCTCCAAAGCAATCCATATTCTTTCTGAAGAGAGATAAGGAGAAGGTGTGGTGGGTTCCCTAGGGTGCTTCTGTGTCATAGTAGATGGATGGGAGTATTTTTCTGCGTATGTGTCTGCTCATCAGTCAGGAAGGAAGAGTGCAACTCTTGCTCCACATCCTGACACACCGAGACACATCCTGGCACACGGACACCAGGAATGCATGTAAACCTGAAAGCTGCAGAGGGTGAGCATTAGTCCAAATGTGTATTAATCATACTGAACACATAGATTGGCCGTGATTTTGCAAAGTAGCTTGATCAACATATTGTGCTGGTTCTGAATGTCAAACTATAATAACCCTAACCCAGTGCTTCTCAAGCACCCCAAACACTTTCCCTTATCGGACACACCCAATCGAGGACTTGAAGTCTGTAATGATGAGTTAATAAGTTCAGGCAGGTGTGTTAGATGAGAGAGACATACAACATGTGTAATGGTGTAATGACAGTTTGAGAGTTGAGTGTTTGGCAGTTGAATACGTGTACATACTGGTGTTACCACATTGTCCCTGGAAATTCATGAAGTATCAAGTGCACCACAGTAATTAATGACTTGGCACATGTGATGTTTTAGCCATGGTGATTCATGCAAAACAAATAGCACAAGGGTGATAACAAAAAGCCTCACACATTCTCAGCTAAGATGAAATATCTAGTTCTGTCATGAAACTCTAGCTGGTGTTGACTGATAGCTATCTGCAAGCAATCACATCATTACTGCAGGGCACACGCTGATTGGCCTCTGCTCATCCTGCAGCCAATGAGATTGCTTGCTCAACATTTAAATAGTCTAGTTCAGTGTTTGCTGTAGGCTATCAGAGTTTCTCTAAACCCCTCCACCTCCCCAGCTCCACCTGCCTAGATCTGCTACGGGATTTATGTATGTCTATTCATGTCATCATTCATCATATCTTACAGATCTAGTCCACCAAGACTTAACATTGTCATATACATTCAAGAAAATACACAAAAAGCACATACATACCCTCTCTTTGGACAGTCACTACATCATAAAACCATAATTTAAAAACATTTCCTTTCTGTTAAAAGATACTCGAAACCAAAATGAACTCGTTGGCTACTGGTGCGGCTCAGTTACTGTAGATGGCCGCCGCAGCTTGGTCCCGGTCAGCCGACGCAACGTTTACCCATGAAGACCGACATAAAACAACAAAATGAAATTTAACAAACAAAAAACAGTATACTGGACGTGTAAATGTATGTGTTGTCTGGAGGGTGAACTGAGTTTGGATAATGTCTGTGTCTGCCAGAATTGCGTGTGGAACAGTGGAAGCAGTGGAGAGGAAAATGATCATGTGATTGAGATGTGTGTGTGTGTGTGTGTGTGTGTGTGTGTGTGTGTGTGTGTGTGTGTGTGTGTGTGTGTGTGTGTGTGTGTGTGTGTGTGTGTTTGTGACGCCAGAGTTGTCCTTCTTAGCCGTGATGATCACTTTGTCAAAACATGCTAAAACTATTCTGAGAGTTGTCATGATTAAAATGAACATAGAGTGAGCTAGATACATAGACTGAATATGTAAATGTGAAAACCTGCATAGCTGTATAAATCTTAGGTATGAAGACCTTGTGGGTGACCACAAGCATTACTAGCTGTCTTTACATGGACCCTAATAATCTTATTGTAATCAGACTACTAGCACAGTCAAAATAAAAGAGTAGCCCTCTCAATAAAAATGAATTGGCCAAATCCGATAAATATTGAATTCATATTGTAAGGGTGGTTTAAACATTTTCTAATCCGATTTTGAGGACATGTAAACACTTGATCGGATTGAAAACCGAAACTGTAACGGGAAAGTCCTGCGCTTTAGGGATGGGCAAAATGGACTTTAAAATATACAGAAACACAAACATTAATCTAATGTAACATGTACCCATCATCAAATAGCCTCTTATAATATACCAATTACATAAAATATTTAAAAAACAGTTTTTAATATTTAAAATCCAAATACCAGTTGCAGAAATGGAAAAGTTGCAGATATGTTTCTTCTGTAAAAGTGCAGATTTTTAAATAGTGTAACTGTGCTGGAAAATGTCACACAATAATAATTAAACACAATAATAATTCAAATCAATTACAAGTTTGAAATGTAAGCACAGATTCTGTATTTATTCATACTCTCATGGTGCAAACAGTGGCAAAAAATAGTGCAAACAGCAAAAGTAACAATCCCTTACATGTCTTCAGATAGGTTACAAAATTACAGAGCAAAAAATCAAGCATCATTTAATGAGAGAACTTACAATAATACTAAGATAAGATAATAATACTACTATGAATGCTACTACTAATAACAATATACAATGCACTAAGGATTGATGAGCTGCTGGGTTCATGAATATTAATCACGTTGAGCTGCTGGGTTCATGAATATTAATCACGTTGTCTGTGTTCGCTCAAACTTATTTGCTGTTATCAAAACGGACAGAAATAGGTGAGAGGCAGCCAATGATATCAGTAGCACCTCAATGCAGTACATGAGATCCACGGGGAGGAGTCGGATCAAGATCCATGGGGTGGAGATGGGTAGGATTAGGGTTGGGTTTAGGGATTAGGGGTGGGTTTAGGGATCAGGGGGCGGAGTTGGGTAGGTTTAGGTGTATGTAAGGTGGGAGGAGTCGGATCTGGATCCGACTCCTCCCCGTGGATTTCATGTTCCGCAGTGAGAACCATCTCAATGATATTGCCATTTGCGCATTAGTTTCTGCTTGCTCATAAAGGCTGAATAATTCCAAATGAACTCCATGATTTTTTACAGGAAAATGCAACACATACAGGTAATATCGTTCACATGTAGCGCGGTACGTAAGCGTTCTGGGTGGTATGTAAGACTCTCTCACTCTCTCTTTGAGTGTGTGAGAAACATAGCGCTCTCACTAAATCGGCGGCGAGTTGTGCACCTCACACTAGTGTTTCGCGGGAAGACTAATTCTTACCGTGAGGAGAATCTTTACCGGTATATCACAAACGATAAAATATCACCCATCCCTACTGCACATGTGCAACGACGTAGAAATGTCAAAATCATGTATCACGCGAGGAACAAGCTGTTGTTGTTGAATGAAGTGTCTTAAATGACTATTTTACTTTTAAAACTCTCTATAACTTGAAATTACTTGATCAACACTGTTCAATTGAGCTTCAGCATCTGCCAGGATCTAGTTCAATGGGGTTGGTGGAGACTTGTGGCTAAACGTCCAGGCTAAGGTTGCAGGTTTGAAACCGTCATGATCCATGATAGGGCTGGGACGGTTTCCGCATTACCGCAATACCGCAGTCACAAGCTCGTCACCGTCATCACCGCAAAAAAACAAAAAAAACATTGGCCTGCACATGTGTGCACGTTGTGTCTAATGACATGGATTCATTGATTCTAATTACATGGATTATGTCTAATGATATTGTGTCTTACATGGATTCAAGGTTTTCTAAACAAAACTTATCATCAAAAGATGGAGCAAATCAAGCTTTCGCGAGGTGGGGAGCGCGATGTTCCATGACACAATAACATTCCATTCGTATTAGAGATCCGCGGATGGGCTATTATTATCTCATCCGCAACCGCATCACAAAACTTATCATCTGTCCGCCATAATCCGCACCAATGTTTTTTGATCAATTTTCGAAACCGCATCAGCTGACTGTTTTAAGGTCTATGAGCGACGCAAGGCGCTGCTGCCGCAAGGCTAGAAAGCTCTTGGCTGTTCTAGAAAGGAGAATGATCCAATGCAGCAAAGATATTTAAAGGCTAAAGTCCCTAGTATAGCCTACTGGCTATGTTGTATCCCCAGAATATCAGCAGTGAACTTCGTCTCCGATCGGCGCACAGGGATGAAAATAAATAAATAGCCTATAACGCACATCGGCAAACCTGACCTTACCTGACTAGGCTACTGTAGCCTAAATATTTAAAGCGGTTTACTGCTATACCGCGTGAATATCTTGCTTTTCAACCGCGGTTAGAAAAAATCCATACCGCCCCAGCCCTAATCCATGAATCATCATGATCCATAAACCATCACCACTGTGTCCTTGAGCAAGTCACTCAGCCACAGATTCCTCTGGAGTGAATGTCCCTGTAACTCCACATGGCACCGCTCTATGATGACGTCTTGCACTGGTCACTTCCACTTGACATCTTGCAATTTCAGGCCACTTGAGTTCCTGAACATGATGAATGATTGTATACACTTAGCCTCAAAAACCGCACAGATGCAGTATTAGAGAGAGTCTGGATTTAGTGTGCAATACGCCTGTTACAGACTGTGATTTCGGCAATCTTGTAAGATCATTGCAATTCTCACTGTACTACATAAATCTAATAAACTTTGGTACGAAATATATGCAGACTATATGATGATGACACCTATTGAATCGTAGGCTACAACACAAGTTAGTTTAGAAGAATAAAGCGTCATTAGCATGTGCTAGTGGTAAACAAATAGAGCAAGATGAATCACACTTAGACAATTGTTATTTTTATTGTGCTGGGGAAAAAAGGAGGAAGCGAAAGAGGAGAATATGGTCATGGCTAGGGAAAACAGGACAACTTGGCATGACAATTTTGCAAATGGAGCTTGAGGTAAATATTTGTGTCGCATTGATCAAACTGTCATTTCATGCTGCATTTGTATTGGCTAGTCAGTAGATGTTGGTCGTATGGCAGCAAACACACTGTGAGATGATCATGCTAAATTTATAACACTGTCAAAGGCTATCTTTGGTCTCAAGACACTATAGGACATAGGACCAGCGTATAGGAGCCACGACCACAGAAATCACCACGATTATTCATCTTTCGTCTGGGACAGACCAAAATCATTCAATGTGTACTGGGCATAAAGGGCACTGAGCTTTGGCATTTGTCAGACCTGAGACAATTTTGTGCTCTTACTTCATGTTGCAAGTATGCTTTCTCAAGTGGCCAAGATTGCAAGTGTAGGTATTGGGATAGGCCCAATGTTTAACTGGGAGTCTTCTACTTTTATTCAGTTTTACTGGGGTTAAACATCACAACAGCGATATTAAAATTGGCTAAAGTAGAGTTGATTTTGTTGTGTTTAGCCTAAGATGAGGACTACACTCTAGAAAAGACTGAGTTAAAAACAACCTAATTTGGGTTGTTTTCAACCTAAGGGCTGGGTAAATATAGGACAGAACACATGCTGGGTTTATTTTACCCAGCAAATTGGATTGTTTATTTAACCCAGCATAATGGGTTGATTTAACCCAGTATAATTTGTGGATTAACTTTTACTATAATACTAGCTTATTTTTTTACTTCATACATGAATTAATAATTACAGATTAACTTCAACTGGTTTGCATGATAATTCCTTTATTTTCTATCATATTTTACAGTAAAGTATATTTGTATTGTTTTTAATACATATTGCCTACATTTAATATTGTTTAACAAATATTAAAAGTAAAAAATTAAACATTTAGAAGTAACTGAAGTGTAATGGACCAGTCTCTGTTGTCTCAGCTTGTGTCGTGTTCATCGGGGGAACTTCAGAACTTCCCTGCGTTTCACTCGTAGCCGAAATATGTTGCGACTGGCTCCATAACCTGTCCATAAACAAACAGTGTACAGTTCTGAGAACATATTTTAACATCCTAAGAATTTATATTCTGTGTATGTTTGAGTAAAATACAATTTTATGCAAGGCATCATGCGTTTCCATCACGAGCAAAGAAGACAGATGCGACACATGTTTAGGTGACTCACATCGCGCCCCTGTATGTTGATTTGCAGAAAATTTTTTATAGAAACCTGTATTTTACCAAAGACATGCACCAATTTGACGGAGCTGAGAACTGCTCTCTCCGGAAGAGATCGCAAAAAGCCTGCGATAAATAACTCAACCCCTGGGTTGTTACGTCCAACCCAGGAGCTGGCTAACAAAAAAACTACACAAACACTGAAAAAAAGAACCCAAGATTTTTTAGAGTGTGCTAGCTTTTTGGTAGTCTATTAGCTCAATACCTGTTATAGGATGGGTCTATGTGTGGACCCTATCCTTGATCAGGATAAACAGAGCTGGTAACGCTGCATGGGAATGGCAGGGATTCCTGGAAGTACGGCAAGGGAACTTGAAGCTGTGGAATGAGAGCTAGTCCGCTGCCATGCCTGCTCATGAATATAAATAGAGCCTGGAATGTCATAAATCAGAAATGCTGAGAGAGTGATGTGGATGCTGTTACTTTCCCTGCCGGTTCGCCCTCTTTACCACATTTCTGCTTGATTTCTCCTTCCCTTCCAAGATCAGGTAACACAAAGAAGAGGAGGTCTGGGTCTGGCACTCACAGAACACAAGTGCATTCATCAAGCCTCCGGTCAACCGTCTGGGGTGGAGGACTTGACAGCAGAAGGAATTTGGCAAATTTGTGGGAGCTCACTGCTGTTAATCAGGAGGAGTGAACAGGATGTGTGACTCCTGCTCTCCACCTGATTACCACCAAATGGAGGACCAAACCTGGACCCGGGCCGTGGAGCCGGCAGCTGGACAGCAGGAAGAGCGCAGGGTGTGGAGTGTGTGTGTGTGTGTGTGTGTGTGTGTGTGTGTGTGTGTGGAGCGCTAAGGGTGAGGGGTAATTGATGACATGATGTGTGCTGGGATTGGAGGTGTCTTGAACAGGAAATGTCCCTGACACTTTGGTCGTGAAGAGGGCTGAAGAGCAGTATATTTTTGTATGTGTGAAACAATAAAACAGGTTTGTATGTGGGAGCAAAGTTGGCGTGGTACAGGCACACCTGTGAGAAATTGAACAAATGTAACAGAAGTTCAATATATGTGACCTGTGCTGGTAAAATGAGTCGGAATCCGCACAGGCTGATTTCGAGCTACAGGCAAAACAAGTAAACAATGTAAATTTTGGTCGAGGTCGAGGTTTCCACAAAAATTGGTTCATTAAGTCTGTTTACACTGAAATGATCTAAAGAGAAAACGCAAAAGTGGCGTTGCGTTATCACTTTTTATTCTGCGTTTAGACGAGCGTTATGGGGGGGGGGTCTGCGTGCATATGGTGACGCAAAAGTGTGTGAAATTTGATGTAGTATGCACTCCAGGCGGCTAGGTGGCAATGTGAAGCACTGCCACACAACAACACCAAGTCTGCGCATCTGCGTACAACCTTTCTTCTACTACTCTCCCTAGTAGCGCGAAATCAAAATATGGCGAAGCAAACAGCAAAAAGACTCTTGTACGTTTATCAGAGCTGCTAGGGCAACTTGAAGGTCCGACATATGGAAATAATCCGACATGTTGGTTGTTATTTTCCTGTACTGGCGCATGCCTGTGACGTAAACGCGTATGCGACAAGAGCCACCGTGAGCAGATTTGCGTTTTTACCCTTTAGACGGGAACGTGACGGTGGAGCGTATTTAAGATTTCCACTCTGGAGTGTGGTTTCACTTTTTGGCGCTTTTAAGCCCCAAAAATACCGTCACTGTGTAAACGAAAGGCACATCTGATAAAATAATTTTACGTTTTCACCCGCGAGCGTTCTCGTGTAAACAGGGCCTAAGCCCTTGTCTAGCAACCCCAATGACCATATAGTGATTAAACATCTAAAAGTATTTTTATTTGTGCGTTTTCTGAGAGGAGTACCTTTCCTTTATCCATGAAAAATGCGTTTTTTGTCTGCTCGCATCTCGACGTTGGAAAAGCGTAGTAGTCCACATAAAAAAAAAATACAGGTTTGGCAACTCTCACGCATCTGGCGTGACACTCACGCATTTAGCCTCAATCTCACGGTCTCACGCTCAACAAAAGTTTAGTATCGTTGGAAAGCGTAGTAGTCCAACATAAAAAAATTACAGGTTTGGCAACTCTCACGCATCTGGCGTGACACTCACGCATTCAGCCTCAATCTCACGGTCTCACGCTCAACAAAGAAATCTCACGCTAAATTAGCCATTCTTCTGTGCTGTATTTTTTTTTCACTCATGTGCACTAATTTCCGAATTACTATAAGCAAGTTCAGGCTCTTAACAACTGATTGGACCACTGCATTTTCTCACGCAGAGAAAAATCGTGGACAAAGAGGACACTGACACCGACAGACTAGACAGAAAAGGTTACTTTTGATATGGAACAAATTCTCAGCTGTCAGATTCTGTCAATATTTCCAACGTTTTGGCGCTTTTAAATGTGACAGATCGCTGTAGCGCGTCAGTTCAAACGGCACATGATACAGTAGCCTACAACACCCGTAAACAAATCTCACTCCCGAAAATCCACCATTAATGTAAAGATCTATGCAATAGCACTAAAAACCAAAGTGACACATTTCAAATAAAAAACAAAAAGCTGAAAAAAATAAACTAAGTATATTTAGGGGCCAAGCACTGAAAGTGCGTAGGCACCTCTTGAAATCGTTGGCGTTCTTATGCTTCTTCTTCTTCCATTTCGTCTTCTTCTTCTTCTGCCAAGTCTATGGCAGCCCATAGAACCGCTTGTGGGAAGTTATGAAATTTGGCACACTGATAGAGGATAGTCTGAACTGACACCATAGCAAATTTGGAGTCTCTAACTCAATCCCTCTAGCGCCACCAACTGTCCAAAGTTTCACCCATGTTTATGCAAATAACTTTTGAACCATAAGGGCTAGAAACAAAATGTTCCGCTATTTAGATTTTTTTTTTTAAAAAAACCTACATTTTCGAACATGTCCTAGACGGTTTCTCCGATTTTCACGAAAATTGAACCAGATCATCTTCAGACCATGCAGACAAAAAGTTATGGAATTCAAATTGATTTGTCAAACCGTTCTCGAATACCACGCAAATTAATGTTACGTAGCGCTTGCAAAAACATACTTAACCCTCTGGGGACTAAGCTCTTTTTGGTCCGTTTTCTCTATTTTTACATTTGGGCTTATAAACTATATGTAATGGAGATGGAACACTATGTATTTGGTATCTATGGATTCAGAAGACCCTAAGCTAACATAAGCACGCATGTAATATGTTTATAAAGGAAGTATGACTGAAAATGTATAATAAACTAGAGAATTTCAAAAACGGAAATTCGATTTTTGGCATTTATTTCTGAAAATCACACATCACACAACAATAGTGAACAGTTTTTGAACAAAAATATATTTGTCAAAGCCTTTGCTTGACATACATGTGTAATTGTAAAATAAAATGTGTAAAGAACAATGAAAATTTTAACTTTATTTACAAATAGTCCCAGGCGTTTTTCTTAGGAATGCTTAGAATTTTCTAAGCAATGCTTTCTCCTCGTCACTCTCCAGTAATTGTTCCAGAGCTTGTTCCACAGTAAATCGTTTACTGCTTGCCACCATAAAAGTGCTAAAACAATAAATAATGCTATAATTGTATGTGTATATATATTATAATTGTTCTGTCTCTCTCTCATATCTCTGTGCGCTCTCGCTCCGTAAAGCCTTGTTTATACTCGATGCGTCCGTTCGCTTTCTGTCATCTCTGCCACTCAACGCTGTTTGCGTAATAGTATATAGTACCACCCCTTGCAAGGCTACAGAGTCCTCCGATTTGCTAGAATACGTTATGGTAACCTTCCTCTGATTGGGTAAGAAAAATATTCCTCCATCGGCAATTTTTCCATTGGTTGTTGCTCGTGAATCTGCCAAACAACATCGGTTTCTTTGGCCTTTGACGTAGTGGTATTGCGCAACAAGGAAGTGTGTATACAAGCCGGGTAAGTTTGTTATCACTGTTTTCAGCGAAATCTGAGGAAGACGTTAAAAAAGACCGCACCTCTCTATCATTAATAGTTTTTAAGATAATTACACATTTGTAAAAGTATGTCATTTTGGGCGGTACCGCCCAATCCGTCCCCAGAGGGTTAAGGCTGTATCTCCATAACGCTTTATCGCATTCAGACCAAACTTGGTAAATTTCATCACAAGCATGACCTGAGGCGACATGCTATGTTTCAGTGCAGCACCACCTACCGGTTCAGAGATACAAAAAATGGCTATTTTAGCTTATAACCTCTGAACGGTTTGTCCAAAAATCATAAAAGTGGTCTTTAGATTTGGGGCATCATGCCAAGTCGAATGATATCCAATTTTTTCCATATCGGCCATTTTTGCCGTCGTCCATTTTTAATTTTGTATTAAAATGCTGTATTTTATAAACGTATCGTTACGAAACTCAGTATGGGTCATCAGTACGATGCCCTGAAGGAGCATGAGAAGTTTCGAACAAGCGCCACCTAGTGGTAAAATTACATTTCAAATGCTTATAACTCTGGGTATGGTTGATTCAAGGAAGTGAAATTCCTGAATCCTTGCGGAGTCCAACGAAGCCAAACATGCTAGGTTTCGCCTTACGGTTTGTGTAGCGTTGTGATTTAGCGCTTAAAAAACATTTGCCAATATCTTCGAAACCAGATCGAGACGAAACCACCGTAGGAAGTTTGGAAACATAGGTCGTTGGTTAACTGCTAATACTCAAATATCAAAATATTAATAGTAAGTGGTAAGAAAATGCAAACAAAGTCAGGTATGGGTAATTTTTTATGTATTTATACATATAAATGTCTATAACTCCAAAACGAAATGAGATATTTCACCAAATTTGAAAAAAAAAAAATGGTAGGATTGTGCCTCTTGTTGACGCTATACAGTAATAGAACAAAAACACGAAATTGCCATTGACTTCAATACAGTATTGTGATTTAAAACGCTATACTTTATGAGCGCATTAGCGTATCGTTACGAAACTGGGTATGAGTCATCGGCACCATGCCTTGAAGGTACTCAAAAAGTTTCGGTTCAGCGCCACCTTGTGGTAAAAAAGTTATAACAAAATTTCAAAAAATGCTAATAACTTTTGAATAAATTTGCCTATTGTGATAAAACTGGTCTTAATAGATCTCTTGGGTCAGGTCAAGAACATAGATACCAAGTTTGCCATATTTGGCCTAAGTTCCTGTCTGCCATCTTGATTTTCATTCAAAACCTACTTATTCAAACTCCTCCTAGACCGTTTGTCTGATTTTCACCAAAATCGAATCGTATCATCTCCTGACCATGCCGACTAAAAGTTATGGATTTTGTATTGATAGATGAAAGTGTTTTCATATATACCGCAGCAGCAAAGTTCAAGTGTGATGCCAAAATGACTATTCAGGCTTTATCTCTGCAATGCCTTGACATATTGACAGCAAACTTTGTCATTGTCACCTCACTATGACCACACCACATATTTTTTGTAACTGCATCACCTATTAGTCAAAAGTGACAAACCATTAAATCATATTATTAGTGACTGTATATATGATTTCTTCACCCATTATGCCTAAAATCATTTAAAAAATGTCTTTAATTGCTCGTTGTTGCAGTTGGTGTGAAACTCCAAGCCATGTTGGCATGTCTTATCGTCTTCTTTGCGCTTGGCCCCGAATATTCTTTTAAATGCTATTATTTGCATAATAAGTGCTCGTATACTAAAGTGCTTCTTTAGGGGATGTATCTATAATTTCCCAGCTCCTCCATGCTAAACCGCTACTCATGTGTGTTTTTCTCAGTGTTAGGTGGGGTTGTGTCTCGAGAGGGAAGATCTTTGTGACCTGGGTGTGCTGGGTCAGTTCTCAGTGTGACTGCTGGGCTTGCTGGGATGTCACTTCACATCCACCGAATCCATATGGGACTTTCTTTGGCTCTTTTAGTCTATAGTGATACACCTCTCTCTCTCTCTCTCTCTCTCTCTCTCTCTCTCTCTCTCTCTCTCTCTCTCTCTCTCTCTCTCTCTCTCTCTCTCTCTCTCTCTCTCTCTCTCTCTCTCTCTCTCTCTCTCTCTCTCTCTCTCTCTCTCTCTCTCTCTCTCTCTCTCTCTCTCTCTCTCTCTCTCTCTCTCTCTCTCTCAGACTCCCTTATCCACAAATCACTATCTTTAATTCCCTGTTGTTCTGATTTTTTGCTAGTTTTGCTTGCTCACACCTTCTCTCTCCATCTATCTCTCCATCTAAGAGTCGTGAACTCTTGCAGAGCTCGATGAATCCTGCTGTGGCTTGATGTTTGTTTTTCAGGGTTGCAGTTCTTTTCTAATAACGCCCACACTTTTAATGCAATGAGATGGTTTTACACTGGCTAAAACTCAGAGTAACATTCATATTCAGTTCAAATGAAAATGGACAGACTTAAATGACTTTAAATATCTATATAGCACGGAATAAACATGATTTAAACATAAATTATAATTTATCCTCACATTCATTAATCTTTTTGTTTTGTTTTGTATATGAGATCATACACTGTTGTGAAAACTATAATAACTGTAATGTCAAATTTTAATAAAGATCTTTACAATATAAAAATTTTCTCATTTGTTTTAGTTCACGTGAAGAAATTTTTGGAAAGTTGACACGTCCCGTAATGCTCAATCTCAAACTATTTGAAACCGCTCACACATTCTTAGTAACTTAGTGTACACTGGGGAAAACAAGGGTAGCCTAAAACATGTGCATAAAAAATTGTAGTTAACATTTCTGAATTAACCTAAATATATTAGGTTACACTAACAAAACTAAATTTAAGGGTAATATCAGGTAGAAATAGCTTTTAAATGTAACAATTGCTGGTTGCCACTTTTGACAGTGTAGGTATCAGTAGCCTATATTTTAAGGTACAAAGTAGTTTTTAGATGTAGTATCTAACAGTTTTTAGTTAGATTGGTTTATACTGTATATTAACTTTCCTTTTCTTTGTTTTACTTTTTTAACAGTGTATTGAAAAATAGTGTAACAGCAAATAAAAATTTTCAAAGAAAAAAAATTAGCTAAAAGAGTTCTGATGCACAAATGCCATACTGGCAAACTTTACTGACTGCAGAAATGATTGTTTAATTAATGAATTAATTCGACTTATTTTCAGGTTCATTCGTGGCAGTTTGCGTGTCGGCTTGCTGTAGAGATACTCACTCAACACGCAGCGTTGTGTGGTGCAGTAGTGCTGTCATATCTGGCTATAATATTTCATATAGCCTAGCCTATAACATGCTCTCACACGTTTATTTTTTAGCATTATAGGAGGAATTTACATACGTGGTTTCAACCACCAGATGCATTTGTCCAGTATCGTCTGGAATGCGTCTCCTGAAGTGGGTTGAGTGATCAGATTTAAATCCATCTCGAAAGCATTTCAGAGGGAGTTTTACACCTGGTGTTTTACCCGGATAGCGATCTGTTCAGAGAAAAGGAAACGCATGAAGTGTCCAGGTGTAAACAGGCACTAAGACATAGACCTCGCCTTTACTCCATTAGGACAGCTCACACTTTTACATTTGACAAAATAGCTACATACATGAGCATGCAGTACAGATGAATTGTATTGTTCACAACTCAGTAAAGCTCACTGTCTGTAGATGTGTGATAATAGGTTATGGACTCCTCTTGAGGTGTGGTTGTTCAGTTTATATTGGACCGTGTGGCACAAAGAGCTCCGGTTATGTTGAATGGACCTGCTTGTGACCTTATATTGAAAACTACTGAGGTTTCACTGGGAGAAAAGGAAATGTAACAATGTAACAATGAGACTGTTCCTGGCTTCCTCAGACATGAAAGAGACAGGGCAAGAGCCACAGCTATTCCGAGCCTTAAAAGCCCCATTCCTTTCCTTATTTTAAGGAATGTTTATTTGTGAAAAGATTATTTGGAGTATTTTTAGAGTCCATGAAAGGTTTTCATGATGATGCTGGTTTCGGTGCGTGAATTCACACAGAGAATGGGGTGGGTTTGTTAGACAGCTGCCATCAGCGAGCGTTTGTACGTGTGTGTGTGTGTGTGTGTGTGTGCGCGTGTACACCCGCACACAATAGCTGTCCTGTAATAGTCATGTGTTATGGGCAGAAAGACCCCGGGGAAGAAACAGAGCTTCCTCCGATTACACGGTTAGCACATCCGACACTTTCATCTCTGCAAACAGGACAGCGTATTACAGGTGGAAGACATGTACACATGATAACCACAGGACAGGAGTAGTCAAATCAGGGATGTGTGGAGGGAAATCAAAGTCAATCAATGAAGTAATACTGAAAATTTGGAAAACGTGATCTCTCTGGTATTAGTAACACATACTGTACATTTTAAGTTTAAATAGGGCTTATACACCAGTTGTTTATTCTTTATTAAGGGTTTATTCTTTATCCATATGTTGCTATTGTATGTGTTCACTTGAACTATATGTAAAGAGACCTATGATTATTAATTAGTTAGGTTACATTTTATTTCAATGGTCTACTTTTGACATTCTACTGACTATAAGTAACTTTGCAACTACATGTCAACTTATTCTAACCATAACCCTACCATCTAACTGCTAACTACTAATACTCTGCTGAGAGTAGTGTAGTTGAATGTTGAATGCATGTAGTTGAAAAGTTATTTAGGGTTAGAAGAATGTCTAAAATGGACCATCGACATGAAGTGTAACCATTACATTTAGTATTCATGAAAAGTTTGTGTTATATTTTAGTATTTGTTGTCATTTCTAATAGTGATTTTCACCAAATTAACCTGTTTATCTGCAGATCCTTTTAAACACAAACCCAAGATATTACATTCCAAAACTAAAAAAAAAAAAAAAATTGCTTTCTGATTTTTTATGTTTCTTAAAGAGTCTCTTCTGCTCACCAAGGCTGCATTATTTGATCACATATACAGTAAAAACTTGAATATTGTGAAATAGTATTACAATTAAAACAGATGTTTTCTGTGTGAATATACTGTAAATTGTCATTTATTCCTGTGATCAAAGCTGAATTTTCAGCATCATTACTCCAGTCTTCAGTGTCACATGATCCTTCAGAAATCAGTATAATATGATGATCTGATGCTTAAGAAACATTTATGATTATTGTCAGTGTTGAAAACAGAACAGCTTAAAACATTGGAAACTGTGACACACTATTATTAATAAGTTTGGGCTAATTTTATTTTTTAATGAATACATTTAGTTAGCAAAGACACATTGAATTGGCCAAAAGTGACAGTAAAAACATTTATATTGTTACAAAAGTTTTCTATTTAAAATAAATCCTGTTCTTTTGAAATGTGTATTTATAAAATAATCCTGAAAAAATTTTAAGCAGCAAAAACTGTTTTCAACATTGATAAAAACATTATTAATACTTAAGCACCAATAATAACTGATAATTGAGCTTCAAATCATCATATTAGAATGATTACAATATATTCACATATAAAACAGCTATTTTAAATTGTAATAATATTTCCCAATATTACTATTTTGTGTAGCCTAAAGCATAAATGCAGCCTCGGTGAGCATAAAAAAAACTTGATTATTACTTAATTACTCATCAAATTATAAAGTAATGTACATAATGCTGTTTAAATTGGTTTTATGACACGTCGACAGTGTTGTGCATGGTCTTGAAGAAGAGTTGGGAATTTGTTGTTCAAATGTTGCCATAAAAACATAGAATTTCAAATGTATTGAACAGTAAACCATTGTTTTAATACATTTTGACGGTCCTGTTGAGACTTAGAGACACGACTTGAGTCAAAGCCACAAATCTGACCATGTTCTCGTAACCAAACGACTATAGAGAGAAGCACAGTTATAGCAGGGAACATTTGACGGAGATCTTGGAGCGAGTACAGCAGTGTCAGGGAGAGGTAAGGAATGAGGAACGGAGAGAAAGAAACACAAATGCTCGGACTAAAATGCTCCTTTCAACATCTGGATATCAGAAGGTCTCCTGTAAGGAGGAATGTAGTCCAACATTTCACTTTTGTCTTCTCGCTGTGTCGTCTTGGCTTCAGACCTCCAGAACTGACAGGATTTGGCCTCCTTCCCGGGAGAGAGAGAGAGAGAGAGAGAGAGAGAGAGAGAGAGAGAGAGATCTGCCAGAACTTGACCTCCACTGCCTCCCCGTCTTTTAAACCTTCGTTGCCTTTTTGCTGCCACAGAAATGGTTACATAATTGTAAAGAACCAGAGCAATTTGTTTGTTTTAGCTTCTCAAAAGCTTCCCACTTTTCTCAGCTGCTTTCAATTCAAGATGTGTTTCCCCACGGACACGCCAGCACTCTCTGTACACAAACCAATGGAGATTTTAATAAAGAAATTCCACATAAGTCAGGCTTTATTCAGCATTATTCAAACGGTTCGGCCGAGCCAAGTTAGATTATCCTCTAGAAAAGGATTAAAAGAGTCTTCAAAAATCCAGATGTTGTAAGACAAACTAGTCAACTGAAAATACCTTTGTTCTTTGTTATAAATAATAGAGGATTAGAATAGTTATTTATAATATAATCATTTAAAATTGATTACATTTACATATATAAAACGTATAAATTTAATAATTTTTTTCAAATAGTTCAGAATTTTTTAAAATGCAGATTAAGTATTTCAGTGATATAAAGATTACATTTGGGAAATTTCATAATAAACGTTAATATATATTGTATATGAGTATATATTGTTATTATATTGAAGACTCTCATCAGACTGGCATCAGTGCAAATATCGAAAATCTGGTATTGGACGAACTCTTGTGTCTATGATGAATATTTTAAAAGATCTCAAGAGCTACAAATACAATTGACATCTTCACCCTTTATTCAGATATTTTTAAAAATATGTTAAAGATTTTTTAAGCATATTGCAACGTAACATGCCAAATTGTGCGGACGTCATTTTAGGCAAGGCTTTCAAACAAAAAAAATACTGAACAAGAGAGAACCAGCTAAATATTAATAATTAATTATGCTGTAGTAAATGTACGCTTTTTCCTCTGTGCTTTTTGATTTTTTAATGCATTTTTTTTCACAGTAAAATAAAACCTATAGCTGTAGTTTGCCAAATAATTTTGGCAGATAAATACCTTAACCAACTTTAATGTTGAAACGATATAAAATATTTCCCTCATATTTTCATGATTTAAAGTCCACCTGTGGTGAAAATAAAGCTTTTAATGTTGTTTATATGTCTATGTGGCGTTTTTAATATGCTTTAAGACAAACCATGTGTAAATTCATAAGTCGTCGACAGCATTGCTGAGTATTTTCTGCTTAAAACTGCAGTGAACCAAAGACAGTCTCAAAAACACGGTTTGAAATCACTGGTGTTTCTGACGTCACAAACTACCTTGTAACCAATCAGATCAACGTGTGATCGTCAACCAGTGGATCTCTGAGCTGTGTGAGTGAGTGGAGGCGGGGCTCATTTGCATATTCATAAAACTGAGTATACTAAATGAGGCAAGAGTGTTGGTTACATTCAAGCTATTAAAAGGCATGAAGAAATTTGTTTTTAGAGAAAAAAACATTTAAATATTTAATTTTGTTGATCAAAGATGAGTTATAAGGGATACAATTATTGACTACAGGGGGATTCTAATCGAAATTTTTGGGTCATTAAAAAGCAAATATCCCTTCCGGACATCACTTTTGGCTACACAAACCTAAAATCACAAATCTGACACAATTGTAATTTTTAGATCTCTGTACCTCAGTCTAAGAGTAAAAAAAAAAAACACACACACACACACACAGGCAACGATAGTCAAGTTTAATTTGAACATTTTAACTCAGTCTTCCTTAAAGCTAAAGCCCATCACTGAGGCATTGCTCGTAGCTGGGGCTCAGTGATAGCTCATTTAAGCATTGATATTGATGGGCTGGCTGATGGGAAACCACCACGGGCCTCTGACAGATGAAAGCTTGAAGACTTTAACCTAGCGCTGGCCGAGCGCCAGGACGAGAGAGAGCGAGAGCACAATGGAGCAATGTTCACTGACAGAAGAGCTTTGGGCTGTCAGCAGGGCCTTCAGCTCTGTCACCGGCCGGCACACGGGCTCTTCACGGACCACTGCACCCCACCATGACTATCTGAGGATTAGCAGGCTGCCGTTAGGGACCATTTCATCTGACACGTGACCCTTACCGTAGAAATTTACCATAGTAACCATAGTTTCAGCAAAACACCCTCTGGTCCTCTATTTTTTTTTTTCATTTCAATGAAAGGAATGTCCTATATTTTAGTTTGATAATGTTTTTTATTTAATATTGTGTATTTTTAGTGGATTTATGGTACTAAGTTATATTTACGCTGTATTTATAATTAATTCATTCAGTTTTTGAGCATAGACCTGAAAATTAAATTTCCAACTTAAACCGTCATAAATCTTGAATTCTTTAGAGAACAGACTTAAGTTTGATCTCTTTTCAAAGACGACACTTGGCCGATTATTGCTGAAGTGAAAAAAGTTTTTTTCAGAAGTTACAGGTTGTTTCGTTTATTGTTATGAAAAATGCACAAAAATACTATTTTCAATTTTTATATGAAATCTCAATTTTTAAAAACATATTTTACTCTAAAACTGCAAGAAAATCAGAGCCATGCATCTACACAAGTTGTGTTTCAAATTTGAGGTTGATATCTAAAAAAATGAGCTTTTGGTAAGATTTTGTTTGGCCGCAGTACCAAACGCTTCCACTAGATGAAATTCGTCTCCCATTCATTTCCAATTTTTGAGCACAAATGTGACTATTTTTTCAGGACCATTTAACCTGTTCGAATCATGTCCATGATTTATTTATTTTTTCACATAGCAAGTGCCAAAACCTTTACCAAGTTTCGTACCATTCCAATGAAGTAAAAACAAAAAGGTAAAAAAAACAAAAAATTTTGTTTTGTTTTGACCGAAGAGCACCAGAGGGACAGTACAGCTACTGTTACTACTGTAAAACCATAACAAATGTGGTATTACCTTGAAAATGTATTTATGTATTTTAGTGCTGTCAAATCGATTAATTGTGATTAATTGGATCTAACATAAATATTTAGTAAGTATATAATATGTGTGTGTATATATACACTTGATATTGGTATCATACGTAAAAGTTAGATAAATAAAATGCTAAATAGCATGTCAAAGCGTGTAACATTTTTAGAATGAAAATGTAAAAATTATCAGCGAATATTAGGTCTTGTTTTCCATTTGAATTAAGTTTATTTTTCCGTCCCCATTGGCAAATATTTGTTTTTGTTTTTAGCATAAACCCGCTTAATTCAGATACATTTTTCTGAAAACATGACTAATATTTGCTTCTCAAGTAAATGGATCTTGATTTAAGAATGTTTAGATATTTGTATCGGAAAAAAAAAAACACAAAAATCCTAAGAATTTCTTTTCTTTTTTTGCCAGTGAAATGCTTTTTGACCAGCAAATCATCATATTATACTGATTTCTGAAGGATCATGTGACACTGAAGACCGGAGAAATTATGCTGAAAATTCAGCTTTGATTACAGGAATAAATTACACTTTAATATTCAAATACATAACAGTTATTTTAAACTGTAACAATATTTTACAATCTCAATGCTTTTACTGTGGTTTTGATTCAGTAAATGCAGTCTTGATGAGCAGAAGAGATTTATTTTAAAAACAAAAAAAATCTTACCAAGCCCAAACTTTTGAACACAGCCATGAGCATAGTAATATAATATATATATATATATATATATATATATATATATATAAGTCAACCTTTAAGAGAACGTTACCATAGAGATGACCTCAAAGCTAATAAAGAGACCAAACACTCAATTTGAGTAGTTTCAATTATACTGATTTGTTTTTTTCTCCCTTCTCGTCATCATCATCATTATTTCATTATTTGTTGTAAATTCTTCACATCACTTTGCAGCTCTGAGGTCTATCTTGGCCAAACGGTGTTTGATTGTCAGGATGTTGATGTCTGTCGGGCTCTCTGTGGATTATCAGAGGATATAAATCTGTTATCAAAACACTCTTTAGATTATACCGTCAAAATATGAGCGAAGATAATATTATAAAAGTGCAGCACTGCCAAGAACTTAGCAAATTATCAAGACAAAAGAGTGCGACAGAGTTGTGCAGCGAATAGCCAACAACAACAACTTACTTGTTGACAATGACCTGCATCTTATTCCTCCAGCAGAATAAATCACGCGTCAAACTCAGGGTGAGCGTTCTGTTGGCCGAACCTCGGGACTATTTACGATGAGGGAGACCTGGAGGAACACGAGGAGAAAATATGACAGGCATGCGCTCTGCCCCCCAGGTTTTATTTGTTGTCTTTTATTCCCGGGGTACGCATTAAAGGCAGGAAAATGAATATGATATCTTCTTACATCTAAACTCTGAGAAGCGTTTCAGTGGCTCGGGAACCAGCGCCCCCCCGCCCGCACACACCCACGCCTACATATTTCATCTGCTCTTCAGAGATGTTTGAAGCCTCTGACCCAGCTGGATTCTGCTTTGAGCTGGAAGCGTTCAAAGTGTTACAGGGACACTAATCATCGGTTCGAGCCGCGAGAGACGCCTCCCCGGTGCGGCCCGGTCGGAGAGGGACGTTCTTTGATCCCGTTCAGCTGAGCAAGAGCTTCATACTTGTGTTAACGTCTCCGTTAACATGTTACATATATTTGGCCCCTCATTGGCGCCAGTATTTAGATTCTTCATTACGGCATTTATTTTACACAACCAGTCAAAAGCCGAGAATAAATAGGATTAGTAATGTTTCTGAAAGATGTCTCGGTAACACTTTATTTCGATGGTCAACTTTAGAAATTCTACTAACTATCAGGAACTACATGTCAACTATTATAGTATTAGTAGACTCTCTGCTTAATATCTGCTAACTCTTTATTGTGATGCTCCTCAACAGACATTCCACTGAATATGTTACTTTGCAACTACATGTTAACTATGGTAATTGTTTCTCATATGGACATCTGTAAAAATTTATTTGCATGGCACCTCAGTGATAAAACTTATGCATTCAAATGGCGATTTATTGACGATGGAGGAGCGAGTTTTGTGTTCCTACAAACCCGCGAACACACTGCTCACGTGGTCATCATGTACCGGTCACCAGCTGGAGTGTCCTTGAGAGCCACCAGAGGCCACTCCACATCAGACTATTGTCATTCCCTCACAAACTACATCTCCCATAACTCACTGCCCGGACTCTTCTTCCATTATCACATTCACCTGTGTCTCATTACCTCGCCAGTCTCAGCCTATTTAAACCATGTATACTCATTCATTCCCTTAATGCAGCCTCTTATTTACATGAGGTAAAAATAAAGCTGCTTGGTTTTTTTTTTGTTATGTTGTGTATATATAGCCTACATGTTTTAAAATTGTATCATATTGGTGCCACAATAACAGCCCATTTCAAATGTTTACGTGTTTTTCTATTTCTCCTTTTTGTTTGCTGAGGTGGAGTTGTGATGAAATGTTGTTCTTGTAAATACTTTCCAGCATTTCAGTAATAAATGTGTACATCTTTAAAATGCATGCAAATTACAATGAAGCGCAACAGTTACAGTGTTATGCAGTGGTCGGAAAGGATTTAAACGGTGTGTTTAGAAGTAATCTGTTCTTGTAAACTCAGAGATGTGGATTCGGACGGCAATTAAATTACCACACGACCTTGGTGTTTGTCAAAAAACAGTAGGTAATTCAGCAGGGGTTTTACATGGGTGGTGGGAGAAAAACACTGACATTCTGGATTCGAACGGCAATAAAATCACAGACCAACCCCTTTAAATGTTGAAAATACCTTACGACCCCATGAGAAACAATTATTGTCCGAATAGGGCTCAATTCTACCAACCCGAACCTCTTACGGTGTGTTCACACTTGGCATGTTTGGTTGGATTAAAATAAGCCCTGGTGCGATTGCTCTGTTAGTGTGGTTCATTTAAAGAAGTGTGAACGCTGCCATATGAACCAAACAAGTGGAACGAGACGCTGAAAAGATGAGTCTCGCACCGCTTCCAAACAAACTCTGGTGCGGTTCCATTAAAATATGAACTCAACTCGAACCAAAGACATGTAAACGAACTAAAACAGGACATGATGTCACAAGATGTGACCCTAAAAAGGACAGAAGGCCCAAGCATACCTGTTTTTCCTCATCATAGTCGCGATGTTGCTCATCACAGGATCAGAACTGTGTCTCCTCACAGCAGATCTTCATTTATGTGTGAAGGATTCCTGACGCTGTTTTGACTCCTTTACACAATTTATAAGCTCTTCACGAGTTCTCAGCTGGTAAAATACCATCACATGTAGCTAAGCACATACAACAAGCGCATTTAGCCCTGAACACAGCATTGTTTTGGATGTTCAGCAAGTTCTGTCACAAAATATACGTAATAAAAGCAGAACTATCAGGTTGTGAACATCCCTATGCCTTTAGGTTCGGTGTCTTTAGGTTCGGTTTAAAATTCCAATGTGAACGCTAAGCGGACCAGGTCTACATGATGCTACAAATGATGTTTTATTAACAAAGTTCAGGAGGAGCACATTCAGTTAATCAACTCAGTTAACGAAATAAGAGAAATATATATATATATATAGATATTCTACAATTCAAAGGTTTAGGGTAAGTTTAAAGGGGTCATGAACTAGCTTTTTTAAAAATGTTATATTGTTGTCTGAGGTCAACTTATGACGTTCGCTTGGTTTTTACATTCAAAAACATCAAAATGAATAAGTAATAGGCTATTTTCTACCCTAGTTTTGAGCCTAGCTCAAAAACGCTCGGTTTTTATGGGCGTCTCGCATTGAAGACTTGGAAGTAAACGCCCACTGCTGTGAGTGGATAACAGTTTTGCATATTATAAGGAGTTTCAACTCACTCGTCAGTAACGATTAGACTGATACACATGTACACATAATTATTAGATATCAAACGATCTGTAACAATGCAATACTAGCCTATCAGATTATTATTATTTTTTAAATAAAAATTTTACTCACATAAGTGTGTTGCACCATTCCTGTCGGATCCAATATAGAAGGCACAGCACCGTTTTCTAATCTTAATCGGTCAGCAAATCCAGTCTCGCCTGTGTCTTGTTTACAAAACAATCCTCAGTGAAATGAAGCGAACAAACGGACAATGTTTTACCCACATCAGCTGGAACGTCATTAAAAATAAAGTTTAACCAAGCATTCCTATTTGAATCCAGAGGAAGCTTATGCAGCGACTGTCTTCTTCCACAACCAGGCACTGCACAATATTTTGTAAATGTCATGTTTATTGCTCGGTAGCTCGATCCGGTTTGTCATCACGAGGTAGGCCCATGTTATTTAGCTATGCGTGTAATGCGCGAATCGGTGGGCGGGGCTAAAGTAGCCGTGTTGAAGTAGGCGTTGATCTTCTTCAGCGGGGGTGGTGTTTTATCCTCTTTGACGTCATAGTTCCCCCCACTTTGAAAAACGAGTCGTTTGCTGAGCCTGGTGTCAATAAAAGCATTTATTGGACTAACAAGGACGTTTTCAGTTCTGAAATTTACAGGATATTCTTATAATATGATGACCTCTTAGATGTCAAAAGCTCAAGGAAAATTTGATTTCTCAGTTCATCACCCCTTTAAGGTGCGTAGAGTAGGATGATTTGACACAAAAAATCCAGGTTTAATTGCAGGAATAAATTACATTTTACAATATATTCACACAGAAAACAGTTCTTTTAACATTATAACTGTTTTTACTGTATCAAATAAATGCAGCCTTGGTGAGCAAGAAGAGACTTCTTTGATTTAAAAAAAAAATAAATATCTGAATTATTTCAGTCTTTTGAACTTTGATTATCAAGAATCAGTTTCTGTATACATTTCTTGACTTGCTTAAAATTACTCTTATATGTTCCTCAGATCAATGTTTTGACTCTAATCACCAGATCTAATCATGTTGGGACATTAATCACCGGAACTTGGATTTTTAAAGAACCTTATAGAACTTTCCATATGACATCACATCAACTCCTCAGTGGATAATATGTGAACATGTTTCTAATGACATCATGCAGCTTTAAGAACCAGGGGACACACAGCAATAGTTTACCCCTCACATACACAACTACATCACACACTGTGTCTGTACTCGTATAGAGGATTCAATAACATCATATTTTTCCCTCTGTCACTGTCTTTTTTCCCCTCTCCTCCCTCACGCTGAGAGGAGAGAACAGAAGGGCTGGGTGAGGAGAGATGAGGAATATCTTATCCTCCTGAGGCCATCAAATGCGGAACAAACGCAGCTGTAAAGAAGAACAGAGGGAGGGGGCTGCGTTTGCCAGTACAAGACAAAATACTTTGAGTTTTCTCTGCTCCATTTGTGAAGCTCTTTGTCACCTGTCTATGAAGGCTAGAAGGTCAAAGCAGAGTTTGTTTTCCAGTTGTTAAAGACGGTTCGGCACTCGTATATTGCCTGATGGGAGGGAATTCCCAGCATTTTGTCCTCTTCACACGCCGAGGTGTCTGTGGGTGTTCCCGCCTGACTGAGGTGAAAATGTTCAAACATTGCGAATAGCAACTGTCACAGTAAATAGTTTTATGGTAATTACACGTTACAAGGTGTTTGTGCACTACACACATGATGAAATGATGTTTTGAGTAATATCAGTTACTCAATGATGATTTCTTGGTAATGTAAATTTGGAATATTTATAGTATCTGAGATATTACGGAAACTGGCTTTAGAAGTCAATATGTGGCTTTACCAGTCCACTGAGTAGGTCATAAATAATATATGTTAAACGATGATCGTTAAATTGGTAGTCATATTAAATACACATCATATCTGTAAATCTGTGCTGTCTGTTTTTGGATTCGAACAGAAGATGGGAGACTCTGATCTTCAACCTCGCTCTATAAATCTGTCTGCGATCCCGCATCACATTCTCCACAAATCCGTGTGAAGATAGTGCCGTAAGAGTTAATGCTCTTTTTATGGATGGCCTTGGCTCCATTCACACGTCTTTTCCTGTGCACAAGGGTATGTGTAGATGGATACACACACACACAACGTCTCCTGTCGTTCCAGAGATGCTGGTCTGACGCTGCTCTCATCTCATAACACCCCATTACCTCGCCCCACATCCCACATATTTCTCTCCTCCTGTCTCTCTCTCACCTTGCATAGAGGTAATTCAGCAATGAATCACCTGACGCTCATGTTAAAGTTATGTTTAAGTTCCAGCGACCCCACGTCCCAGATAGCAGGAATTTATGTGTCTGCTCAACGAGAGGTCAAGTGCTTCTACAAAGCGCCGGGGCCAGTTGTGCAGTGGTCATCGCTTAGACAAGTTTACTGCAGGAAAGATGGAATAATGAAGTGGCCCGAAGATAAAGTCAGATTTATGGTGGAATCTGTGTGCAGGACATGCAATAACTTCCTGGAGGAATTAAAAGCATTAAGGAATTTCAGTGGGTCATTTTTGGCTGTAATTGTTGAGATTGGTTTTGTGTTAACCAAATTTATTTTGATGGTTCATTTTGAACATTCAGTAATTTTGCAATGTGAAAGTGTATGTCAACTAACTCTCATTATAGTAACAGTAGACTGTCTGCTTAATATCTGCTAACTCTTTATTGTGATGCTCCTCAACAGATATTCTACTGACTATAAGTAACTTTGCAACTACATGTCAACTTATTCTAACCTTTAACAGTCTACTAATAGTCTACTAACACTCTAATGAGAGTTAGTAGACATGTCGGTGCAACGTTACTTATAGTCAACAGAATGTGTTAAAGGGACCATCAAAATAAAGTGAAACTGAAAATTAACACCAATTGGAAATTGGTTAAATTGTTTTAAAAAAGTTATGCTTTTGTTGGGTCTAACTTTATTGAGTTTAAACATCCATGTAAGTCACACTCTGGATGTAATTACTCTGTGATAACAGTGTTATAACACAGTTGTAATGTAATAACAGTATTATTACAGTTAGTTTCAGTAACACTTTATGTTACAGTGTCCTTGTTACATGTACCATAGTAATAACAGTAAATGATGCATAATTACACAAAAATAACCCTCAACCAAATCCTAATCCTACCCTAACACTATAGTAAGTACATGTAGTTAATTATTATTACTCAGTACTTAAATATATAATTACACTGTAACAATGACACCTTGAAAAAAAGTCACCTCATAATCTAATAGCAGTATTATTACAAAGTTGTAATGTAATATCAGTATTATCAAACAGTCTTTCATGCGTGATTCCATGTCAATTCATACCTATGTTGGAATTTCATTTGAAAAATAAATTAAGTGTTGGCTCAATGGTCTAGCAGTTAGTGCAATAGCATATCATAAAGACCACATCAAAAAGTGAAACAATCATAGATACCACTCAGTTTTGTTTGTCAATAGCTATTCAAATAAAATGTGACTGCCATATCCCAGACACTGAGGTCTTCATTTGACATCAAATCAGAGCTGCCATTAACTTGTGTTCATGTCATGTGGAAACTATGGGGCTAGTCTGGGTAAACACGAGAGAAAAGAGACGTTTTCCCAGTTCTCATGAATGCAGATGACCTTGGCGATATCAAATATTAAACCTTTAATTCCTCTACAGCCTGCTGACTGATGCTGAGCTCAGATAAAACTGTGGGGGGAGATAGGGTTTCATTTTCTTTGTTGGCTAAATGCTTGGCTGAGAGCTTCTGTCCCGGGTTGGGGGTGATGAGATTTGGCCCGACTAGAAGATCTGAACTGCTACAGACCTGAGGAACCCAAGGTTCAGTTCTGCACAATGATTTCACCTCATGTTAAACATCCCTACAAACACAACAAACAGGTTTACCTCCACTCTAAACAATAGAGGTTCCAAAAGGGGGTTTTCACAATGATGATGTAGAAGAACCATTTGAGCTTCCCAAAGAAAGTTTCAGTGAACAGTTCTTAAAAAACTTTTTTTATCTTAGTGTAAATAAAACAGCTATAAAGAAACTTGCAATTGACACTGAAGGTTCTTCATGGAACCATTGCTCCAATAAATAAACATTATGTTTAAGACTGTAACTATCTAACTGGGACATTGTTTTTAATTCTAACTATAATAGAAGAAGGACATTGTAGGCACACAATAACAAGTCACAGGACAGAATTATGTTTCCTGTCATTCAGACAAAATGGATGACTTCAGCATGATGTCATAACCTTTATGTTCACATATGATTCCATCAGAGAAGCTCCACTGATTCCAAGAACCTGTTTAAGTTCCTGTGATGTCATATGCAAAGTTCTATACGTATCTTTACAAATTACAACTGATTCTTGATAAGACTGAATCGAAGATGCAGCAAATAAACATGTATTTGTATTTGAAAATGTTATGTGCACCACCATTTTATTTGATCAAAATACAGTTAAAACTGTCATATTGTGATTTTGTTCTTCTTCTTACAATTTAAAATAACTGTTGTCTTTTTGACTACAATCTAATAAATCTTGGGTTATTTTTTTTTCTACCCAAATCCTGGGTTGAGCCTTTTGGGTATTTTTTTGGGTCCTTTTTTCAGTATTTGGGTAGTTTTTGTGTTACCCAGCTCCTGGGTCAGACGTAACAACCCAGGGATTGAGTTATTTATCGTTGAACAAGTGTCCGAAGCAAGCAGCTCCGTCAAAATGGTGCATGTCTTCGGTAAAATGCAGGTTTGTGTATATTTTATTTTATCTGTAAATTTGTTATTGTGCTGTATATATTTTAGGTTTCTGCAAAGCAACATACAGGTTGTTTATGGACAGGTTATGGAGCCAGTCGCCACATATTTCAGCTACGAGTGAAACGCAGGGCGGCGGTCTGAAGTTAGAAGTTCCCCCGATGAACACGACACGATGACACGAGATCCAGCGCTGTTACTGTTACGCTGTGGAGACGAGACAACAGAGACTGGTCCATTACACTTCTTTTACTTCTAAATGTTTAATTTTTACTTCTAATATTTGTTAAATGCGCTTACATGTTGGCAATCTGTATTAACAATGATATAAGATATACTATGATGTAAAATATGATTGAAAATATAGGAATTATCATGCAAACCAGTGGTTGTATTGAGTATTTTTAAAAAGTTTAGAGGATTTAAGTTAATCGGTAGACATTCATTTATGTAGGAAGTACAAAAAAAGCTATTATTATAGTAAAAATGAATTAACTATGCTGGGTTAAATAAACAACCCAATTTTCTGGGTGAAATTAACCCAACATGTGTTCTGTCCTATATTTACCCAGCCCTTGGGTTGAAAAGTTTTTTAGAGTGTATATGTTAAAATGTAATTATTTTCTGTGATCAAAGCTGAATTTTCAGCATCATTACTCCAGTCTTCAGTGTCACATGATCCTTCAGAAATCAGTATAATATGATGATTTGATGATCAAGAAACATTTCTGATTATTATCAGAGTTGAAAACAGTTGCGCTGCTTCATATTTTTTTCAAAAAACATGATTTTTTTTTTTTTACATTTATGTGAAATAGAAATATTTTGTCACATTATAAATGTTTTTAATTTTTGTGTCCAAAAATTTTTTTAAAAATACTAATGGCCCCAAACCTTTGAACAGTAGTACATGTGAATGTGATGTCATACAACTCGTAGATTGCCAAGTCTCCAATACGTAGACATTAACAACTTAAATGTCTCAGACAGTCACTTTAACTAATGCACAAGAACAAAAAGTCATGGAATATAAGTCTACAAGGACTCCTGCTTGATTGGCGGTTACAAGTGGCAGGAATCTCTCTCTTCAGACTGTCAGTGGCAGGTAGTTTCTGCTGACAGCTGCTGTTTAAGAGCTGAACCTCCTCTCCTATTGAAACAGGAAGATGGGTGGCTCATACCAAAGGGCTCATCTTCTTTTTTTTCCTCTCCTCTCTTTTTTTTAAGGCCATTAACATAGTTCACGTCACAACCATGGCTGTGATTTCCTACTGGCTTTTGCTATTGACACGCAGGTGGGAGGGACATTCTCATTCTAGAGCTCCTCTGATTGGACAAAAGTTAGTATGACCACACACAGCTCTTCCATGGTTAAGGAAAATGTAATTCTTCCAAATATATATATATGTATGTATATATATATATATATATATATATATATATATATATATATATATATATATATATATATATATATATATAAAAAAAAATTACGTGCAACACATAAGCCTATCCAGCATATAATAAAAGAGAGAAGAGATGATTTGTTATCAGAGGAGAGACCTGCAGCGCCTCACTCATCCCTCTTTCACTCCTGAATCATAAACACACATCTCTTCTACCTGTGAAATATTAGCGGCCCCGCTGACAGTGCGCTCTAATGGATCACCACACACTCGACGACAGAGAACTTTATTTATGGCTTTTGTCTGTCAGTCACTCTCTCTCTCTCTCCACACCTCATGTGCAGTGAAGGCGGGGGAGACAGTTGGACGACCCCTGGGCTGTCAGCAGTCTGGGATTCTTTAGGAGCATAAGCCCTTACACACACACACACACACACACACACACACACACACAGAGTTAAACTCTGGGGAAATTCGAAACCGTTTATTAGAAACACTTTGCACCCTTCAAGAACACTGGAGCCACCATAAATAATGACACCAGCAGAGCTACAGACGTGAGTGTGTGTGTGTGTGTGTGTGTGTGTGTGTGTGTGTGTGTGTGTGTGTGTGTGTGTGTGTGTGTGTGTGTTATGATTGATATAGTCTGCGTGAGTTGAGTAGTGGAAGACATTTGGATGTCAAATGTGATTTTTTTTACCACTCCTTAAGATACATAGAGACATACAGTACAGGTACACAAATACATTACATGAATTACATTACATTAATACATGTAACACAAAAAGGTGCACAACAATTTATATTAGTTTCATACTTAGGGGTATGTAATTAAACTGTACAGTACTTTGCATTTAATATAAAAGTTTTGTTATATAGGACCTATTGTGTTTTTTTTTTTTAGGTTACAATTTATTGTAAGGTGTCATTATTACAGTGTAATTATACATTTAAGTACTGAGTAATATTAGTTAACAACGTTAACATGTACTTACTAGGATTATTGTTGGATTAGGATTTGGTTGAGGGTTAATTGCTTGTAATTATGCATAATTTATCATTCTTACTATGGTAAGTACATGTAACATAATGTAACAAGGACACTGAAAAATAAAGTGCTACGAAACTTTATTTAGTGTGTATTGAGCATGAAAAAGCTCTGCAAAGTCCCAAAACACAAAGTCCCTCCAGCGGGAGTTATTCTCTATATCAGTGTCACTGTTCCTGAACTCCTGAAACACCTTCACTGTAGTCTTAAGTTTTCTTTCGGTAACGAACACATCACTATATTCCTCATTTAAATAATTAATATGCAGAATAAAGGCGCGGGGTCTGGTTGAGTTAGTTAGTAGTGTGTTGAAACTCACTCTTATCCCAAATAAGTTGACTTTACTAGAAATTCGCGTGGAAACCCGTCACCTTAAACCATTTAAGTTTTTACACAAGGAGAACCTTAAGTCGATGCAGTAGACAAATCAAGTTTGCTTTAGTAGTCATTACTCAAAATCATTAAAGAACATCATTTTTATCCTTAAGTCATGTTGTCTAAGCTAAGTATTTTAAGTTAAACATGCAAATAAATATATAACAAATATAAAGCAAAACATTACTTATTACAACTTAAAATAATTTGTTCATAGAAATAATGTTGTTTTTTGTCCTTTAGCCTATTATATTTTGACTATGAGATTATTGTATTTCAATACATTTGTTTTAACAAACTGGAAGGGAATAAATTAAACAATACATTTCAATGTTTTAATGCAATTTATTTTGATAACACATTGCAAAGTAACTCTCCAATGTGTTATTGAAGCAATAACCAAAAAAACAGGCATTAAAACTGCTTGGTAACAATTCCAACTTGTTTAGTGAAGGAATATGACACAGCATTCAATAATATCTGTGGCATCCTTGTGAACAACTGTGTACACTTCCACTGCATCTTCACAAGAACCTGTAAAATAAAAGAACAAAAGAAAACCTTTAGCACAACTCAGTTGGAATTTATATTGTAAACTTTCAACAGACACGTTAGCACTATGCTAACTTTAGCGTTTAGCTAACTTGTTGTCACTGGACCACTCATTTGGTCGGGCACTTATAAGAAACTTAACATCCTAAGTTATTTCTGCTTAACACGATCAGTGCACTGCATACTTAAGCTGAATATTACAAACAGCTAATTTGATTTAGTAATGAATGTGGTTTTGAGCAAAACATGAAATAATAATTAGTCACCACTCAAAAGTTTAATTACACGTAAATCTGGGTTTACAGTGTGACGGTTATCGTATGCGCTCGACCAATCACAACACACTGATGCAGCCGACCAATCAAAGCACAGTGTGCTTTTCAGAAGGAGGGGTTTCATAGAGACAGGAACTTAACAGAGCGTTACTGACAGACTGGGAAGAGAGGAGCCGCAACAATGGAGAATATGAGGAAAATAATGTGTTTTATAGACATTCAAGCATTTAAACCTGTCCTAGTAGAGCTCAAAAAACAAAATCAAGAGTTTGTAAAAGGGCATAATAGGTCCTCTTTAATTGATGTATTTTACATGTTAAGATGACTGTGCCACAAGACTATACAGGCTTTGTTTTTTGCTTGTGTGTGCAATTTCGAAATTAGTATGACATAGAACGAACACACACACACACACACACACACACACACCCTTCAGGGAATCCCCTTTCATAACAAGGGTGAATTCCTCCGAACATCTGAAGATGAATCAACAGTAAATGGCGTGAGTAAAGCTACTTTTCTCCCATAATGCTCTTGCACCAATATGTAAGTCAGGACACAGAGTTCGACTCTGACAACTGATCCGAAACGCCGCCTGACAAGATTACTCACCTTATTATCAACCTAACTCTACCAAACTGTCCACAATTACGGCTTTCATTTCACATGAATCCCAAAAACACACACACTCTTTTTTTTTTGCATGTTGTTGCAATTTTGGGCACCATTAGAAGCAGATTGAGCAGCAGCTGTTGGGAGAAGCGACTTGTGTTTGTGGCGGGACGGTGTGTGTGCTGGTTTAACCCAGCAGAGGTTACGCTTTAATCAGGACCAGACCATCACCTGATGGAGGTCAGCGCTTCAAGTGCTCGTGGCGTGGATGAAGCCAGCGTCTGGTTTGGATCTGGCAGAGGGGTTAGAGGTGAGAGAGTGAATTTACATAGATTAAGAGTTCAGGCTTTGTGTACGGGAGGGCTGGGACGGTTAGAAACAGCTTCAGATGACACTGCGAGCGGCTGGATGCCAACGGAGATGAGTTCAGAGGTTCACATGTGTTCAGTCCTTTACATACTTCACATTTATGTATTTACAACAGCTTGCTTCTCTTCAAGTATCTATCAAGCATCTGTTTGTTTTCTGGAGGGTTATGAAGTCACCAGAGGCCATTTGTTACAGTGATTCTACCATGGTTAAGTAGTGTTTTTAGGCAGGACATACACTGTTCACAAGTTTGGGCTTGGTAATTTTTTTTTTTTTTTTAAAGGGGTGGGAGAAATTAATATTTCATTCAGAAAGAATACATTAAAGTGACAAAGACATGTATGTTACAAAACATTCTAATTCAAAAAGACAATGTCTTTTTTTGTACTTTCTATTCATCAAAGAATCCTGAAAACAAGTGTTTCCGCTTCCCAATATTAAGCACAACTGTATTTTTCAACATTGACAATAATCATAAATGCTTCTTGAGCAGCAAATCAGCATCTTAGAATTATTTCTGAAGGATTATGCGGTCATGTTGTTTTAAATTGTAATAATATTACACAATATTATTATTATAAATAAGTGCACAAATAGCTTTGGTGAAAAAACAAACAAAAAAAAACTCAAACTTTCCCACAAATTCAAAGCTGAAGCACATTTGTATTCTTATATAACAGTAATATGATAGATAACAATGTTCAATAATAAATTATACTTTGATAATAATAATATGGTAAATAATAAATATGGTAATAATAAACACAATTTTATTTTACAGTGTCCTTGTTAAACTTGTTACATGTAGTTTCTATAGTAATTACTATAAATTATGCATAATTACATGCAACTAACCCTAAACCAAACCCTAATCCTATAGATGTAGTTAATTAATATTATATATTAATTAGGGCTGTCAAAAGATTAATCGCGATTAATCACATCCAAAATAAAAGTTTGTGTTTACATAATATATGTGTGTGCACTGTGTATAATTATTTTGTATATATAAATACACACACATGCATGTATACATTTCAGAATTTTCTATGTATTTATATATAAAATATTTATATTTATATATAATATAAATTATATATAAATATATAAGTATATACATGCAAATATTTCTTAAATATATACATGCATGTGTGTGTATTTATATATACAAAATAATTCTACACAGTGCACACACATATATTATGTAAACACAAACTTTTATTTTGGATTATTAATCTTTTGACAGCCCTAATATTAATATTAACATTATAAAACAAAGTGTAACCAATAATAATTGAAATAAACTATTATTCTGGCAAATAAGATAATTATTCTGATCGGTCATGACCAGTTTCAATCAGTGTCCTTCACTGCTGTATTAATATCATGAATCAGTCAGTCGCCTCTTTCTCCTCGCATAATAAATCCATTTATTTAAAGTGGCAGTGTAATGAGTGAAGCACCATACAGTTAGACAGTGATTATCTGAATGTAATTTATTTACGTTATCTCTTAGCCTGACTCTATAGTGTATTGATGTGTGGTGTGTGTTCACTGGCTTTGGATACCCTCCTCAGACTGTATTGAGCATTGGAAGTCCTCTAAACGCCCCCGTTTCTCTCAGCATCGCCCCCCCCCCCCGCCCGAGCCCCGGGCCCTTTGAAGCCCCTTCGTCCCCCACCACAAACACTGATGCTCAGGAAATGAACAAAAGAGACATGCGGTCATGATCCTGCCTCAGAACTGACTTTAAACAGTTGTAAAGAGTGACAGGCTGAAGCCTCTCCAGCTAACTGAATATGATGGAGATTAATAAACTGAATATGATGGAGATTAATAAAGCGTCCGCGGGCAGAAAGGCTTTATTGGTCTGGACATACATTTCATTTAGATCATATAAATAAAGGCATTCATATTGGTGTTATTCTGAGCTGTAGGGAAACTTCTGTTGGTTATTTGTGTAGTTTGAGTGGTTGTCTTCTTGCTCTTACTGAACTATAAAGGCACCGTAAACATGTGTTTATAGTTGTAAAAATACTAAAATACAATTAGCATTGCTTTTCCTCAAATCAAATGTCTTATAGTGGAGAGATGTGCTGTTCTTTCTTTTTTGAAGTGATCAGACTCATGATGTTCTCCTGATGGATGATAAAAGAGGCATAAAATAAAATAGAATGGGCATAAAATAATTAAATACAATAATGGGCATATAATAAAATAATATAATATAAAATAATACAAAACAAAAAACAACAAAAATCAAAACAAAACAAAATACAATGGGCATTAAATAAAATAAAATAAAATACCGTAATAAAAAAATCAGTCAACTATAAGAAACACACAGCAACATTCTCATTTTCATCATAAAATGTTTGAATTGATATAAATCATTAAGATAATTTATACCGAATCAATAAAAAACAAAACAAAAGTATCGATCAGTACTAATACAGAAAAAGCTGTGTGTGTCCTCGTGCGCACACACACACACACACACACACACACACACAGTAAACGCATCTCTGTGTGTTTGAGACCGGCTCTTGGCCTCTCTGAGAGTGACACTTTATCATCCGTGTTTGCCACAGGCAGCTTCCCGATGGATTGTGTCGGCTTGTATGGAGAGAAAGAAACTCAGTGGAGTGTGAAACAGCCTGAAAGCTTCTCCTGGAACATACTTCATCTGAACGCCGGCGTGTCTGGGCACACAACACACTCCAGCAACTGTTCAAATCACCTGAGCTTTGCTGGACTGGAGCTGTGAGGTCATCACTCATGTGACATCATCAGCATCTGTGCGACGGCATTTAGACATCATTAATAAAGTCATTCAGTGAGGTTAAAAAAGAGAGACAGACAGACAGAAATAGCTTTGCTTTTTACACTTTATTTTGATGGTCCCTTTAACACATTCTGTTGACTATAAGTAACGTTGCACCTACATGTCTATTAACTCTCATTAGAGTGTTAGTAGAGTATTAGTAGACAGGTAGGGTTTGGGTTAGAATAAGTTGATATGTAGTTGCAAAGCTACTTATAGTCAGTAGAATATCTGTTGAGGAGCGTCAGAATAAAGAGTTAGCAGATATTAAGTAGAGAGTCTACTAATACGCTAATGAGAGTTAGTTACATGTAGTTACAAAGTTACTTATAGTCAACATAATGTTCAAAAGGAACCATCAAAATAAAGGGTTACACTTTATTTAAGGTGCCATTGTTACAGTGTTCTTATATAAGTACTGAGTAATATTAAGGAACTACATGTACTTACTATACTGTTATGGTAGGATTAGGATTTGGCTGAGGGTTAGTTGTAGTTTACACGACACCGTTTTCAACTAAAAATGTAAAACCTGTTATGCACTGTGGCAGTTGATGTACTCGACAACAGTGTTTTGGGGGCCTGAAAACGCAAAGTGCAAAACACGAATCTGTGAAACGGTGACGTCACGCAGATGTGTGTTATGTTATAGGCATGTAGCGTTTTTTTGCAAAGAGACATCGCCAACTACTGGCCCGTTTTTAGTCGTTTTTTTTTAATGTTTTTTCTAACGTTTTTAGTCGTTTTCGCTGATCTTTTTTAACAGGGATTGTTTTGACAATGGGGCAACAAAAAACAAAGGAAAAACTTTTCCATTTTTAGTACATCGTTGTCGTGTAAACGTACACTAGGGTTAGGCTTGAGAGTTAGTTACTTGTAATTATGCATAATGTACTGTTATTACTATAGTAAGTACATGTAACATGCAACTGTTACCTTAAAATAAGTGTTATCTTTCTTTATTTAAAACAAAAGGAAAAAAACTGCTTCTTTTATGTACTGTTTATTGAATATATCTGACACTAGAACATGAATGAATAAACAAACAAACAAATAAATAAAAAAATAATAAAAAAATGAGTTACTCCTCTTCTACCTTAATATATGTTTAATTAATTTTTCTATATGAAGAATGGCCAAAATAACAACTATGATAAAAAGAAAAGACATATCCCTATCACACTTTCAACTATCAACTCTCTAAATTTATGATTACAGCAATATAGCATCTATTGTAAATAAATCAATAATAAATAGAAAAAGATTGATGCTCTATTATATGTGCATACAATTGTTCTGCCAGTTTAATTCTGTAGATCCTACTCAAATTCTGGCCCCACACACACACACACACACACACACACACACACACACACACACACACACACACACACACACACACACACACACACACAGGCAGTGTACAGTAAGTCTGTTGTGTGGATGGGACAGGAGTGCTGTGACACCTTCACTGATGGAGATGTGGACATGACCCAGCTGTGCTCGTGTGGATTGAGCTTCTGCATGAGGAGACGTTCAGGTCCGCTGATGCCAGTTGACGAGGCTCAATAAAAGACACAAATTAGCGTGGCACGTCATTCACATCAACATCGTTTGTGGCGTGACCACTGCACCATCATCACCTCCTGCTGTAATCCAATGCTAATTTGGTTGTAAACAAGTTATTCCAATGTCCTCAAACAGTTTTTGGGTAACACTTTTCAATAAGGTTCATTAGTTAACATTAGTTAACAACCTTAGTTAACATGAACTAAGAATGAACAATACTTCTACAGCATTTATTAATCTTAGTTAATATTAATTTAAACTTTAACTAATACATTATTAAAATCGAAGGTTGTATTTGTTAACATTAGTTAATGCACAGTGAACTAACATGAACAAATCATGAACAGCTGGATTTTTATTAACTAACATTAACAAAGATTAATAAATACTGTAACAAATGTTTTTGTTTTTGTCATTGTCAAATGTCATTGTTAGTTCATGTTAGTTAATGTTAACTAATGAACCTTATTGTAAAGTGTTACCAGTATTTGTACACCTAAGTCTCACACTTTGCCTATACGTTGTTGGGACCAAATACGTATAGTAGTGATGCACATACAAGACAATCTTATAGAATTTCACCTAGAAATGTTGGATGATGCTGTTTTGCTCTTGTTTTTATATTTGTTATATGGCACAGTGTGTTGTTTCAACTGTGATTTTGTGTTTTGGATAGTTCAGAATAAATAAATGGTTGTAAAAGTGTGTAAAAGTGTTTGACGTTTTATATATTTAATAATGTTTTCATATCAAACATAATGTAAAATTATGGTATTTTAATCTGGACATTATATTATAAAATTTACCGGCAATAAATATATTTTAGCGGCATGAAACCAGTTCCGGCAGTAATGACACCAACATTTTTGATACCAGTGAAAATTTCAATTTCGATGCATCAGCTCAAACTGCAACCCAGATTAAAATAAATTGAAAACATTAAAGATAAGTAAACAATCAGTGGTAAAATAAAAACAAATAATTAAATTACAAGCAAAATAAATACAATATCACAAAGATACAAATGAAATAGTGCCTTTTTTCAAGTAGGTCTGACAGTGGGTTTCAGGTACAGAAATGTAATAAAATAAGCAAATGTAAAATAACACTGCATAGTCTTCACTGTATAAATTAAACATCCATATTAATGAATCCTTATTAAAGTTATTCAGTCAAGAGCAGTGAGTGATTTCCCTGTCTTTTATTGTTTGATTTACATTAAAAACACAGACAGACATCTAATATGCTGACACTGTACACATACCTTTCCGTTCACTTAAGACATAACCGACAATGTTCATTAGGATTCTTAATATTTTTTACAGAATTTTGTGTTAATTTGTCCAATCAAGCCTGTCAACTGTCAAACGTTGTTCATGTTTGTTCTTGTTCATGAATTGTTAGAATTCATAAAAATGTTACCTGCAAACTGGCAAATGACACCATTCCATAAACTCGCCAACAGCGATTTTTACTTGCATTTGTTGCGAGTGTTGATTTTAGGCCCTGCGTTCAAATTAACTCGCAGCAACAGCTTAAAAGTAGCCCAATTCCACAGGAAAACTGACTATAAGTAACTTTGCAACTACATGTCAACTAGCTTATTAGTAGACTGTAGTAGACTGTTAGGTTATGTTTAAGTGTTAAGGCTCATGTAGTTGCAAAGTTACTTATAGTCAGTAGAATGTCTAAATTGGACTATCGAAATAAAGTGTAACCTGGTAAACCATGGTAAACAAAGTCACACAAACATGAGAATGGATTTGTATATACTGTAGCTTAAAAAAAATAAAACACGCACACACATCCAATGCTAGCATCTACACTAGCAAGACCATTGACTCGTTCTAAAAATAAATGGTAATTTTTCTCTAGACTGCTTTCCCTCAACATCTCTCTCTGTTTTATTTTCACCACCCACCCCGTAATGACAAAAATGCCCGCCACTCCAGCCTGGTTGACTTCACGTAATTTTCTTGTGGCTAAATCCATCGTCCCTGCTTTATGTCAACACACGGCTCGCCTAAAAGCCCCCAGAGCTCTGCACGTAACAGTACGTGGCCTAGAGCGCACTCAAAATCCCTCTCTCTCTCCGAGAAAAGGCTGAGAAAAAGAAAAATGTTAATATTAGCGGTTAAAAACAACGTCCCCCTGTGACACGCTGTGCTGGGAGACTTGTCACAGATTGAGGCAGTTAGCCGCTAACCTAAAACCACTGGCGCTCTGGACGAAAACACCTGCTCGAAGTCCTGCGGCTTAATAATCTGTCTCAGCTGTACGCTCCACTTTTATCTCACTGGGTTCACTATGTTCTCATAAAGAAGTCTTTGTGTCTGATTTGTGGGTTCATCAGGCACCAGTAAGCAATGTGAAGAGGGTTTTCTCTTATGCCATTCCCCTCTACTGTATTGTTTACGCATGAAACGGGGATATGTTTGAACAGGCTGCAGTTACCAGAGGTCAGACTCCTGCAAGGAAGACAGAGAGTCACATGAGTGAAAGACAGATGAGAATCACACCACACTATGTGATACTCGTACAGCTTTCTGATTCTTGGAAACACACCTCTTAACAATTCCTAACAGAATTTCAATTAAATGTTATACATGAATTAAATGTTGATGCCGTTATTCAAATAATGTACTTCTCTCTTCACTAAATACACATTTGACTTCTTTAAATGTACAAGTGACACTAAGATTGCACAAAATGGGACAGTATAGTATAGGTTGCTTTTGAGAAAATTATGAGAGTGACTAAGACACGCTCAGTCTGTTATTTTCTTTTTAGAGGTGTTAGTTTGCGTTTGTGTATTTTGTCTATATTTGTCTCAACTTTATTATCTGTTTTGAATTCAAATGTCTAAAATGAATTGTAATTTGCAACAGGCATAGTAATTACTAGTTCCCTTTCAAAAGCTACAATCGATGCTGCGCTGCTTAGCGCATTGGGCACGATATTCCATCCCAGGCCTGACCTGTGGAACCTCCATGTTTGGCCCCTGATGGGTACCAACTGAGGGACACTGGGCTTTCACCTGCCGTTATTGAGACCATTTTGAGTGCTAGGGCCTCCTCCACTAGAAAGAGTTATGCCAACAAATGGGGTGTTTTTGAAAGGTGGTGTGTTGTGCATAATGCAGATCCGGTCAACTGCCAAATTGCTTCAGTTCTGGACTTCCTGCAGGAAAAATTATCAACAGGCACATGCCCCGCCACTCTCAAGTTTTATGTGGCCGCTCTTTCGGCTTGCCACACCTTGGTTGACGGGGTGCCACTCGGGAGACATCCTCTGCTCGCTCGCTTCATTCGTGGGGCCAGACGACTGAGGCCTCCTGTAAGAACCAAGATCCCTTCATGGGACTTAGCAATAGTTCTCGAGAGTCTGTTTGAGACCCCTTTTGAACCTCTAGAGTCAGCGTCTGACAAACTTCTGACCCTAAAGATGTTTTTTCTTATGGCTATAACCTTCTCTAAAAAGAATCAGGGATATGCAGGCTCTGTCAATATCGCCATCCTGCTTAGACTTTGCCCCAGGAATGGTGAAAGTGATTTGGCATCATCCTGATTACCTGCCTAAGGTACCTTTCTCGGCTGTACATTCGGTCACTCTAGAGGCCTTCTGCCCTCCACCGTTCACAACGCCAGAGCAGGAGAGATTTCACAGACTATGTCTAGTTCGTGCTCTTCAGACCTACGTCCACCGCACTAGCCAGTGGCGTAAGTCAGAGCAACTATTTGTTTGTTATGGGGGCAGCAACAGAGGCGCTGCCGCCACCAAACAGACCATGTCACATTGGGTCAGGGATGCTATTGCTCTTGCCTATGAGGTGCCAAGCTTCCAAGCTTCACCAACAGGTCTAAGGGCTCACTCCACCAGAGGGATCACCTCCTCTGCTGCCTTGGCAGGCTGGTACTCTCCGCACACATTCATACAATTTTATAGTTTTGATGTTCATGCCACTCCGGGCTCTCACGTCCTTGAGTCGACATCACAAGCTAATGTCTAGGGTTTTCTTGCGTTCTTGTGAGCACACCTACACAACCGTAAGGAGTCCAGACACCTTCAAGCACCTTCAATGCGCTACATTGCCGTGCTGATGATGTCCCAGGACTGCTCTTCAGACAAAATATCCTGACGATGCACCTGTGGCTCATCTAATTATAGCCTCGCGTAAAGGATTGAAGACCTCGGATTTACACCGTTTAGTGAAAAATACAATGTATTATATTTATAACTTATGTACACTCTTTAAAAAAAAGGTTCAGTGGGCTTAGAACCCTGTAGAACCTGAGGGTTCTTGGCTTGATTTTAAAGAACCTTTTAGGCCAAAAAGTTTCTATATATTGTAATGAACTCAAAAATCTGAAAAAAGGATCTACCCACCGCAAGAAGATATTACTCATCAGTTTGGGACTAATAATTGGCGCTACACCTTTCCATCCCCTTGATATATATTGTAAGGAGAAATGTCTTATGGTTGCATTAAACTTTAATATTTAACAGCTAATTTCATTTTTTTTAGTAATCAAGTATGTTTATGAGCTGTTTAATTCATAAATTTGATCAAATATTTTAATCAAAATGAACAGGTTTAACTATTAACTATGACTTTTGCCTCAATAAACTCCTAATTACGGCTTATTAACATTACATTACTTTAATTCATTATTTTTTTCATAGAGAAAAAATATAAATATCTACTTGATTTCTAATAAATGTGTATTTTCTTTCTGTTATCTTCTATTTGTGTCAGGACTAATGCTTGTAAAAGCACTCACTCTTGACAGTTGACACAATTTACACCTTTTAGTGTAAATTACAATGTATTATATTTATAACTTGACTTATGTACACTCTTCTTGGCTTGATTTTAAAGAACCCTTTATGCCAAAAAAGGTTCTATACTGTATAATACTTTAATATTTAACAGGTAATTTCATTTTTTTTTGTAATCAAGGTTGTTTTGAGCTGTTTAATTAATAAAATGTAATCAAAATTATACATTTAAAAGGTCACACTTTAGATTAGAGTCCTATTCTCACTATTAACTAACTACAACTTTTGCCTCAATAAACTCCTAATTTCTGCTTATTCATAGTTAGTAAGGTAGTTATTAAGTTTAGGTACTGGGTTGGATTAAGGGATGTGGAATATAGTCATGCAGAATAAGGCATTATGTGCTTTATAATAAAAAGCCAATATCCTACTATGCATGTTAATAAGCAGCTAGTTAATATTGAGAATTGGACCCTAAACTAAAGTGTTACCGATCTATGAAGAGCCTGGCAGAACCCTTTACAGTTCTATACTGTAAAACCTTTTTTTTTAAGAGTGAATAAAATTCATTTGACTTTATTGTTGATTATTATGATTATCAGTAAGCTGCAGTGTTTCACTACCAAATTTTCTTGCGGTACTGAGATCAAATAATCAGCCATATTTCAACAGTTTCAATGTGAGGTAATAAGAACCAATTCCAGACAAACTTTTGTTCAACCGATCAACCTGCCGTCATTTAACCACTATGCTCTCCGGAGCTGAAGGGGGCAGCAGAGAGGTTAAAACAGTCATATTGGTGAACAAAAGGTAGCAAAACATTTAAAAAAAGTTAATTAAATGTAAGAAGAGTTTGCTTTACTTTAGGCATCTGGGATTTATGGGTGTTTAACTTGTCACTTTTCACCAGGGCTAAAATTAATCTTGCATCATGAAAGAGAATATTCTCAGCTTATGCACTAGATCCATTATTAATGATTTGCAATTATCATATATTTATTGTTATGGAAATCCTCAAAGGTCAAGCTCACTAGATTTTTAACCAACTACATTACAGATGTTAAAAGTCTGTCTGACTTGAAAAGAGGCTTTCAAGTGCATGGACAGCGATTTGGGTTAAAAAGACAATGACGTTAACAACGAAAATATCGACGCATTGGCTGAACATTTATACGAGAACACCAATATAATTTGCTGTTTCTCACAAACACGAGCACACATACTTCCCTTTGTGTGCGCAGTGGGATGTGTTTTTGTAGATCATTTGACGGAGAAATATTTGAACTGCATGAGTTCCTCTGTGATGTTCTGCCAAGAGGGAGTGGGGAGCTGTTGAGACCCTCCAAACAACTCTCATTTCTCAGAATTCAGCAGGCCCCTGACGCCCACCATCGCTCCTGCTCGTAACAGCCAGGAGGAGGCCACTGGTGTTTGGACAAATATGTGTGATACACTCAGGATCCTTCCATGCAGTACAACTGCTGCGACAAGACATCTCCGTTATGACTTAGTGCTGCGGTTAAGGTTTGACCTTTTAAGATTTGTGTGCAGCCCATTTAGCCAAAATCCCTGTTTTATTATGTAAATTCTTCCCAAGCATATGCTTTCTATGGTGTCTACGATCAAAACTAAGCTACAACAGGACACAATATTTAAATAAACTTGCCTTACTTAGCCATTTTGAACTAGTTTATTTGCTACGCATGCTTAACTTTCCGTGTAACCCATTTACTTTGATTACTCACCGCTGTTACTTGGAATAATTAAACCACATTTTTTAGGCATCATGCTGTGAATAACATTACATTCATCAAACGTTCTGGACTTGTCTTATCAAATGTTTCAAACTAGTTTTCTATATTGATTTATATTGTATCACGATAGTTTGGAAGAGACCTTTGGACCTTGCATCCTCTTTCTTTCTCTCCTGTTCATCTGGCCCATGCCTCACCCTGGTTCTGCCTCACTGCCATCCCAGAATGTGTGATGCATGCTGGGCCGTCCCCTGGGCGGTCAGGGGGCCATGTGTCTGCTCAAATGCCTACTGAGACACTCCTTATATGGCTGCCCTGAACTCCTCTCACCTCCGTGAAACTTTAGGACCATCATCATGAATCACTGCTAGTGACCGGTAGCATCATAAATAGCAAATATCTGAATGTACTGTTTTTAGCACATCCACATAGCTCTTTCACCAATATGTGATTTCCATTTACTTAGTTCGGTAACACTTTATTTTAATGGTGCACTTTAGGCATTCTATTAACCAAAAGTAAGTTTGCAACGACATGTCAACTAACTCTCATTATAGTATTAACAGACTGCCTGCCTTATATCTGCTAACACTTTATTTTGATGCTCCTCAACAGACATTCTACTGACTATAAGTAACTTTGCAAGTAACTAACCCTAACCTTACCAGGGTTCCCGCAGGGTCTTAAAAAGCCTTAAAAGCATTGAATTTATTAATTTGGAAATAATACCTTAAAAAGACTTTAAAAAGACTTGAATTTTGATGTCTGGGTCTTAAAAATTGTGCTGTATGTAACTTCTCCGTATTGTATTTTTCCTCAAAAGTTTAATTTGTCAACCACGATTATTTTGATTAAATAACGTAGTATAAATAAAGAGTGGGGGAACCAATAATGGAGAACGCAACGCAGCCCCTGGTCACAGTACAAAATACAAAATAATGCCTTCAGTAAATGAAGATCACGCGCTACAGCACCACAACCATAGACTGCAACACAAAACAGACCTCAAGCGACAAGCAAAGGAGAAGCGTGAAAAATCAAAGAAAATCAGCATTCCACAGGAGAGGTTGACTGACACCGTTATATTTTTAACGTTTGTTTTACGTTGTCTGGCTGCCGGTTTAGTTCTGAGGTTATGGGGAAATGTAAATTGAATGCATTTTATTGATCATCAGCTAAAATCAAAATCAAATACCGCAACAGCACTGGTAAGATCATTTCGTTTCTTTACTTTTAATGATGATGATTGTGTGTTAAGCGTCTGCGACTTAATTTCACTTTGATTTGCGATAGTTTGCTCGTTGGCTTGATGAATAGCTACTCGCAGTAGCGCCGTCATATCTGGTTATAACATTACAGCCTATAGGCTAACACGCTCTCACATGTTTATTTTTTAGCATTTTTGGGAGGAGTAAAATTTACATATGTGGTTTCACCAACCAGATGCATTTACACTTGTCCAGTTTGGTCTGGAATGCGGCCCAGACCTCCTCCTGAAGTGGTTTGCGCTATCGGATTCAAACCCGTCTCGAATGCGTTTCGGAGGGCATTTACACCTGGTCTTTTCACGATCGGATACCTATCCGGTCACAGAAAACACATGAAGGGGTCCGGTGTAAACAGCCAGTGACTGAAAGTACTTGGTGTGATAATGTAATGTTAGTATTGGATGGCCGTTATGGCACGTTCATTTGTGGAATATGCAGTGAACATACCCAGAGTTACAGCACAGTAACTGTAACGTTAACTACCCGCAAATTAAAACCTGCAAACGTTAGCCCGGTGCATAACAACCATCGTTGATTGCTGAACAGAAATCGTGTCAGATGGAGTGTCATACAAGTAGCCGACTGTAAGGTTGAGGATGGCCTTATGCAATATTTACACTGCTCTATTCCAGTAGAGAAATGTATATGTCTTGGCAATTAAATACTTCTTTTTTTTTTTTTTAAATGAATATAGTCTTCTGGGTGAAAATTGAATTACAGGTTGTTGTTGCACTATCTCAGATTTTGTTCAAACCTTGTCTAGAATGTGTCCCAAAACCAAGGCCTGTAAAATATTCCTGTTCAAATCCTGTCTTCATATTTTCAGCCCTTGAAATTTCTTCAGTTTTACAGCCTGAAAATCATATTATCTGGGAAGCAATATTTGGACATTAAAGCTGCTGTCCGTAACTTTTTTAAGTTAAAAATAATCCAAATTAATTATTTAAAAAAAAACATCTTCAGCCAGTGTTCAAAACTATCTGCTTGCCATAGCTAGATTCAAAACGGTTAGCTTGTAATAATGATTTTAATTCCAGTGGTACTGGTGGGTTTTCGCGGGAAATTCGAGCATGTCTTTGCGTCATTACGTCACACCCGTACACATAGAGAAGGAGTTTCGGCTAGCCGGCTATACTGCGCGTGAGGAGATGTAGAGATAGGCTTTTCTCGCAGCACTTTACATGATTAAACTTATGGCGGATCCAGAAAGATCTAAACAACAATCATCAGTGTCAACTGGAGATTGACCAGTTATAAAACCCAAAAGACTTCGTACTTCGGATTTAAGGTGGAAAGAGAAAGAAACCGTCTCATGCGAACACAAGGATACACATCGGTGGGACTTTTGAAAGGTGCGTGAACTCCCGAAGGGGTTCGAAACGGAAGAAGAGACAGCTTTTTCTGCTGAACAAGTAAGACATTTCAATAGTTCAATCGTGTAACAATACGTTTTCTTAATTCACACAGTTATGGAGTTTCCTTTGTTGTGCCTTTCTCGTTTAGCTATTATGGAGAATATGAATTCTGAACTACACAGGTAATCATAAAACACATTAAATAACGTTAGTCACGCAATGCTGATGTTGTTAACATGAACAATTTGAGAACAAAGTAGGCTATGATTTGCACGGTTGCTGTAAATCGCGCTGATTAAATCTAACGATCGCTTGTCATGTCGAATGCTTTTCCCCCCTTAGTTGATCAGAACAAAAATGGATGTTACTTACTTGTTCAGAAGACATTTTCCGGTGAAAATTCTTATGTTGGTCAAGCTTTCAAAAAGTGAATCTGTGATTCTGAATGACAGTATCCACACAGCGCGGTGATTGACAGCAGCACTCGCCTCAAAACACTGTGTTCATCCGCACTGTTTCATGCCGATTAACAACCCACGTAAAGATGATAATTCCGAGAATCACTGCAGTTGCAGATTTTAAACAGAGATGGCGACAAAAAGGGAAAAAGCTACGGACTGCAGCTTTAATATAATGAAAAGTGTTATTCATAGGCATTATCTACTTAGACAGTGATACATTTTGAAAATTAAAACTTGGAATTTGCTCAAATATCTGATCCTTTTGCTATTACGAAACACAATTTTGCCAGTTTATAGCATTATCTCTTTTAATGTGATAAAAACACTAAATCATTTTGACTATGTATTGGTAGTAATTTACGGTGGTGTAAGTAGGGTTGCCAACTTTCTGAATTAGAAATAAGGAACGGGGGGGGGGGGGGTGGGGGGGGATTTTGGAAAAATAACCCCTGAAATTCATACATTTTATAGCACATTATAATGCAACCTATTAGGCAAAGTTGCATTATATATTTTTTTAGAATTTTATAAGTTGCACTAAAATTTGAATTACAAAGTAGGCCTAATCAATATACAAGACTTAACCACTCAGAAAGGCTATCATGATCATTTTGCCAAAAATTAACCATCTATTTGTTTAGTTCATAATACGTTTTATTTTTAACTGAAACAAATACAACATAACATTCAAAACTCATAAATATAAAGGCTATCATGATCATTTTGCCAAAAATGAACCATCTATTTGTTTAGTTCATAATATGTTTTATTTTTAACTGAAACAAATACAACATAACATTCAAAACTCATAAATATAAAGGCTATCATGATCATTTTGCCAAAAATGAACCATCTATTTGTTTAGTTCATAATATGTTTTATTTTTAACTTAAACAAATACAACATAACATTCAAAACTCATCGGCTTAGACTGCATTTGAAGAAAAATAAACACATCAGTTTTCTGTAGCCTTGTGCAAACTTATTCAATAGAATTAGACTTCTAGAATGTTTTTTCCAGTGCAAAAAATTATATTTTTAATGTAGTAGTTTTTCTTATCATAGCCTACAAATGTCTCATTTTACTCGATTTACTGAAGCCTGTAAAACGCATTTGCAGCTGCACAGCCGTGTGTATATCTATGCTGCAGAGCGTCTGGCTCGCTCATAGGCTGTGCTGCGGCAGCTTCACATCCAATGGCGCGGGCGCCTCTGACGTGCGACCAATGAGCCAACTCTACGTCATTACACGTCAGAGCCCGTCAAGGGGGCGCCAAGTCCCCGAATTTGCCATTATAGCAGCGGGTCTTCATTCATAGTCTGTCTGACATATATATTAGAAGGTATGCGTCTGTCATGGATTTACACTGAATTGATTTTCAAAAATACGGAACAAAGTGCGTTCCGTATCAGTTCAATACGGAACAAGCCTTTTATGTGTCAAATACGGAACGATTCCGTATTATACGGAACGGTTGGCAACCCTAGGTGTAAGGTGCTGGAAAAGGCTTTAAAATGGACTTTGAAAGTGTTTGAAAGGTGCTTGAATTTGACCTTGGAAAAGGTGTACGAACCCTGCCCATATTCCCAGCATGGAATGGGTAGCTGGCTAATTTTAAAAAACAACTTAACATTGTTCGGCAAACTTTCTTGTGGCCTACTGAAATGTTTTTATTTTTCACACCTGCTTGGCTTATAATCTTTTACCCATTCCACATTTGAAAAATAAATGAACACAAGTTCAAGGATTTTGTTTTTCTTTGCTGGTAGGGATGTGAAATAGGTATTAATGTTTTTATATAAATGGTCTTAAAAAGGTTTTAAAAAGACTTGAATTTAACTTGAAGAAACCTGTAGGAACCCTGCTTACCCCCAACAGTCTACTAATACTCTAATAATACTCTGAGAGTTAGGTGACACCTAGGTGCAACATTACTTATTGTTACCAACGGAATGTCTAAAGGGGACTATTGAAATATAGTGTAACACTTGTAACAACTGTAAGTACTGTATCTCTGTACAGTCTAAAATTAGTAATGGGACTCAATTTTGGAAAAATTTAGCTTTGCAGACAAGGTAATCCCAGAACGCATTGAGACAACTTCTTCATTTAAAAGTAACCATAAATGAGTTCCATCCGAGTTAAATGGGTCTTTGTCTGCTTATTAGAGAATTGACAGCAAAGCAACATGTTAATGCCAAACTCTATTGGAACCAGCTATGACGGTTGAGTGTCCCCAATGCTTCATGTTTGAAATGTAATTTTAGCTGCCTATGTAGACGTAGATAACGGGCAGCTCACTGGGTTTTGGAATAGAGCCACTGATCATCTGGTATCTCTTTTGGTTCCAGTTCCATGGTGAATAAAACGTTGTGACTCTTCCACTGAATGCTGGATGAGTCACAAACTTTGTCAGGCATCATTTCTTTTCATCTTTCCTGTGCCTCTCATTACACTTTATATCTGCACTACAGACTGAACAAATATAGTGCACTGCAGGTTTCCGTAAAACAAATAATTTAGGAAAAGAAAAAAAAAAGTTGATTTTGTTGCTCTGAACTTTTATTATCAGGAACTATTTATTAAAGAAACATGGATTATGATTTTATGCTAAATAAAGAGGGAAAGTGATATAGAGAGACAGCGAGCCATACAGATGGAGAAACACTTGATGCATGGGAGTTCAGCTCAGTTCTGAGGAAGTGGTAGAAGCTTATTCCAAACCGTTCCTCGTGTTTCTCATTTAAGCTGAACTCGTCTGATTGATAGACACAAATGAAGTGTGTTGTCAGGGTGATGCAATAAACAGACTCGTTTGTCCTCCATACTTGGCTGTTTACTTCTGTAAAGGCCTTGTACACATATTCTCTACCAAATTATTCTTAATGTTGTTCATATTTGGGCGATATTTGGAACATTTTGATTTTTAACCAGGACAATATAAATGTAGAATGGTCAAAGGTGTAGTGGGTGGTTGCTTACTTAGTGAAGGGTCAGTATTACCATACTTACTATATTAACTTGTCCTGCGCTGTTTGTGCTAAGAACATTAGAGATACCTCAATTATGCGGTTGGTTGGAGGTGTGCTATTACTTTTCTAAGTGACAGGTCTTACACCTTTTGCCTGGTATATGATAAACAATGCAAAAATTTTATATTTAAGGAGGAACTTGAGTTATATTTGGAGACCAGAATATCACAGAAACTTGAATGTGAGATCTTTCAATTTGGGCTAGTAAGCACCACTGATAAAACATAAATTATCAGTGTACTTTACATGGTTGGTGTGTGCAGAATATCCTCTAGTGCAGTAAGCCATTTTAGTGTGCTCACAGAGGACTCTTGTGAGCAGAGTGCAGGTGATATTTACATTTAAAATTAAAAGTAAATTAGCTCAGAACTCCAACTCAAGAAGCATGTTGGGGTCATTGAGTCATCCAGTGCTGAGGTCTGAGCCTCGGTCCTGCGCTCTCTTGAACCTCACCCAGAGCACTAGGGCAGGACCCAGGGGAACGTCATTCATTGCCCCGAGGATTTGGTTAGGTGGGAGGCCAGGTTTTCCTAGTATTTCGCCACAACCCAGTAAATAAACAGAGTCCAGCTGCAAAGGGCTCAGCGCAGCTTCAAGAAAGAGAGTTGGGGATAAAAGAGTGAGAGGAGGAGATCTTAGTTCACCTCCCAGTCAGAGGGGGTCCCTGTCCTCTCAGGCAGGAGAGGGGGATAGGAATTGGGGGGGGGGTCTTGTATGGAGAGGTAATTGCCAGCGAAACCTGAGCAGCTCTTAAGCGGCATTGCCATAAACTTGGGGTCGTAAAGTGAGCACCTCCCATGTAGCCGTGCAGTAAAAACACACAAGGTCTTGAAGCTCCTGCTGGCTGAGGAAGATTCAATGGACAGCACAAGGACATCTGATCTAAGAGGAGGTGCACTTCTGCTGACAACTCACACTGTCTCCTGATAAATTCATTGTTTAATTTGTTAAATTTCTTTCCTTTGTAAGGATTTTTTTTTGTACAATCACTTTACCAATTGATTACTTTATTGGTGTATATGAGGTGGTGTTATTAGACTAATAATTATCATGTGGGCTTTTTAACATATTCCTCACCACGTTTTTCCTGGCAATCTATTAGAATAGGAATCTTTTGGTTCATTATTTTAATTAGTTTTCTGAAAGTCATTTGGGGCGAAAACCGCATGCTAAACTCCAGCCGTAATGGGAATTGTCCATTCTTAAACGTGCGTCTTGACAAAAGGAAATTTGACCAAGGTCATTTGGATCCTGCCACATGTTCTTAAGCACTGTTCTGGAAGTCCACCAATTCTGCATGTCAGCCCTAAATTGGGCCTGTCGTTGTGTTTTAGGGGATTTTAGCCGAGGCCCGGCCTGGGCCCCTTGTGAAAAGTGCTTCCCTCAGCAGTTGCCTGTCTAGGCCCACTTCCTGTGCCTCAGCCTCTCTTTTTCTCAGTGTTATTGAGCCTACCAAATGGCCCCGATTTCACCGGTGGTCTCCACCTAATAATCAGGATGATGGACATGTTCCATTGCTCATGGCCTTGGGTTCCACCAGAAACACACCAGACCAGGCCAGTCCTTTGGTACAGTAACAGTTGATTGGAAAGAATAAATTAGTCTTTTGCACAGCCTTAATTTCAACATGGAATGCATTAGAGTGTAATTACATTTAAAAAGTCTAATTAAGTCAAATAAAAGATTATATGGTCATCAGTTGCAAAGGGGGTTGGGGTAGCTTTTTTCCCCCCTGTATTTTTGAAGAAAGGCAAGAGTTTTGTGTGGCATAGGGGAGGAAGGTAACAGGAGAAGAGGAGTTAATCTGGATCAGTTAAAGAGTGTTTACACCACAAATGAGCTCTGAATATTCTCCAGTGCATTTAGGGGGAATTAGAGTTGCAGTGGGATAATGAGGTATATGAGACTGTGATTTACACCAGGCACAAAAGAATGTCAAGCACAAATAAACACAAGTATGATGTATGAATGGGGTGAAAGCGGACCCTTTTAACTTACTGTAAGTGGACAAAATCCAATTTAACCACCTGGGAAACTGAAAAGGGGGGAAATTATGGAAAAGTTGGATATTAGAGTAAACATTTAGTGATGAGTGCTGAGAAAAACTAATGGCATAAGTCAGCATGTTAACTTTATTGAAAATGAAAAAAATTAAATAAAGAGGAAACATATTCATAATTTAACACTACCCACTTTATTCAAGTTCCGATCTTATCCACCTAGCTGCTTACACGGAATATAGTCTATGTGGGAACAGAAATTATGTAACAATAAATGCTGGTTGGATCAGGGGACAGACATTCTCTTTGTCCTCACTGACCATGCACAGCCATATTATGCGTATACACACATTCCCATAGCTATTGCCCTTGTTCAGACACCTCTAACAAGGTCTTTTCTGAAACTCATCCACAGTCACTCCCCAAGGAGTCTTGAGCTCGCTCTGGGCGGTCTTTCTGTGCCTCTCCCAGAACTTCACCCCAGTACTCCATCCATCCAATCAAAACACAGCAGTCCAGAACTCTTGTTCCAGATCAAACCAGGCCTGTCTCTTTTTTTTTTCAATTTCTCTGTGCATTTTTTTCTTGTTCTATTTATATTCGGGGACATTCCAGAGCATATTAGTAATGATCAGATCCAATAAAAGCAAGGACTGCTATGTTCTCTACATTCTCCTGGTCCTCAGAGGAGATCTTAGTGATGAAGGCCCTCGGGGGCCACCTCAAGGAGGCGATAAGAGTCCTGAGGCTGACCTCCATACAGGGTGTGCTCTTCCAGGCACTGAATGCTCACAATACTGTTCTGTTTTTGTGTTCTTATACTGCGGTCAAATGCTATGCATCTTGGCATGGTCTAAACTTGCTACTACAAAGGATGTTTAAAGAAATTTATACTCAGATTTACCTAAATACATTCATAACTCTATGAGCCTGAGTCCCCAAACTTGAGCTTCATCACACAACCACCACATTGTACATGTAGAGTAAAGCACACTACATGCAATGCTACAAATTAAGTAAATGCAGTCACCACAAATACCTGAGCAAGTGAATGACAATAGAACAAGCATGGGCAAATTGACAACCCAAGTAGTCACATCCTTTTGAATTTTCTGACCACGGAGGCGCAGAGAGTCTGATCCCTGGTTATGTGGCTATGAAGGCAGAGATCTTAGTCTGGTTAGGACTGTTTTTGGTGCATACAACTCAGCAGATCCAAGCTTAGGCATGCAATCTCAGGGTTACTGTGTGTGTCCAGATGAACCACATACTGGCACATATTAGCAGAGTGGTTGCTGCTCCCTGAGCTGCATGTAACCACCCAGGTCGAAAAAAATAAAAATAATAATGGACTGCTTCCCACAATCCCAACTCAGGCTCATTGGAAAAACGCAAAATACGTACTAATACGTACATATCACTGCAGTTTCCAACAGAAATGAACACTAGATGCAGTAAAACAGCAAGCACTTTTAATTGTTTTCACACACAATTATGATTACAGGGGCAGATTATGGATTAATAAAGATTTGTTTTCATGCGGTTCCTTGCACAATTATGTTATGACCTCAAAACACTTTTTTACCATAGTGCATGTTTTGTTAAGAAATTTGTTTGCATCACTTAACTAGCGCCATATGTTCAGTTTTACTGATGTACTAAGCTTGCCCGGTAGCTCAGCTGGTACAGAATTGTACTTGTGATGTGGAGAGCTCAAGTATGAATACCGTGAAAGAGCTCAAAGACAAGAGTTCAAAAACAAGCTAAAATGGCATGGTTACAATTGCGTTTTATGTCACATTTGCTTTTGTTAACACTATCGGGTAGGTTTAGGGTTTTGTGTAGGTGTACGGAATTTTAATTGGAGCATTAAAGCTTTTAGCGCCACTCACCGGACATTTCAATTCAGAACTGCGGTGTGTACAAACTCCAACGTAATAAAACATCACTATATTCACATTTATCTTTTCCGGAAAAACTAAATACGCTTTTAGTGCCACTCACTGGACATTTCACTTTGAAACTGTCATGAAACGTGCACACGCAACGTATTTTGCAAAAATGTTGCCACAGGTACGTTTTCCTAATGAGCCTAGGCTGCACAATCCATACTTCACAAGCAGCTGAGATAATCAGAATAAAGAGGCCACAAATTATGACTGAGACAACTGAGGCAATAGCTTTACTTTAACCATAAAAAGCTGAATTGAGGTAACAATACCAGCCTCTACTATGATGATTGTCTACATACCCAGCAGAGATGAGTCCAGAGATGAACAGCCATCATGGACACACATCCTAGTGTTTGTAGACTATGCAAGAAGAAAAGAAAAAAAAAAGAAGAAGAAGTAGTTAATCAAGTAGGTATATTCATTGAGATAATGACTAACAATGATTCTCTTCTAGTTTTAAGATATAGATTGGCTGGTGCTTCTCAAAAGTGTGGTGTTTGAGGATGGACACACTCCACTTGGAAGTGCAGTTCTCTTCTATTGATTTGACTGCTCCATCATCAAGCAAGTGTCGGTGTTCATATGGTTGGATTGCTAGAATATGCAAGAAACATGTTTGTAGTGGCATGCATACATCAGACCTTCACTCATGTGAGTTCCACCTAAGGTGACAGAGTGTTAGTCCCTAAACTCTACAATAATTTTACATTTCTTTCTTCCTGGCAGTTCTTCCATTTTCCCACATGTGAGGCCTGTGTCACCCAAAGTCCAGCAGTCTATCCTGGCCTGGCCGTAGATCTCGTGAAGCAATTGAGGTGGAGGAACAAGTCTTTCCCCTCTTAAACAGGAACTCCAGGAGTTAGTGGAGCAGCTCTGAGATGTGTTCTCCAGGACCCACAGGCAGGCCAGTGCAATCCATCATCACACCCCCTGGAGTACTCATCAGGTAGAAGTCCTGCTGTGTGCCAGAGGTACGTGAGGAACTAAAAGAATGAAACAGCAGGGAATTATAGAGGAATCTGGCAGCTTGTGATCAAGCCTTATTTTGGTGGTCAACGAATGCAAAAGCACCTTCTAGTTTGAGATCAACAGCTAACTCATGTCAATATGGATGAACTCAATGACTCCTAAATGTAAGAACAATATGAATACCTTCAAGGTGTTGAATCTTTTGTATGGGTGCAGTGGTGAAGCTGATCATCTAGTTAATTGCCATATGTAGCTTCATAAACATTTGTTGTTCATAAACAGCAGTTGCTTTTGACTATGAAAGCTCCCAGGTTTACATTTTTTACATCGTCTTCCAGATTGTGATAATTGCATCACGTCTACTGTGTTACACAATGCTATATTGTATCAGAAGTCTCCTAAGCCAGATTCGACTCTGGTTGAAGGATGTGGTGATGTTCTTGCAGCTTGAGCAATTAACATTTCTTTGCAGAAATTCAGTCGAGTAATGCCATCATTAATGACAATTTAAATTCACTTTTAGTGGTTTCCAAAGACTTCCTACTGACCACTATTTCTGAATAAGCAGTCATTGGATAGTCATAGTATATACCATTAGCAGATAAATTAGAAAAGACATAGAAACCATGATGATGTAAGAAAGAGAAGAAAGTTTAGCATGAGATAGGAAACCAAGGAGCGGGGAGTTTTATGTTACAATGAAAGATCAGGAGTGTGAGAGGGAAGAAAAGAGAGGAAAAAACAGCATCTGACGGTGAGATAAGAAAAGAGAGATGAGGAGGAGGAAGACCCTCCATCGACACTCTGGGCTGGGAGGGACCAAAATCAGACCTGTGGGAGACTTTTCCATCAGCACAGCTCCATTACACACACACACACACACACACACACACACACACACACACACACACACACACACACACACACACACACACACACACACACACACACACACACTGTCTCTCTCTCTCAATTTCAATTTCAAATGAGCTTTATTGGCATGACTTGTACAGTATTGCCAAAGCATTGGCCATTACACATGCAATGAACAAATAATCACAAACAATACATATAATAAAATAAAAATCAATAAATCAGTCAGTGTAAAAAAAAAAAAAAATGCATGAATACATTTTTAACATTTAAAACACACATTTTTGTACGTTTGTACCAACATTCAAACAAGACAAGAACAATTCTGACTTTAGTTTTGTCCACTGGCTGACTCTCGTAGTTTGTGGCAGGCTGTTACATACTTTGCTGCTGTTGTGATTGAGCTAGATTTTTCTCCCAAAATATGATTTAATTTTTCTGAATTTGGTAATGCCATAAAATTTGGTTCTAACTGTTGGAATCTAGTGAAATAGTCCGATCTAATGCTGTGATAGTGATCACAGTGTATCAGGAAGTGTTCTTCTGTCTCCACCTCTCTCTGAGAGCACAGAGAACACAGTCTCTGCTCTCTCGGCTGCCACACACACACACACACACACACACACACACACACACACACACACACACACACACACACACACACACACACACACACACACACACACACACAGAGAGAGAACACAGTCTCTGCTCTCTCGGCTGCCACACACACACACACACACACACACACACACACACACACACACACACACACACACACACACACACACCTCTCTCTACAGCCAGGCTGTGGTCACTCACACACACACACACACACACACACACACACACACCTCTCTCTACAGCCAGACTGTGGTCACTCAGCCTGTATCTGGTTAGGGTCTTTCTCACTTTATGCTCTTTCACACAGCTCAGGTATTCTGCTGGTTTATAATCTCTTTTCAGGAGTAAATAGAGTTCCATCTTTTTCTGTAATTTAGTAGCATCTTTCCAATAGGTAATGTAATTTTGTTTTTGTAATTGTATAATTTGGTTGTGGCAGATAGTGCTGTGCTGGTCTGGCTGTAGTTTCAGCATCAGCTGTGAGAGTGCGCTCCGGTGCCGGTTCTGCTCCTGACACCGCAGGGCTTCAGCTGATATGAGCTCGGCTCACTGCACTTCAGGTGCTGGTAGAACTTCACAGCTCTTTTTTGGATAGTGATCAGTAAGGGATATTGTCCTAATTCAGCTCTGCACGAGTTGTTTGGTGTCGCTCTGTTTACTTTTACAAATTTGGGTATGCACAGTTTAAATTTCCTCTTTTTCCCATTTTGAAAAATCTTGGGTTTTTAGAGGTCCCCATACCTCACTGCCGTACAGAGCAATTGGTTCAATTATTGCTTTTAGGATTTTTAGTCAGGTTTGAATTGGAATTTCATGTCGAATAGTATTTTTAATCATGTAGAAGACTCTCATCGCTTTTGCTTTCAGTTCATTCACAGCCAGATTAAAGTTCCCTGTTGAACTCAGTTTTAGACCGAGATACGTGTATTCGTGGGTGTGTTGGAGGACTTGGTTTCCTGCTCTGAAGATGTATTTATTTTCCCTACACCTGGATCTATTTTGAAAAATCATTATTTTGTTTTTGCGAATTTATTTTTCTCTCTCTCTCTCTCTCTTTCTTAAAGAGTGTTTCTTCTCTCTTCTTCAGTCGAGTATTTCATTTCATCTGACCATCAGCATACAGTTGGATTGTTGAGAAACCTGATTCAAAACATTCACTACTTCCGATTGTAATGATGAAGCTACACTTAGAGGACTTGACTCTGACTATGACTTTCTTCTGTGGAACATACAAGAAGACAGTATGAGAAATGTCTGAGAAAGGTGTAAAGCTGCAAGACCTTGACTTGAAAAGGTACATAGTAAGGAAGAGTTGTTGTGGACCATCAGGATAAGTCTTTCCTTCCCTCCGGCTCTTGTGTTAAAGGAAAGCTGTCTGTTTGTGTTGGCTACATCTGATGCCCCAGTGAACGGGGGGCACCTCTCACAGAGCAACCAACCCCTCACTTTTTCCTTCTTTTTCTTCTCTCTTTCAGAAAACAGTACCTTTCTGTTCCGCACCTAGACTCTGTCCTCCCTCGCTGCTTGCCCTCTCTCTCTCTCTCTCTCTCTCTCTCTCTCTCTCTCTCTCTCTCTCTCTCTCTCTCTCTCTCTCTCTCTCTCTCTCTCTCTCTCTCTCTCTCTCTCTCTCTCTCTCTCTCTCCCTCTCTCTCTCTCTCTCTCTCTCTCTCTCTCTCTCTCTCTCTCTCTCTCTCTCTCCCTCCCTCTCTCCCTCTCTCTCTCTCTCTCTCTCTCTCTCTCTCTCTCTCTCTCTCTCTCTCTCTCTCTCTCTCTCTCTCTCTCTCTCTCTTCTTAAATAAATCAGTGTTGGTTGGGGCTCGACCATCATAAATCAAGGCCTGTCCACTGCTGGAGTCTACCCAGTTTAGTTGTCACTGCCTGGCCTTCACTCAGGATTAATTAAAGCCCTGATATAAAGGCCAGATGTGCTGGGGCACACACACACACACACACACACACACACGCACGCACATAGGTACGCATATAGACATTACAAAGGTAATATACAAATTTCAGCTACTATATGCATGTCTACTCGTTTATACTTATTATTTACAATAACATATGAACATGTAAGATTGTTTCAACATTAGCACAGTAAAATCATAAGATTGATAAGACATGCTCACAATATGACAACATGTGGACACTGTACAAAAAAAATACAGCTGTCTTTGGGTATAATAATAATAATTATATAATATTGCGTATAACAATTCTGCAAAAATACAGTAAAAAAGTAAATCTAAGTTACAAACAAACAAACAAACAAACTAAGATTAAATAAATAAATAAACATACAAACTCAACAGTCCTTATTAGCAAGGCAACGCTGCTACTAAAATCTGTTTGTACTTTTAGCGTACTGACCACCAGCAAAATAGCATTGGTGATAAAGAGAAAGACACATGACGAATCAAAGTTCATCACAAGCAGCTTTTCCACAAGCTGAGGGAAATATTAATATATAGAAGGTGCCCAGTGTCATACACAAACATACAAAACACCACACACATGACAGTAAAATAACGCAATAAACGTAAGTTGCAACATAAAACCACACAAAATACCAAATGCAATCAAACATGAGCATGTTACAGGAAATGCTGGGAAAATCAGTATACTGGTTTTTCAATGTAAATTATTTGGTGACTACTTTTTTTTTTTTTTTTTTTTTTTTTAAATGGTACGTCAAATTTTTACTTTCAAATTACATGAAATGTTCCATTAGATCTATTTCCCCCATTAATCTAGTAACCCCTGTTATTTGTACAGTCTTTTACAGTTAAAATTAGCCTTTTTTACAGTGCAATGTTAAAGTGAATATGATATTTCAATTACATTTTATTTATAAATGAACAAGATGAACTGTTACTTTTTTCCCTTTTATATGCAGTAATAATACAAAGTAAAAAATAGCATTGTTTTGGTACATTTGCGATACATTTGCTGCCCTATAGTTTGGGCTGAAATTGTTGTGGACACGTCCTTACTGACACAAGAAATAATCAAGTATTTGTATTGCCAAAGCTCAAAGCTGCAGCTAAACGGTGGTCAATGAGAAACAAAACAGTGAAATAAGAAAAGGGAAATAAATCTCGGAAATTAATAATAGTGTAGAATAAGGCAATGATAAAAATATAAACTTAAATAAAGTGTATTAAAAATTATAGCTTAAAATGTGTTCTATCAACTCCTAACAGTAACATGCGTAGAGTGTGTATGTGTGTTGGAGGTGCCCAGTGTCATACACACACACATACAAAACACCACACGCAATAAACGTAAGTTGTAACATAAAACCATAATATACATAACTGATAACTAAAACTATTAAAAGACACAAATAAAACATGAGCTGTCTGTCACATAGGAAATTCTGGGAATATCAGTTTATTTATTTTTCACTGTAAATTATTAGATTTTTTTTTAATATATTTCCAAAAATGGTACGTCATTTTTTTACTGTAAAATTACATCAAATGTTCCATTAGTTTTATTACAGTTTCCTTCATTAATCTAGTAACTCCCGTCATTTTTACAATCTTTTTACAGTAATGTTAAAGCGAAAATGATATTTGCACTGTTTTAACTTTTTTAAATGATATTTTAATTATAAATGAATTTTTTTTTCCCCTTTTATATGCAGTAATACAAAGTTTTTTTGTTTTTTTTTAAATAGTGTTGTTTTGGTAAATTTGCTGCTAATCTTTACATGCTCACCTATAGTTTGGGCTGAAATTTTACTGATATGAGAAATAATCAAATATTTGTATTGCCAATCCCCCTAGCTGCAGCTAAACAGTGGTCAATGAGAAACAAAACAGAGAAATAAAAGGAAAAATATCAGAAATTATTAATAGTTTAGAATAAGGCAATGATAAAAATATAACTTTTAAATAAAGTGTATTAAAAATGATAACTTAAAATGTGTTCCATCACCTCCTAACAGTAAAATGCGTAGAGTGTGTATGTGTGTGTTATTGTGTATGTGTGTGTGTGTGTGTTGTGTTGTGTTGGAGGTGGCAGTGAGGGTTTACAGGTCACAGTGTGAGCTTTATTGCGTGAGGAGTGACGAGTTGAAGGAGAGAGAGAGAGAGAGAGAGAGAGAGAGAGAGAGAGAGCAAGAGGAGAGAGAGAGCAAGAGTAGAGAGAGAGCGAGAGAGAGGAGAGAGAGAGAGAGCGAGAGGAGAGAGAGAGGAGAGAGAGAGAGCGAGAGGAGAGAGAGAGCGAGAGGAGAGAGAGAGAGAGAGCGAGAGGAGAGAGAGAGAGCGAGAGGAGAGAGAGAGGAGAGAGAGCAAGAGGAGAGAGAGAGAGAGAAAAAGACAGAGAGAGCGAGAGAGAGAGAGCGAGAGAGAGAGAGCGAGAGAGAGAGAGAGAGAGAGAGCGAGAGAGAGAGAGCGAGAGAGAGAGAGTGAGAGAGAGAGAGAGAGAGAGAGCTAGAGAGAGCGAGAGAGAGAGAGAGAGAGAGAGCTAGAGAGAGAGAGAGAGAGAGAGAGGTGGCTCATGGGAGCAGTGGCCGGTCTCCACACTGTCTGGCCTCCCTCGACTGCTAAAGTCACTCCTGCACACAGGAAATGAGAGTTTCCAGCTTCCCTTGTTCACACAGCTCTCGTCTGTTTAAGCTCAGATGCAGTGATATTACCACAGTGCTTACTTTCACTGTGCTCCACTCTCGCTAGACACACACACTGGAGTGTTTCAGTGAAGGCACACGTCACTGTTTCTACAGCTCATATTTAGAGTTGAGGATTGGAAGAAACCAACCACCCACAACACACTAGCAACGTCCGTCCGAGCAAGAAACTTCAAACATCCTAGAATCATGGCAGCAACATTCAGACAAGAAAGCTTATGCTTCCTTTTTTAAGTAAAAATGGTAACACTTTAGTTTAGGGTTCAATTCTAACTATTAATAACAAGTTGCTTATTAGCATACATATTAGTAAGATAGTGGCTGTTTATTATAAAGCACATAATAATGCCTTATTCTGCATGACTATATTCTACATCCCTTAATCACCCAATACCACAACTTAACATCTACCTTACTAACTATTAATAAGCAGTAATTAGGATTTATTGAGGCAAAAGTCATAGTTAATAGTTAGATAATATTGATAATTTGACCCTAATCTTAAGTGTGATCAAAAATATAATAATAATAATAATATTTTATTGTCACCAATTTAGGTTATGCTTTGTTTTAAAGGTGTCTTTGTTACAATGTAATTATACATTAATAAAGCATTTTTTTTAGACTTAATGATAACATTTACTAATATATTGTTAGGTAACACTTTATTTCGATAGTCCACTTTAGACATTTAACTAACTATAAGTAACTTTGCAGCTACATGTCAACTAAAGCCTAGTTCACACTACATGATTTTAAAACGTCGGGCTGAACTGTGCGGTTCACACTACATGACTTGCTCTCTGAGAAATCAGGAGTGTTCAAGTTGTTGAGCTGTTCACACCACACGACACAACGTGATTGATCCGCAACAGGAGGTAACGCACTACACGAGTTAACAACTCTGTCACCCAACGATTCTATCTTGTCTACAAATCTATCTGTCTAATGTCTATCTTGACGCGAAACAGCACGCGCGCCAATACACAGCGAAGAAGAACACAACACGCGAATATGGACGTCAGACAGAAACTAGTGCTGCAAACTGTTTGCATGATGATTTGCTCTGAGAAAAAACGCAAAAAAAGAAAAAATAAGAGAGTATGGGCGAAAGAGTGGATGTGCATACGCGAACAGCAGGTCTGTGCTACAGAGAGAGTTGGAGGTGAGTACAGCATGTTTATATCGGAGATGTAGCTGCATGTTTATGTTTGGCTGACGGCAAAAATCGTGTATTTACCTGCGTATTTACCGCGTATTTATTTATTTGCTCTGATTGGTTGTTGCTCATGACATCAGTGAGATTGAGTCGTGCGACAGCTCTGGATATCTAGCATGCTAGATATTTTTCTAGGCTCGGCGACGCGTCTGCGAGACGTCTGCGAGCGTCTTTGATGCGTTGTTGGCTCTTTCATACTAACAGATTGGCAAGCGTTCATCGCCCGCTAATCCCCCGCGATTTGCACGCGATAACACCCTGACCTGTCGGCGAGCTCAACGATTTGCAAATCGGGCTTAAAATCATGTAGTGTGAACTAGGCTTAACTGTCATTAGAGTATTAGTAGACTGTCTGCTTAATATCTGATAACACTTTATTTTGTTGGTCCCCGAACAGATATTCTACTGACTATAAGTAACTTGGCAACTACAAGTCAACTTATTCTACTAACCCTAACCCTAACAACTAACCATAACCTAACAGTCTACTGACAGTCTACTACAGCCCACTAATACTCTAATGACAGGTAGTTGACATGTAGTTGAAAAGTTGCTTATAGTCAGTAGAATGTCTAAAGTGGACTATCAAAATAAAGTATAACCTAACAATATATTAGTAAATGTTAGCATTAAGTCTAAAAAAATGCTTTATTAATGTATAAATACATTGTGGACTATCGAAATAAAGTGTAACCTATTGTTAAAATGTAGATTTATAACTGTTAATATTATTTAATGGAACAGAGGTAACATGAACAGTAACTTTTTTAAAGGTGGCGTAGTTACATGTTACAACATGTACTTACTATAGTAATAACAGTAAATTATGCATAATTACAAGTAACTAACCCTAACCGTAACTCTATAGTAAGTACATGTAGTTAATTAATATTACTCAGTAGTCATCATACAATGTAACAACGCCATCTTAAAGTAAAGGGTTACACTTTATTTTAAGGTGTCGTTGTTACAGTGTAATAGTAATATTAAGCATCTACGTGTACTTACTATAGGATTAGGGTTTGGTTTGGGGTTAGTTGCATGTAATTATGCATAATTTACTGTTATTACTATGGTAAGTACATGTTACATATGTAACAAGGACACTGTAAAATAAAGTGTTACCAAATAAAGTGTAACCACATGAACTATTATAAACAGTTGTATTATTATTAACAAATGTATTGCCCATTGTTAATGTTAGTTAATGAATGAACTAATCTAAACTAATGGGACTTGATTGTAAAGAGTAACCTAAAAGGATATACTTATTCATTTAGATACACACTTTATTACAGACTATTTGAAAACTGTCACTCAGTAAATCGATGACGGGCAAATTCACTCATTGAGTCATTAGAATCAATATGCTGGTTCACTCAATACTTTTGGACGTTTGCATGTTCAGATAAACCGCAGTTCTCCTGTAATGGTCCTGATGATGGGCTTCTGGCTCTCGGATCACTTTTAATCGTCCCTCCGGTTAATCTGCGTCTCGACAGGACTTTTCTTTCAGTTTCTCTCTTCTCTCTTCCACAGATTCAATTCCCGTCGTTATTAGGTTAGTTCTACAAGACCCTCAAATTGGCGACAGTCCTGTTTCGGGAAACAGTCGCGGCTAGTTGATTTCTTCAACGATGCATCGTACTATGGCAGGTAAGCAGTGGGAAACACACACCTTGACGGCAGCGTGTGAAACACATGTGTTGTGGAAGGCCTGGGTTATAAACCCTGAGGTATATGGTGGACAAGTCAGCGTTTCTGAAAACATTAGCATGGAAGAGGATTTGTAGGATGTGATTCAGTAATGGAAAGATGGATGGGCTCTGCTTTACAGAAGATGAGACAACATGATTTTTTTTTAGTTTATAACCAACCTGAGATATTTATTTAGCATTATTTTTCACAGATTCCAACAATTCCTCAGCAAATGTTCACAACTTTTATCATGGGATGTATCGTCTGTATCATTCGCAGATAAAATAGCAGATCTTTGTTAAAGATTTTACAGATTATGACAGATTCAATCAGCACATTAGCATTTGAATTCAAAGTTATGAGACTAAATAATGAGCAGGCACTAATTTAAACAACTTTAATCTGTGTTACATAACTGTGAGTGTTACCGGTGGTTGCAGGAAGGCAGATGAAGATGATGAGTATAATTCCACCATGAAGTTTAATGATGATAATACAAGAATTAACAGGTTGAGCAACACACACTTAATGCAACATAGACCGAACAGAGAATGAATGTGAGGGATCAACTTCTATTGCAAACAAAAATGAGGATAATTAATAGGACACAGCTGAAACCAAGAACACAAAAGAGAGCTGGAAAACTGAACAGAGATGAGAATAAAAACAAACTAAAAGTGTATGATGATGACACTAACTGAACATAAACATGACAGTGAGAAGATGAGTGAAGACAATTGTGTATCATGTTTATATCAATATCCACATTACACCTAGGCCCATTCACTTATTAAAACGGCTCATTTTATATCCCATAAACATAAAATAAATAAAAATTAAATGGACACAATAATGATGATGATAATTACACTGGGATCTAATATAATTTACTTGCATTTATATACAGCTCTAATTTTTACAGTTAATTTGCTGCTTATAAAATAAAATGGAAACACTTTACAATACTTTCTCATTACAACATGTACTAACCCAACCAATGGATAACTTTTCATTTTAAAAATGAAACAAAACTTAACCTAAAATGATAACAATCTATCTTTTTTTTTTTTTATCATAACTATTATTTAACATTGCAGAATCAACCTAAAATACAGTAATTTATACCAACAACTTTTTTTATTGGTTAAAGCTCTTTATGGTAGGAACTGCTTATTACCATTACTTTTTACATTGTAGTAAATGTTGATATTAACATTAACTAATATTAATAAATGTTGTAGAAGCATTGTTAGTTGATGCTAACTAATGTATTTAACAAATGAAACCTTAGTGTACTACCAAAAATATGAAAAAAAACAATATTGAGTTGGATAGAACGTCACCTTTTTTTTCCATTTCCAAGATCTAAAATGATCTTTCCTGTTTTAAAGGTATAATTATGTTTAAGGACATACATTACACACACACACGTATATATATATATATATATGTATATATATTTATATATATATATCAGTGGTGGGCCGTCAGGGCCAGCAAGGCCTTCTCTGCTGGCCTAAACACTATCAGAATCACTGACTTGCACTTTAATATATTTTTTACCATGAATGAGTATTAAATTATTCCCAATAGTCCATTAATTTTGTAGCTTTTCTCTTGTTGCACTGCTTCCAGTAGTGTATGTTTATGTTAGAACTTTTATCCAATTATATTTCGGCCATCATGTGTTGCCAGGGTAAAATAAATCTGCCTTGAGGCCTTCAGAATCGATAGTACGGGCGCCTGTAGCTTAAAATGAATGGAAATGAAACTGTTGCTTTAACCAATCAGATAATCAGTCAGATTTAATCAGCCAATCAGATTTCGATTTGACTGCACTGGGGCCATCAAGCAGGCGTACAATACCATCAGCATTTTCACGTGCTTTGATTGGATGGTCAGAGCGCGTACTTTTACTGGTAGTCAGAGGCTGAGCTAGCTAACCGCATCTGTAGCGAACTGCAGAAACTAAAATACATTCCTGTAGATTTAATAGTTTTTCAACCCACAAATTAATATGTCTTTCCCTCCTCGACCCCCAGCAGGTTCAAACCTACTGCAAAAAATCCTTTATTCAGCCTTATCCAGCTTAACGCAGTCACTGAACTCTATTCGATCTGTCCGGGAAATAACAGAACTGACTGACTGTAATGTATGCCAGGTCTGATTTTGAAGGCAAAAGTCCCGCTGATCTCATTGATTTCCTTCAAAACTTTGTGTGAGAGCATGGGTCAGCTGTACACATCGTCATGTGTTGCAGTGACTGTCCCTGTGTGCACTGCTTCTGTCGAGCGGACACTCTCAGCCCTAAAACGAAATAAAACTGATGCCAGAACGACGGGACAGACTCAACTTTCAGCATGAGCCTCGATGGTGAGAGAAAAGGTTGTTGGGACTGAAACGCACAGGTACAACAGAGTAATTTAAGTCTTTTTTGAGGAAAGAAATTAGGATGGATTTTGTGTAAAAAAATAATCAGTAGTTTTGGTGAGTATAATGCTTTTTTTGCCCCCGTTTTTCCCGTGGTGAATCTGATTTTCTTCTTAATTTTTCTTGAAAATGTATGATCGAAACTTCATTATTATTTTTTTTTCAAACATTAATACTATTGTAACATCTGACAAGGGACTGTAACCCTTGAACGACAAGACAAGGGAGGCTCTTATAATCTTTCAGTTCTTATAACTGAACTTATAATCGGGACGAAAGCACAAGCCAAACTCACTGGGAGATAGTTTATGGCTCGTTTCTCTCTACCGGCCTTTTCCCAACTCACCGCATTAACCCTATAACTGCCGGTGCAAAATAAAAACAACAATTTCACAACAATTATACAGAGTCTGTGTGCTGCTACACTATTAAAAGTTATTAATTAAGGTTGGACACCACTGAAGGCCTAGGTGTGAAATGCACGGCCTGCCACTGATATATATACACACATATATATATATATATATATATATATATATATATATATATATATATATATATCTGAGAGATATATATATTGTTTTATTTTTTTTTTTACTTTTTATGTTGTATATGCTTTTTTCTTCTCATTTTCAGGTAACCATAGTTTTGGTCAAACCCTAGCTATACCTAAATAGCAGTCTGTGACTGTGAGACATATAATTGTAGATGTGCGAGCGTGGTGTTGTGCAGCAGCTGAAGTGTGTAATTTGAGTCAGTAGAGTACAGTATAGTACAGTAGAGTATAGTACAGTAGAGCCAGAAAACCCCCTCTGTTTATCTGCTCCGTCTCTGTCCGACACACGTGTGGCTGGGATTGTGGGATAGCTCCCCCGGGCTGCTGGACCACACACGGGAGAGCATGAACTCAGTGCTGCCTCCGGAGAGAGAGAAAGAGAAGGAGAGAGAGAGAGAGAGAGAGAGAGAGAGAGAGAGAGAGAGAGAGAGAGAGAGAGAGAGAGAGAGAGAGAGAGAAATGAAAGGCAAATCTAATGTTGGCTACCGTCGGAGGAACTGGAGGTCTGTCTTCCTGTCCGACCTCGGGATGGTATTCACATGTTGACATGACTTGTGTATTTATTTCCTTCGATTTGTACTGAGTGCTCAGCAGTAATTTATGTTTGTGATTTGTTTGAAATGATCCTTCTTGTGTTTGAAAAATGTCTGTCAAATGTATATGGACCTCAAAACACTGGACTTATAACACTGTTCTGCTATATTTTACTTCCTTCTGATTATTAATTGATGGTTACATTCTTTCTTAAGGTGCCCTTGTTACAGTGTAATCATACAAATAAGTACAGAGTCATATTAATGAACATGTACTTACTATATAATTAAATCTATCTATCTATCTATCTATCTATCTATCTATCTATCTATCTATCTATCTGTCTATCTATCTATCTATCTATCTATCTATCTGTCTGTCTTGATTACTGTCTGTTCATTTCATTACAATGATCTAACTATCAATTGATACATCTGCTCAAAATGATAAGTAACAGTTAAAGAATGCTTTACTCTTTTTATGGAAACTGATGAACAATATTCCACATTTACATCATGAAAGTTTCAGGATTACTACATCTGTTGACACCAATTACCACAGAACATGACGCAGCTGGACTACATTGTCTATAAATGTCATATTTCATCATCATTCTTTGTCAGATTCGGTTTATATGGTCCCATGTACCATTTTTACAGACAGCATCTTCATATTTGACATTACTGTATGCAAGATGGTCCTTGTAATTTATTTTGTGGTTTTAAGGAGTTGCTGGCAACTCATTAATGGTGATTGAGGTCTCATATTGGTATATATAGTGAGATGAGTGGTATCCTACTGAACATAGTGAAGATATGGAGCCAGCAGTGGGAGGTATACAAGAAATATATGATGGTCAGAGGAATAGAAGGGGACAAGCACACCTTTTGAGAGGTGGTCGTGGGACTCATCATTGAGGAGGGCTTAGGCCTCGCCAGAGAGATGGTCGTGGGCCTCATCATAGAGGAGGGCTTAGGCCTCACCAGAGAGGCCCATGACCACCACCGTGGGCCTCATCATAGAGGAGCGCTTAGACTTCACCAGAGAGGTGGTTGTGGGCCTCATCATAGAGGAGGGCTTAGGCCTCACCAGAGAGATGGTCATGGGCCTCATCATAGAGGAGGGCTTAGGCCTCACCAGAGAGGTGGTCATGGGCCTCATCATAGAGGAGCGCTTAGGCCTCACCAGAGAGATGGTCATGGGCCTCATCATAGAGGAGGGCTTAGGCCTTACCAGAGAGGTGGTTGTGGGCCTCATCATAGAGGAGGGCTTAGGCCTCACCAGAGAGGTGGTCATGGGCCTCATCATAGAGGAGTGCTTAGGCCTCACCAGAGAGATGGTCATGGGCCTCATCATAGAGGAGCGCTTAGGCCTCACCAGAGAGATGGTCATGGGCCTCATCATAGAGGAGGGCTTAGGCCTCACCAGAGAGGTGGTCATGGGCCTCATCATAGAGGAGCGCTTAGGCCTCACCAGAGAGATGGTCATGGGCCTCATCATAGAGGAGGGCTTAGGCCTTACCAGAGAGGTGGTTGTGGGCCTCATCATAGAGGAGGGCTTAGGCCTCACCAGAGAGGTGGTCGTGGGCCTCATCATAGAGGAGCGCTTAGCCCTCACCAGAGAGATGGTCATGGGCCTCATCATAGAGGAGGGCTTAGGCCTCACCAGAAAGGTGGTTGTGGGCCTCATCATAGAGGAGGGCTTAGGCCTCACCAGAGAGGTGGTCGTGGACTTCATCATAGAGGAGGGCTTAGGCCTCACCAGAAAGGTGGTTGTGGGCCTCATCATAGAGGAGGGCTTAGGCCTCACCAGAGAGGTGGTCGTGGACTTCATCATAGAGGAGTGCTTAGGCCTCACCAGAGAGGTGGTCGTGGACTTCATCATAGAGGAGGGCTTAGGCCTCCCCGGAGAGGTGGTCGTGGGCCTCATCATAGAGGAGGGCTTAGGCCTCACCAGAAAGGTGGTTGTGGGCCTCATCATAGAGGAGGGCTTAGGCCTCCCCGGAGAGGTGGTCGTGGGCCTCATCATAGAGGAGGGCTTAGGCCTCCCCGGAGAGGTGGTCGTGGGCCTCATCATAGAGGAGGGCTTAGGCCTCACCAGAGAGGTGGTCATGGGCTTCGTTTGAGAGGTGTGGGTGAACGTGGTAGAGGACAAGATCACAGACCTAGACACCGGCAGCAACAGCAAAGGGTGTACAATTAAATCCGAGCTATATTTGTAGCCTATGTCATAAATCATGGCATGACAATGATTCAACCAAATCTCAGAAGATCAAATGTGGATCAAATGTCATCAGAACTTTCCACAATGAGAACCGTTAAGTCTTCAGAATGCACTAAACTTTAAGCTACTTGTAACTGTCAAATGAGTGTACACAGCATGGCAATGTTTACCATAGATTGTGATTACTGTACATTTGTTTTTACTGTGTCCTTTTCCCTGCAGAATAGAGACTAGGCCAAACAAGGGAGGCAGAAGCTGAATTCTGACTGACCAACAAGAGCAGACTGTGGTCAATTTGGTTCGGGCCAGAAATTATATTTGCCTTACAGAAATTGGGCAACACATCTTGGACATATTCAACAATGTGGAAGCCATAAGTTTGCAGACTATTGCACGTGTTCTGAAAAGGCATCAGATTTCTCTAAAACAGCCATACTGTGTGCCTTTTGAAAGAAATGCATATAGAGTGAAGCAACTGAGGATTGAGTATGTTCAGGTATGATCAATTTCAAGATACCTGTTAAAACTGATTACAATTCTATATCATTGTAAATCAGTAAATGTTTTTCTTAAATGTCTTTTTAGAGAGTGATGGAGCTGGATGCTGATGAAAACCATCACAAATTCATATTTCTGGATGAGGCAGGCTTTAACCTGACCAAAAGAAGGAGGGGAGGTCAGAATTTCATTGGCCAGTGGGCAACCATCCAAGTACCTGGACAATGTGGAGCCAATATCACCATGTGTGTGGCTATATCTGAAGATGGTGTGGTAGGATGCAGATCTTGTGTTGGTTCATATAATGCATCTCTCCTTGTAACTTTCCTTGATGAGCTAAATCAGGTCTGTAGAGCTGATGGTGTGACCTACGTAACAGTCTGGGATAATGTTCAGTTTAATCATACTCGAACAGTACAACCATGGTTTCAGGCCCATCCACAACTTATCACCCTGTATCTACACTCATACTACCCTTTCCTTAACCCGATTGAGGAATTTTTTTCCACAAGGAGGTGGAAGGTATACTATATACCACGAGCAAGTCACTCTTCTCCAGCCCCGACAGCAACATAGTGTCGGCCAAGATCCAGCCCACATATGGGCCGTGTGGAATCCACATGTGGGCCGGATCTGGGCCGACACTATGTTGCTGTCGGGGAGGCCATAGATGATGCATGCAATGACATCACAGCAGATCAGTGTCAGGCCTAGATTCACCATGCCAGAAGGTTCTTTACACGGTGTTTAGCTAATGAAAACATCCATTGTGACGTGGATGAGACCTGTGGTCAAACCAACAAGACCGGGTTGATGGAAACATAGAAGTGCAGTGAGGAACACTTCAGTTCACATTTTACTGTACTGTAGTTCACCCCAGCCCCCCCCCCCCTTTTTTTTCTTATCAAAGTTTTTTCCTTTGAAAAATCTATGTTGTGATTTGATTGTTGTGATATTTCATCAATAAATTTCATATTTTGTTCAATGTTATTTCTAAAATGACAAATAAAAAACAATTCAATGATTCCGTTGTGTCTGTACTCTTCTCTCTAGTCTATTACAGTGATGTATGAACGTGTAGAACCATAATGAAACCTGCATCACATATTTTGTATACCAATATTTAATGATTGTACTAACAACTACGGATCGAAACTATGGATACCTTGTGTGTGGGTGATCTAAAGTAATGTCCCTATGGTAATTCATGATTAATTAGTTATTTGAAATTATTTAAAGATACAAATGCAACATGCAAAGTTTTGAACATTGGAAAGCCTGTGTTACAAGTAATGACTGTTTTGAGTTCTGTGTCTAGAGTTTTGAAAAATCATATCAAGGTTTTGAAATTGGTGACAAAATAAAAAAAAACCTGTAATATAGGTCATATTTTAGTTTTTTTTTTAAATTTTTTTTTACATACCAGAGGATGATTTTCTGAGCGGTCACATATAATTGGCCCACTAGAGGGCATTTAAAGATATATTCTCAGATAAATCCACTCTCCAAAATAAAAAAAAATAAAAAATTCTCAGTAACTGAATTGCTTATGCAAGAAAATATATATATATATAAAAAATATACTATTTTAGAATAGTCTGTATTGTGTTGAATTGTAAGGAAACTTAAACAAAAATACATAACTAGTAGTAACACTCCTGTGAATTATTGTTTAGCAACAAAAAATATTTATATTTTTCTGTTTTTGCTTAGTTGCTACTGTAAAAACTGCAGAGAAAAAAGAAATCACAGTTTTTTATTTGCATATCGGTGTTGCAAGAGTTGGTTTAATAAGCTGAATAATGTGCGGAGGAGAGGCTGAGAGACGGCTGCTGAAACCCGAGCCTCTGCCCTGCACTCTTGCCTCTCTCTCTGGGACTCTCGGCTTGGCCCCAACTTAATTGTGTCCCGATATAAACAACAGGGTTAGTGTGAGATCACAGCAGCAGCTGGGACTCAAGCTGACTGAAACGGGATTTAACCGTGACACTCATATCGAACCATATGAAAGAGATATCAAACACATCATGATGAAGGATGAATGAGCAGAGGGACTTTGATGGGACTCGTAGAATTATATACGGGAATCCTGGGAGAAACTGACACTAATAATCACAGCACAAAAATTAAGGGTTGACAAAGTTATGTTTATACCCAGATTTTTTTTTAGGCAAATCTACTTTTGTTATGTGTGTTATGAGCACATCTTGATTTGAAGGGGAAATGCTTTCATTAGTGATGGATTAACATAGCCTTAAAAAGGATTTAGACATGTAAACCATGACATTTTTTAAACAAAACATGACAAAATGAAGCTTGTTAGGTCTGAAACAATCAGTCAGTCGATTCATTGTTCCGAATTAAAAGTATTCTGCCACTTCGTGTTTGTAAAGCATTAATGAATCAAGATCATGATTTCCAGAATGACAAGTACTCAAAAAATCTCTAAGTAATTTTATTGCTTGCGCTCAAAAAAAGAAAAAGAAAAAAGAAAAGTGCCTTAGAAGAAAATATTGATGATATGATCGGCATGTTAGGGCAACTTTTTTACATTAACTGAACAAAATAATTTAAGTAATTTCAACTTTTTTATATAAGTTGTACAAGATTCAACTAAATTTTGTAAGTCAGTGTAATATATTTTCATTTGAAATGGCATAAAACTTCATTTAAATTTTTTTAAGGCAGCAACTGAACTTAAGTTTTTAAGTTGAAATAAGTGGAAATGTTTTACAGTGTATTAAATATGTGATATGTTTAATTCTAACTTTTGAAAATTAAGGAAACTTAAGCGAAATGTGGCATCCTTCTTACTAAAGAACTGGCTGGAAAAAAAAACCCACTGACAAACCAATTTTGCTTTGTTGATAATTTGAAATTTGTACAACCAACTTAAAAAAAATGAAGGCAGGAACTGAACTTAAGATTTTAAGTTGAAATAAGTTGAAGTGTTTTAGAGTGTATTAATAATACACCTAATTTAATAGAAACTTTTATATAAGGAAACAAACAGAATGTTGCATTTCTCAAAAAATGTTATGTGTAACTTAGTAGTAAGTAATACTACATTTATTTAAAGAAAACATTTGTGGTTCCTCTGATTGAACACCTGAAGAACTGGCTGAAATAAAAACACTTTAAAAAAAACTATTTTGTTTAGTTGATATTTGGTTGTCTAATATACTTTAATAACATTCCCACATTAGTGACTGAAGCTTCAATATTTGAGGAGGAGGAGGAGGACACGCTCAGATTGAACTCCTGCTCAGGCTTCGGCCCATAAAGCCTCAGAGGCAGACGGGACGGGCCCCCGCGGCTCCAGCCAAGGTGAGGAGAGCCTGGCAGACGCGTCTCTCGCAGACACCCGCTCCGATCGATTTGTTCCAGCGCACCGTAATGGACAGCCAGAGGATTCGGTTTCATCAGCCCAGATCCGTCCTCCCTAAACCTCAGACCACACTCTCCGTCACACACACATTTCTAACATCACTGATGGGCACTAACTCACTAGAGGGAGCAAAAATACTCACTTTTTTAGGCATTTCTTGTCACATTGTTTTGTGTTTGCAGGTGATATGTAGCTCTGGGAAGTCTAAGAAATGTTTGCATCTCGTGTAGATTTCAGAAAAGAACATTGCATGCCTTACATAAAGTATTGTAGCTAGTTGTAAACTAGAGCAAGAATTTAAAATATTTAAAGGCAAACAAACTATTTTAAAAAATAGACTTTGGCAAAGCAATTATGAAGTTCATTCCATAAAAAGACAGAATCAGAGGGGTAATAAAATAAATGTATTGTTCCGTGTGGTGGTTTATTTAAAATTAAATTTGATACATTAATTTCAGTTATAAGTGATAATTTATTAATACATGGTCATTTGGCGAATTATTCTGGGATATAATAATCAGATTGTACTTCATCCAAAAGTCGCTCCACAACTATTCCTGAAATATAACGTTGTCGCTTGAATGAACCATTTCGAGTTGTGATATCCATAGATTAACTTTTTTACTCAAGTCATATATATTATGCAATATGATTGAACCAACCTGAATACCTTAAGTTAAACATATAAAGAAGATGATGTAGAGGTTGTTGTCAATAAGATGGAAAAACAAAACAATGGATTTGAACACCATTTCACATTTACAAACACAGTAGATGGCAAAATATGTTTATGCATAAGAGTCTGTGGAAACTGATGAAGCAAAGTGAACGTCATCCAGTGACATACATCGACCCTGCCATCTCACTGTTCCCAGCTCTTTTCCAACTGTCAGGACAAAGAACGTTCCCAGGGAACTGAACATTTCTCGAGGCTCGCTGCTTCCAGTTATTCCAGACGGAGCACAACTTATTCTGCTGGGTGACTGCCAGAGTGTAAAATGCCCAACTCCTGCAATCTCCATTCTGTTCATTCCCTGCTCCTCTCGACATGATTGTGCTCCTGACGAATAAATGAAGCCGGACGTCTAGACGTTCAGTCCCACGGTCCTGGTCCCGATCCTCGCTGGATCTCAACATGAGAACGGCTGCCATATCAAACCAGTGTTTCGAGGTGATGGTTGTTGATTTCACTTGTATGTAATGAGATGTTGCTCGTTTTTTTTAAAGCTTTGAAAAAAGATCAAAGCTTATCCAAGAATAAGCATGACACAGCAGAGAATATGGTAACACTTTATTTCGATAGTCTACTTTAGACAGTCTACTAACTATAAGTAGATTTGCAACTACATGTCAACTAACTGTCATTAGAGTATTAGTAGACTGTCTGCTTAATATCTGCAAACTCTTTATTGTGATGCTCCTCAACAGATATTCTACTGAATATAAGTAACTTGGCAAGTACAAGTCAACTTATTCTACTAACCTGAACCCTAACACCTAACCCTAACCTAACAGTCCACTAATACTCTAATGATAGTCAGTTGACATGTAGTTGCAAAGTTACTTATAGTTAGTAGAATGTCTAAAGTGGACTTTTGAAATAAAGTGAACCGAGAAGACAATGGTAGGAACAGGACTTCCTCTTTGTTTAATGTCTGAGAGACACACACAACCTTCCTTCCATGGAGAACATCTTTGAATATCTCCAAACTGATGATCATCAACCGGACAGGCTAACCTCTTCAATTTCTATTACCAGTCTTTTCACATGAGTAAAGAAATATGGGTGAAAAAACAAGATGGATGTGTAGGATACTTTCTGATCAGATTTTCTTTCATCTAGATCTTCATATTTACAATCTATGTATCAGATCACTTTCTACTTCACACTAGCAGTTCACTCACACATAACACTCAAGTTCAAAGCCAAGTCACGGACTTCCAGAATCCACTTCCAATGAAAATTCATCTCCTGTCCGTCCAGGAGAACTTTTACCCCTGTGCTCACATTTCTGCTAGACTGAGTGCAGGAATAAAGTAATAATATCCTGACAAAGGACACTTACTGGAATACCACTGTGTTAATCATTTTCCTCAACTGCAAGAAGTGTCTTATTTAATGCTGGGCAGGAAGAGAGAAGTAAAGGATATTTTTTATCATATTCAGTAAAGTATAAAAAATGCAATTAATTTAGTTAATGGTTGGAATGTGTCATTTTATAATATGTTTTCATTTAGATTTTTTACAATTTCTTTAGAGTTTGTTTTCATGCAGCATAAAGCAGGAATGCCAAAGCGTGTATATACTCAACACATATACTCACCTGCCTTTATTTGATCAAAAATATAGTAAAAACAGTATTGTGAAATATTAGTGGAATTTAAAATAGCTGTTTTCTATGTGAATATATTGTAAAATGTAATTTATTTCTGTGATCAAAGCTGAATTTTCAGCATCATTACTCCAGTCTTCAGTGTCACATGATCTTTCAGAAATCAGTATAATATGATGATTTGATGCTCATTAAACATTTATGATTAGTATCAATGTTTAAAACAGTTGATTTTTTTCCGCATATGTTTATATGTTGTTCTATTAAAAAAAAATCTATATTTTTTAGTCTAAACCCTACATTATATGTGTGTTTTATGTCCCCACAAAGATTGCAATATTCGAAAATCAAATTTTTTTCTTTTGATGTTTTTTTTTTCTGATGAAAATATTTCTTAAGGCAGTTTTTTTTGTGAGCATCAGAATATAAATAATATGATAATGGATAATATATAAAACGGAGCCTGACTGAAATGGTCCTAAATGTGCATATGTCACCTAAAATGCTGCAACTGTTTTAGTTTTGAAAGATTATTTGGGTAATTATTTAAATATGTGAATCAAGAGTGATAAAGCTTTTACTAAGTTTTAATACTTAAAGTTTGGTAAGACCTTATTTTAAGGTGTACTTGTTACACTGTAATTATATATTTAAATACTGAGTAAAATTAATTAACTACATTTACTAACTATAGGGTTATAGTTAGGATTAGAGTTTGGTTTATGGTTAGTGGTGTAATTATGCATAATTTACTGTTATTATTATAGTTACTACATGTAACAAGTAACAAGAACACTGTAAAATAAAACGTAGGAATTTTGGTTTGATTATCAGAGTATTTAATTGATAAAAAACTGTTTAATTCAAAACCCATTTTGTCCACAATATGGCATGTCTCAATGGGAATTGATCGGATTTTGAAAGTGTCTCTATATTTTTCTAGTGCTCTCTATTATTGTAATAGTTTTAACACTTTATTTCGATGGTCCTCTTTAGACATTCTTCTAACTATAAGTAACTTTGCAACTACATGTCAACTATTATATTAACCCTAACCCTACCAGTCTACTAATACTCTACTCAGAGTTATTTGACATTCAGTTGCAAAGTTATATTTAGTAGAATATCTAAAGTGGACTATCGAAGTAAAGTTTAACCGAGTCAATAACCCATCACAATAATGTGCTCCCAATATTCCCAAAATGACAGATGTACTTGTCCTAGCTTGCAGGTGTAATGAAGTGTTAAAAACTCAATTACTTGCACTGATTATGTAAAAGCTATTAAACCCTGGTGATGGTGTGTGATGGGGATTTGTTGATGTGTGTGATAACTGAATATATCTTCAGTGTGTGGACACAGGCGTCTGACTCCACTTCACAGCCCTTCAACAAATGTTAGCAGCTTTTCAAACAACTCTTCACTCTTCAACTCTTATCCTCTCTTTCTCTCCCAGATCTCTTGCATCTTCTCCTTCTCCTTCATTCTCCCTCTCTCTATATGCAGTTTTGAGTGGTTATACTTGTTTTAATAAGTTTGCTCTTTTCAGTCTCCTGAGCTCCTCATGAACACGTCCTTTCAGATACAATTTATTATTCATTTTTATGATTACTCGACATTAGAGCTATTAGGATGATATTAATGCTACAGTATGTCTGGAGCTACATGAAAGCCCAAATTTGCTAGTATCGAGAAAATAAATTACAGGTGTGCACTTTTTTTATTATTAAAATCTGGATTCATTAGAAGAACATATTAAAACAAAAACACAATTGATACATAGTTTACACTTCTCAGGCAAATGTATTACTTGTGACAGTTTGAGTGTCCCGACCAACACTGGCTCAACCAATGGCATGAGATTGGGGCGGGACTATCTGTTTGACTGACCAATGGCAGATAAGAGGAGTGAAATGAAAAAATGAAAAACAAAATATCCAATAAATATCCAATAAATAAATCAGCTATACAGATAAAAGTTTGAACAATGCGTCTATGCTGTTTGATAGATTCAAATTCATTTGCACATTTAAATTGATTAAAAATAGATTTAAAATGCATTATCCAAACATTTTATTAGGTAGACATTGCCAGTACCAGCTTGGACCCACTTTTGCCTTCATAACTGCCTTAATTCTTCATGGCACAGATTCAACAAGGAGCTGGAAAGATTTTGCTCCATAAAAGCTTTTCCCATTCCAACAACCATGCCATATTGAAAGTCACTTAAATCCCCTTTCTTCCACATTCTGATGCTCAGTTTGAACTTCAGCAGAGTTGCTGCCATGTGATTGGCTGATTAGATATTTGCGTAAACGAGCAGTGAACAGGTGTACCCGATAAAGCAGTCAGTGAAGTAGATTTTCATCAAAATAGATATTAATTAAAGAATGGGTGTTTAATACTATCACCATTATGCAGGCTGACAAAATTTACTCTAATTTCTTATTTTGATATTTTAAAAATATCCACATAATACTAACAACATTACCAAACTGCATTGAGTAAAATGTTTTAGATTCAACAAAATGATTCTGTCAATGATTACGCCGTCATTAGATCAACCTCTTAACCAGTTGCTTAAAGACAGTAGCGAAACACTCCCCACGCTAAATATCCGCAGGGTGCAAGAGTTTAACAGGGGAAAGTAATGGATCAACATCGAACACAAGAAGAGCTGCTGCATGTTGTGTGAGTGTGCCGTGAGTCTCTCAGCTGCTCAGCGGCCTGAAGTTCAGATCAAAACATGTTAACTGAGTTATCACAACAAAGGTGTACTTATCAGGAATGTCAATGAAGAGAAATGGGCCTCAGTTTGAGGAGGACTGGCCCTTCTCTCCATCACACCCTGAGCTCCTCTTTTTGGCCAGATTTACAGCTCGTGGTGTGTGTGCACAGGTTCATGAGCTCCATCAGATCTGTGAACTCCCAGCGAGATGCTTTGAAGCAGTCAGTCTGCTGGAGTGAATCCATAAATCCAACACATTTACGTTGGAGGGCTCAAGCCTCTTTACATGGAAGGCTAATTGCTGAACTTTGCCATGACGACATTCATCACATCTATCCATTTACAAAAAAAACCTTTGGCTGTTTTACGATCTTAAAGCTGCGGTAAAGCTGTAAAAATGACTATGATGGCTTCAAACCTATTTAATTAATCATATTTATTACAAAACAATAAAATCCACTTACATATATATATTACCTTATATTTTGTGAACCTCCTATAATGTATTAACATTTGCACGACTCTAAAGATTTTTTTCCAAATGGTTTAATGTTTTAGAGCACGCTGACATTGTATGTCTCAATGTTTAAACATGACATAGATCTGTGGCTCATTATGAAGCACATACATGTTCACACAAACACCAGATGAGCTGTTTGTGTGTCGCCAGTGGGAAGAAAGTGAACGTTTGTTTTGATGAGGTTATGTTTTGCCCTCGGTATGAACTCCTGGTTTCTCACCTCTGTGGTTCATCAACACAGTTTATTTTTCTTTCTTTACTGTCCTGTCACTTATTCAGCATATGATTAAGAAGTAGACCTGTCCGTCTGTAATATATAAAATATATATTATAAAATATATATATCATTATGTAATAAACACCTTTAACAATTTTCCATTTCTGCTGACATCATCAAGCCCTAGTGTTTTTCAGCCCTTCCCATTCAGAGACGCTTTCACCCTCCAGTCAGTTCGTCATGGATACAATTATGGAGCCCATAAAGGAACATGGTCGAGGACATATAATAAGTCAATGCTTATGCGTTCTCTCGCAAAAGTTTTGTGTTCCCCGGAGAAACGTTGCATTCACTCATAAAACGTTTTGCGTTTCCCTGAGAAACGTTTGCGTTCCCCTGAGAAACTTTGCGTTCACTCGTGAAACCTTTACGTTCCCCTGATAAACTTTACATTCACTCGCAAATCCTTTACGTTCCCCTGATAAACTTTACATTCACTCGCAAATCCTTTGCGTTCCCCTGATAAACTTTACATTCGCTCACAAAATCCTTTGCGTTCCCCTGAGAAACTTTACATTCACTCACAAATCCTTTGCGTTCCCCTGATAAACGTTACATTCACTCACAAATCCTTTGCGTTCCCCTGAGAAACTTTACATTCGCTCGCAAATCCTTTGCGTTTCCTTGAGAAACTTTACATTCACTCGGAAATCCTTTGCGTTCCCCTGATAAACTTTACATTCACTCGCAAATCCTTTGCGTTCCCCTGAGAAACTTTACATTCACTCACAAATCCTTTGCGTTCCCCTGAGAAACTTTACATTCACTCACAAATCCTTTGCGTTCCCCTGATAAACGTTACATTCACTCACAAATCCTTTGCGTTCCCCTGATAAACTTTACATTCACTCGGAAATCCTTTGCGTTCCCCTGATAAACTTTACATTCACTCGCAAATCCTTTGCGTTCCCCTGATAAACTTTACATTCACTCGCAAATCCTTTGCGTTCCCCTGATAAACTTTACATTCACTCGCAAATCCTTTGCGTTCCCCTGATAAACTTTACATTCACTCGCAAATCCTTTGCGTTCCCCTGATAAACTTTACATTCACTCGCAAATCCTTTGTGTTCCCCTGAGAAACTTTCCTTTGCGTTCCCCAGATAAACTTTACATTCGGCCACAAATCCTTTGCGTTCCCCAGATAAACTTTACATTCGGTCACAAATCCTTTGCGTTCCCCTGATAAACTTTACATTCACTCGCAAATCCTTTGCGTTCCCCTGATAAACTTTACATTCGCTCACAAATCCTTTGCGTTCCCCTGATAAACTTTACATTCGCTCGCAAATCCTTTGCGTTTCCTTGAGAAACTTTGCCCAATCCTTTGCGTTCCCCAGATAAACTTTACATTCGGCCACAAATCCTTTGCGTTCCCCAGATAAACTTTACATTCGGTCACAAATCCTTTGCGTTCCCCTGATAAACTTTACATTCACTCGCAAATCCTTTGCGTTCCCCTGATAAACTTTACATTCGCTCACAAATCCTTTGCGTTCCCCTGATAAACTTTACATTCGCTCGCAAATCCTTTGCGTTTCCTTGAGAAACTTTGCGTTCGCTCGCAAATGTTTTACGTTCACCCGAGAAACTGCGTTCGCTCGAAAATGTTTTGAGTGAATGAACGTAAAGTTTCTCTGCGGAACCCAAAACATTTGGGAAAAAAAAACCTGCAAAAGCAAAGACAAATAATTTTTCCTCCATTTGCTTCACCATATCCATTTAGGGGTTGCATATTAAAGTTCCATCTTTCTTTTTTCTTGTTGAAAATCCAATGTCACGTTAAGAAAAACAATGGAATTCATTTTGACACTTCTTGCATGTTCCACGACACGATCAAAGTAAAATGTCCAGTGCGTGGCACTTTTCCACAAACGGATGAACGTGAATCTGGGAAGATTTTTTTATGCTGGTTGTTTTTTGCGTATTGTGTATTTACATTGAAATGAAATGTACAGTGAGTGCTGCTCAAAGATTAATGCTCTGCTGTTTTTGAAAATAACGTACCACTTACCCTAAACCTAACTGATAGTGTTAACAAAAGCAAACATCAGGTAAAAACATGAAACAAAATGTCTGAAACAAAATGTCATTTTTGCTTGTCTCTATAAGTCTCGGAGGTCTTTTATAGTGACTCGTATTTCATAAGTGCAATGCTTTACCAGGAGAGCTAACCAGCAAGTTTACTACGTAAGAAAAGCCAAACAGACAGAGATGCCTATGTAATGTAAACATCAAAATGTGATAGTTTATGAATCAAGCACTATGGTAAAATAGTATTGTGAGTATAGTATTTTTTCAACCCAATCTCATGAGAAAACAATGCATTTTAATATTGGCGCATATTTCGTGTGAATTTGTATGATCTGATTTGAGTAAGGCTGATAATATGAAAAAGAACGAATGAGATACAAATTCATTCAAATTAACCACTGATTCATCAAAACATAAAATAGATACGAACTGAGATGTGTGCAAAAATGTATTCTACCCGAAAGCCTCTACTACATGAAAGTTTACTTGAATTAAATCACATAATTATGTTATAATTCTATATATGATTAATAAAATGAAAATATGCGGTACTTGAATTGTTCAAAAAGGACTTGTTGTCGGGATGTGTGATGAATAGCTACACCTTCTCAACCCCCTTTAATCGCCTTTAAGACTTTCAGCTTTCACGTCTTGTAGTTCTTCTAAATGCAGCCAGTGTGCTGGAAATAAAAAGGCATCAGCGGGTTAATTGGTGTGGAGGGATGCAAACACAGGTGTGGATGCCTGACTGTGTCCTGTGGCACCTCTGGAAAAAGACCCAGTCTGTTCCTCCCAGCAAACCCGCGGGGAAGTGCAGGCCGCGGCCAGGCTTTGAAGTGCAAGAGCTGCCCAAGATTTATTCTAGAAAGAAGCCCTGTTTTTTGTGGGATGAAAATGTAACGTCCCACATCAAGCGATCACATCTTCGAGGGGTGTACGATCTGCTTTCAGGTTTGTGTCGGCATTTACTCACAGTTCCCCAGAAAGCAGCTCTTTCCCAACTTCCTTCAGCCGCGCGAGAAGAAACAAGCACTTTAGGTCATGCAGATATTTCTGAATAAGCTAAATGATGTTTCCTGTTCCAATACGCATTAAAAGTCTGAAACCACACACTTCCACCCAGCTGCCTGACTGTATAATCCACCGTACTGTACCCTCCTTGTTCAAAATACAATTGCAAAGGGAGTACTAAAGGGTATGGGGTCAAAGCATTAAAACTACATTAAGAATCCAAGTGCGACCCAGGAGAGCTTTATATAGCCGTTCAGGATCTGGAAGGTTAAGAAACAGCAGTACGTCCTTCTCCCGGACAATAACTTCAGTGTGTTTGGGCTGTGGGTATACGGGGCAGATCAGGTGGCCTGAACGCTGCAGCGCTTCCATGTTCCTTACATCTGTTTTTTCCATCTCAGCACGTTCTTCAGATGCTTCAGCCGTCGCCCATTCAGACAGCAGCTTTGAGCTTCAGACACTGAGATCTGATCAACTCACAAACTAAAAGACTCGAGGCACTTGTGTTTTCCCCTAGATTTTCTTATTTGCATTTCTTTCCGGAATAATTTACTGTTTTTACATTCTGTTTTTACATTCTAATAGATCTATTTTCTAACCTATTAATACCTTTTTTAGGTAACACTTTATGGTAACACTTTATTTTACAGTGTCGTTGTTACATATGTTACATTTACTTACCATAGTAATATCAGTAATTTATGCATAATTACACGCAACTAACCCTCAACCAAACCCTAATCCTATAGTAAGTACATGTAGTTGATTATTATTACTCAGTACTTAAATATATAATTACACTGTAACAATGACACCTTGAAATAAAGTGTAAGCCACTTTTCTTTACAGTGTCATTTTTACAGATGTTACATGTAGTTACTATGTAATAACTATAAATTTAGCATAATTACTTGCAACTAAGTCTAAACCTAATAGTAAATACATGTAGTTAATTTATATTACTCGGTACATTTACACTGTAACACGGACACCTTAAAATAAAGTCTAACCTTTATTTGTACTCTAATTTCCTGGCAAGTGTTTCTTTTTATTCCATTAAAAAAAAATCCCAAAATGTAATAATAATAATAATAACTACTAGTAGCCTATTATATTTATTAGATTGCTATATGGTTCAAAATAATTGTGGCAAATATAAGTAGCATGTACTGTGTGGATTTTAAATAAGTGAGCCAATATTTACAAAACATCTAATAATCATATAGCATAAGCATAAAAACTCTTTGTTTCAGCAGTTTTCTGTAAATTTAATTCATCATCTTAAATAGTTTTTTGCAGTTGCTGTTACTGGTTATGAGGATATATGGAGATATAAAAAAAATATACCATATAATATATAAATGAATAGTAAAATAATTAGACGTTATTTATAATATATAGATGCTATTTACATTTTAAACATTAGTATGTTAAACTGTTGTTACATGTCTATTGATCACAAGGTGCTCATTTTGTCAAAAAAAAACTTTTGGGGTTGCAATCTAATCAAAATAGGGATTTGAGGTAAAAAAAAAAAAGAAAAGAAAAATAATAAGTGGCTATAATTATTTGTGCTTCATTCCATACTTTGAAAATGAAGGTCAAGTCAAGCGAATTGTGTGGTGAAGTATACAATGTGTTCTGTTGCATTTACTGCAAATTTAGAAAATCTAGTGGGTTAAAAATACTGTATACGGCAAACATCATATGTTAGTGTGTTTTCCAAAAATAGCCGCTGACAAAGACATCTATTCAGCCCCATTAAAACACGTGTAATTCAGTGCAGCATGAGAGCAAAAGAAAGTGTAGCGCTGTTTGAGGTATTTGCTCAGCAAAAGAAAAAGAAAAGAAAAAAAGAAAATAATATTATTGCAGATTACAGTTTCTCAGGTTTAGTAATATAGCTTGAAGCCCAGCAATCTCTGCAGTTGTGTGTGGCCCAGACAGGAAATTAAGAAACCTCTGAAGCTTTGTGCATATTTATATGCGTATTATGTGGGAACATCAGATTTCAACAAAAGCGGAACAGGGTTCAACACGTGTTTGAGTCTTCATGTGAGGCCGGTTGTGTGGACAGACGGTTTGGGGGTCCAGCAGCCACAGTGAAAGAGAACCCCCCCCCGTCACTTAATAACCGTTTCATTTATTTACTTTTGTCTCATGATTACTTGTTTAGTAAGCGGATCCTCTGGAATACGTGTGGATTGTTCTGACGCCAGCAGTAACGATCCGTGTCACTGGATCTGGATTTAGTACAGGTGAATGTACCATGAACTGTTAAGACTCATATCTGTCTTGACAGCAGAATGTTACAGTGGGCATATTGTTGACCAAGAGCATATTTTGAACAAGACCACTGACATAAAACTTGTTTTTAAAGTCAATATATTTGTGTATAAATACATACCTGGAAATAGAAACTTTTCAGAATTTGAGTGATTTAAAAGAAACACATATCATGATGTGAAATAAAGAAGGTGGTAAATAATAATATTATTTGAAGTGTAATAGAGACAACTCTCATGTTGGCTTCCAGTCTCTCGCCGTGACTGTCTGGTCTCATTTACACAGATGGTTCTTATAGTGGAGGATTAGAGAGCATATTTCCCCAACAAGAGAGAAAAAAACACCCCGCTCTTTTTCTAAATTGTATTATTTCTTAATTGAAGTCCTCCACAGAGATGTATATTTATGCAGGAGAGAAAAGACTGCAAGTGTAAATACGCTGGAGTATTGTAATCTCCCGGAGATTAGAGGGATCATTTGTGAAAAAACATCTGAGGTAGGTCCATCATTTCTGTTTAAAGGAGGTTAGAAACATCGTTCCTTGGACGTTTGCGGAGGAAAACGACAACTGTGGTCTTCTCAAACTCGGACAAGTCCTGTAGGTCAAGCTAAATACACTGGGAAAAAAGCTGGCGTAGAAACAAGTTTCACCCAGAAGTTACAGGTAAATAAAATAAAAAAAAGGCAAGTAACATTGAATTAAACAATAAAATTCTGAAGTAAAAACAATTACATAATACTTTATTGTGAAATGTACCGCAATAATCTTTGTTTTATTTACAACTTCGAATTTTTTTTTTATATATAGTGTACAACTCACTGTTCGTTATCTTTTTTTTTTTACAACAATTGAAACAAAAACAGCTTGCTTGTGTCTTGCAAATCTATATATTTTGTATTTTTAGACACTAAAATAGTCAACGTTTCATTGAAATCAATTATAATATTTTTTCATGAAAAACTTTCATTTCATGTAGTATAAAAACGGAAATCAAACCAAAATATATTTCCAATATAAATGCTTAAATTAAAATTAAAAGACATTCAGACTTTGTTTTTACATTTAAGTCTTAAAAAACATGAATTAAATAATGTGTTTCTCATAAAAGATCCATGCCTGTGAAATTAGATTATTGTTTAATAGTTAAATTAATTTACAGTATAATTAGGACAATATATAGATATATTTGGTATGTGTGACATTAAATAGAATACAATTGTATTTATTCATATACTAATTCAAGACTTACACAAAAACAGCTCACCAGTGTTCAATTATTGTTCACAATTTTTTTTCTCAATTTTTTTTTATTTTTTTTAAATACAGCACACTAAAGTATTTGCAAATGCATTTTCTTAAAAGCCACTTTGATGTCGTTTGTGTCTTTGCATAAATTGATTATGGTGTTATCTCAGACACTTTACGCAGAGGCAGCGGTCAGTGTGTCCAGTCTGGCTCATAGGTGAGCGCTCTATTCCACAAGTCAGTGGAGATCATGGGAAAGCATGTAAACCTATTAATCACTGTTAATGGTCCAGAACCGTGCGCTGGAGCTGCCCTCTGCCTCACACACACACACACACATATAAATACACACAGATGTGGTAACAGACACTCACATGCAGAATGCACTGTGTACTCAAATATTGCATTCATTTCTTTCTTTCGTTCATTTGTTTGTTTTTTTGAAGTAAGCAACATGACTATTGACCTGCTGTCCTTGTTGTCCAAAGTCATTGAACATTATTTTTTTTTCGATTCAACACATATTTACAAAAAGTTGAACATTTGAATTAAATCAGCAAAATAAAACACAAAGCTGTTCCATACTACTGTTATGAATCCCACAGACAAGCATAAATTATGAGACAAATAAATAAATAATTTATACATCATCACAAAGACTGCAAAACAAAAAGCAAGGAAAAACTAAATGAATACCTTGCTATTTCATAGAGTGCATTAACATTTAGAGGGGAAAGTAAGCCTTTATAATAATAATAACGATTATAATAATACAACTTTTGAAGATAGTACACCCATACCTCTTTCAGGTCTTGTGGGAAAAGTGTGGAGTGTTTAAGTCAAAGTGTGTGTGTGTGTGTGTGTTCTTGGTGGGTGTCTTAATGGCCACACAGTGGCCCCACATCTAGGTTAACTGTCTATCCTGAAGGATAATAATGTGGTGCCGAAAAAAGAGGCGGCTAAATTGTTGCGTTGGTGAAGTTCTCACAGTCGCCCCATCTAGCAGAGGTTGAGGAGGTGAACCATGCTCGCTTAAAGAGATCCTCCTACACACTGCTGGCAGGAGAGAGAGAGAGAGAGAGAGAGAGAGAGAGAGAGAGAGAGAGAGAGAGAGAGAGAGAGAGAGAGAGAGAGAGAGAGAGAGTACTAATGACAAATAAAGTGTTTTCTCTTATTGAAGTGGACATTATTTCACTCAAAAACAAAAATCATCTACTAAAACATAAAGGCAAAATCTTACAGAATATCCAGGATGGTCTTTTCCAGCCAAAGTTTGATTCACAAACTTTGATCGAAATCTGATGTGACAACAGCCAGGTAAAGCGACCGAATGCATACTAAAGTTAGAATAAAATGTTTCATAAAGTCAGTTTTTAGGAAAAGTTCAGATGCAATTGTGCGTTTTTGCTTTAGTGGTGAAGTGTGCAAATTCTTTGCCACTTTTGAACAAAATAGTAAATTGTAGCAACTGTTTACAACAGGTTTCCTGAACAATGTCAATCTGCCAATGTTCAGACAAATAAGTACAGTAGTCCTGCACACTCACGCCAGTATTTGAGTCAGAAACTGACATGTCAGACCGCTCAAACAAACAGATTAACCTTAATGTCTTAAGGTGCGATCACATTTACCTTTGTACAGCAGGATTCTGTGGACACATTTAAGTAAAGTCAATAGGAATCCATGCAATTGGGAGTTTCGTGTGACCGTGAATATGTCCGTACATGGGTCACATATTGGATTCAAGTTGAACTTTTAACATGCTGGGGTTTACCAGTATAAAGTCGCTTGGTTTGGAAGTGACCGCTGAGTAAGCAATGCTTCATGCTTCGCTACATTATTGACAATGAACAATGGGCTGCATTTACCCACAAAATTTTACAGAAGATTCACGATGGAGCAAATATATCTAGAAATGTCTTATAATTGTCTCTGCACATTAGGGTGGGATGGAAGAATGTATTTTAACATTGAAAAATGACCCACATCACCTAGAAGAATGTAATGAAAAATCCCCATATACAAAATGACTTACATAGACAAATATTTCTTTGAGACTGCAGATTAAGAGTACGTTTATGATTATTAAGAGTTTTCCACGTACAGACGACACCATTGTCAAAACGATCCCCAAAAACGACTTAAAACGCTGTATTCTGCTGCCAGGCCATTAGATGGCGATGAAACACTATAGACTAAACACGTAATACGCATGTGCATGATGTCATCGTCTTCAGAGATTCGCATTTTTGTTGTTTACACGGAGACCATTTTCAAAAACTTGCACTTTGAAACCAGTTTAAGCGTTTGTGTTTCAGGCACTCAAAACGCCATTGTCGTGTAAACGAATGACCAAAACGCATAAAAAGTTGAAAACGGTGTCTTGTAAGCAGCCCCTAGATGTGAACATGCCGGAATATCTGAAGACTCCCCTCACTGCGCAGTAACTTTGCTACTGTTGCCATCAGTAAGCCACGACAGGCAGCTGTTATTGTTTCATATGTCCCGTCAGGTTGTCTCATATTCAGTCAACGACACGCCTGACTACTGTGAACATGGCTTCCACCACAGCTGTAGCGCTACCGTCACATGTCTGTCCTCTCAGACACTAGCCCGTATTTTTGGCAAGCCTTTATTTGTGACCCAGGGTATTCTTCAGCCTTGCCCTTTGGCAGGTGAGAACTCGGTAGCCAGCGTAAAGAGGTCACGAGAGAGTTGCTACATGAGTGGTTATATGAGACCCGGCTACAGCACATGGCCCTGTTGAAGAGCTGAAGAATGAGATTACAGGGCAGTAAATCAGATCGGATAATCTCCACCCTGACACCACAAGGATTCTGGATGGTGCAACTGCAAGAGTGGCGTCATGCCACCGATGCGATTTACATGCCACGACACGGGATGTGGTGTTCGGGTTGTGAGCAGAAGAATGTGAGGGCGGATACCTACAGTATGCCTTACCCAAACAAATCTGTAATAAAGATACGCACCCCACCTGTCCAGAGGAGGGATGGCACTGTCCGAGAGTGTGTGTGTGTTTGTGACTGCAAGCGTATGTCAATCTGTTATATATCATACAGAAATCAGAAATATATCATACAGAAAATCTGTTGGCTGATCAGTTGTGTGTCTAAACGAATACTGTATGATTAAACATTATTAAAATATGAGTGACATTTGCCCATGAAGAACTTGGTACTGGTGTATTGCAAATGAGCTGTCAGCAGTTTTTGGTGCACTGATATGCAGTTTCTAGGGTGGTCGCTTACTAGCCCGAGTCAAAAGTAAAGTCTCTATGGTATTCTGGTCTCTGGATTCGTTTTGCTTATTTTTATATTGCACACCAGGTGAAAATCGTAATTTGAATTGCTTAGACAATGAACAGCACACCATTCTCAATCAAACAAGCCAAGTGATTTGAGGTATCACTTCCAATATCACAAACTGTGTGGGATGAATGAAAAACAGGATTAGTGCTTGTCTTAAACATTACATCATAAAACGATGTAATATGAATGTAATAACATTGTTATTAATAGAATAGTCATATTTGCATCATGAAATGTGATTACAAACAATCATTTATATAGTTTGGCAGTCTGTGCTTTCAAAATCTTACAAATTGGTTATCTATGTTGCAGAGAATGTTTTAATTTGCAAATTAAGATCTTTATTTGCTTTGCCTTGCTCAATTTAAATGTCATTCCAGCCCCGATAACACGCTCTCTGGCATTTTGTTATTACTCCTTGTGTTCGAGGGTCCCCGTGGGATGGAGCTAACCTAATAGAAATCAGAATGAAAGAGTTAACCTCGCTGCCCTGCCCTGGTCAACCCATCCCCTCCGTTTGCCCGCCCACCCTCCTTTTCATCTTCGCAACATGGGAGGGACGAGGAAAAGGAGGACAGGAATCCCGTCTTGTGTTTCTAATATCTTTATGAAGAAATCCCTCCGGGCCAGGAACGTCTTGGGTGTTCTGAGAAAATGCTCCTGCCTCAGGAATATCTGACAGTTTCCCGGCAAAGAGAGAGAGAGAAGGCTAAAGAAAACGCTTTCTTTCTCTAGATGTGTCTGTTACTCTCTCCTCCCTGTGGGCGGAGGTAATGAGCTGAAGTGGGCTTGGTGTCTGGTAATGTAATATACACAGCGCCCATGTCAGGTCTGGATCCAATAATGTGTCATTTAGCTTGTCTGGAACAGATTGGCCTGCCGTGATGGGGTTGAACTCTTGCCCGGCTGAGAAGTTCTCTACACCCCAAATCCCTACTGGCACCCCACCCCGTCACCCTTACCCTAACCTCGGCACGTAACCCCGACCCTCCAGTCTGACAGAGGTGAACGTCGCCCGTTTAGCCACAAGCGTAAAGTTCCCACTGCACGTTGTTTTCGGTGAGCCCCCTCCGAGGTCTGGTTTGCATTTGCGGAGCATTCAAAGACACCCGCTACCAACAGGTGCACACGTGTTTATGGTGAAAGTGGGCTGAGTGGATATTAGCAATAATAAACAGCCCGGTGTCAGTCTAGCTTGCTAGCTTTGTTTTTAAATGGATTGGAGAGATAACGTTTTTTGGACTAATTGCAAATTGATGCTCATGAAACAAGGTTTAAAACGAACCGCTCTTACACATGGTTTCGACTGCTTTATTGCCAAATGTATTTGAGTCATATGTGTTCATTCCGAATTGAAGAGCTGTTCGAAGTTACAAGCGTGTCAATCCTAATTTCCGTGCTGCCGTTGTAACACATGCATTGTATTAGGGAGAAGAGTGATACTCTCCACATGTGTGACTGCTACAAGCCGATTTCATTTTTACATGTACTGTATGACATTTGTTATATAGTCAAATAACCCATGCCTCACAATAAAAAGAAACTGAACACTTGCAGTGTTTTGTCGGCTTTGGCGTACTGATTTTGACTGCTCAGATGTTAGCTGCGATGTCAAAGTTGATCAAATTCCTATATATAACATTCAATCCAACATTGAATATTCTGTCATTATTTACTCACCTTCATGTTTACGAAACCTGCAGTATTATTTTTTTTTCTGTGGATTACAAAAGATTTTGAAGAATGTGCAAGCTGCTGACGGTGAGCAGAGACTTTCAAGCTCCAAAAAGAGACAAGTTTACAATTCATTAAGATAGCCTTCATTCCTGAAACCTTGCCTTCTGCTGTAGTTCATTCAAGCATTTGCATATTCAAACAGCGCCAGGTTTGACGTCAGCTACGGCATACATTACTGAAACTGACATCATTGCATTATACCCAAAACCAAAGTCCTTCATCTAACGCTTGATTAAGTTGTACAGTGTTCGTAAGTTGTATCTGGTTCATATCAGTTGTGGTTTGAACAATGCAGGGGTGTCCAAACCTGCTCATGAAGGGCCACTGTCCTGCAGAGTTTAGCACTAACTTGCCCCAACACATCTGCCTGGACGATTTTTAGTGAAACGGAAGACCTAGATTAGATGGTTCAGGTGTGTTTAAGGGGCTGTTTACATGACAATGTTTTCAACTAAAAACGTAAAACTTTTTATGCGTTTTGGCCGTTCGTTTACACGACAGCAGCATTTTGGCTGCCTGAAAACACAAACTTTTGAAAACGGGTTTTAAAGTGCGAGTTTTTGAAAACAGTCTCCGTGTAAACTACACAAACACAAATCTCTAAAGACGATGACGTGATGCACATGCATATTACGTGTTCAATCTATAGTGTTTCATCACCATCTAAATATATATATATATATATATATATATATATATATATATATATATATATACACACGTACAAACGTACCCTAAACGGGATTGGATCTGAACTCTGCAGGACAGTGTCCCTTCAGGAGCAGGACTGGACACCCCTGAAATAATGTAATCAGTGATCTTCTAATAACAAACAGTAGCACTTGAGTCAGGGCATTATTAGTTTAGGCAACCGTGCTATTGTCATCATTCAGTCTGAATAATATTTTGTTTTTGAGAGACAGATAAAGAGACACCAGCCATAATATGGAGAAAGATGTCACACTTATTTTGTGAGTAGGGTTTTTTTGGAACAGGGGGCGTCTGCTTTAAGGGGCTTAATAAATGTGATGTAGACAGGAATGTTTTCTCTTCTTTTTCAGTAGTTTCATCAGCGACACACTCTTCAGGACATGATCTATGAAAGACACAGGAGTAGTTTGACTGGTGTGTTGTCACTTGTGATTATCACTGGTGTGCTGTGACATATTCTTATGTCTATCCCTAAAAATTACTACCATGAACCATTTAGGGGTATAAAGTTGACCATTTAGGCTACTGCCCCAGAGACAAGCCCAAGTCCACTTTAGACATTCTACTAACTATAAGTAACTTTGAAACTACATGTCAACTAACTCTCATTTTAGTATTGCTTAAAGGAATAGTTCTACCAGAAAGACTTGGGAGAATAAATACCGTAGCAAATACATTTATTAACAGCCCATCAAGCAATATTATGATATAAAGTTCTTTGGCGTAGGCCCTGTCCGTAGCTCGCAATCCGAGGGTCCGGACTCTGCATTTCCTGCCTGAAGACGAAGGAAGGAGTGGAGCCGACCCCCTGTGAGGTATAGGAAGGGACCATCCTGGTGGTGGTGGAGAGGATGGAGGTGAATGAAAGCGTCAGCATCTGCGAACTCAAACATGTGTAAGTAACTATCTTTTATACCACAAGTATTGTAACATGATTGGATAGATGAGAAGGTAAGTGACGTAACAATTGAGTTTTCCCGGCAGAACTTATGCTAAAGCTTCCATTTCACTTAAAAAATGAAAATTCTGTCATTATTTACTCACCCTCAAGTTGTTTCAAACCTGTATGAACACAAAAGAAAACATGTTGAAGAATGTCGGTAACCAAAAAGTTGATTACCCCCAGTAGGATTTTTTTTTTCTTACTATTTCTTAGTTGACACGTAGTTGCAAAGTTACTTATAGTTAGTAGAATGTCTAACGTAGACTATTGAAATAAAGTTTTAAGTCACACTAGATTTTGAGCATGCATAATCTCTTCGGACACAGCAATAAAAAACGTGATATGACATCACGCTCTGCAGCATCTTTTTAAAAGCATAAATTCAACACGTAACTAATTCTAATAAAACTAAAATGTAAAATCCTGCAACGCTGCAGTTTTAAATCTATGCTCTTGTAATTCAGCGACGATGTCACGCCGTGACTTATTGATCTTCTATTGGTCACTCTGCTTCACGTGACACGAATTTGCAGGTCAGAATTCACCACAAGTTTGGAATGCAGCGAAATGTGAAACTTCTTTGCATGAGCTTGTGTTTCCGCTCTCCCGCATTCGTATGCGTATGAATGGAAGTCAATGGAAATAAAAAGTCTGGTGTGGCCTTTTTTCACCTTAAAATAACTGTAATAATCAGATAAGATTTTTTTTAGGTTTTTTTTTGCCGAAGCTAAAGTGAAGAGCCTTCATTCTTAAGAGTGAGCTCAAGTGGTTTGACAAGGCAGAATGAAACAAAATACTATTTCAGTATATCCAGACATTGGCGACCTCATTCTTGTATTGTGGGTATAAATCACAGGTCAGGTAGTATTGCTCAAAATATCGTGTCCAGCTGCAGGTGTTGTTTGCATGCTGGACTCTATACCGCCAGACAATGGTGTTTTTGTGCACATGTGCGGCTCAACCAGACCCAAGTGCAAACAGGGAAGAGAGGGCTATTTTTTGTTCTCTAATCACAGGCAATTTGCTTAGTGCGGTGGAGGCCCTCCGCCGAACATCGTGAGTGAACCCGAAATGAGTAGGATTTATGATGTGCCTGCCAGCTTTTCTTCCCTGGTACAACACACACACACACACACACACACACACACACACACACACACACACACACACACACACTCTCTCTCTCTCTCTCAAGAGCGGCCCTAACATGGCTGACCCACAGCTGGCTCTTATTATGGCTCCATACAGTAGCCATTCTTTTTCACGTCCCTCGCTTTCCCTCCGCCCGCCACTCTCTGGCGCTTATTAGAAATGTAACATACTGGATGGGGAGTTTGTTACAGATTTATGAGGCACAGGTGCTCCTTTTAAAAGAGGGCTAGCATTAGCATGCATAGCTATAAACATGGCCTCAACCACACTCAAGCCATAAAAGTTCAGACCCTAGTCGGGAAAAAAAAGCACACCATTAGGTAATTTGATTGAAAATTAAGGGCCAGTGTTGACGCTCCTAGACGTGATTGTGACAAACAGCTCTTAAAAGTATTAACATTAAAATGACCTATGTATTGTGAGCATCCAAAATTTGATGCTTGGTCAAATTTTGACCAAGGATTGTAGTAAAAACATACAGAGCAATAAAATAATGGGAAATGCCTTCTCAGTGTCCTATACTTGCTCCCAGAATATAAACGGTACGGCGAGCTATTTTTACTCTACATTTATTGCAGTGCTCAGGGATTAGCCCAAACAGGAAATGGGGCACATTAGAGATTTGAATATATAAATGGCAATATTTATAGCGCGCTTGACGTCGATAAGGGTGATATCATGCATCAGGGTGTTATTAAAATGACATCAGGTCTTGGCACAGCACTGTCAAGTACCAAGGGAACAGTTTGACTAGTCGAGACCCTGATAAACAAATTGCCGGCAATCTTTCAGGATTCAGGCTGAGAAAGTCACTGAAAATCAGAGGCTGCTGCATGAACGGTTGGAGGGAAGTCGTGTCATTGAAATAGTGCCACTAGTGGTATGGAGTGGTTACAACAGTCGTGATTCATCTTCCGCACATTTCACACGTGGTTTTAGCGCATGCCTTCTTGAAGTCAGCTTTTTGTTTGTTTTTATCTTTTTTATCCTACACCATGGAACACCACTGACTCTTACATTTCTTAATTATATTTATAGAACTTAATGAAGAGGAGATGAATATGTATGTTCTCTTCCAGGAGTTTGGAAACTGTTGTTTCCAAATGTGTTGTGTGTTCAAAATACATTTTCTATTTCCTATTTCTTTCTCTCTTTGTCCCAAAGCGAGATTTTTTTTAGCAAAAATGCAAAAACAAGAAGAGCCTGGTATGTTCATTGTGTCTGTGTATCTCTGTTTATTATTGTTCTCATGTTGCCACAGCAAATGATGGGAATCAAGCTTCACCTATTAACTAAATAATTCATATTTTCTAGCAACCTAATTATTCTTAAAGTCCCCCTGTGGTGAAAATCAAGCTTTTAATGTTGTTTTATGTGTATGCATTGCTTTTAATATGCTTTAAGAAAAAACATGTGTAAATTCATAAGTCGACAGCATTGCTGAGTATTTTCTTCTTAAAACTGCAGTGAACCAAAGACAGTCTCAAAAACACGGTTTGAAATCGCTGGTGTTTCTGACGTCACAAACTACCTCGTAACCAATCAGATCAACGTGTGATCGTCAACGAGTGGATCTCTGAGCTGAGTGAGTGAGTGGAGGCGGGGCTCATTTGCATATTTAATACTCAAGTAAGGTAATCAACAGAACAGGGAACAGGTGAGGACTAATTAGAAACTATGACAACTAATGAAAAACTAAAACTAGGCTGTTTACATGTGAACTCCCGACTACTCCCGATATTTTAACATAATATGCATTTGTATTATGCAACATTTCAATGATTTTCATTTTCCAAAGCATCATTGTCCTGTTCTCCAGTTCTCTGAAGAATGATAGGGTTAAGGTTAAGATTAGGTGAGCATTAGGGCTGGGGTCAGAGGTTAAAATTTGATTTAGGGTTAATAACTGGAGCTCAACACACACTTTGGGTCATGCTGCTGCTATCAGCAAACACAGTCACAATATAAGAATCCTCACCATCACTTTATATTAGGCATCTTTATATTAATAGTACTCAAAAATGTATTTAATACAAAGTACTCTGTATTCTGTGCATATTTTTATCTGCAAAACCCTTGTGAGATTCATATTTGCTGCTATTGTCATTCAGTCCTGCTCAGTTCATATAATGCAGAGCGATTCGAGTATGATTTTATCAACGGAGAGACATGGACTTGTGTTTTTCCCTGGTCATCGTCAAGTGTTTGGATGAAGGTGTCTGATTTATTTGTGGATATTGATATTTGGTGTCTTTTTAGGAGTGTAATATTAATAGTAAGATAAAGTGAGGCATCTTTTGGTAAAAGTAAGTATAGTCAATGGATCATCAAAGCTGTTGGCATTATCCTGGTTCATGCAGGGTGTCAGTATTTCTTCTTTTACTAACCCAAAGCTTTACACAACAGGCTCCATTAAAGAATTTAAGCAACAATTATTTTATAATTCATCCAAACTTCCTGCTATTAATCACTATTTTTTATAAAATGGTGATGTGATTGTATCATTTTTAATACAACTTTAATGGAACTTATCTGTATCCTCATCCATTTTAGTTACTGTATATTAAATCCCACAACTGTAATAGTTTTACAGTCATTAGTTAGAATTTCATTAACCATTTTGTGACTTTTCACAGAGATTTTGAAAATGTCCACTTCAGTAAGAGAAAACACCAGTCAAATAGATATTATGTCCATAAAATGAGCTTAGTTCATGCTTTGTTTGTCATTGGAATAGCTCTCTCTCTCTCTCTCTCTCTCTCTCTCTCTCTCTCTCTCTCTCTCTCTCTTTGTCTCTTTGTCTCTCTTTCTCTCTCTCTCTTTGTCTCTCTCTCTCTCTCTCTTTGTCTCTCTCTCTCTCGCTCGCTCGCTCGCTCTGGGCATCAAATTCTCCTTGAGGGTTGTTTTTGTGCGGGGTCAAACGCCGTCCCTCCCTTGTACTGAGGGTCACACTGTGTCCTCTCTTTGTCTCTCTCTGGTTACCGACATGCAGGTTGACACCGAGCGCCTGACCGTCACAAACACACACGCTTGAGCTCACACTGAGTGATTGATGTTCAGCTTGTCTTCCATGCACATCTCCAGTCAGAGGGCCGGCGTAGCATTTCATGAGTTCAGCTGCATGGCGCCCTCGGCGAACACTATATTCCTCTTCCTCTCGTTTTACTGACATTTACCTAATTCCCTTTATCCAGAAAAGTTAATTGAGGTCACGGCAACTTACTACACTTACTCTCATGACACTGATTCATGTTGGATTATATTCGTATAATAAAGACTACGCTGCTTATAGATCCACTTTGCCTATACTATACCTCGTCTTCATTCTCAGCCAATCTTAATATGCTGTGCATATTAACAAAATAAATGACAGCATTGAGAAAACAGCAGTTAATAAAGCATCTGATCATAGCGATGTGGATATGTTTGCAACGGCTCTTACACAGACAGAAATGAATGGGAGTATTGACCGCAAGCATCACGGCAGAAATGATGCTTCAAATTTATTTTTACTCTTTCCCCGGCAGCGTTATTTTAAAAAGTTGTCAGCCACCGCCAGCATTTTTTTTATAATGTTCACAAATTTCCATGATCCCCAGAATATTTTGTTGTATGAATATCTAAATATGCAGTATTTTAAAAGCAAGAACAGAGCCTCTGCTTTTAAACAAACAAACCCAGTTTTGTTCTAGCTTAATGCATTATTTTCTTATCAACACTTGAATGTGGGTAAGTTTCATAAAAAACTAATTGAGCAAAAAGCTAAGAAAATCACGTTTTTGTCAAAGACTACATTCAGATGGGATTCAGAACGATGATCAAAACACAGTTGGAGTAGATCGAGTCCATCAACACCTCCAAAGCTTCACAGTCCTAAAGCTCGTCCTGGGTCGACATTTCATACAGTAACATTAGGCAGTTTTAATTTAAAAGTTTTGTTTAATGTTGATGATCACATGATTTTACAAATGCATCTGCTTACATTTGATATCCCTTGTTTCAGCTTCTTCTTCTCCTGTGTTTTGATCAGGAGATTCTGGACTCTTTCAGAAGATGTGTAATAGCGCCCCCTAACGTATAACAGTGAAAACACAGAAAACTGGAAATGTCCTTCAATGGCAGGGAAAGAGTTAAAACATATATACCAAACTGACATATAATAGTTAGATAATGACTAAATAAATAAATGACTAAAATGTTTAACTTCTAGCATAAAATCTAGTATTCTTACGTAGTTGCTTTGATGCATAGAACACTCAACCGTCTAGCCATTACTGTAATTAAATGATTTTTATCCTCTCATGAGATTTCTTTTTTTACCAGGTGACAGCAATCTGAACATAATATATGATGAATTCACATAGAATATAAGTTACATGAAAATGATCACAAACAGCTAAAGTGTGACCGTTTTTGAGGGTTAAAATTTGAGTGAAAACCCAACTGATCCAGCCTTTAATGGCATTGCATCACACTATTGTCATCCTGAACTGGACTCGTCCTGGTCTTCTGTGACTCTTCTCTGAGTCTCACGCGGGCCAGACTCATGTTACCCTCTTTCTGTCACCCCGTTACAGTAGGTCAGCTGTCTCACCTGACTGTGGCCTTGATCTAGATCACAAGCACCAGTGAGGAATATTTCATTCTGGTGCCACTGCTGAGGAATGCTGGGAACGCATGTTAATCCTTCCACTGTGGGTGAAACACCTGTTGGGCTCATCTGAGACCCTGAAGGGAAGAGTGGCATGAGCATTTCTGTCAACATTTACATGGTATCATTTTCAAAAACTTGCACTTTGAAACCCGTTTTTTTCAGTTTTTAGTTGAATATGGTTTTGTGTAAACAGCCCCTAAAACAAAGCCAGCACGAGGCAACATGAGGGGAAAATCATAACAGTTTCACACAAAAAAAAGGTCAGTAGTGAGAAAAGGACAATACTGAGCAGTGAGAGGAACAAAACTGAGGAAATAACTGAACAAGAAACATGTGCGCAAAGCCATTAGAATTGACATGACAACAAACTAGGGCATAATCAATAAACTGGGAAACAGAAAATAATTGGTAAAATGGGGGAAAACAAAATAACCAGGAACAGAACACAGGGATAAAATGAAATACAAATTAAAAGTCCATAAAACAGAACATGATCGTTACTATGCACAGTATGTGTCAGTCATTGTTTGGATGTAAATAAAAGACCAAATTGAATCTGTTCATCATATAAAGTGATCGTATCTCTTTACAAAACTGAATTTGTTTTTCAACTCACTGGATCTCATTCATTTTGGTTACCTAGACCTTTACCGGGGAGACAGAAACCTCTCAGGTTTTCAGGTTTCATTAAAAATATTTTAATTTGTGTATTGAAGATTAACCGAAGTTCACAGCCCCTTAGGAAAATTATCCATGATTCTGTGATCGACTACTATTTGTATTACAATAGATTAAAAATATGATTAAATCGTGGCTAAAATTTTATCTATAAGAAAATGACAAAAAAGTTTCACACTCTGAAACGCCCTGTGAAATCCGTGCTCGCAAAGTCTGTGCTTGAAATCGTTCTGCACGATCATCTTCTTCGTTAACATTGTCAGGGTCTGAATCGGGCTCAAATTGGCTTGAAATTGGCGCCATTGTTAATACATCTGAGTAGAGCTCGCGGTTATGATGAGGCGGGACATTTCCCGAACATGTGCTAAGCACTGCCAATCACAGCACACTGAGCCAACTAACCAATCACAGCACATGATAGGATCCCTTAATTAACATGTTTAATGTTTATCAAAAAATGTATTATTAATACTGATTATTACATGTCTCTCAGCAATTCAACTATCAATTCACCTCTCAACCAAAGACTGTGCAGAACTTGGAGGACTTTGGACAGACAGTTTAACTGATCAGAACAAATAAGGGAGTCATGAAGAACAACAACAACAACAAATAGTTGTGGATCATCCAGGTAACAACACACAGCATTAAGGATCATGCGTCTGTAAACTTTTGAATTATTATTTTTTTACTTATATGTAAACATAAAATAGCTTACTCAGGAAATAATTAACCAATAAAAAAAAACAACATTTAATTTTTAGGATCACTCTTATTTTGTTAAAATTAAGAACCTTGTGTGTTCTTAAAATTAAGAACCTTGTGTGTATATGTATATATTGTGTATATGTGTGTATATGTACATTTGTGTCCAATTGTTGTTTGTTCAGATAACAGGAGAATGGAAGCAAATTAAATAATTGTATCAGTTTCTTTTTGGCTAATTCATCAGTTTCTTTAAGACAAAATTAACTTCTCAATTCATTACTTTCCTGTCCTCCCACAGCCACCCTACAAATTCCCCTGAGCACTCACCAATGAACGGAACATTCCTAGCAACAAACTCATATTGGTTCAGTGATCCAACAATGCCACACTGTACTTAACAACACATAATGACATATTAACTGAGGTAAAAAAAAATAAATCATTCTTATTGATGACAGAGCCACAACCACATGAAGTTTCATACATTAACTACAGCAAATTAAATAGTTTCATTGCTGGTTCTGGAGTGTGCTAAATTGCTCCCCATTTGTCAGGAAACAAAAATCCACACATAAAGTGTTAGGCATGTTTTCTGACATTCCAGAAACCTACATAACCTATTTAGCTTTAAAATATTGAAGGTGACCTGAGCATGTGATTTTTCAGTTACACCAGAGAGAATTGGGTTCCAATAATGATGAAATACTGACAAGGAAATAATCCAGTCATCACAAACTGGATCATATACGTTGTAGTAATGGACTGGAAACTCCATCCCTGCAAGTGTTGTGAGTTTGGGTCACTTTTAACATGCATTTGAAAACAAAGAATGTGCCAACCATCTTCCCTAAGTTGTAATGATAATCATTTACAAATCTGCCATCAGATGAATGAATGAATGCATGAATGAATGAATATATATATATATATATATATATATATATATATATATATATATATATATATATATATATATATAATTTTAATTGTATTAAAATTTCATGACCTATATATATATATATATATATATATATATATATATATATATATATATATATAGTATTTGTATTATTCAAATTATTATAATGAAATACTATATAACAATAGTATAATAAAATATATTTCTTTCTTTAATTGCTATATTTAAACAAATTATTATTTGTTGTATAAAAACAATGAATGTGGTCTGAGACAACTGAAGTTTTCAAACTCTGCTTAATAATGATAATAATGATAATACAATAAAACAATATATAACAAAATAATTGGTGAATGATTTTTGCGTTAAATGGTGCAGCTTTACACACAAGCATAGCAAATCTTTTAAAACATGTATTATTAGATTTGTTTCCCCAAATTGTTCAGCTCTTGGTAGTAACTGCTTTTGTTGTTGTTTTAATATTTTCAAGTCACTAGCCATTGGCAGATTTATTTTTTTATAAATCAGACTTTTATTTCTCAAAATTGCGAGTTTACATCTTGCAATTTTTATTTTTTTTTCTCACAATTTCATGATATAAACTCGCAATTTCAGAAGTCTGAAGTGCGAGATATGAAAAAAAAATATTTTTTTCAGAATGGTGAGATATAAACTTTTATAACTTATAAACATTATAACTTGAAATTACTACTTTATAGCACGCAGTTCTGAGAAAAAAAAACAGAATTGTGAGATAAAAAGTCACAAATCTTTTTTTTAAATGTTTTTTTTTTTTTTTTTTTTTGTGGCGGTAACAAGCATTCATACCTACAGGCATTCAGGTGCACTTTAAATATAATTTCTCCAGTGTTCCTGGAGAATACGTGTGGATGTAATGTTTGATAATATGAGTATTATTCTCTGTCTGCATGAAAAAAAAAAACCTTTTTTAATTGGATTCCTAAAATTTCATGGGCATCCTGAACCTGAATCTGAGCAACATTCATCTGCATGGCAAGCAAACGGGAAGGAGGCTCCGAACCCCCACTTTCTATGGCAATTCAAGGTTGTTTAAACTAAACCAACTGTTCCTACGACATCCCAAATCCCCCTCCAGCACAGACCAGAGCCGCGAGGCCTGTCAGAGGAACGCCGCTTTGCATGTAGCCTTGATTATTATCTGCTCCAAAAATTACTTACAGCTGCCCTCTTCATGGCTGACGGTCAAATTGTTTATATATCGAATCTGTTGGAATGCGGACAATTACCGTTTTTATTTTCTCACACCGCCCTCCCCAAATTCTCCCCACATTACAGTTTACATGAACCTTCTTCTTTAAAATCTTTGTTTAAAAGGATTTTACAGGCCTCAGGGGTTTGCTGCTGGAGATGAGGAATTCGCTTCGGTGGACATGTTCTCGCCGTGTTCTGGTAGCTCGCATCTTTAACTGGGAGAAAGGGGAGACGACTGTAGCGCCTTGCCCCCCTAGATACCCCTCCAAAGACAAGCAAGTGATTATAGATATAATGTTTGTCTGAGATTTCATTTGTGTAGCGATACCATCGTGGCTAATAGAGCTTTAACAAGGCTTCACACCGGCACATAAAGAGAGGGTTCTACCACCCACCATTAAGGTCTGCTGAAGGTTAAACCAAGCCAGATTTGTAAGTGGCCCTCTCTCACGGCTGAAACTCACTGGGGTCGCTATCAGGGCAAACCGTGGAGAGCGGAGCCAGAAAACGAGCTCTGTTTCGGCTAAATATGTTATCAACCCAGTCGTGCATGATTTGATTTGTTGCATGGGAGCCAGAAGGGGCTCGAATCACTGAAACTTTACTGCTCCCATGTACGTTGGTGAAATCCGAAGAAAAAGTCATGACAAAGTGCTGAAGTTGCTCTTTACTGACATGCTCGCTCCAAACACGCGCGCACTTGATACTGTCGAACATACTGAGACTGTGTGCGAGAGTGCATGTGTGTGTGGTTTGGTGTTTTGCTGTCCCGCTGTCAGCAGTCAAAAACAATTCTGTGAACAAATTTGTACGTGCTCTTGACATAATTATACCCATAATTATTACAAATGAGATACTCACCTAATAGCACCTAATAGCTTCCAAAAGGACAGATATGAGATAATTCTGAAACTTTGGCCCTTTTCAAAAGATGATATTCTACTAGTCTTTATTTTCTGAAAGACAAAGTAAGAATGACCTGCTTTTTTTTCTCTTGATGTTGACCAATTAAACACCAAAAAAGACTCTGGAAAGCAGATTTACAATATGTCTCTTCTACTTTTGTTTAATATATGTCACATACTGCCTTGACTTGATAATCCAGATTTAAGAGGCTTGACACTGATGAACAGTGAAATCACATTTAATAAACCCAAGGGAAAATAACAACAATATACGTGCATACCATGAATCTTGAGTGCACTTTGATTTACTTTTTTGCCCGTCTTTCATAATTCAAAGATTTTTCTCAAGCCAATAAATGGTAGAACATACAGACTCATATTTAGTATCCCATAACGTTGTAGAACTCTTTTTTTCTGGTAGCATTACAGCATTTTGAAAACAAATTTAAACATACACTTTAGAAAAAAATCTATGCAACAAGATGGATGGCAAGAGATCACAGCTGATTCCTAAATTGAGAGGTCACGGAAAAATGTTACGGTTCAATCGTAAAATCGTCTGTGCAGTTACGCAATGACTTCACATAAAACTGTCTATAATAAGCAAAGAAGCCATTTTGGGTGGTGAAATTCAGGAATTGCAGTGTGACTCACTGTGACCTTTTTTGGGAGTGGAGAGGAGAAACTGGCAGGAGGTGACATCAAAGAGGAATGAGTACTGCTGCAATCCAAATGTCCACTGAATGCCCCATAAAGAGCACCCCAGCCTTCACTCTTGACAAAGAGCAACAAGGGAGATTCCAAAGTCAACAATGTTTTCTCCCCCCAAAAACCGCTCCTGTGTTTTACTCTTTTGGCCATGCCCTCAAAGACGGTGGGGTGGTCTTGTTAAAAAGACCTCCAAAGGACCCCCCTTTCCCCAATTTGTTTTCTTGTGGACAGAAATAACATCAAGTTCCCTTGAAAAATCCCCTCACCCACCCACACAGTTAAGTGATGATTAATGAGTCGATAGCAAAAGAAGCTGCGGGGATGTCTGCTCGCTAATCTCCCAAAGAGTAGAGAGTCAATTTTTTTACAAAAATTGAAAGAGTGGATTCAGGCCCAAAGGCTAGAAGCTGAACCTGAACGCAACGTCAACAATCTTTTGAAGTCTTTCCTATAGTGTCAGTCCAAGCACTCCAGGATGCTCCATTTGACAGAAATTGTGCTGGATATCTCCTTTATTTGTACTCATGAAAAAGAATGATGCTCCTATGCTGAATAACAGTAATATAGAGCTATAGCTGCGGTTCCTCCCAATATTTATCCTTTCAGGATTATGGATAGTGGCCAAAAGGTGGAAACTGGGAACATGGTTCCCAACACAGTAAAAATAGTGAAAAAGAACTCTTGTGCATCCATTTTCACAGAAGACAGAGATAATGCACCTGAGCCACTCTTAAATCCAGTGATGGCTTCAGATCATCTTTTTCTTCACAATGTCCAGCTTCTTGGCGCAAGGCCTGTTCACTATGAAGTGGAGATTAAATAAATGGAACTCTAAAGGACCTTTTGAACATGAAATGTTATTCAAGTCAGGCCACTTCTCTGAGAATTAGTCTTGTTTGTAAGGACATGAGGAGAACAGCTGTCTTTACATCAGTGGCAAGAGAAAAAGAGCAGTGGATCCATTTAACGATGTGTTCTCTAAATCAGGTCTTAAATAATCGACATTGTTCGCACTGTTTGGCAATAGCTTGTATAAGTAGGCTGTAGTTGAATATATGGGAACATTGGGATTCACTGAAAAGGCGCAAAGCCAAATTTCTAGTCACTTGTCTTTGCCTTGTACCTGAGCAGCAAGTCTTCTTTGGCAGTCTAAACATCATCACCTGAGTGATACTGTACATGCATAACCTTAACGAATAACAATGATGTCATTGAGACACTGGGAAAGACTCACAAATACTATCCTCTGGTTAAACTAAGCCTATAATCTTGCTTTGCATTTGGTGGTGTCATCCACTGAAAACCTGTTTCAGCTCTTAAAGGTACTAGAAGATCTCTAGCATCTTACCTTCACAAACCTATTATGGAGCCTCCTCTTTGTCATGTTCAAGTAACAATGACTCACCCTTCACCCTGTAAAATAATGCTTCAAATTTCCATCTAGGGTTGTGGCCATGGCCTAGCATCTATCACCTCTATTATGTTTCCTCCTAATCTCTTTACTGACCAGGAAACAGGATCAACACTGTTCTAAGATTATGCATTTTTGTATCTAAAAACAAGAGGCTGTTTATCTTGGTTAAAGTGGCGTGGCATGGCATGGTGTGCCATGTGTCATCGTGGTCCGCTGGCCACATCCGCTTGAGCTGTGTGCAAACCTCATGCCCCCTCTTGTGTCCAGCTGAAGCAAAGGGAAACAGTGTCCGTTTGACTAAAGAGGGGAAGGGTTCAGGGGGGTTGAGACTTGGCCTGTCTGGGAGAGAAAGTGATGTATGCTGGGACGGAAAACCGCATATCTGCAGCTTGACAACTGGACTGTTTTTCTGGATGGGGAGGCAGACGGAGTGGAGCACGGTCCCACTGAGATGAGTCTGACTCTGGCCCACAGAGGAAAGATCCATTTGGGTTGCACTAGAGGCTAAAGCAGCCCTACTTCACCCAGCCAAATACACACACACATACAGGGTTTTTCATTGGCCCCCCTCACCCTTAACACCGCCAGCCAAGTCTCTCAGACAGTACAAACACACACACACACACACACACACACACACACACACACACACTTGGCATATCCCTCTTTAATCCTGTCTACTGAGTCCCAGACAAGTACACAAAAATATGTAAAGAACCATGTATTCTTTAAAATTACATTCTGATGAACACTCAGATACTCCTATGACAAGCAGAAGGAACAGTCTAATTTATAGAGACCATAAAAGCAAAGGGATAAATATGGTTGCACTTGATCCAGAGAGGAACAATTTATTGGTTAAAATAGCCTAGTTCGGGTTTGTTACTTCCAATGGCAGGAGACACTAAATGTGTGAAGTGTCTCATGCATACACATAGTTAGAATTTTAACACATATTATTGGGAGTGCTCAATACCCTGACTTAATATGCTGTCCAGACATGCAGAAAAGAGGCTTACTGAAGCAAAACCTCCCTCACAGAGTCAGGGACATGTAAAACACACGCTAGACTGTGGCTCCACATTCACGCATACTGGAGGAGCGAAAAATAGCACTCCATTTTTATAATTCCAGTATTTCCCTGGAACATGCACCGAAATCGAAACGACCATAATAAATCCATTCTTAATGGTCTTTGTGGGAGTTTTGGAGCTGCAGTCTGGGGTAGAGGAACACTTGCACTTTTAGTAAAAAAAAAAGGTGTTTTGGTTTGGGGGATGAAAGAGAATATGATCAGCCCATAAAGAGACAACAGAGATGAGCCTTTGAAGGCATGTTTGATTGAGGAGTAGGGTTGGGAATCAAATTTCTTGATCCCCAACCCTACTCTTCAATCAAACATGCCTTGTATAGTATATTATAAAATACCGGAACTGAAAGATTCGTGTAACGTTTGGTTCCGTTAATAGCTTTGGAACATCTACATTCTTCCGCCAAGAGAGTTGGAACATTAAAATACTTGAATGCTGTTTTCTGTATAGCTATTCAGGCTTTATAGTGTGACCAGTGTAGTCTGATTTGGGATGATTTTCATATATCGATCAAAAGACCATTGAGTCATCTGTTTATTTGCCTTTGACTTGAGTCAGTGTAATTACAGACAGATTTTACATATGACAGAGTGTAGTTAAACGTAGAATCTGAATTGTTAAAATGTTTACAATTCCCATTCCTATCAAAAGAACAATCTCCTCTTATAATTTGCGTGCATGTGGGTTGTGTGCATGTGGGTTTTATCATGGTTCCACATCCAATAATGAGCTTTTTTTATTACTGTTGTCTCATTTTCTCTCTCGACCCCACTTAATACTTAGAAACAAGAGTGTAAACATCAGCAGGCACCTGGTTCATCCAGGCCTGAGTCGACTATGAAAGGCTCCATTAAGATAACAAGGGTGTCCGTGTGCCTCAGGCCCCGATCATGTTGTTGTAATGCAGATCCCCAGGAGCACCCAGCTGCACTGAGCTCTGAGTGCCATTGCCCCGTGAACCATGGAAAACGGCCCCACTGCAGTTTAGCTCGTTCACTTTTCAACAATGTAAGGTGTGATTTTGCACAGGCAGCTTGTGTGGATTCAGTGTACCATTTGTGCCAGACGCTGGCTCAGATTCTCTGCGTTACGTCAAACCTAGCTACAGGACAGAGGTTTCGGTATAGATTATTAAAGAGGTTTATCATTAAAACTAGTTTCCAGCGCTCTGGAAGTATCTGCTGCTACAGTAGATCATGCAGTAGAGCGAATAGGTGGTTGAGAGTTTTGAACTTTTTTTCTGTAATTGTGCATACATGCATCCAGACAACATGAAAAAAGCACAGTTTGTGTAGGGGCACAAATTCTTTCAACGTTGGTAAGGGCTATATTTGCAAGATGGGCATCCATCAACAATCTGCCCCAAATTCTGCACATTATTTGTCCCTCCCAAGGAAGTTAGGCAAAAAGGAATGGAACAGAGTAAGAGAGTGGAGAGAAGAGGAGGGAGTAGAGCCGGCGTAATTCAAACAGGCGGCAGACAGGAAATTAGCAGATGGCTAGTTCCTGCATTTAGATGGTACCAGGAAGAAGAAAGTGCAGTGGTGTCGGTTAGGTAACAGTAAGGTCATTGAAAGCGTTGCTTCCTTCTTTTTAAAAAACATGATATTTTTTTCATGCTGCCTCTGCTATCTTTGTTCCCACATCCCCTCAAAAAGCTCATTTCAATAGCTCGGTTACAGAATATAAAGTATGAATGCTGCAGTCTGCGAGAGGCCTCCCGCTGGTGTGGCTGTTCCGTTCCAGACGCCAGTTGTACCGTTCAGACCATTTCATTCTAGAGTTGTTTTTGTGTGCAAACGTATTGCTTCGTCCAATGGGAGGAAGACAGAGCATCATATGAATGCGAGATCAAACGGTGTTAGACGAGAACTTAGACGTGATCTGATTAGTAACTGTTAATGGAATCTCCTGACTTGCTTTTTGACTGAAAGCAGAAACTTTAACGGGCCAGGCGCATGTGGTCTGCTCAACATGCTCTGCTGGTAGAAAGCTGAGGAAGCACAGATGTCTGCTAGATTACCATCGGTCTAATCAATATGTTTTTGTAAATGCAGCAGACATCTAGGCTCAAATCTTGGGTGAGCATGCTGTATTCCCACAGTATAGTCTGCCACATCCAGTGACAAAGTTCAGCATATTACGACATGCTAATTATGATGATTCTTGTGTAGCTAAAGAAGATCAAATCCCACAAGCGTTCTGATTAATCATACATATTCTTTCTGAGCTGAGAGTTGTTTATGTGTTCTAGCCAAAATGTGAAGAACACACACTGAAAGCATCAAAATTGTTTGTAAAAGTAAATAACCAATTCAGTAAGCTTGTTAAAGAGCTGAAATTTGCCCATCTAATAAACACTACAAATGTGTTTATAACCATGCAAGATGGTTTAAAGGAAGGTTTTGGGTTATTTTCAATCTCATGTTTAAGTACCGCATCTGTGGATAGCTGTTGATTATCATAGCTGTCATTTTACTCATATTTCAGTGTGTGAGCAAATTCAAAAATGTGTGTACAGTAAATACTTAGGTAACACTTTATAATAACTGCATGCTATTAATCGTTAGTTAAGCATTAGTAAAAAGTTAATTCATAATTTATAAAGCATTAATAGACATTAATAAGCAGTTTATAAATACAGCTATAAATGCTTTATTCTTGATTTAAAAGTATATCTATAATGTGTTTAATAATTGTATTTTTATACTTTATTAATGATCAATTTATCATTTCTAAATGAAGTATTACATTATTTACAAACCAGTTATTTAAGAGTTGTCAGTGGTTCATAAGATCACTTAGAAAGTGTAAGTAAATGGAGTAAATTCAGGTAGTTATAAAGCATTTGGTAGTGGTCAGTTAACTATTTTTGTGAGCTCATCTAAAGTGAGGACTATTTATGCCTTGTAAAGCCTTGTATAAAGGAGATTTAAAGGCTGCTATATATTTATATGTTCTGTATCACTGTGTTGTGTTTGTTTCATTTTCATTTTTCACTTTTCAAAACGATTGTTTTTGGAGGCCGATTGCTGTCTGAATCGATCATCAATATAGCTATTGTTTACAATAGCCTAGCGATGTAGCATCTGTTTACATGTATGCATACATGATTGTTCTGTGAAGTACTGGCAATCAACGTACTTTCCGTGTATGGAGACAAAAACTGTTGTACGGTTGTAAAGAGGTCTCCTTTTTTCTTTCTTTCTTTTGTATACAGCTAAGTTTTGTGTAAATTTAGTAATGAAAACACTAAAATCGTGTGCACAGATTTAAAGTTTAAAAAATAAATAAAAACACCAACTTTTAACATCATGAAATTGTTTGTAAATATTTAAAATTTTTAAAGAATGATGTAGTATATGTGGCACACGTACCCATAACTAACAGCTTTCTCTAGCCCTCAGATCATTTTTGTTGCCAAGGGGCACTTTGGAGCTTCAAGTGTCCGTTTTTGAAAAAGGCACTAGTCAGAGAAAAAAACAATTTTTTTGTGATATCATCCTCAAACTTGAAACAACTTATGAAGACTTGTGGCTTTGGGCCCAGTGTGTCTTTATTTATTTTTTTTAAGAAAAAAAAGTTAGACTTCAGCTTGTCTAACCTTTTTAATCTTTTTTTTTACTTATATTAATTCTAAAATTTAGTGAACGAAGCTCAATTTGTCTACTTTCAAATGATACCACGACTTGACCATTTGAGTTCAAGCATGTCATTTTCCTGTTAGGGGCTCAAAAGCAGGGGTGCACTTCAAGAGGTTAACACTGTTTGTCATTTAACAGTACGTATACCCTATGTATATAAGAAGTTGAAGTAGTAGCATTAGTAGCAGACTAGCAGTGTAAGTAATAATTAATAGTAGAGGTGAAATCAGTAATCTGGTGGATTTGTAGGCAGGTTAAGACTTTATTTTTAAAATGTACTGTAAAGGAATACCAATGCTTTATTTTTAATAAACATACAATAATAATAATAGCATGAACATTTAAATGTTGCATTTCGCAGGTAGTTCAAGATGACTGTCACGGTTGGTTGAAATTAAGGAGGAATGCAGGATTTAAATGCAGCAGTTTAAACTTTTATTTTCACAGAACTTGGGTAACATGAACTCACTAAACACACTTGAACAGAACTAAACCAGACTGGGAAAGTGAGAGCTCTGAAATAATTAAACAAACAAGCTGATAACCAACCTGGAAACACAGACATGAACAGACTCAAATAGTGACAATGACTCTATTGTCACTTGGTGAGTTTATAAGGTAATACTTTTCTCATAATGTAAAAATTATTATTACATGAACATTTTATTACAATAATAATGTAATACTTATTGCATTATGTGTAGCTATTACATTATCAGTTGCTACGAACAAAGGTTAGAATTGTAACCAGGGATGTTTTTGGAGTCCAAAGTCTATTGGACAATTTAAACAATTACGCAAGTTGTTTTTAAGACTATAAGAGAATGATAATTCAGTTGATTCAGTGCATTGCTAGTAACTGAGGGGAGCACGACAATGTTGATTTTTGTAACAGTTTTAATGCTCAACGTGTGGGCTATATCAGCAGATGATGTACTTTCAGTAAACATAAACATCCTTGAAGAACTGGAGAAAATAAAGACCATGGAAACAAAAATGAAATCTATGGAGATTGATCTGGAGAAAATGAAAACCATGGAAACAAAAATGAAATCTATGGAGATTGAAATGGAGCAACTAAGAACAGAAAACAAAGGTAACATGATGGGACACTACATACATGACACGGAAGTCTCAGCATAAAATGAAATGCAATAATTAGCATATTTATAACACCATATTGCTCATACTGTCATGCAATCTGTCTAAACTACTAGGTTGACAAGGCTAAGAAGGTGAATATATATTTATTCAGCTCTCATTTTCTGTCCATGTATGCACTGAACACTTTTTTACTGATTATTATTTTATAACAGACAAAATAACTGAAGACTTTGTATGATACAACTAATTAGTTTAGCTGCTCTGTTGACATCTTTTAGACCCTGTGATAACGGTTACACACCCTGATTTCTATACATTATACATACATTATAAATTCTATATGTATAATGCTATAAATGAAAAAGAAACAAGAATGCACAATTGCCATATCCTTAAAGAACTCACCAAAAAAAATAAGACCATGGAGGAAAAGTGAATTGCTCTTATGATGAAGTCAGCCAGGGAACGTAAAACAAGAACAACGTCAATGTCCAATATTTAAAAGAAAGACAGATAAAACAACTTGACTGACCACTCACTGGAGAGGCCAGTTTATTTCTTTGAGCAGAAAGCTTATTGGAATAACACTTAAAATAGTCTGTAATGTTTTGTCATCAATGCAGCACTGACTACAAAGCTGAAAAAGTTTGAGGAGAAGACAAGTGTTTCAATTAAGTCCATTTGCCTTTATTTTGATGTTTAGGGCCCTGAAACAAGAAATAGCATTACATCGATGAAATTAAAAGATATCTGAAGGTAATTTCTTTTCGCTTGCCTGTTCATTTTCTCATTTTCAGAAAGGGTGAAAGTAGCATTTTCAGCCACACTGTCAACTTTAGTGAATTCCCACAAATTCATTGGCCCTTATGAAAATGCATTCTCTCTTGTGTATGAAAATGCATTAACTAACATTGGAAATGCTTACGACGCAAATACAGGTATCATGACATTGCTCAAATAAATTCTAAATATGATGCTGTCAAATTGTATCAGGTCATTTATAAACTATTTTAAGAACCCAAGTTTCTACTGTTATCAACAGGAATCTTCACTGCACCAGTGAAAGGAGTGTATTACTTTAACTTTGTGCTCTTCAATGTCCAAGCCTTGCCTACCGGTTTAAGATTGCTAAAGAATGGCCAACACGTGGTCAGCGTAACAGATAACCCTCCCGGGCAAGACACAGAGGACACTGCGTCCAACGCGGTCTGCCTTCTGCTGGAACCAGGGGACCAGATAAACCTTCAGCTTTGGGAGAACCGTCGTGTCTACACAGACGGGAACAGACGGAACACCTTCAGTGGATACCTGCTTTTTACCATGTGAAGTTTCAGGGGTTGTGTTTAGATAAAATAGTCAAACTTTCCTGAATCTGTAAAGGAAAAAACATATAAATAAAAAAGATATAAATTAAAAAAATAATCAAAGCTTGGCAAGGCCAAAATAAAACTAAATAAATCAATTTTGTCTAAGTATGACACAATCAACAGTGTCAAAATGGTTTAAAATAGCCTACACAAATCCTTCAAATGTAGTACCATTTCCACGCACTGGTTTGTATAATTGTTATTAGGGCCTGAGCACCGATGGTGTGAGGACCCTCTTGGAAATGCTCTGTTCATTATTATTATTATTATCCGAAATCAATCGCATTTTTGAGGGCCTAAACATGCACGAAAACTCACGAAAATTTGCGCACGTGTTCAGAACTGGCGAAAATTTACATTTGATATGCGTTTCAGAATTGGGCGGGGCAAAATGGCTCGATAGCGCCACCTATAAAGGTTCAACGGAGTGCGCCTCCCGCTATGTTTCACGTACGTGTACGAAATTCGGTACATGCATGTAATGACCCAATACCTACAAAAAAGTCTCTTGGATTTTTGTGCAGTTTTTGCCATTTTCAGGCCTCGTACTTTAACTAACTCCTCCAACAGTTTGCAACTTTGCAACGTTAAATTGCGAAGATCTTGTTTTTTGGTTGAAGGGCGTGTCCTAGGCGGCCTGACAAATTTCGATGTTTCGCCATGAAACAGGAAGTTGCTGTAACTCAGGCAAACAATGTCCAATCTGCCCCAAACTTCACACGTTTGATAAGAGTTCTGTCCTGAACACATGTCCATGCTCATATTCAGTTACAGTCATAGCGCCACCTGCTGGCAACAGGAAGTGACATGTTTAAAACTGTTGTGGACTCCTAATAATATATAAAAAAGTGCCAGCAAGTGTTAAACATGCTAGCAACATACTAGAAACATGCTAGCAAACACTTAGCTAAGTGCTAAAGCATGCTATTACTGCAATTAAATAGGAATTTGCTGTAACTCAAGCATGGAATGTCAAATCTGCCCCAAACTTCACACATTTGCTAAGAGTCCTGCCCTGAACACATCTACATGACAATTTTAAGTTAAAGTAATAGCGACACCTACTGTCGACAGGAAGTTACATGTTTTACACTGTGATGCAGTAAGCTACTAGCAACATATTAAATATGCCATTGAGTTCTAAACATGCTAGAAACATGCTAAAGCATGCTAGCAACACTTATCTGAGTGATAACGCATGCTATTATCCCCATAATAAAGGACATTTTTGTAACTGACTTTGACATACTCCTCCTATATTTACCTACTTAAATGCACATTGCCCACCATGCTCTGTCTTCCTAAAGCCACCGGGTGGCGGTGGCACGGGTGCGAGGGCCCTTTCAATGCTGCTTGCAGCTTTAATTTTCATTATTCTTTAATTTGTTGTTAAACCTGTGTCAATGTCAAACAATATAAATGTTTGTTATGTAGATGCTTGCTATTCTTACTTTGATGTCATACATAATTTACCATGCATATTACATGAATAAAGTCATATATTGCTAGTGAAGACAATGAATAATTGTCTTAGGTCTTGTCCACACGAATACATTTTCATTTGAAAACGCATATTTTTCTCTCAGTTTTGGCCTTCCGTCCACACTGAGACGGCGTTTTTATTATTGAAAACAGCTTTTTGAAAACGCTCTCCAAAGTGGATAGATTTGGAAACGCCGTTTTCGTGTTGACAGGGAAAACGGAGGTATTTAAAAACAATGATGTAAGTTTAGTCATGTGACGCATATTGTACCAATAGATATTCATGTTTATACTGGTATTGTGCCTGTTATTTGCTATTCACTTTCACACTGTTGCTAAAATACGTTACTTTGCACAATCTTCATATCACAGTCCTGCAAACATGAGAGAATTTACTCACATTTGCTGTCCTGCGGCAAAAAATGAGAGCAGTTTTAGCATTTTAGACCAAACCTATAATGGCGAGTGAGTGCGACCTGGACGCTTCAGTGAACGCTGAGATATTTTGCTATATAAAATGATCCTGTCAGAAGAATTGCGCGATAATTTTATTATTTATTTTTCCGTCTGTATCATCTCCGTGAGCTTCTGTGAGGTTTTACGCATGCGCATAAAGGTGAATTTAGCGTTTTCAGGCATTTTCCAAAAGTTGCTCATCCACACTGAAACATTGAAAAACGATTGATTGTCCTGCTACAATGTAAAAATGTTAATAATTTTAACAATGGAAAATGTAAACTGCTACAGTAGTGCTTTTAAGTCCATGTCAGCCTATCATTCTGAATGTTCATTGAGCTGTCGAGTCAACTACTCTCGTTTTGATCAACAGATGCGAGTTTATATTTCTAATGGAGAGCAAAATCTTTGCGTTTTAAATCTCCTTTGTGGATTTTTTCTTTCATCTTTGAATTTTGTCTCAGCAATCACTTCCATTGAGGACTCTCCGGGCCTACTATCAAAGACTAGTTCAAGTTCTAAATGAATAAGTTTATGCTCAGCGTGTTCTTGGTAAAGTACAGCACTGTTATGCACTGTTAAAAGTTCGTCACTTATAACGTGCATTTGAAAGCAACACGACCCTAACTTCTTTTCAAACTTGCAATGAGAAGCGCTTACAAATCTGTTGTCCAACAAAAAAGTATATTTCATGACATGTTTTTACTCCAGCTCATTTCATAACGTCCAGTGTTTGAAATAACTTCCTTTTGTGATCTGACATGGCTTCATATTATTGTATGAGGCAGAATTAATATTATTTGTGGTGTTCAATACAGTGATAAAGGCTATGTGAAAATACCCGATATGTTTAGAAGAACACAGATAAACAAATTTGTCGCAATCATATACTTTTCTCTTCATGGTTAATCAAATAATGCCTGCTACAGACTGTATATATATAAAGTCATCAGCACGCACCTGTGTTAAACAAATAGAGCAAGATGAATAACACTTTGGCAATTGTGGTTTTTATGTGCGCTGAAAAAAAGGAGGAAGCGAAAGAGGAGAATTTGGACGTGGTCATGGCTTGGAAAAGAGACCAACTTGGCATGCCAGTTTTGCAAATGGAGCTTGAGGTAAGAAGTTTCGAGTTTTAGCGTCATGTCGCGTTGACCTCTCTCACTGTACGATGTAGGACCAGCGTTTAGGAGCAACGACCACAGAAATCACCACGATTGTTCATCTTTCATCTGGGACAGACCAAAATCATACAATGTGTACTGGGCATAATACAGTGTTGTCAATTTGTCAAAAGCCAAGGTATGGCAGATCAATATGTCATCCAATTTTACTTCCTCGATGTGACATTCCCATTTTCAAGTACTTAACACAACTTTTTCCAGCACTTCAAAGCTCAAACGTCTGAATTTTAATCCAATTTAAATGTTATATTTAATGTGATGACCAAAAACATTTGTTGTTCATCCTTCAAAGATTGTCCTCATATGTAACTAAAAGTTTGGTGATGTATGAAAACTAACTCTTGATGAAAAACAAAAACTTTTGGTAACACTTTAGTTAAGGGCCCAATTCTCACTATTAACTAGTTGGTTATTAGCATACATATTAGTGGGATATTGGCTGTTTATTAGTACTTATAAAGCACATATTAATACCTTATTCTGCATGACTATATTCTACATCCCTTAATCACCCAATACCTAAACTTAACATCTACAAACCCGATTCCAAAAAAGTTGGGACACTGTACAAATTGTGAGTAAAAAAGGAATGGAATAATTTACAAATCTCATAAACTTATATTTTACTCACAATAGAATATAGATAACATATCAAATGTTGAAAGTGAGACATTTTGAAATGTCATGCCAAATATTGGCTCATTTTGGATTTCATGAGAGCTACACATTCCAAAAAAGTTGGGACAGGTAGCAATAAGAGGCCGGAAAAGTTAAATGTACATATAAGGAACAGCTGGAGGACCAATATGCAACTCAGAAGTCAAGATGGGCAGAGGATCACCAATTCCCCCAATGCTGCAGCGAAAAATAGTGGAGCAATATCAGAAAGGAGTTTCTCAGAGAAAAATTGCAAAGAGTTTGAAGTTATCATCATCTACAGTGCATAATATCATCCAAAGATTCAGAGAATCTGGAACAATCTCTGTGCGTAAGGGTCAAGGCCGGAAAACCATACTGGATCCCCGTGATCTTCGGGTCCTTAGATGGCACTGCATCACATACAGGAATGCTACTGTAATGGAAATCACAACATGGGCTCAGGAATACTTCCAGAAAACATTGTCGGTGAACACAATCCACCGTGCCATTCGCCGTTGCCGGCTAAAACTCTATAGGTCAAAAAAGAAGCCATATCTAAACAGGATCCAGAAGCGCAGGCGTTTTCTCTGGGCCAAGGCTCATTTAAAATGGACTGTGGCGAAGTGGAAAACTGTTCTGTGGTCAAACGAATCAAAATTTTAAGTTCTTTTTGGAAAACTGCGACGCCATGTCTTCCGGAGTAAAGAGGACAAGGACAACCCAAGTTGTTATCAGCGCTCAGTTCAGAAGCCTGTATCTCTGATGGTATGGGGTTGCATGAGTGCGTGTGGCATGGGCAGCTTACACATCTGGAAAGGCACCATCAATGCTGAAAGGTATATCCAAGTTCTAGAACAACATATGCTCCCATCCAGACGTCGTCTCTTTCAGGGAAGACCTTGCATTTTCCAACATGACAATGCCAGACCACATACTGCATCAATTACAATATCATGGCTGCGTAGAAGAAGGATCCGGGTACTGAAATGGCCAGCCTGCAGTCCAGATCTTTCACCCATAGTAAACATTTGGCGCATCATAAAGAGGAAGATGCGACAAAGAAGACCTAAGACAGTTGAGCAACTAGAAGCCTGTATTAGACAAGAATGGGACAACATTCCTATTTCTCAACTTTTCTCCTCAGTCCCCAAACGTTTGCAGACTGTTATAAAAAGAAGAGGGGATGCCACACAGTGGTAAACATGGCCTTGTCCCAACTTGTTTGAGATGTGTTGATGCCATGATATTTAAAATCAACTTATTTTTCCCTTAGAATTATACATTTTCTCAGTTTAAACATTTGATATGTCATCTATGTTGTATTCTGAATAAAATATTGAAATTTGAAACTTCCACATCATTGCATTCTGTTTTTATTCACAATTTGTACAGTGTCCCAACTTTTTTGGAATAAGGTTTGTAGCTTACTAACTATTAATTAGAGGAGTTTATTGAGGCAAAAGCCGTAGTTAATAGTTAGTTAATAGTGAGAATTGGACCGTAATCTAAAGTGTGACCTAAATCTAAAGTGCAGACATTAATTTGCCGCTATAGCCAGCAGAATAGTGAGGGAAAAAAAACATACATTGTAGCATAGCTTGTTTGAATAAAGTGTGGCTGAGTTTATTTGGATTTGATTATTTTTTTCTGTTTCATTTCCCACTGTTCTGAAATCTGCTCTCTTTAGGCCCAATCGGTGCGTTTCTGATCTCAGATCAGTTCTTTTACTGTTCATCAGCACATGTTCCCACCGCTGGCTGTAATAACATGGGCATAAGTCACCAAGGCCCCCTATTATAAACAGGTGTCAGGGTAGCAATAAAAAATGACAACTTAATTCAGACCTGAGACGCTTTGTAAGAGTGGATTAACACATCGTCAGGGGCCATTTATTTTTATTGCATCTACATGGCTTTAGGGAGGTGGTAGTCCTGCCTGAGAAAGACACCTCTGTTCAGAGATGGATCTGTCTGTTCATGTGCTTGTCTGTGAATATGTGAATGCCTCTTTCCCAGGCACAGTATATGTAGGGGATTCAAATGGGTTTCTATGAGATTTAAAAAGTTTCACAAATAAAAATCCTCCTGTACTGGATTTAAAACTCTAAAACCCTGTCGTGCTTACTGATCTTTAGACTTAAACGAGTATACATTATATAATCTATACATATATAATCTATATATAATCTATACATAAACAATATTCAATTTAATTATACATAATTTTTCAGTCTTGGGGAAAGTTACAAAAGTAATGCATTACAATATTGCATTATTTCTTAAATAAAGTAACTAATTGACTTTTTATGGAACGTAATATGTCACGTTACTTTTTGTTACTTTTTCTCACCTGTGCTGGGCTTGCTTGTTTTTTGTGTTGTTTCTTATAACTAAATTTTTTGGGGAAAATGTAACGGCCCTTTCACACCTAAAGTGAACTGAATAAGCCACAGACTGAAGGAAAAGTAAATGCACTCCTGTACAGTAGAGGGCGCTGTTCAAACGAACCTTTCAGCTGCTACCATTCAAGATCGCAGAAGAATAGGAGAAAGTTCAACACTCTTACATCAGCGATAAAAACTCAAATTAAACACAAATGTGATGTTTAAAGTCATTTTCGCTTTTTATTGTGGTTGAACTGGATCATCAAAAGTCATCAGCAAATACATTGGTTGATAAAGTGAGAAAAAATACACAACGTATATTTGTTCTATTTAACATATTTAACTATTGTAGATTTGTGTAATATTCCGAGTTTGCATTAAACTATTTTTAATCATTTTGAGGAATACTGAATCTGTTTTTGTGCAAGTGAGATCTGCAGAACTCTAGAACTACAGAGTCTAGAACTACAGTAACCGTCATGTTCACACACAGTGCACACAACGCCTCTGCACTTACTCCTGATTTCTCTCAACATGAGGACAGGAGAGCTGTCAGACAATACATGGAAAAACAAAGTAACTTGGGTTACTTATTTGAAAAAGTAACTTGGATATTTTGTTGTAAATATAAAAGTAATGTGTACTCATTACTTGAAAAAAGTAATCTGATTACATAACTCGCATTACTTCTGTTATCACTTTATCATTAGTTAAAGCTTTATTAATTTTTTTGTGTTTTTGTCATTTTTATTCGTTTGAATTCATTTTATTTATAAGTTTATTTCAATTTAGTACTTTAACTTAAACTAAACATTTTTTTTTACCTTGGCATCTAACTAACATAAAATAAATGTATTTTTTTAAATACTTTTTTTAAATTTAGTTAATGTTGTTGTTAAAGTAACAATTTTTTTTTTTTTTTATGGTTTTAGTTTTAGCTAATGTTAATAAAGCCAGGGTTATTAACATTAGCTAAAACTAAAACCATAAAAAAAAATTGTGGCTATTTTGAAAAGGGCCTTCAGTATTTCCTTTGAAATACATCCTAATTCAAAAGGCAATACACCAACAAACAAAATAAATACAATTCATGGGAACTTTAAATGTTAATTAAGATCATTAGAAAGTGAAAATATTATTTATTCCTTTTCACAAATAGTCAAGACTTGTGGACGGTAAATGAATATGCTTTCAAGGATCAATGAAGCACATCAGTCTTAACCAATCACACATTGACAATATAACTGAATAAACATAAAGATTATTATGAAAGAAAATGTCTCAGATAAACTGTCTTCCGTTCTTAACACAATCAAGTGAAGCTTGAATCCCCAGTATTTATTTGCAGAAGTGTAACGGTGTGTATCTTTCTCTCGGCTCGGCACTTTGCATCTGTCTTATATAAAGCACATCAAATAGAGACAGAACAGCTGGAGTTGAGCAGCACCTGTTTCCTACACTTCCACTACACATGCAGTTCACAGGCTTCAAAGAGCCACAGGAGCTGACCTCTGCTGAGAGCAATGCCAATATCAGACACATACAGAAGTCATGTAGGACTGCATGTCAACAAGAGCATGCGCAGACAGCCAGCACTCCTGCGCTGAAATACAATCAAAACTCAAATAACACTGAGCAGTCCTTTAGCCTGATACTAAAAAGTAATTAAACATAATCCATTTACAGTTTTTTACAAGCGCTATAACAATTTTTTCAATACTTTTAACCAATTTTTCTAAACTCTTAACGCACCAACACACCTACAACACACAATTGGCAAAACAGTTAATTTCATGCTCAAAATCACACATTGTAAACTAAACTCCAAAACTAATTTTCAAAATACAAAAATACACTAGCAACAATACACTATGTCTACCAAAACACTGCAAACATGTCTCAAAATCAAATAATTTTTCAAAACACTAACATGTTCTCGTCCAACAGGAAGATTTAGTCAATGATAGCACAATGTCATAAAAACACTAACATCAGATAGAATTACAGAAAATTATTTTATGTGTCAGGTATGCACTTATACAACAGACAGTATATTGTATTGATCATAGATTGTGTTTTGCACTGCAGTTTCTTTTGAAACCTCTCTATTCAATAAAATAAGACCCATCTCAGAGTGCTTTACAGAATGTGCGGTTACTGTAATAAAAAAAACGAAGGTAGAGACAGAATTGCTGCAATAAATAAAATAAATAAAAATAAATTTATATATTTGCATAATTCAATCAGCTGTTTCTCAGTAACAATAGAATAAAATACAGGGGATATATTTGTGTTTCAATTCACAATATAAACAGCTGTTTACCTTGACTTTAGCCTGTAAGTTTAGGTTTATAACATGGTGTTTTCTGTTCTGACATACAGTGTTAAAGCATTGGTAAATTTGCCAGTAAAATCGATTGTTTTGGTCTTGTTTGAGCTTGTGTGTAAAAGAAGTTCAAGCATTTTAAATTTGTGTTAATTGTATGCATTTTGTGTTAAAGCAACAAGAAATGTGTTAATAGTATAGCTTACAGAGACAGATGTAGTGCTAACTGTGTTAAGAGTTTAGGAAATTTGTTAAAAGTATTGAAAAAATTGTCATAGCGATTGTAAAAAACTGTAGTAACGGCATGCTTTAATAGCATAAAATAGTACTTTATAATATAATATAATATAAGTAAGGGATAATGTATATTCAGCCGGTTATTATCTCAGAATAAACCCAGACAGGGTGATCAGGATCAGGTCCTGCTTCACACTGAAGGAGGTTTATTCTGAGATAACAACCGGCTGGATGTACATTATCCCGCTTATTACACGACTACTTGCCACATAAGTAAATATTTAGACACGAAATATTGATCTGAGTTGAGATATTTTATTAGGTGTTTAAACGCAAAGCTTCTGCGGAGAGAGCAGTTGCAGCGTGGCAAGTTCAATCTAGACGAACATTCAAGAGATACGGTACACAATCATACCACTTATTACACAGCATTTCACCACATAAATAATTATGGAGATAAGATATATTGATTTCAGATTAAACTGTTTTGATATCGTACCTGTTTGTATCTCATAATTAACAGTGTTTAAAACAGTAGTCAAAAAAATGGCAACATCTGTGTTTGTATGAAACAAGAGAGAGCGAGTCCACGATACTGGATGGCATAATTAAATAACTGTACACAAAATACTGATTCTGATGGATGAGCCTGCGTTTCTGTTTTTTGATGCTGGACTGTGTTAATGATGGTTTTGTTTTGTATTAAATGTTCTCATTGTCTGATACACATATATTTATTCTTATTACTATTAACTATAATTACCCAATAATTTTGGAGATCCTACAGTTTTTTCTTACAAAAGCATAGGCCTATTACTCTGAGATCACAGAATATGACGGGTCAAATTCACAGCTACCGAAAAATGTGACCGCTCTTTATTTCTTCATAACTGACTGTAATGTTCAATAAAGTGACTCATGTGATGTATGACCATCTCCAATTTATATTTTATTAAGCATATTGATTAGATATTGATAAATATATAGCTACAGTATAGGGTCACGGAATCTGACGGGTCAAATTCATACCGAAAAATGTGACTGCTCTTTATTTCACCATATCTGAATGTAATGTTCAATAAAGTGACTCATTTGATTTTTAACCATCTCCCCTTCCTATTTTATAAAGCATATTGATCAGATATTCAAAAATATATAAGGTCACAGAATCTGACGGGTCAAATTCAAAGACTAGCCTTTTTTGGGTGAATTGTGGAGCAGGTCTGGGGCTGGTGACATCATCATCTATAATTCAGTGTCTAATTTTTAAAAAACCGAAGCAGCAAAACAGCCCAAAGAAGCACAAACAAGCGATACTATTTTGCGTGGATTTGGAGCATGTGGGGGGCTGAGTGACCTCAGAATGACCAATAAATATGATTTTAATATCTAAGAAACCGAAGCAGCACAAACAATAAAGCGAATATAACAGCACAAACGAAGTAAAAACGATTGAGCCTATTTTGCCGACGTTTTGCATTGGGTGGGGGCAGGGCCAACTACACGCAGTGATTGACAAGAGCTGGACAGGAAGGGACGTGATCGGCTCAAATGCATTTTCAATTTGCGCATTGAATTTTGCTACATCCATTGCGGGACATTTAATGAAAATGCAATCGCAAGTGTCTTAACTGTGAGTGTAAATGCAATTAAGAAAAATAACATTTACTGTAAATGATCATTTTGCTACAGTTTTTGCTTGAACATTTTAAACAGATAATAAAGAAACTAATAATTTTTTTAATACATTTTCATTTTAATTTTGCAACTTGTAAAGTAAAATATGTATTCAATTTACATATTAAAACTAGTGTATGAAATGGCAAATGTAAATTATATAATTGAATTATCATTTTCATTTTTCACCAAACATTGCACAAGTGTAATGGAAAATGTAAATTTAAATACAGAAATGCATTGTCATTTTACATATTGCATTATCATTTTGCATATTACATTTCAAATTGAATATTGCTACCCATATGCTTCCATAATAATTAACTACTTGACTATGAAAAGCTTATAGCTTGCCAAAAACGTTCTAAGTACAGTTATGTAGCTTCCTCAACACTGGTGCGCACTGAGCGTATGTAACTACATATAACTATAATTTATTTGCAAGGTAAATATACACTAAATCTGATAAATTGAGAATGCAGACATTTGTGTGTCTAAAAGTGTGTTCTTTTACTGTTGACATCTGTGAACACACAGGCATTGTGTGTGTGTGTGTGTGTGTGTGTGTGTGTGTGTGTGTGTGTGTGTGTGTGTGTGTGTGTGTGTGTGTGTGTGTGTGTGTGCGTGTGTGTGTGTGCGTGTGTGTGTGTGCGCGTGTGTGTGTGTGTGCGTGTGTGTGTGTGTGCGTGTGTGTGCGTGTGTGTGTGTGTGTGTGTGCGCGTGTGTGTGTGTGCGTGTGTGTGTGCGCGTGTGTGTGTGTGCGCGTGTGTGTGTGTGCGCGTGTGTGTGTGTGTGCGTGTGTGTGTGTGTGCGTGTGTGTGTGTGCGTGTGTGTGTGTGCGTGTGTGTGTGTGCGTGTGTGTGTGCGTGTGTGTGTGTGTGCGTGTGTGTGTGTGTGTGTGTGTGTACTCTGTGGGAAAAGGACTCAGATTGGGGTCAGTGGTGTGTGAGTGACAGCAGGAAGGTAATGAGGCCAGATCTGACCTGCAGCATTTACTCACAGCTGAGACTCGTCCCTGCTTGTGTTTGTGAGCTTTCTGAGTGGGTGGCCAATAGCTGATAAACATTAGTGCTCGCTGAACGCTAATAGATTCAGATTGGTAAGTGAATCAGACAGCATAACTGCTATATATGCGGATCTGTATACATTCTGTCTTATAAAACACTTTATATATATAACATTCACAAAAAGTGAGTGATAAAAAAAAAAATTATCTTCAGAAAAAAATATGATTTTACTGCATATATATTTAACCTCCGTATATATGTATGTGTAGAGCGGGACTTGTTTGAATCCATCAGGACTTGATTGGATCGTGAAACGTCACTAATTGTTTAATATTATTTTTCCCGCCCACATTGCCTTGATTATGTCAGTAGAAAGAACAAATCATTTGAGAGGTCAAAAAATGTATTGATTACACTTCATTTCGATAGTCCACTTTAGACATTCTACTAATACTTTGTAACTACATGTCAACTAACTCTCATTAATTTGCAACTACATGTCACCTAACTATTTAGTTAGTTCCCAACACTGTTGTGTGTTGGTGAATATAATCACACTGACAGTATTCTGTTTGCATGAGCTCCGACATAATTGCAGCACTGCAAAATCAAAGTTTATGTAAAAATTATGACTTCTAACTAATTATATTTTTAGGTGTTGATTAATATCTTATTTAATCATAATATTGTAAATAATAATCTAATAATATAAGTTCCAGCTTCCACAATCAGTCTTTAGTGATTTCGGAATCACCTTGTTTGTCATGTTTGAACCATCAGGAGATTTGGGAACAGCAAAACAGTTCCCTGTTTCATTCAGCTGTTATTTTGTGGAACCTGCCCTGCCGGCTCAGATAAGCAGATAATAAACAGATATTCCCAGTAACCTGTGAAAACACAAAGCTAGTTCACAAACACTGTCCCGTGTGCCGCGTCCCACACCGTCGCTGCTTCTCTCATCTTCTCTGCTGTTGTTTTGAGTCACACGCTATCTGTCCTGTCAGCAGGAGGGGTGTTCATCCGACGAGGGACACGGGAATATCAGCCTGGATCTGCTTGCTTTGTCTTATCACACCTGTTCACAACCTCTCCTCCCTTTAATGTTTAGAAGAAGAAAAAACACAAGCTAGGTGGCGAACGTACATCATTAAAACTTTAGAGTTCAATAGATAAGCTTTGCGAATACATAAAATACATAATTGCAGTATAATTAGTTGGATGTATACTGACAAAAAAAACAGGTTTCACAACATTCTACTAACTTTTGATAGCTTTGCAACTACATGTAAACTAACTAATTAATGTGTACTAGATTTCAACTAACTAGAGTATTAGTAGACAGTTAGGTTGGGGTTGATTTAATAAATTAACATTTAGTTGCAAAGTTACTTATAGTCAATATAATGTCTGTTGAGGAGCATCAGAATAAAGAGTTAGCAGATATTAGGAAGAGAGTCTACTAAAACTAACTAATGACTGCTAGTTGACATGTAGTTGCAAAGTTAATACCAAGTTCTGGCATGAAACTCTAGATAGCGCAGGATGATAGGTCCTCAACTCATTTTTTTGCGATTATCTACATGGCACAGCTAATTGGTTGCTGTTGCATCAGCGGCCAATGAGCTGCGGCTTAACATTCAAATACTGGTAGTGTTGTTGTTAGCAGTATGCTATGCTTTCAGAAACCCTCCCCCTTCCCCAGCTCCACCTGTATAGATCTGCTGTGGGTTCATTCATGTATGTTACACATGCAGCAGCGTAACAGATCTATTCCGCCAAGACCAAATACATTAACATTGCCATATGTTGTGGATGACCCTTACAGTTAGAGGCAATGAGGTGACCGGAACAAGAAGGAATCCGTTTAATGCAAACTTTATTTTACAACAAGTAGAAAAATCCCATGGTGCAGAAAACATAGTGTTATAAACCAAAAATAACAAAAAAAAAAACAACAACTATACAGTTCAGGAAACATGTTCGTGCCAACAGTCTATTGTTGTACCAAACAGACTAAAGTGGCGGTACTCTGACCATGCTCATGCCACACTCATCAAATTTCTTGGGAAATTGACATTGTGTTTTGGAGGTATTGCATACAGTACAATTATTGATGAATTGGATGGTGTCAGCAGACATCATGGACCACCAGAATCGATTCTTGAGAAGGTGTCGAGTAGCTGTAATACCTGAATGGCCGGAACTGAGAGCTGCATGAACTTGGTGTAGAAGTTTGTTACGTAGGGATTCTGGGACAAAAGTACGGTCACAAGGGCATTCAGAAGGTAGAGTACTTTGGACATTGATTTGAGTGATCTCGGTCATGATATCCCACTGAACAGGTGCAATGAGCAGTTTTTTCAGGAATAATGTGTTCCTCAGACTTGGGAACATTAGTCTCCTCCATTTGTCGAGACCTGGTGAAGAACAGTACCCATCTGGCGTGTCTGGGGTTCAATCGTTTAGCTGAACACAGGTATTCAAAGTTTTTGTGATCTGTGAGAATTGTGAAAGGATGCTGTGCTCCCTCTAATCAGTGCCACCATTACTCCAGCACAGCCTTCATGGCTAGTAGTTCACGGTTACCCACATTGTAGTTCCCTTTCAAGGGAACTCGAGCTGCGTCAAGCTGTGGGAACGCCTCTGCGTGTGTGCGTCATGAAGCACGTATGGAATCAGTCCAATGGAGAGACGGAACGTCATAGGCGGGTGACGTCATCGACCAGGAAACTATAAAGCACCCCCAAAACACAAGCGCGACAGCTTCTATGCCTTCAGTAAGCGCTATATGTGGATCTGTCTCAAGTGTTTTTGTCTGTCACTAAGCAGGAGTTTCACTATTTCAAAAAAAACTATATATATATATATATTATATTGAGAGACAATGGCGAGCGAACAGCAATTTAAGAAGTGTGTTCCTCCCTGCTCGCGCTATTTAACGGGCGGGGATACACACAGCTTATGTGTTGTTTGTTTGGGAGTGCAGCATGCCCAGTCAGCTCTCGAGGGGGCTGATTGTGAGCATTGCGAGCGTTTGCCTCTTAGAACGCTCCGCTCCCGCCGATCACTCTTTGAGGAGAGTGGTTCGGTTCGCGATCCCCGCGGATCGGGTCCCGCTCATGCCGAGGCTGAGCGCCGACGTCATTCGTGGGGATCGCAGATGGATCTAACAGCGGGGCTTGAGACGGGCTTTGCCCTATCTCAGCCCTTACCTGTTAGATCCAGTGCCTTAGTCTCGGGTTCGGAAGCACGCTCTGCGGTTTCTTCCCCCCGAACTGAGGCCCCAGTACTGCAACTATCCAGTTCTGAGGATCTGGATGTTGTTAGTCTGGATGCGGGAGATGTCGATGATTCGCCATCTCGCTCTCCCGAAAGTGAGGAGCTTATGGAGGTGCTCACTCGTGCTGTGTCTAAATTAAGCATCGAGTGGCCAGCTGTTAGGCAGGAGTCTAGAGAAAAATCTAAACTAGATGAGAGATTTTTGCCTTCCCGTTCCCAACCTCCACGCCGGTGCTTGCCCTTTTTTCCTGATTTACACTCAGAGGTTTCGAGATCGTGGAAAAAGCCGGTCTCTTATCGTGTTTTTTAGCCCTCAAACGTCCACATATTCGAATATCGTGGGGGCTAAATCTCACGGTTATGGGGCGATGCCTAAAGCAGAAGAGGCGCTTGCTAGTCACCTTTCTGCTGAAGCTGCATCTTCTTTTAAAGCACCACTTTTACCCTCTAAACCCCTCAGAAGTACATCTGCTTTAGTGGGTAAGGCGTATTCGGCGGCCGGTCAAGCCTCGGCGTGCCTGCATACTATGTCCATCTTGCAGGCATACCAGGCTGACCTATTAAAGGACGTGAGTGATTCTCAAGAGGTCAGCACTGATGTAGTTCGCGAACTGCGTCAGGCTGCAGATTTATCTCTGCGCGCCACCAAGGAGTCGGCCAAGCTAATGGGCCGTACTATGGCAGCCCTGGTGGCCGCAGAGAGACATCTATGGTTAAATCTCTCTGGCATGAAAGAAAAAGATAAAGCTTTTCTTTTAGACGCTCCTCTCTCTCCTCATGGTCTGTTCGGTGATTCTGTGAATACTGTCATAGATTCAGGAAGAGAAGAAACAATCAGCAGCGTTTCAGAAATTTATGCCTCTTAAAATTCATGTCCCCGGTACTGCTGGGCGGGAGCAGTCCAGGCCGTCAGTCAGCTCCTCACATAGGGCGCAACAGAAGCAGAGTGTCGCGTCTCGCGCTCCCCCTTCCAAACAGTGGGACCAGACGCGGCACTCTCAGCCGAAGTCTTCTGGCAAAACTGATCTGAGGACAGTTATTATGGCCAAGAAGGCTTCGGCAAAGAGGAAGTCCTGACGCCACTGGCGTCAGGATGCTGAGGGTGGTCCCTGCCGTGGGAGAGAGGTGTTCACCGCATTACACGGTGCCCGCTCTTCTTCGGTGCCCTCAGGGGCCCGTTCTGCCAACCCCGCCTTCATGCCGGGGCACAGACGGTCCCAGCGAGCGCTTTCCCGAGGGACGCTCGCCCCCTCTGAGGAGGGTCTCAGAGCAGTTAAGCCAGTCGTTCCCTGCCGGTGCGCCGTTACAGGACGCTGCGTTTGCTGCTCAAGTTACACCAGAGGCCAGTCTCGAGAGACTGGTACCCTTAGTAGTATTTCTGGCAGAGTGGAAAAACCTTCCAAAAATATCTCAGTGGGTTCTGCACATAGTAGAAAAAGGTTATGCTATCCAATTCAGGTGTCGTCCACCAAAATTCAGAGGGGTTCTGCCCACAGTGGTGGGCCCCGAGCAGGCTCTGGTAATGGAACGAGAGGTGAAAGCGCTCCTTCAGAAGGAGGCTATAGAACGGGTTCCTCCTCCCAGTTTGGAGTCGGGTTTTTACAGCCGATATTTCATCGTTCCAAAGAAGGATGGGGGGTTGCGTCCAATTTTAGATCTGCGCCTGTTGAATCGCGCGGTAGGGAAGCTAAAATTCAAGATGCTCACTATCAAGCAGATTGTGGCACAAATCAGATCCGAGGACTGGTTTGTCACGATAGATCTGAAGGACGCGTACTTCCATATTTCCATCCTTCCACAGCACAGGAAGTTCCTGAGGTTCGCCTTCGGGGGCGAGGCGTACCAGTACAAGGTTCTTCCATTTGGCCTAGCTTTATCTCCCCGCACTTTCACAAAATGCATGGATGCAGCTCTAGTGCCCCTGAGGCTTCAGGGCATTCGTATCCTCAATTACATCGACGATTGGTTGATTTTAGCTCAGACGGAGCAGATGGCGGTTCGGCATCGAGATGTCGTTCTCGCTCATATAAGAAAGTTGGGGTTAAGGCTGAACGCGAAGAAAAGTGTTCTATCTCCTTCTCAGAAGACCGCTTTTCTGGGCGTCGTTTGGGATTCGGTCTCGATGCGGGCACGGCTCTCCCCGACCCGCATCGCTTCGATTCTCGCAGCCGTGAAACAAGTAAAGCTAGGCCAGCTACTCACTGTAAAACAGTTTCAGAGACTGTTGGGTCTGATGGCAGCAGCGTCCAACGTTATACCTTGCGGCCTGCTGTACATGAGACCACTGCAGTGGTGGCTCCGGACCAGGGGATTCTCCCTGAGGGGAAATCCCCTCCGCACGATCAAAGTCACGCGGCGCTGCCTTCGTGCTCTGGTCATGTGGAAAGAAACCTGGTTCCTATCCAAGGGGCCTGTGTTGGGGGCTCTTTGTCGTCGCGTGACGCTAACGACGGATGCTTCCCTCACAGGGTGGGGGGCGGTCATGAGTGGTCGTCCAGCCCAAGGTCTGTGGCAGGACCATCATCTATTATGGCATATAAATTGTCTAGAGATGTTGGCAGTGTTCCAAGCTTTGAAACACTTCCTAGCAGACCTCAGAGGTCATCACGTGCTAGTTCAGTCAGACAACATGTCGGTGGTCTCGTATATAAATCATCAGGGGGGCCTGCGGTCGCGTCCACTTTACAAGTTGGCCCGTCAGATCCTCCTGTGGTCCCAGGGGAGATTACAGTCTCTGAGAGCTATGTATCTTCCTGGTTATCTGAATGTGGTAGCAGACTCCCTGTCGAGGCAGGGGCCGAGGCCGGGGGAATGGAGGCTCCACCCCGAGGTGGTGGAGCTCCTTTGGTTGAGTTTCGGTCGCGCCGAGGTGGACCTATTCGCTTCCAAGGAGACAACGCACTGTCATCTGTGGTTCTCCATCAGTCAGCCAGCCCCTCTGGGGTTGGACGCTCTGGTACAGCCGTGGCCGAGGTCACGTCTGTATGCTTTTCCCCCGATTGCTCTGCTACCAGGAGTTCTGGAGAGGGTTCGCCGGGACGGGGTCAGCCTACTTCTAGTAGCCCCGTTCTGGACGGCCCGAGTATGGTTCACGGACCTAATATCTCTTCTGGACGGCTCTCCCTTGGAGATTCCGATCAGGAGGGATCTACTCTCTCAGGAGGGCGGTACGATATTTCACCCCCGCCCAGAGTTGTGGAAACTGTGGGCTTGGCCTCTGAGGGGGCCCAGCTCATAGAAACTGGTCTCTCAACTGAGGTTGTTGAGACCATCCTTCACTCCAGAGCTCCGTCCACGAGGAAGTTATATGCCCTGAAGTGGAAACTTTTCACTTCTTGGTGTGCAGAACACCGGCAGGACCCAGTTAACGGCCCAGTGGGTGCAGTGCTGGAGTTCCTGCAGGAGCGTTTCTCTGCAGGGTTATCCCCCTCCACACTAAAGGTGTATGTGGCGGCACTAGCTGCTTACCATGTCCCTTTCAGTGGAGTTTCTCTTGGGAGACACCCACTTATAACTCGCTTCCTTCGTGGTACTTTGAGGCTGAGGCCTGCAGTTCGCATGAGGGTGCCGACTTGGGATTTGTCCATTGTATTAGAGGGCCTCTCTTTGGCCCCCTTTGAACCTATTGAGGAAGTTTCTGAGAAATTCCTCACATATAAGACTCTCTTTCTGCTTGCAATATCCTCAGTTAAAAGGATCGGAGATTTGCAGGCTCTGTCGGTTGCACCCTCGTGCCTGGAGTTTTCGCCTGGTATGGTTAAGGCTTTTCTATACCCTAGACCAGGTTATGTCCCTAAGGTCCCTACTAATGCTGTTAGACCTACAGTGCTGCAGGCTTTCTATCCTCCTCCTTTCGTGTCATCAGATCAGGAGAAACTTAACCTTCTCTGCCCTGTTAGGGCGTTAGACGCTTATGTCCACAGAGCTGCCCTGTGGAGGAAATCAGAACAGTTATTTGTGTGCTTTGGGCCACCCAGGAAGGGGTGTCCCGCGTCTAAACAGAGAATGAGCAAGTGGGTGGTTGAGGCCATCTCACTTGCTTATGAGTCGGCTGGTCAGCCTTCACCTTTGGCTGTACGAGCCCACTCTACTAGGAGTATGGCTGCCTCTAAGGCATTATTGTCAGGAGTATCGCTGAGTGACGTTTGTGATGCGGCTGGGTGGTCCTCACCGCATACGTTTGTTAAGTTCTACGAATTGGACTTGAGTTCCACTCCTGGGGCACAGGTGCTCTCGTCATCTGTGCGCTAGTTCCCACATGACGGTCATTTGCTCCTATGGCGACGTGGGTATGGGCGTTCCCACAGCTTGACGCAGCTCGAGTTCCCTTGAAAGGGAACGTCTCGGTTACGTATGTAACCCTAGTTCCCTGATAGGGAACGAGACGCTGCGTCGTTCTGCCATACTCCCAGCATGCCCGTTAGCGCTTCCTTCAGGCCTATCAGAAGCTGTCGCGCTTGTGTTTTGGGGGTGCTTTATAGTTTCCTGGTCGATGACGTCACCCGCCTATGACGTTCCGTCTCTCCATTGGACTGATTCCATACGTGCTTCATGACGCACACACGCAGAGGCGTTCCCACAGCTTGACGCAGCGTCTCGTTCCCTATCAGGGAACTAGGGTTACATACGTAACCGAGACGTTTTGTTCGGCTGGGGACAATTTTCTTGAGTAGAATGCACAGGGAAACATTTTGGCTGGAGTTCCATGTCGCTAACTAAGTATGGCCCCGATACCTGTGTTCGAAGCGTCAACCTCAACTATGAATGGGGGATTTGGGTCAGGATGATGAAGAATTGGAGCGGTTGTAAATTGTGCTTTGAGATCTTGGAATGCCTGCTGAGAGTGGGTTGACCAGATGAGGCGAGATGAGTTCTTCAGTTCAAACTTCAGTTCTGTCGCCGCTCCCTTAACTACCATGACTAAACCATGGTAGTTAAGGGAGCGGCGACAGAACTGAAGTTTCTTATAAAGCGTCTGTAAAAATTGGCGAACCCCAGGAATCGTTGTAGTACCTTTACTGTGCGTGGTTGAGTCTGCGTAGCCATGGTAAGCCGAGAATGACCAGATTGTTAGGTGTGTGAATGACACATAATCTGATGATTTCTTTGTGGAGTATTCCTAATTGCATGTAGACCTCTTCCATGATGTGTTCGACTCTTCCTTCTCCTATGGGGCGACCATCTATCGCCTCCACTGCCAATTGATAATTGCACAATGTAAGTGCGAGTTTATGTTGTTGTGCAAATGCAGTAAATATGAAATTACCGTCTGCCCCAAAGTAGATACTGTCTTGCCCTTGAAAGATAGTTCCACAGGTATTTTAATCCAGGACGAGGAATGATTCCTTTCAGTTCGTGGACTCACCGATTTGGAGGTATATAGAGCTGGTCGGATTGGACATGCTGACTTGAGGTGACCGGCTTTAACACAGTACATGCATAGGTGCTGCTGCATTCGTCGTTCTCGTTCTTTGGGGGTTAGATGAGTGTAACCGAGTTGTATAGGTTTTGGATAAGAAACAGCGGCTTGTGCATTGGAGAAGTGTGGACGAGTAGGACGTCGCGATCGGTTCAGATTATCGATCTAGATTGTCAGTTCAATGAATTTGTTCAGCGTTCTTCCCTCGTCACAACAGACTAATTCAGCTGGAAGTTTGTGACACAGTCCCTTTCTGAACAGTGCTTTTAATGTGTCCTCTATCCACTCAGTTTGGTCAGCGAGTGTGCGAAAAGTTAATGCATATTCTGCTGCTGTGGTTCTCCCCTGTGACAGAGCGAGTAGCTGATCCCCCGCACTCAGACCTCCCGCAGGATGTTCGAAGACCTCCCTGAAGCGTTGTAGAAAGATAATGAAGGAGGGGAAGACTGAATCATCCTCTCTCCACACAGCGGTGGCCCAGTCTAGAGCCTTTCTACTCAACAGCAAACACACAAATGAGATTCTCCTTGAGTCTGTGGGATACAAAGTAGGCTGTTGATTAACAAAGAGAGAGCACTGCAATAGAAATCCCTTACACTTAACTGGATTTCCATCAAACTTCTCGGGAAAGGCTAATCGTGGGTTTACAGATGAGGTAGGAGTGGTTATGGAGTCCACTGGGGCGGCAATCGGAGCTGATGCTGTCTCGGTTGGGGATAACCGAAGGCCCTGTAGTGTCCTTACAAGCTCCTCTGTTAGTGATGTCAGGTGATTGAGCTCATATTGGTGTACGACGAGCTGGTTGGCTTGTGCGGACAATTCTGATGACAGTTGCATAATGGCTGCTGGATCACTGTGTGGGGAAGTCTTATGTAATGAGGCGTCAGCGGAGTGAGGATCCATCTGCAGTTTATTGATAGTCAGATTCACAAGCAGTAAAAGATACAGTTGCGACAGCATAAACAGGAACAGGCAGAGGTGAGGGTAGGCAGCAAACATGCGGATTCCAAAGACAGGCAGAGTTCAGGGCAGGCAGCAAACAAACAGAGTCCAAAAGGCAGGCAAAGATCAGGGCAGGCAGCAAACAAACAGAGTACGAAAAACAGTCCAAGTCAAATACAGGAAAAATACTATAAACGGGAATCAACGCTCAGAAATGTTCATCATGGCAAAACAAGACTTTGCACTGATGCTGTGTAAGTGGTGTGCTTAAGTTGTGTGTGTATAACGAACTGCGTGTGTGTGTGTGTAATCAGTCCCAGGAATGAGGGCCTATGGGAGATGAAGTCCAAATGAGAAGCAGTCAGTATTCGGGTGATATCTCCCTCTGGTGGTGTGAAGGAGGTGGTGCGGAAGCTTCACTTGTAACAGTTACGGTGGCCATCTTAACGTCGAGGCCCCGCCTACGGAACATACCAAGCTATAGGTGAGTCTAACATTCAATTCAATTAAAATTTATTTGTATAGCGCTTTTCAAAATACATATTGTTTCAAAGCAGCTTTACAGAAAGTGCATTTCAGAAATGTACATAGAAAAAATACAGTTAGTTAATCATGTATTAATTTAGGGCATAACATATCGCCGGCGAGTCGTCTCTTCACAGGCGTTTAGTCATCTCATCGCATTGTAGGGATAGAAGGTCCATTAAATATACAGGAGCTAGACCATTTAGGGCTTTATAGGTCAGTAGTAGTACTTTGTAATTGATACGGAACTTAATAGGTAACCAGTGCAGAGATGATAAAATTGGTGTTATATGATCATATTTTCTTGACCTAGTAAGAACTCTAGCAGCTGCATTTTGCACTAACTGTAGCTTGTTTACTGAGGATGCAGGACAACCAGCTAATAAAGCATTACAGTAATCTAGTCTTGAGGCATGAATGCATGAACTAACTTTTCTGCATCAGAAACAGATAGCATGTTACGTAGCTTAGCAATATTTCTAAGGTGGAAAAAGGCTGTTCTTGTAACATATGATATATGATTTTTGAAAGACAAGTTGTGGTCTAGTATAACACCCAGGTCTTTTACTGTAGTGGATAAAGTAACAGGACATCCTTCTAAATTAAAGTTGTATTGTACGAGGTTTTGTGGGTAGTTTTTTGGACCAATAATTAATACCTCCGTTTTATCTGAATTTAATAGCAGGAAATTACACGTCATCCAGCATTTTATATCTTTAAGACACTCTGTCAATTTAGATAAGTTAGTGTTTTCATCTGGTCGTGATGAAATATATAATTGAGTGTCATCAGCATAACAGTGGAAATTAATTCCATGTTTTCTTATAATATTACCAAGTGGCAGCATATATATTGAGAATAGCAGAGGGCCTAACACCGATACTTGCGGCACTCCATAGTCTACTGACATTATCTTCGATTTTTCACCATTTAAACAGACAAAATGGTAACGGTCTGATAAGTACGATCTAAACCAGCTTAATGCCTGTCCCTGAACACCAGTGTAGTTTTGTAGTCGATCCAAGAGTATTTTATGATCTATAGTGTCGAACGCAGCGCTAAGATCGAGTAGAACTAGTATTGAGATACAGCCTTGGTCAGAAGCTAAAAGTAAATCATTTGTAATTTTAACTAGCGCAGTTTCTGTGCTATGATGCGGTCTGAATCCTGACTGAAATTTTTCATAGATATCATTTTCTTGCAAGAAAGAGCACAATTGAGCGGACACAATTTTTTCTAGTATTTTAGACATAAATGGAAGATTTGAAATGGGTCTGTAATTTGCTAGGTTATATGGATCTAATTGCGGTTTCTTAATGAGAGGTTTTATTACTGCCAGCTTGAATATTTTTGGAACATGACCTAAAGATAAAGACGAGTTAATAATATTGAGAAGAGGCTCTTCCACTACGGGTAACACTTCTTTCAGTAGTTTAGTGGGTATTGGATCTAATAAACATGTTGTTGGTTTAGATTAGGGATGGCCCGATACCATTTTCTTTCAAACCGATACGAGTACGAGTATTTACATTTGTGTACTTGCCGATACCGAGTACCGATACCGATATTTCTACCACAAAAGTAACTATAGGCTCCCAGAAAAGAAGACAGAAGACATTATTTTAGAACACAGGTTAGAAGACTGTTTTTATTTTCTTCTCTGCTTGTTTTAACAAGTCTAAAAATAAATAATAATGAGTAAAATAATAAATGTATAAACACACAAACCACTGTTAATTTAACATAAAAGCAAGCAGGCTACTGCTATTCTTGCTTTTCTGCAACAGATGAATAAAAATCTATTAGTTTTAATGTTTTATTCATAGATATTTCTAGTTTGCGGGAGTCCCGCGAATCGTTTTATTCTCCCGCAACCCGCACACACCGAGTGAGTGCATTACCGCCCGTGCCCGCGCTCGCACTCGGCCATCAGATCTAGTGCCGCGCCGCACTCTATTGCGTTGGGACTCGGGAGTGCACGTCCCTATGCCTCAGTTCACCTCGACAAAGCACTCGCGGCGGCCAGTTTAGTTTTGCAAAATGTACGTGGTATCGGGGCGTGATATCGGCGAATTTTTATGAGTACGAGTACGAGTATATGAGGACAGTATCGACCCGATCCCCGATGCCAGTATCGGTATCGGGCCATCCCTAGTTTAGATGCAATGATAAGTTTATTTAGCTCTTCCTGTCCTATAGTTGTAAAGCGGTGTAGTTGTTCTTGAGGGGCGATAATTGATGCTGAATCATAAAACACCATAAGAGATTGTACATTTACAATTGTGTTTCTGATGCTTTCTATTTTCTCAGTGAAGAAATTCATAAAATCATTACTACTATACTGTAACGGGATATTTTGCTCTGGATATGTCTGTTTATTTGTTAGTCTAGCCACGGTGTTAAATAAGAACCTTGGATTATTTTGGTTATTTTCTATTAGTTTGCGGAGATGCTCAGCCCTGGCTGCTTTTAGAGCCTTTTTATAACGTGACATACTGTCTTTCCACGCGATTCTAAAGACCTCTAAATTAGTTTGTTTCCATTTACGCTCTAAGTTACGAGTTTCTCTCTTGATAACATGCGTAGCACTGTTGTACCATGGTGCTTTAGTTTTCTCTCTAACCTTTTTTAATCTAATTGGTGCAACAATTTCTAATGTACTAGAGAAAATGGTGCTCAAACTGCTAGTCATTTCCTCTAGTTCATCTGTTTGTTTGGGTTCACTGAGCAGCTGAGATAGATCAGGTAAGCTATTTGAGAATCTATCTATAGTGGTTGGAAGGATTGTTCTGCCTGGTCGATAACGTGGCGCAACATGACAAATTTCAGTAGTACGTATTATGCAAGTTACCATGTAATGATCAGTGACATCATCACTTTGCGGTACAATATCTAAATCGGTTGGATTGGTTCCATATGATATAATTAAATCTAGTGTATGATTTAGACGATGAGTGGGACCGCGGACGTTTTGCTTGACCCCAAATGAGTTTAATAAATCTGTAAACGCAGCCCCTAACGCATCATTTGTGTTATCTACTTGTATGTTAAAATCTCCAGCAATTATTGCTTTATCGACATTGACCAATAGATCTGAGAGAAAGTCTGCAAACTCTTTTAGGAAATCAGCATAGGGCCCTGGAGGTCTATATACAGTAGCCAAGGCTAGAGATAATAGGGATTTCTTTCTTACATCTAAGAGCGTAACATTTAGCACAAGTACTTCAAATTAATTAAACCTGTGACCTGTTTTCTGAGTAACATTTAGAATATCTCTATAGATTGTTGCAACACCGCCGCCACGACCGATCAGACGGGGCTCATGCTTATAACAGTATCCTGGTGGAGTAGACTAATTTAGACTGAAATAATCATTTGGTTTAAGCCAGGTTTCAGTAAGGCAAAATACATCGAAACTATTATCTGTAACCATTTCATTTACAATAACCGCCTTAGGTGTGAGCGATCTAATGTTTAGAAGACCCTTTAGAAATTGACCCTCCAGGCCATCAGCACGGTAGAGCCTAGGTCACTCCCAGAACAGATTCCAATTATTTACAAAGAGCAGTTTCTGTTCATTACACAATGACATTAACCATTCATTTAGTGCAAATAATCTACTGAACCTTTCCTGTCCTTGTCGGTACGTGGGAAGCGGTCCAGACACGATGATCGTTGCTTCAGGCGATGTGCTGCGTACCGTCTCGATCAGGCTCCTGTAGTCCTTCTTCAGAACCTCCGTCTGCCGCAGCCGGATGTCGTTCACTCCCGGGTGCAGCACAACAGCTCCGACGCGCTCGTCACCGTTCAGGATCTCGGGAACATGTGCAGCGACATCTAGAACACGAGCACCAGGAAAGCAGTGAGTGCGCACATTAGCCTTACCTGAGGTAGCACGGACATGACGGACGATGGAACTGCCGATGATCACGGCGTCGTCACGTTCCGACTCGCGAAGAGGGGAGAAGCGGTTCCGGGTGGAGATCTCGAAGACCGGGAGGGGTGGAGAGGTTCTTGGTCTGGTCCTGGCTCGTGTCTTCCGCTGAGGGATCACCCAGGGTCCATGGTGTTGTGTCGGTGCCGGAGTGAATGAAGCCAGGGATGATCGCGTCCTGGGTGCTTGCGTCCTGTGCAGAGAAGCACACGGAGTAGACGAGGTCGGAGTCAAAAAGTTACTAACCACTGACTTGTGAGCATCGGCACGTGATGTTTCAAGCGCTGATCGCCGATCTCGCAGCTCGGCTTGCCTCTCTAGCAGACCACGGATCTGCTTCTCCACGGACTCCAGCTCCAACAGCACCGAATGCAGCTTGAATGTGTCCTCACCTGCACTCAGAGGTAACGTTAGACACACATCCGATATATTCGCCATTATAACAGATGAACAGTAAATTAGTAGTGATACTACCAATATCACTACTAATTTAGGACTGAAATCTTGGATATAACCCGTATCCTTTCAGTGAAATGGGTGTAAATGAGACGATCGATAGGCGAGAGGCCACGCGTGCAATGCTAGCGGGCTAAAGGCTAGTAGCGGAGATTCGGAAAGTTGGATCTAAGTAGCGGTATCAAAGCAATCCGATTGTTTTTTATAAGGAATAGTATCGAAGATAAGTTCACATGCTGTAAAAATAGAAAGTGCTTGTTTATAAATGAGTGGTAAAGAAGAAAATCAAGGATTTATGAATCAATTCGACGGAGCTCTAAACACAAACACAGACCGCACGCGCATGCAACATAACATTTAACATAACATAACATAACATCTAACATAACATTTACACAACATTTAGTCTCACATAATAACATTTTAGACACAATGGGTCTCATTCATGAAACACGAGCAGAACTAATTGTTGTGTAAATCGTGTGTAAAGTGGTTCTGGCTTAAATTTTCGGATTCATTAAAATGTTCGTATTTTCCAAATGTTAGTTGGTACGCAAGAAATCTACACCTGCTCCCAGCCACGCGTAAATAGTGCGCTTAACATCCAAACGTTTTGCTCATTAATAAGGCTGCATTTTAATTCACCTTAATCGGGTACATATTTACACAGCATTTTGAAAAAATATTATATATAGTAATTACATACGGTTTTTCTTATTATGAGAGCCAGTAATAGCATCTGTGATGGTGGTCCTTCTCCAGTTTGAATACGATTTTTCCGAAGTGAACTAATTCGTTTTTTGCTGTCAAGCTTAATGTCGAACCATTTTCTTCTCACTTCTGGGACTGTTCGTTTAACAGATGAAACTCCATTAACTGCATCTGTAATATGCTTTTTTTTAGGACCCGATACACCACTATGTACGCTTGAAAATAAAATGTGGCGTTTTGAATGAACTTCTGATAATAAAACTTCAATTTCTGAGAAATTTTTCTTTTTCATTCGCATTCATGTCATAATATGATGCCCATATATAGTTGTCAGTCGGATTTAATGGGCGGGATTTATGGTAATTGAGAATGAACGTGCACGCGCATCCCATGTACGACTGATTGGAATTCATTAACACACACACACATTTCACTATCACATCTGACGTTTACGAAGTATTTGTGAATCAGGAGAAGAGTTTTCGGGAAGGTCTCTTTTCGCGCAAATCACTCACATATTTACTCGTATATTTACAAATGTTTCATGAATGAGACCCAATAATCCTACATATATTGCACCCAAACCATTCTATGTCTTTCCAGCATCCCAAAAATCAATAGAAATAAAAAACAATACTGCGCCATTGACTTTAGACCAGGTTTCAGATGGTCATTGGCTCAATCTATTTCAGATCCTCAAAATAGCAAGACGCCAACACAACTCGTTTTCAGACCCGCAGCCCATGGGCGCACAAATGGCCTCAAATGCATTTTCTATTTAAACAACGTGATGCAGGACGTGAAAATGATAACTGCGTCGGGCTGAAACTAGCAAAAAACACTTTTTTTTGCACGTGTCGTGCCTGGAGCTGCATTGCACCGGGTGTATGATAGGGCTCAAAGTGTTTAACAATGCATTAAAATAAATGTTTTTTTTTTCTTCACAATAACATTCACTAATGAATTGTGGACAATAAGACTAGATAACTCATTCATTAAGAATAAGTAAATAGGTCCCGTTGTTATTTAATGTTGACTCTCTCTGACAGTGTGATGGGTCCAACAAATGATTTGGGTTTGGTTTCTTACAGTCCATTTCTGTCTTTAATAACCCCGGCTTCTTAATGACATCAAGATGTGTGTCCTGTGTGTCTTGTGGGGCAGTAGCACAGCTCTCAGTAAACACGCTTATAACACTTACATATGTGACCAAAATGTATTTTATGGGGACCATGGCTCTGTAGTGGATCTAGGAATGGCCTGAAATGTGTGGCGAGAGTGTTGAAAGCGCTGAGGTTACCGGTAGGTTGAGTGTTTGTGTGCGCAGCGCCTGTTTCAACCAGCAAAATAGGTGGATGGAAATTCAAAGTGGACACACACGCACACACACACACACACACACTCCTGCACCTGATCTTCATTTTTCAATTTGTAGCCAATCTTCGTACAATTGGGCACCAAATTAAAAGGTAAACAGCGCAGATATCCATCTTGTTTGCTTCAAAGCTTGCGAAGGGCCCCTCCTCACACACACTTACAGTCATGGCTGAGTTGCTCCCTGCTGTGTCTGCATTAGTCGTAATCAAGTGCTTGTTTGAAGCAGTTATCTTCTGACCGCCTGCAGAGCGCTGATGATGACAAGTGACAGACTGTCCCGGGCCAAACACAAACTTACCTCCAGATCAGACCGGAGACAAAGGAAGCTCTCCAAAAAAAAAAAAGAAATAAAAAAGTATATGTATACACATGTACGTCATTTGATTTATATGCAAAATATACAGTATATGTTTATTTTGTTTAAGCGGACCTATTCTGCTTTTTTACCTGTTCATCTTTATTTAGTGTGTAATGTTGCTGTTTGAGCATGAAAAAACTCTGCAAAGTTACAAAGTCCCTCCAGCGGGAGTTATTCTCTACATCAGTGTCACTGTTTCTGAACTCCCTGAAACTCCTCCATTGTAGTCTTCAGTTTTCATTTTCACTTTATTTTGATGGTCCCTTTAACACATTCTGTTGACTATAAGTAACGTTGCACCTACATGTCTACTAACTCTCATTAGAGTGTTAGTAGAGTATTAGTAGACAGGTAGGGTTTGGGTTAGAATAAGTTGATGTACTTATAAAGTCTGTTGAGGAGCATCACAATAAAGAGTTAGCAGATATTGAGCAGACAGTCTACTGTTACTATAATGAGAGTTAGTTACATGTAGTTGCAAAGTTACTGATAGTCAACAAAATGTTCAAAAGGGAGCATCAAAATAAAGTGTTACCGCGTTTTCTTCCGGGAAACGAACACATCACAATATTCCTCATTTAAATAATTCAATAATTCATTCATAGTTAGTAGCCTTCCCGTTAATGCATAATCTTGAAATATGATCTCTAAATTGCTTTCTGTTAGTCTATATTTGCCGGTCATGTTGCCTTGCATCACAGTAGCAGATGTGCTTCTTCCACAAAGGTGTTTAGGTGCATGTCAGCAGTGATTTTATGTGCTTTTCTGATTGTCATAACGTAATAATACATGAGTGTTTTGGTGTGTGAATATAAACTAATATTCTGTGGCTTCTGGTTTCCCACTTGAACCTGTAGTGCGTGTTTGTGTGTGTGTGTGTGTGTGTGTGTGTGTGTGTTTGTGTGTGTGTGTGTGTGTGTGTGTGTGTGTGTGTGTGTGTGTGTGTGTGTGTGTGTGTGTGTGTGTGTGTGTGTGTGTGTGTGTGTGTGTGTGTGTGTGTGTGTGTGTGTGTGCGTGAAATGTGTGGCTCCTGAGGAACCTTCGGCATGTAAAGTAGCTATGGAAGAAAGAGCTCATTGTGCGATTGCATGTCAGCCACACGTTTCCCATCTGAAAGTTTGATTCAGAGTGTCAAGAGAATCAGCAGAGTGAACACACATGCCTTCAAAACCTTGAGAAATATCACAGAAATTAGGCAATACTATAGTCAATGCAGCAGAAATGCTGGGTGAGTTGGTAAACCATATTGGATCAACAACAAACCAGCTATCCTAATCTGAAAAACATTCTGAGACTAGTAAGACCTGTTTCTACAGAGTCATCCTTTGAGCCAAGATGTCTGAATTTGTGCTCGGGACACTAAATTTGAGGTCAAAATAACAGATATTTGTTTGTACTTGCCATAATAAATTACATACTGTATCTTTAAGAATTCTAAATATTTATTGGAAATTGGTGAATGATTATCTGATTGCCTGTGCAGCGTACTGACTATCATCAGAATAGAAATATCAGACTACTAATATTGCTAATATATTAGTATTAGTAATAATAAATTAGCAAAATATTAGGTAACACTTTATTTTTACAGTGTCCTTGTTACAAGTTACATGTAGTTACTGCAGTAAAAACTATAAATTATGCATAATTACATGCAACTAACCGTAAACCAAACCCTAATCTTAACCCTATAGTAAGTACATGTAGTTAATTATTATTACACAGTAATTAAATGCTTAATTACAGTATAACATGGACAACCTAAAATATAGTGTAATCAAATATTACTTATTCATTGATTAGAATTGTATGATCGGAATACTACTAATAAATGCCTTCTAAGTGAAACAGTAGCCATTATTCCATAACCTCACTTTTAAAATCGTCATTTTTAAACCAATGAAGTTAGTCAAAGAAATATTAAAGTTGTGGCTGTAATTCAGATCACACTGTAAATGTAAGGTTGAGTTAAGAGCATTGCTTTGTGTGATAGAGTATTGTGTGCTTTATGGTTTAGTAATCGTGTTCGTTAGGTCATCCAGGTATTTAATGCATATGGAAAATTCACATACTCTGCACAGTCCACATCATACTCTATACAGCAGGAATAGAGAGAACAATGTTTGAAAAACTCTATTTATGTCTGTCAAGACATCTGGGTCAGGGCCACACATGCTACGAATTAAGCTTGCATACAACATATTCAAAAAGTAGCTGCACAGTTGACACGCTTCTTGAACGCAGGTCCGTCTCTCTCATTATATCCCTTATTTCTCTCTGTGTTTATATATGGTGCACTCTGTCCACAGGCCAGACATCTATTGTCTTATTGTTGGACATCTTGAGAGGGTAGAGTTCAGTCCACTGTTTTTCCTTCTCAGTCCATAGAAAGCAATTGATCTCAATCAACAGGCCATTATCTTCAGCAGGCAATTATCCACATTGTCACTTTTGCATTTGACCCCGTGACCTCAGCAGATCACTGGGGCCAGGAGAAACCCGAGCTAACCTTCCCTGCTCCCTGTACAACCAATATTACAGAGGCCCCTGGGGGCCCTTTGCCAAAAAGAAAAAGAAATCCATTACTTAACCAACTACCAGATCTGTGGCATAGTTACCTCTCCTGGGTAATGCGTAACAAGAACGTTGAGTGACGTCTCACAACTAGTCTCACATCGGTCACTGTGAAACTTCTCAGCATTTTATTCTGAAATCGATTGATTTTATTTGAAAAAGTTTCACTTAAGTACTTGTTGACTCTTCAATCTGAGGGAAATAAACAGCTGTATTACTATTGGGCATGTTGAAAGTAGTTACACCCCACATAGGAAAGAAAAATCTAAAGTGAGTCCTCTTTAATATCTTAATTCTTTCCCTGCCAGCGTTTTTTTTTTTTTTTTAAGTTGGCAGCCACCGCCAGCGTATTTAATAATGTTCACTAAACAGAATATTTTGTTGCCTGAATATCTAAATATGCAATATAGCAAAATAAAGAACAGACCCTCTGCTTTAAAAAAAGAAAAGAAAGAAAAACATTTTATTCTAGCTTGCATTTCTTGCATGCATTCTTGTTTAATCAACACTTGAATGTGGGTGAAAAAAAAGCAATATTTTAAACAAAAAGCTGAGAAAATCTTGTTCTTTTTGAGCATGTGCAAAAAGGTGTAAGGGAACCCTGGTGACTGAATGAACTGCCTGTATGAATGTCTATAGTGTTTACGGCCCTGCTTCAAATGAAAAGAGGTGCGACCGTTTTCAGTGAACAGTAGTGACTACCTAGTTTGTTTCTACAATGATACATTATATTGTAGATACATTATATATTACATTACACAATGGTAGTTATGCATTGAGTTATGTTTTTGTATGGGACACACACCCTTGTTTAGTTCCTGTCTCTATGAAGACCCTCCTTCTGAAAAGCACACTGTGCTCTGATTGGTCGGCTGGATCAGTATGTTGTGATTGGGCGAGCGCTTCGAGTGTGTTTGGGAAATGTCCCACCCCTTTCCATAACCGCTAGTTTCAACACACTACTAACTAACTCAATCAGGCCCGGCCCTTTAATCAACGTATTAATTATGTTCATTCTCGGAAGAAACTCAAGACTACAATGAAGGTGTTTCAGGGAGTTTAGAAACAGTGACACTGATATAGAGAAGAACTGCTGGAGGGACTTTTTGAGTTTGTAACTTTTTGATGCTAAAACAGCAACATTACACACTAAAGAAAGCTGAAAACCTAAAAACATAATAGACCCTCTTTAAATTAATCTTTTTATGCTTTCTACTTCTCAGATATCTTTCCTGAAAATAAGGCAATGGCCATCTTCAATGGGTCTCATCTGGAGTTTCAAAAGAGGTCTAAACATTTACAAAGATACTCAATCAAAAGTCCAAGATTTCAATATTACGAACTCTTATATTGTTCATCTCCCAAGACCAAAGTATCTGAGCTGTCTGCATTCACTGTATTGTCCTTTACTCTTGTTGCATTGTTCCCTTTGGTGTCTACTTTATTACTCCCCAGCAAGCACCTTTTAAAATGATATTTGATAGGCAGGTAGATACTTTAACTATGAAAGAAATAAAGGAAGATGTGGATGGGACTCACTGGTTTGCTTGCGCACATGGCACTTGTTGTATGTTTGTGTAGCTTATGTCTGACGAGAGCCTCCACGTAAATGAAAAGCAGGGCGCTTGTGCTGGCATGGCCATAGCTTCCTGCTAGATTACCTGAGCTCTTGCTTCCTGTTGCTTACACAGACCTTTCCCTGACACAATCAGATCTGGACACCAGTCAACACAAAACTGCTGAGTTACGCGATGAACATCGATAAAAACACACAACGGTTGGAGGTTTTCACTGAATGATAAAGTCAACAGGCACTGCCAAAACTCGAGAGTTCATTTTAGATTTGTCTTTATCTGGCATTGTGCCCTGATTAGAGCTCGAAACATCCAATAAATTCCTTACGTTTCCCATCCCTAATCCTGATATATGTGGTAAATGTAAATGCTCCGTGAGAGCAGATCAAATTTAGACCGAGCTCTTTTCCGCAGCACTGAAGGCAAACGTTTGGCCTTGTTTTCTGGTCAGGCATTCACACCCAGAGACTGATGTAATATCATGTAAGCAAAGGCATCTATCACATTTTCAGAGATCCTTTTAACTTTCTCCTGGATTACTCATTACTCTTTCATTCATTACTCATGTATACAACAAAACCAAAAACCTCCTTATTTCCCCAGAGCATTTCTTTTCCCTACATTGCAGACTAAACTGCATACTGTGACTTTTCTATGAACTGATCATAATGGTATTTTTTGTATATTCTCTTTTTTTTTTTGGGAAATATGTACACTGAAAAAAGGAAAGACTCCAAGGAGGGAAAATAGCACAAATATGAATGCCTGTCTTTAAACACCTTAATGGTCCATGGAACAGGACTTGGCAGGGTTGTGGCGTGTGAGTAATATCCTTCTGTAAGCATCGGTTACATTTGGGAGACTGGCAATAAATGACTCTTGTGAAATGGAAGTGTGACGGCAGGTTAGGCGAGGAAGGGGACCATACCGGGAACATTATACGCTGTTATGGCAATGGCAAATAAGACATAATGGTGCTCTGTGTATCATATTTTTGAGGAAAATTAAAAATAGCCTGTTGCTTTTATTTAATACAATTTAAAGGAACAGTTTGAAATTCAAATGAAAATACAGTCACTTACTTTTACTTTTCTTTGGTGGAATGCACAATAAAACTTGACAGATCAAGAAGCATGATGTCAACATCAAAACACAGCAACGGTTCTTCATGTCTCATAACCAAATGCGAAATGGCAATTTAACTACATTTTCAACTAAAAATTTAAAACTTTTTAAACGTTTTGGCCATTCGTTTAAACGATAACGTGCCTGTTTGGGTGCCTGAAAACGCAAAACTTTTGAAACCTGGTTTTAAAGTGCAAGTTTCTGAAAACGGTCTCTGTGTAAACAACGAATCTCTGAAGATGGTGATGTCATGCATATGCTTATATGCGTATATACGTATGTTCAGTCTATAGTGTTTCATCGCCATCAAGTGGCCTGGCAGCAGAATACAGCGTTTTTAATCATTTTGCGGATCCGTGTGAACGAAGATCGTTTTGACTCAAAGAAAAAACGTCTCCGTTTTAAGCATATCGTTGTCGTGTAAACGTACCCTTAAAATGTGTAAATGCACATGAGATTTTATAACTGAAGCGGGGAATGTTTTTAAGTAAACAGCTTTTTAAATTTTAGTTGGATCCTGACACAAAGCTGTTGTATATCATATGAACTAATGTACGGTGGTATCATATAGTGAAGATAAAGCTTTCATTGATATGGAAAAGAGCAGCATTAAAGTGCTTAAATTTTTCTCATCTTCTTTTTTTGGTTCCATGGACGAGAATAAGCCACAACACTAGGATGAGTGCATGATGACAGACTTGTCATATTTGGGTAAACTATTCCTTGAATATGACTATGAGACTGTAATGCGGATATATTCCAAAACTCTTCCAGTCCCCAGAGCCACATCTGCAATTAGATTCTTTTCCCAGCTGAAACTCTGAATCATTCAGACCTCTTCATCTCAGAGATCTAGAAGACTGCACTTCTTCCCCACCTCCAGTTTATGAGTTGTTTTTTAATATCCTCTTGAAGGCCTGGGTGACGGTGAGGCGTCCTTCTCCGATTTGCAGGGGAGTTCTTGTAATCCCAGTACTTCCTCTTTTAAGCCCCTTCCTCTTGCTGTCACCCTACTGGAGAAACTATTCTTGGGAAAAGCATCTTCCTTATCCTAGCCTCATTTCCCTCTTCTCCCACAGATCTGGGAGATCTAGTTCAGAAAGTGCCTGGGGCAGAGCGGGGCCACTGGGGGACATGGAGAGGTGGACAGGGAGGACACAGCAGCGGTTGTGTGGGAGAGATCCAAAGGTCACCGACCACAGCGAGGCCACGCAAAGCACCTAACTCAAGGCATAAGACGCAAACAGAAAGCAGACCCCAGACTCTCTGAAAAGATAGGGGTCTGCTAAGGGTCAAGACATCAGTTGAGAGACCTTAGCAACATTCTTGGCCATCGAGCCGCAGAAAAAGAAAGTACGCCTAAAGGCCGCTGGCATTTGTGTGTTTCTAATTTTGACTGCACATGCCATTGTGAGAAAAAAATATATTCCTCAACATCTTCTCCTTACATGATAAAGCAAGGGGATACCCAGGGATAACCTCTAATAGAACAGTACTATATTTTTCTTAAACACTTTTTGTTGTTCTGGTTGAAACTCTCTTCAGATCCTGGTAGCAATCAATAACAGAAGTGTTCTAAATAATACAACATGTACATATATCTTCTGTGGTAGTCTCAGAAACAAAACAAAAAAAAATGTTTTTCCAATCATTGCATGCGGTACTTGTCAACTAACTAGAGTGTTAGTAGTGGTAGGGTTGGGGTTAGTGGAATAAGTTGACATGCAGTTGAAAAATTACTTATAGTCAGTAGAAAGTCTATTGAGGAACATCAGAATAAAGAGTTAGCATATTAAGCTGACAGTCTACTAATACTCTAATGACTGCTAGTTGACATGTAGTTGCAAAATTACTTATAGTTAGTAGAATGTCTAAAGTGGACCATTGAAATAAATTGTTGATAAAAGGTTCTTCTTGGAACTATCGATGCCCATAAAGAACCTTTATTTTTAAGAATGTTGTCAGTATGCTAGTAGGGGTCTCGTTGAGGACTCGGCTAGCATGTGAAAGGGACTTGAACTTCTACATTGCCTGACATGGCATGAGTAATTTCCACTCAGATGAAATTTAGTCAATCATGACGCACAATCTTAAACCTTGCACCAAACGTTTCTGCATTTGAAAAAAGTGAACAAGTACTGCTGATGTTTCCAATGATAACCTCCAGTGGATCAGTATGTCCAAGGTTGACATTTATTTTTGTTGATCTTTCTAGCATTGCAGCAATGTTTATCAATCCTAGCGAGTAAGATATTTAGTATTATATTAAAATCATGTCACCCCGGGTCGTTAGCACACCAATGGGAGTCAAGTTGAGGACTCTGCCAGCTTGTGTCGGTTGAACTGTGAGGCTGCCTGATATGGCATAAGTAATTTCCACTCGGATGAAACTCAGCCATCCATAACGCACGACCTTAAACCTTGCACAGAGTAAGAAAAAAAAACTTGTTTTGGCTCCAGTTCTGACTGGATCCTGTCTGCATTTCCAATAAAGTGGATTTGTCGCTGGGTGGAATGCCTTAGCGGCGGAGTCCGAGCTGCTCTCCGGCTGATAAATAGCCTTTGTGAGGGGAGGCGAACGACAGGAAGAGTAAATTTTAGCCAGGAAGGCAAAAAGAGAGGGGAGGGAGCAAGGATAGACAGATGAGGGGGAGCTATGTTATATAGCTGTGCGATGAAAGTGCGAGATAGCAAAAATTAGACTTGAGAGTTAAAATATGCTATTCATGGACATTTCCAGTTCCAGAGATCTGCATCATTGTGGGCAAACTTTTTTCCACAAGTTTTCAGGGATGCCTGTAGTGTGCTTTTACTCATTGAAAACAATGTAGTTGTGTTGCTGTATGTCAGAATGGCACGAGACAAAGTTTCAAATATATGTGCTCACATTTGTTCGGTGAGTGGTTTCTAAGATGGTTGTGACATTTAAAATATTCCCTAAAGTCCCCTGTACTCACAGACCACTCGGCAGAATCAATTTCCTGTCATTGTTCGACTTAGGAATGCATTTCCCTAACTGAGACACTTAACAAAAATCAGAGTGAATGACATGCAAAAAATTATGGAAATGCAGTACGCAGTTCCTGTCAATCAGCATTTTGGATTAGGTCCAAGCATGTGGTAAAGATTCAAACTTCACTTAACTAATAGTTTATGAACATAAATATGTATATGCACTCTAACAGTAAAAAGTTTGGAATATATATATTTATATATTGTTGAATTTGCTTTTTTAACAATTATGATATAGAGTAAAGTAGGAAAGGAATTGGAATGGCATGAATAGTGACCATTTTCATTTGTAGGTGATCTGTTCCTCTAAAAGGGCGGAATATTCTCTAACAATGAAAATAATCTACAAACTTTTATCATGTAAGAATTCAAGCAAATACACCTATAGTATTACTGACTTATCTGCACAGGCCTCATCAATCAGAGGTTATGAGTCTGTGCTGCTCCAGAGTTTACGTGTGTTAATGGATGAATGTCTTTGAGAGGAGATGTTGTGTTGGTGTTGTGAGGAGAGAGGATGGGGGTGTAGAGGGGTCTATCTCATGCTAACTGAGTTAACTGATAGCCTCAGGGGATGTTGGGGAGGGGGGGATGTTTTGGGGGGGGGGGGGGGGGGGTATGCTGACCTCTACCAACGTCCCTCCCGGGACCAGTGTGAGGAGAGACAAACATTCCTGAGCAACTCGCCGGCCAGCAAAGACCCCCTGAGAAAACCAGAGAGAGAAAGCATGGAGAAGAGCAGGAAAGGAAGAAAAATGGACACTTTCACTCTACTTCTTCTAACCACGCATAAGCGAAGCATGCACAACACAAACGCTCCCTTGGTCAACGTTTTTGTAATTAATTGTGACATAATTCTTAACAGGGCTTAAAACAGGGGGTCTCTCTGTCATTGTGTTATGGTGGACTGCCGCGGTGGTCCTTGGGCCCTGGACCTCAGATGTAGCTCTGGAGGGGCCCTCACCCTATAACACCACTGTTCTTTCCCAGAGGAAGTATCCCTCATGTGTTCACCCCTTCTGCATGGCCTCTTACTAGATTTCCAGCAGCCTGCCTTAAGATTACCCAGCAGAGCAGTTGAGAAGTCATAATTTCTGAAGCTTGGGTAAATCATAAATCACTTTCTCTCTGTCTTTTCAATATTCTCCCTTTCTCATGAGTAACCCAACTAAATGGTGCTATTTCTCTCGGAAGTGTTGCACGCATTCAAGGCAATAAACCAGGATCTCTGACTTGAACAAAAAAAAAAATTATAGCTTTATGTGATGAACAAAACATCCAAAACACAAACCTGTTTTTTTGTATTATGGTTAAAATTAGCCGACTTAATGCTGAAAAAACACGTAAGTTAACTAAATGGTAAAAAATTGTTACAAAACAGTACAACTACCAACTGTTTTTGTCGTTCACTCTTGTTCTGATTTGACTATAGAAATTGTTGTGATATCCACTGAAAATGATCTAACTTGAGTTAGATTCATTAACTAATATTACTATATATTACTATATAATAAATAACTAATAAAGGTTTTTTAGAATGACTAATAAAGGTTTTTAGAATGACTAATAAAATTGATCCTATGACTAAATGCATAATCAATTGAAAAAGAGAAAAGGTCCTAAGACCAAAAGTTTTTTATTTTAATTTTATTTTTTGCCATTCAAAAGTCCATCCTGAAAGACCATCTGACCTCTCTAATTCTACTAAAAGCACTCTGTTTATTAAAACTCAGTCTCAGGACATTCACAACACAAATCCATGCTAAATCCGTGCCTAACTAAAGCAACTTCTGTATACTTCGGATCAGTAAGGACTGGTTTGGTCAGTAATGTCTTAGGAAAAGTTGAAATCCAACTGTTTATTCTCTTCACACACTCGGTAAAATCACCAGGCTCTCATGTTGCGTCATTTATGCCTTCAGGCTACAGGAAACAGTCACATATAGTTCATGTGACCAAAATACTGAATTTCCTTGGAGTCCTGATTCTTCTCAGTATATTTAAGGATTGACAAAGCAGGCCATTTAGCAGAATTTGCTGATAAACTTGGAGCTATGTAATATTTTATGTACTAAGTTAGCTAAATAAAGCAGGCATCTACTTCTAAAACAGCATTTGCAAAAGAGGAACAGTCAAAAACTGAGCAGAAAAGGCATACTTGACATTCCAAAAACACCCCAGAAAAGCTGTGCTTGTTTTAAACCCTGTCCTCCTCTTCAAATCCCCTGCCACGGTTTCCAGAGTCTCTATGGCATCGTTTGTCTTTATACGGTCACAACAAACACATGCGCTCATAAGTAGGAAACCAGACTTTTTTTTTTATCCTTTCTTGGTACAGTCATTGCTAGTACATCTTGCAGCATTGAATGGGTGTAAACATATGGGATGGCTATTCCTGTCCGCCCAGAACAACAGAGACATTTTTCAAACTGAAATTCATGCTTGGATTTCTTTCTCTCAGGACTCTCCTCCATCATTCTAGCAACTCACAGAGAGACGCTTCCCCCTTTACTGTCATTTCACATTAACGGTGGGGTCTTACTAAGTGTTGGCCTATAGCTTTGCTTTGAATTACAGCTTACTGCACAGAGAGGGCACTACGCTACGCCTTTATGGAAATGAATATGCATGCTTACGCTTGACACTTGAAAATTGGAAAATTTACAGTAAGCCTGTAAAACCGTTAAGACACTGCCACTAGACAAATAAATCAGATTGGAACAGTTAGAAGGTTTTGATTTTTCTTTAAAAAAAAGCTTTAAATAATAGTTTGAGAAAAGCTAGCTAGCACAGAGGAAAAACATATGTGTCCTTTTCACTTCAGAGGCTCTTCAGGTTATACCCTGAGACACTTTAATGCAGCAAGTATACTGATATTAATGTACTAGTAGTATGCTTATATGTGTACCATATTGGACCACTTTTTAGTTGGTAAAAGTTTACTTTTAAAGTGTAAATTTTGACTACATTATTTAGTTTACATGTAATTGTTTCTTTAGTCAAAAGAATAACCACAACTACAAGCCAAGTATACTTAGAATACTTTTTTCAAAAGTATATCTCGATCAAAAAATTAAGTAAGGGAAATATACTTTACCATATTCTTGTTAGCAGTGTTGGGGAAAGTTATTTTGAAAAGTAATGCATTACAATCAGGGTTTGAAATTAACACCCGCCAAATGCGGGTAAAAATCAACTGTGGCGTGTAACGCTGTCAAATCACTAGCCAATTTGGCGTGTTATTATGTTTACTTACTTTACCGGGGAAGTTCGTGTAAGCCAAATCTGCGCAGATTTAGCACAAATACTGAACTCGTGAGTCATCATGATCTATTAAAGGAGCCGTATGTAAGAATGTGGCCAAAACTGGTACTGCAATCACTTTCAAATTATTGTAGAGCGGTGTACCCCCTCTCCCTCCTCCCTGACTCGAGGTTGCCAGATACGCTGCAGGGTCCAGCAGGAACGTAGGCTGCTACAAGAAGCTTTTTCTGTTAATTATGTTTATGCTTCAAATGAGAGATGTTTTGCAAAGTTATTATATATCGCAAAAATGTACTAATGGCGATTAGCCAAATATAATTGTAAAGATGTACGCTCGTATGTGACAGTACAGTTAGAACAGTAGCTGTTAGTCTAACTTGGTATCTGTCATTAAAGCAAGTACAAGCACAAGCCTCTGTCACTGTGTGTAACCGATATCATAGAGCTATTCATTTAGCTGACGCTATAAGTGAAAGCGACCAGCTGTATTTTTTTACTTATCCTGCAGAACACGTCCATAACGCTAAAATATGTGATGTGAAAGATTACGTGTCATTCTATTATTTTTGGCTGTAGAACTTGCATGATAATGGGCGTGTTAATGTTGTTTTCCTCAGCGTCTCATCATAATGACAGAGAAACGGGCTCTGATGATGCATTGCTAATGTTAGTAATGACGACTCGCCGTTTTTATTACCTAAACAATTCCTTACCTTTCCAATTCGATGACACACCTCCTCCATATGAGCTAACGTAACGTTACTTTGCACGCGCATAACTTTGTTCGACTGTCATGAATATTTGAAATTTCCATTTACATCAAGTACAAGTTAGCCAAACATAGATGAATCTTACCTGTCCAGGAGAAAATTAGCAACGTTGGCGTCTGTCCGTTTTCAGCAGTCTCCATCTTTCAAAGGCATCTCCTATACAGATCCTTGTTTTATTTCGGACTTTGTCACGAAGTATTTCGGATTCATAACGAGTTTTTTTTTTTGGTTTCGCTAGACATTTAAGTTAGACATTTTGTTTTTATCCGATTCCGACACGTTTGTAGCTGCAGCTGTGGTAACTAGCAGAGCTGGCAACCCGGATGCCGTAACACTACTGACTTTGTGATTGATAGATAGGTGGAGGGTGGCGCATCAGACCAAAACACAACATGACAACATCAACATCAGTTGAGGGCTGCAACTTCACTTTTTAAATGACAATATCCTGGCCGGACTACCGTTGTCAGTGATATAAGTATTTGAAATGAACATGATTTCTTAATGTCTAGTGACATATAAGGGCCATTTTATGATTAATTGAAATAAATTTCTTACATACAGCTCCTTTAAATACAGCGTATTGTGCAGAATCTGCGCATATCTGGCGCACTTGAACATGCACGTCACTACACAACAAATAACAAAAAACTTGTTCATTTACATTGAAGAAATAGCGAAGATTAAAAAGCATTTGGTTAACAGAAAAGACTGTTATTTTCCAACATCTAAATTTTTTTTATGTTCTTTGTACTGTATTGATCTGTCCACCTAAAACACATTTTTGTTGAGGATGAAAGAGGAAGAGAGGAGATGCTGGATGACAGGATTTTGTTTGAATAAGAAATTCATATATACAATCCAAATTTTATTTCATATGTGTGTATATATATACACACACAGTATATATGTTTTTTGTTAACCAAAGACAGTGAACCAAAGACAGTCTCAAAAACACGGTTTGAAATCGCTGGTGTTTCTGACGTCACAAACTACCTTGTAACCAATCAGATCAACGTGTGATCGTCAACCAGTGGATCTCTGAGCTGAGTGAGTGAGTGGAGGTGGGGCTCATTTGCATATTCATATAACCGTGTATACTAAATGAGGCACGGGTGTCGAGTTACATTCAAGCTATTTTAATACATGAAGACATTTTTTTTTCAAGGATTTTTATTTTTTTTAAATATGTCATTTTTGTGATTAAAGATGAGTTTTAAGGGATAAAATGATTGACTACAGGGGGACTGTAAATATGTCAGTTTTCTTTTTAGGTATGTCATCAAGGCAAACACGACAATTATACTCAGAGTAGCTCCGGCGACATTATAGCTGTGGCTTTTTCCGGGTCTTTCTGCGTTGAAGTTTTGTTCAGAATACATACATGCACATGTAAATGAATGTGTGAATCAAATTGAAAAATTTAGAAAAACTTTTAGAATCTGAAATCGGATTGGATTCCCAAATTATTTTGATTTGATTTGATTTGACAAAAAGTGAAAAACACTCAGTCGTCAAAGATAACAAAATAAGGTTAAAAACTTGTTTCCCTTGCAGAGAAAACGTCTCCAGAGCTACTTTGAGATACATCTGATCTTATCAGGGGCCTCTTAGACGCCTTTAGAGACCACGTCATCGTTTTCCTTCCAAGACTTCGCAGATTCCCACCTCCCCCATGAGTCACAGCTCAAAAATGACAGCATCCAAACTGTGTGTGGGGATTTTGTGTGGGCAATAGATATATATTTCAACTATCATCATTGGCTAAAAATAACGTGCTAGCCCCCATTAATGGGGTGCTGTTAAAAATCACAAATCTGGCATATCTGCAGCCTTCTCCGTCCCAAGAGAATGTCATTAGGCGGGTCTGGGAAACTAGACTGACACTGGCCTGGCCAGACAGAAATACACACCATGAGAAGAATGAGAAAGCGGGCATATTTTCCTTTTTTTCCCCAATCTTTTTTATTTTAATGGCCCGATGACTGACCTACCCAGCAAGCGGAGAGCTAACCCCGAACGGCCGTTGACAGACGAGATAACTCATTCATTCAGTGGGCAGCGCAGCATGGCATCTCGACACACACATGCACAACATGTTCTCAGAGTAATATAGATGAGAGAGCTGTCTATCCTCAGGACTCCTGTACACATCGATCTCAGTCGAGGGGTTTAAGTCTGTGCTTTGGACTCGTACACATTCTGCTTTTCCCATCCCTGACAGATGCAATCACACGTTGACTCATTGACTTTCACACAGTTGGTATTCAGAAAGACTCATTTAACTTTTAACACTCCAGCTAACACGAAAGGTTGATTATTCACTATTTTTGTTTCTTTTCTATGAGCTATGGTCACTTACACACAGATTTGAACTTCACTGCACATTCAGTCAAATTTCTAGGTAACCTAGAGAACATTAAAAATACAATCCTGGTTATGCTGCCTTCTAAGATACAAAAGACTAATATACTTCAACTGAAATTGAAGAACAAACTAGTGTGACATCATTTTGAACAAAATCAGGCCAAAATGAAGTTCGTTTGGAGTTCATTTCAGGAGTTCAAAACAGTTTGCCGAAGAGAACTTGTGAGGAGTGGTATTTGTGGGGCTTGTTTGCCAGTAAGAGTTGCTTCGTATGTGGATCATCCAAAATCAATTACTTATGATGTTTTATTTTATTTTATATGCTGCCATTTGAAGGGCGACTGCCTATGTAGACATTAGATTCAAAAGATGAATTAGGAAATACAAACCAAAATGTATTTTCAGTTTGCAAGCCTTTTGCAAATGACAGGGTTGATCATGTCAGTCCTCTGCCCTTTATCATCAGACAAATTGTCTTTCAGTTTGTAAATGAGCACAGATTTCAGTAGATATCGGTGAGCTGCTACTTACACACACAATGAACAGAGAAAGCAATTTTTTTCTTTTGATGAGGTCATTCATATTGTATCACCTTGCAGTAAGTGCATAGTCTGTTTTTTACACTTAAAGGAGTAGTTCACTTCAGAATTAAAATCTCCTGATAATATACTCTCCCCCACATCATCCAAGATGTTCATGTCTTTCTTTCTTCAGTCGAAAAGAAATTAAGTTTTTTGAGGAAAACAAGACGAGC